>JAAONU010000001.1:62516955-63716955 GCA_012932295.1 Cyclina sinensis | reverse complement strand
AAAATAGTTTAATTCTGTCATGCATGCACATGCTTAATAAATGGTAAACTTTTGAAGCTATTATGATTAAATTGATAAAGCATGAAAATACACTATACATATGATGTGAAACTTCATATTTCATTAGACAATTTATAAAGTATATGAGCAACTTACCCTGAATGCTTGCAGTAGAATTGCATAACATCAAAACAATAAGAAGTAGTTTTATTTTATTACTATTCGCGCTTATTTCCAATGCATTTCCAGATTTTTTTTCCAGTAATCAAAAGCAAATGAAAATGAAAATGGAAAATTTAGACATTATAACTAAAAAAAGAGAGTTTAACTATGACTTTTCTTTACAATGTTGAATTGAAATATTTATTAAAAAATAAAATGCACTTAATGATAAAACATATATCTTATTGTGTCAAATGATTTCTTCTTCTTCTTCTTCTTATTATTATTATTATTATTATTATTATTGCAATTACTATCATTATTTTGGAATAAAGCTTAAAATAGAAAAAAACTGTCACACTTTTTTCGAAATGTGTAAGTTATAAAGTTATTTAAGTTAAATAAGCCAAAACATATTTTACACAGGCATAATAAAAGATTGCAGTGAATCCTGTATATTCTGATAAGTTGAGAAGACGTTGTTGTTTTTGTTGTTGTTGCTTTTGCTGTTCTTTTATTTTTGCTTTCATAATTATAATCATTACCTTAAATTATTACAATAATATAACACTTATATTTACTTATAATACTTATATTTTTATGAATCCACGTCGGTTCTAAAGAGATATTATTATCATATGATACAATAAATAAAATGATCAAGTAAATGTTTATAAAATTTATTTTTATTTGACTATTTTTGTTATTGCTATTTTACTCAGGCTTTATTTGAAGTCCTTATGCAGAAAAAAATCTAGTTTTGTTAAAGATAACAGTATTTGTTTTAATTTGAACGCAGTAGAATAAACATTGAACAAATTCTGCATCCCCCGAAATGATTTGAAAAATCATTCACTCATTCATTCATTCATTCATTTGTACCTTTATGTTCGTCCTTTGATTTATTATTTCTCTTTTAGTTCTCTTTTCGTAAGGCACGTGTAGAAGAGAAAGTGAATAGAAAATGTTTCTTTACTGACAGTCATTCAAAACAGTCTTGAGATTTGCAGTACATTTTCACAATAATAGTAGAATGACAGCAATGTTAATTATAATTATAATTGCTTATGAGTGGTTTTGGTTTGTTTGTTCTTTTAATCAACGTTGACATTAAAACAAATTCTATGCAGAGATATTAAAGCAATGGTTCTAAGCTTGAGTTCATTTGTACTTACATTTGATAGCTGTTTCAGTTTTATGAGACGCTTTGTTAACATTTCTTATTTAGTTTAAACATATTTTATTCCCAGAATATATACATAATGAACATTTGTTATACGTACACATACAAAAATAACATATTCAGAGAACAGAATTAGAACGAAAGACTAAGTCTTATAGAATTCTTCTCCTTTTGATTATTATATATTTCTGTGTCGAACCGGTGACTTTAAATTCTGAGAAAAAATATATACACAATTGAAAAGTAGCATGAGAAGTATGAAAAAACTGAATAGAAAATGAAAAGTTCAAATATAGGGTGAAAAGTAAAGAAAGGGTATAAGTCTCGTGAAAAGTTACAACTTGATTATTACGAGAATCTTTTAGTTTTAGTTATAAAGATGTGCACGTTTGAGAATATTAATGAATTATCATTATCAGACAAGGCTGGGTTTCCGAAGAGTAAAGTGTCGAGATTAATTTCGAAGTCATTGAGATTATCAAGTAGTTCATTACGATAGTTATTGTAGCGATAGCATTCGAAGAAGAAGTGATAATTTGATTCGACCTGACCACAATCACATAATGGTGATGGAATTATATTTCTAAGAAAAAGATGATAATTTAAGGAACTGCATTTTGTGCGGAGACGTGTATGGAGAACTTGTAATTTTCTGTTACCTGAGTAGTAGTATTTAGGTGTGCGTTTCTTGTTTCGGTTTAAGAAGTTCTTAAATAATGAGAGTGTCGGTAGGTTTCGAGCTTCAGATGGTAAGTTATTCCAGTCACGAATAGTAGAAGGAAGAAAAGAATTAAAGTATAACGTTGTTCTTGCATATATACCAGGAATGTTATCAGAATTACGTAAATTATATCGTGTATTTGTTTGATCGGGGATTAAAGAAGATAAATAAGTAGGAGCCAAGTTATTTTTCATTTTATAAAATAGTAGTAATCTGTGATTATAGCGTCTCTGTTCGAGTGTTTTCCAGTTTATTTCATTGTAAAGATTTTCAGTTGAAACTAATCTAGTCGCACCTGAAGCTATTCTAGCGCATTCGTTCTGAATTTTGTCTAAACTTTCAAGTTCGTATTGGAAAGCATTTCCCCAGACGACATCGGCATATTCAAGAATAGGACGAATAAAAGAAGTATAAATGATTACAAGGGATTTTCTGTCCAAGCAAAATTTCAGTTTTCGCATTATATTAACGCGTTTCCAAGCTTTTTCAGTTATATATTCAATGTGAGAATGCCAGTTACAATCATTAGAGAGAATAATTCCAAGGTGTTTGTGGTCATTTACTTCAGGTATATTTTGGTTAAGCATGTATAATGTTGGGTGTAATGAGTCCTGTTTTCTGGATACAATGAGTGATTCAGACTTAGATGGGTTAAATGTAACAAGCCACGTGTCAGCCCATGATGTTATTTTATGTATATCTTTTTGCAGCTGTTGAGCAGCAGTAAAAGGATTTTCTATAACAATATAGAGACTTGTGTCGTCTGCGAAAAGATTTATTGAAGATTGGAGGTCTGAAACAATGTCGTTTATAAAAATGAGAAAGAGTAGGGGGCCAAGAATAGAGCCTTGGGGAACACCGGCTGAAAGATTACTCCAAGAAGATTTCGAATTAGTTACAACTACACGTTGACGTCTGTTAGAGAGATAGTCCTCAAACCAAATTAAAAGGTTGCCAGAAATACCTGCATGCTTGAGTTTTGAAAGAAGACCTTTATGCCAGACTCTGTCGAAAGCTTTACTAATATCAAAGAAAATAACTCGAGCTTCTAGACCATTATCAAGTGCCTTACATAAAGTATCATAAATAGAAATAAGTTGGTTGACAGTAGAGTCGCCAGGAATAAAGCCAGATTGAACAGGAGTAAGGAAATGATTTGCTTGTAGATGATTGAATAGGTGTTTGAAAATTAGGCGCTCGAATACCTTTTCTATTGTATTTAGGAGTGAAATAGGGGGATAGTTGTTAGGCAGAGAGGGGTCGCCTTTTTTAAAAACTGCAGATACATGAGCTTCTTTCCATATTGATGGTACTCTGAGACAAGAAAACGAGGCATTAAACAAATCACAAAGAGGTTGTGAAAGTTCACGAGACGCTTCACGTAGAATTCTGTTACTAACACCATCAGGACCTGAGGCTTTATCAATGTTTAGTGATCGAAGGACGTTTTCTGTTTCAAGTGCCGTTAGAGTGAGTTCAGAGAGAGAAGTTGTTGTCACGGAATGATCATAATCAGGTACAGGTTTGTTTGAATTTTCAATGTGTGTTTGCTTTATGAAATAATCGTTCAATAAGTTAGCTTTATTTTCATCCGTAAAGTTTAATTCTCCTGATTCAGGATTTTGTAATGGAGGGATTGAGGTAGTCTGTTGTGATGATATGAAGGATTTTAATGTTTTCCACCAGTCTTTTGAAGATTAGGATCCTTGTTTGAGTTTGTCAGATAGTTTTGAAAAGTAGTTAGATTTAGCTTCTCGAATTAATAAAATTGTTTTATTTCTGAGTTGTTTGAATTTTAACCAGTGATTTGGTGATTGGGTTTGTTTAGCTTTTCTGTAGATGCGCTTACGTTTTCGAATATGGCTTCTTACTTTATTTGTCATCCATGGAGCATCTAATGGTCTAATGTGTATTTGTTTGTTTGGTATGCTATTCTTTGCAATACTTAGAATTTGATTTGTTATGTTAGCTGCATATGTGTTTATATCTGTATCAAAACAAGAATGCCAATTAAAATTCATAAAATCATGACGAAGTTTGTCGTAATCACCACGATTATATTCCCAAATAGTTCTCTGGAAACCACTTTGAGTAGGTTTTCTAAATTTAAGAAGACAAAAAATGGGAAGGTGATAACGAAATTCTTGTGGAAGAAAGTGATCGCCTACACCTGAATCTAGAATGTTGTTCGTATTAGTTGCAAGAATGATATCAATTAATGACTGGGATGATTCGGTAAAATGAGTTGGTTCGTCAATGATCTGGTTCATATTGAATTGTTGAGTGATAGAAATTATTTTCCTATTTGTAATAAAAGTTAAGACATCATTATTAAGGTCACCAGTGACAAAGATATCAGGAATATTCGAGTCTACTGCAAGAGCAATAGAGTCTTCGATTCGTTGAGAATAATTTGCATCAGCACCAGGTGGTCGATAAAATAAACCAAAGAGAACGTGTCTATTATGCTCAAGAATTAATTCAATCCAAATGCACTCCAAATTGTTAAGTTCTAAATCATAACGTCTCTTATAATATAAATTTTCTCGAACATAAAGAATAACACCACCATAAGAATCACCAACTCGATCTTTTCGCTCTGGACTACTGTAGGATAAAAGTTGGAGGTCATCAGTTGGAATTGTATCATTCAGCCATGTTTCTGAGAAGGCAAGGATATCAAAGTCTTTAAGCTCAGAGTAAAGAATGTCAAGTTTATATCGTATGCTAATTACATTAAGATGAACAAAGGACAGATGATGTGGTATGCCGGAAGTAATGTCAGTATCGGATGAACAGGTAGAGTTAGGCCCTGGATTTTCATGAATATCTCCCGCTAAAAGCAATAGTAAATACAGCCAAGTGCAAAACATAATAATAACAAAACATTGTAACAGAATGTTTGTAAATAATAAGTTAAGATTCATTTTAGAAATATTTGTAACGAATTTCCTTTTAGGACGGTTAATTAATACTTGTTTGTTCATAGCTGTGATAATACCTACATAAATGGAAAATAACATCACATATGATGAGTATATGTTCAACAATATCAATAGATGAGTGAAGATTGGAAACAGTCCAGAATATCTGTAGATGTCCATGACGGTTGACTTGCTTAATGTATTATATTTTATGTTATTGATGATAGGAAAACCAAAAAAGATTGTATTGCCATCATGGACGTGATATTGATTACAGGACTGGATAAACGTGCAGAATTTTCAAGTATGAATTGATATAAGACTGAGACTAGTGCTAAGTACAATGAGGTAAGGAAAAACAAATCAAAGTGAGAAAGAAAGATAGGAATAGGATAAACCATTACAGCTCAAGATAAACCAAGTATCAGTTACCGATGGAGATGGGTTTTGTGCATACTATAAACTTGAAATGAACTGAGTTGAATTTAAGTTGGACGTCAAAATACTGTTTTGAATTAAAGAAGAATTCCATATCATAAAAATGACAAGCAATATATCAATTGTACCAAAAATAAAACAATAATTAAAAAGTATACAGGTAAACATTTCTAGAGTAAAGATATCAGGTGAGTAGATAGTTTGACATATAATATTTACACACACAGACACACCCACATACACACATATATATATTATTCTCACATACAAACGCGCGCGCGCGCACACACACACAACATTGATTTTGTAAGTAATATTATAAATACAGGTTTTACAAATTAGACCTGTATCAAACATAAATCTATATACAATCAGTAATGACAAACAAGCAAAACTGAACATTTCCTATAATAATGTATGTTATGTTGTCATACTAGTTGATTTCAAATTATATACTTTTTACAAATTATTTTTCAACAATATTATGTGTACTTGCTTTAAACATGCTTCTAAATATGGTTTTTCCCAGCTTGTTAGTATTTATAAATAGAATTACTGGTTCATCTTCATAGTTTTGTGTAAATGATATCATAAATACAATTTTTACAAATTTAACCTGTATCAAGCAAGGAACTATATAAAAAATCAGTAAAGTCAAAAACAAAAACAAAAATAGAAGAAAAGAGAAAAAAAAACAATATAAATTTGAAGTCATAGTATATACTTTTCACAACTTCTATTTTAGGACATAACAACTGTGGTTTTCCCAGCTTGTTAATATTTATAAATAGAATTACTGGATTTTGTGATCTAAATATAGACTAATTTATCATGCTACCTAAGGTGTATAACCGTACTTGTTTTACAAAAAAAGCCTTATTTTAAGACTAGATCATTTTTAAGTACAAGTTGAAATATAACAATAAAGAGAGGTTAATACACAAATCTCTATAATATGAATGTTGAATGATAAAAGGGACCGGACAGCTCGCAACTGCAGAATGACCAAAATAAGCGTATGTCAGAACAGTATTATAAAGATAGACTTTAGCATATTTCATTGCTAATTATTTGCATTATACTGGGAACGAGTGCTCTATATCATGAAGCACCTTTTATAAATATTCTCTATATAAATCAATCAATTAAGAAGAAAGCGTAAGTAAATAAACGCATATATGTCATGATACTGTACATTTTTATACAGGTACATCAATATTCAGTTTTAAATCTGGTTACTAACCTTTAGCTCAGGAATGCGGCATGACAAATATAGCCGTGTTTGTAAACAAAACAAGTCAAAATACACGTGGTAGGATGAATCATGAAAGATGACAATATGAATGTGTCGCTTTTAACATGGTTCAATTGGGATAGAATAAATGTATTACCAGTGAATAATGACAAAGTAATAATTACAGGATATAGCAAGACAGATCCAGGAATATTTTACTGGATTAAAGGTTAGTTTTTAAGTAATATGCTTGCATTTTCTGCCAATGTCTACCTACATATATCCACACCCTTTCATTAATTTTTAGAACAAGTGTTAGATCGTATCAGACCAGCATTACCAGAAATACTCACAACATAGTGACGAATTAAACATGTACATGTATATATGAGAAACATATAATTTTAAAACATTTACAGGATTACAGGATAATAGCAAGACAGATCCAGGAATATTTTACTGGATTAAAGGTTAGTTTTTAAGTAATATGCTTACATTTTCTGGCAATGTCTACCTAAAAATATTCAACCCTTTCATGAAATTTGAAAACAAGTGTTAGATCGTATCAGACCAGCATTACCAGAAATACACACAACCTAGTGACGAGTTAAACATGTACTTGTATATATGAGAAACAAATAAATTTAAAACATTTACTTGTATATAGTTCAAACCTGACCATTTTTGTGAATGCAATAGCACTCACAAACTGTTTATTTTATGAACAAGGATTGTGATCATATTCCGAAGCATGCATTGCGTAAAGTTCAGAAATTTGGTCAATGTCTGTCAACAAAAATTTTCCTGATTGCTTTTTCTTTTTATAGAAAATTCTGCCATCAACAGTCCAATGTGATACAATAACATTGTCTTTTCTGGCACTCTCCAGTGCTTTTACCATTTCCTGCCGCTTTTTCGTTAAATCCTCAGATAGAAACACTTTAAAATTGTCTGACTTTTTTGATTTCAGATTTTTCTTTTGGGAGAACACTCGTTTGCTAATTTTAGTATCTTTAAATTTGCACAAAAGCTGTATATTGCCGTTCTTCTCCCTTCCTATTGGGTGTACGCGTTCAATATCATCACCAGACACAGGGGGAACAACACCGATCTTATCATTGCATATATCGACAATAATTTGTTCATAACTAGGTTTGTCCTTTACGTTCCCTACAAGAGGATCGGAGTAACCACTGGGTTCGGACTGAGTTGGCTGGGATAGGGATATGGAATCTTCATCAGTAAGTAGAGGTTTCATCGTGATTTCGTAGTCCTTCTGAACATTGAAGAAGCGTATGGATGACCGTCTACTATATTGTTCCAGATCATCTATTTTGTCGTACATGAGTCTGATATGATCATCTGCCTTGTCCAGCCTGTTTCTAAGTCTATTATTTTCAGCTTTGAGTTCGGTTAGTTCCTTGTTTTGTTTGGTTAATTCGCTTGTAAGGTTATTAATTGAATTGATTTGAATGTCAAGTTTTTGTGTAAGTGGATGTAGCATCATCTGCATACTATCACAGATGGCTTTCATCAGGACTGGACTGCAAGGAGTGGAAGCAGGAACCTGTACCGAACCGGTTGTGACATGTGCTTCAGATTGATTGGGACTGGAGTATTCCCTCATTCTGGTGGAAGGTGGGTCACCAGATGGATCACTCGGACTCACAACGTCGGCGAATGTTCTTTTCATACGGGTATCTGGGGTGCCCTGATTTAGCCCGTCTAACGTATAATTGTACGAGTTTGAGGTCTCAGACATCTTAGTTGAATTTTAATAACAAGTAATGAAGTAATGAAGTAATGAAGATATGTTCAAGTCAAGTTAGGTTCAACTTTCAATCAATGTTCGATCGTTTACGGATTATCGATTTGTTTATCAATATCCAATATGGCGGGTATCGTGGGACATGTACACAATATACTTTAGTTCACCTGTCTACCTGTATCATGATAGCTTAAACGATTATTGATCCAAATACATCACCATTTATTCCAAGTTTTTGATTATTTTGAAATAGAACACTTCATTTCCAAGTTCGCATAACTATTTTGATTTTATATCCATTATTTATGCACAAAAGACCAAATCCAACTGGACGATAAAATTTCAAGACACCTTGTCCGCCATTACAGGTGTTTTTTTTTTTTCTTATTTAGAAATATTACAATTTTTAGCATTCGTTACGATTCTAGTATATATTTAAATACATAAAGTCTGTGAAAACAATTTCAAATTACAAGTTGATGTACAGGACAAAAATGAACAATTCAAAATTAAAAATTTGTAAACGACATTCAGAAAAGATAGACGTAAGTAGATGTTTTGTCATTTAGACTGCTACAAATAAATATTTTGCTTCATTTGTGTTTGTTGTTTTTCATTTCCACGGATACCGGTCACATTTTACAAGGCATGAACATAAAGATCACACTTTGATTGTAACATTCAATTACTTACAATTTCGAAATTTATAGGTCAAACTTTATCGTGTCCATTAAAATTTCAATGTAAAAAGATGGATACATGTATATTCCGACTGCACAGTGGTATCTCTTATACCAAAACAAAATACATAATAATACTTACTGCACTTTTAGAATAACCATTCTGTCTGCAAGCATATATAAGTAACAAGGCTCTGACAGCTGCCGTTCTCTGTGTTATGTTATGAATTTGCAGACTACACCTTGACAACAATCATTCTACCCCTTTTCATACAGCAATCATTTTATCATAACAAATATAGAAGTATTCAGACTCCTCTTTGACAGTTACAATTCTTTCTTAAATAAGATAGAATTATAAAGTCTGTGCTTTGGCTAATATTACTTTATCACTTTCAGGGAAAAAAAAGTAAGAAATATTTACTAATATATATTCCAATCCATTATTATTAGAAAAAAAGATAAGCATAGTCCATTTTCCGAAAAAGAAAAGTCCTCCCGCTGCAATTCAACAGAGACTATTCTTTCATTTTAAGATAATATTAAAACAGTTGATTTTATAATAAAAGTAAATTTTCTATTGGTAATTAAATTTATTATCTAATAAATATACACCAGCTTGAAAGTCTATCAGATAGATGCATACAGCCTACACTTTGATGGCCATCAATCTTCCTCTCTAACAATATACATATTCAAGCCCAACATTACATCAACAATTACCATACCTCTTATACAGTTACATACTAATCTTCCGGTAAATATGTGTATTTAATGACCTGTAAAAATGATATTAATCGAGATCGAAAAAGGCACAGGTCTGTAGAAACAGACATGGACCGAGACATAAGTCTGTAATGGTTATAAAATATACCCTATGTTGATAGGTTTAAATGCGAATAAAAATTTCACGTTTATTAAGATATTTCAAGCTTTTATTACTTGTTAGGTGTGTTTATCACATTTTAAGAACCCGCGCGTGCAAGGATCTAGACCAATGAATAGCTATTACAGAATAAACATACAAAGAATCAATTTTGATAGTAACAAATCTTTATTTAAAAGAGAAACACAAAAACAGGTATAATTCTATTTGTTTCTGAAGAACAGAAAACACAATTTTAATTCTTACACAAAAATTTCAGACTCTATTCACATACTATGGCCATTCTTTGATACAGTATGTAAATGTATATCTTGTAAGAGATAGAATGGAATGAAAATAATCAGATAAAAGTTTGTAGATTATATTTTGAAAGAGATAGAATAATCATAGACAGTCTATATATATATATATATATATATATATATATATATATATATATATATATTGTATAAGCTGTATTATTCATGTTTTTCACCAATAACTGTACTTAGAGAATTGCAGAAAAGACATCCTGACCAGCAGAGACATGTTTGGTGAAAAACATGAATAATACAGCTTAACCACTTCATTAGCCACTATTTGAGCAGACGCCATTTTGGATAAACAACTAACGTTTTATGACGTTATTATCACGTCATGACGTCAACGTTTTCCCGTAAATTTCAATACCAGCAAAACTTCAAAGTGTCATCTTCAGTTTGATGCATCATACGTCTAGAATCGGTTAACAGCAGGATTTTTATAAACATTCTTAATGGTATCAGACATTAGGAGAAACCCTGTCTGTTTATTAGTTTATTACTATTTCTATTTCTTACAATAAAAACAATTTCAGATGTATCCTGCCTATTACAATTCTATTTCGTACAAGCCAGTCATATTAAGACATATCCTTGCAAATACCATTCTTTTTCTTACAAGAAAAAATGTTGACAGTCTACTCTGGCCATTACCATTCTTTCTCTTCCAAGATATATGTCTACAGACTGTACCTTGACTATCATTACTCTTTTTCTTACAAGATGTACAAATACAGACTGCGCTCTGACTATTTGCATTCTATCTCTTATAAGGTTAATTTCAACATGTTGTACACTGACTATTGCGATCTGTATTTCAAGAGATATACAAAAAAGACTGTAACCTGACTATTACAATATTTTCTCTTAGAAAATGAACATATGCAGGATGTATTTGTGACAATGACCATTGTACCATTACATATGTACATACTATACTTTGACGTTAACATTTTAATTTCATACAAGATATACATAAACAGACAGTACTTTGACCGTTACCATTTTATTTCTTACATAGCAAACACACTCAGACACTACTCTGACCATAAACCATTCTATTTCTTACATGATAAACCTATTTAGGCATGATTCTGACTTTGGCAAATTCTATCTCTTGCAAGGTAAACATATTCAGACATAACTCTTACTATAAACGTTCTATGTCTGACAGTAACCGACTCTTCTGTGACTATATCCATTCTATCTTTTACAATATACACATGAACAGACTGCACTCTGAGTGTTACCAATGTAATAAACAAAGAAAAGATAAAAACAGACTGTATCCTGACTATTACTATTTTATCTCTTACATGGTTAACATAACCAGACTGTACTCTGACTTTTTTAAAACTATCATTACAAGAACTTCATATAGAAACTGCCTCTGACTATTAGTACTCTAAATCGTACAAGGTATACATTCACAGTTTTCTCTGAAAATTACCATTCTAGATCTTACAACATATACATCTACAGACAGGACCTTGACTATTATTACTCTATCGTTTACAAGATGTACAAATACAAGCTGTACTCTATTTGCATTCTGTCTCTTACAAGATATACATATACAGACTGTACTCTGACTATTACCACGTTATTTCTTACAAAATATACATATGCTAACGGTACTCTGACTATGACCACTCTATGTGTTACAAGATATACATATACAAACATACAGGCTTTGTTTTGATAAGTCACCGTTAATTTTTTTACTATCGGTGTTCCTTGATCATTCACTGTAAAACACTTCAGTAACAAAATGTGCACTTGAGAAAATGCCTGAAGGCTATAAAACATGTTTTTTATTTGTTCCTGATGGTTATATAAAATTAAGCATCTACTGCTGAATGAACCTATTCTCTAATATCTATTTCTTGCATTTCGGAATTTTCTTTTCTTTGTTTTTCTTTTTTTTTTTGAAAGTGTTGATACGTACAGCATTCGAATTTGTGTATGCAGAAAAAAAGTAGCTTCAATGCATAGGTTTGTAAGATATTGAACTTACAAATAATACGTTTGCTTTCCTTTTTCTTATTTTTAACATTATTGTTGATGATATTTCTTGTTCTACGGAAAACGAAATAATTATGACACCCATGTAACTGTACCCTTTTATTCTGATTTTTGTTAAACATAGAAACACGTATTTCCTAAATTCAGTCTTTCGTGAAATTTTGATAAAATGAAAAATAATTAATCTACCGGAAAATATCACAAGAGTTTAATTTAACAGTTCATCATATGGAGATGTTATCTATGATTCGTCTAAGTAAATTGTAACTGTCAATTGATTATTCGTTCTATAACTTAATTGATAATTGATATCTCATAGCAAACAAACGTTTTGTTTATTGCTATAACATACAGCAAACTGTTTAAGCTAGTTTAATGTTATGAAGCTGTTTAACTTTCTGAAGCAAAATTTTAAATGTTGTATTACTATCTTTGCTGTTTATTAGTAATCATGTTTCATCAAAGGTGAAAAAAAGATTTCTAACCAAAAACATGACAGTTTAGATAAATTAGATCTACATGTTCCATGTAATCAAAGCAAAGGCAAACTAATTATTTCAACAAAGGGTCTCTGTAAGAATAATTGAACCTGATACATTTTTTTTTTAATTTTTAAAAGTCATTATGGTTTATCTTTTTTATCTCAACGACAGAACAACAAGCAGACCTAAGACGAAAGAGCACATTTAAGTGTAAATAATATCTCCATAGAAAACCTCATTTAAATCGCAATATTGTTTTAAGACAATATAGTATAACACTGTTACGCAATATAAGATCAGCCAGCAGAGAAAATTTTAACAAGAGGCACGGTTTGATTAAATTTGGTTAAAAACTTGAAAAACCTGCTGTGAACTATGATCAATATCCGGCTTTAATAATCCAATTCTGCAATTTGGTTAAGACAATAAAGCACATCACTGATCATATTGGAGATAAAAATTAGAGAAAAGACAAGTAGACACGCGCAGATTAATTAAAGTTAAGTCGATTTCATTTTAATTTCGTTTTCAAGTTTGAGACGCCTGCATTGGATTATGATCTATTTCCGGCATAAACTCAGGAGTGGAATTTAGTTTTAACAGAACACCGCTTCCAAAAAAAAGAAAAAATATATTACAAAACGAAAACATTTTGCTCTATAAAAATCTTTAGTTTCAACTAGTCATTATAACTCTAGATAACTGTAACTGTGTAACAATGGCCAATATTATTTTCGTATTTTCAAATATACGGAATGCGAGTAATATACGGACTTGCAAGCACACTCCCCTATTTCAGGTATATACTGAATAGTATTTCAAGTTTCTCTTATTAGCAAATATACAAAAACGCTTATATACTGACTCCCGTATTTCCGAGAATACGGGGAGACTATCTTGATTTGATATGCCCGTCTGATTCAATTATAATCTAAATAATCAATTATAATAATCATTATTTTTTTCCAGTTTACAGATTCTGTATTTATTTGTTGACCTCTCAGGAGAATCAGTAGTTTTCTTGGGAAATCTCTGAGTTTTTATATGTGTAATATTTGACTTTTTAAGTATAATTAAATAGTAAATCTTCCGTAACATACTAAATGAACGCCTTTGTATTAGAATTCACTTAAAACATAAGTCAAAACATTTCAGAAAGACTTCAAAAAGTAAAAATATTTACCTTGTATCATTCATTCATTCATTCATTCATTCATTCATTCATTCATTCAATCACTCCTTCATTCACACGTTCACTTACTCATATTATTGTTGTTGTTGTTATTATTATTATTATTATTATTATTATTATTATTATTATTGTAGTATAATTGTAGTAGTAGTAGTTTTATTATCAAAAGAAGATAAGTATAACTACCGTTGTTTTTATTCGAGTGATTTTTTATTACAATGTAACAATATTTGTGTTTTTTGTACTATTTAATTTCTGACAGTTTTTTTTCAGTTTAAGCTTCTATGCTTCTTTAATCTATATGTTAGGTTAAACTAGACTATTTTCACTGCAAGTATCATTTAGCGCTGTGATAGTCAATAAGTTAGGACTAAAACTTAAATGTTGGAATTTAAATGTTAACCAGGTTTGCGTTTGCTTATTAATTTTCAAAAATCTAAAAGTATTTATTTGTTGGTATTTTAATTTTTGTTGTGCCGTCACCATAGATATCAGAGATTGAGGTTTTAGAGAAAATGTGTCTTATTGTTTATATAACCAAACAAAGGAAAATTCAGAGGTATAACTAATTGATAAAAGCAATAAAAGAAGACAACCTCTAGTCGATACGAAAACATAAATTTTAGCAATTAGCGTTTCAGATTTTGTTTTGATCAAAACTAACAAAGCCTAAATACAAAATAACTCTTTCATGCGTGCATATTCTTAATAAAAAGTAAACTTTCCACTAAGAAAAAAATAAAAACAGACGGATTTGAATAAATAGATCGAATTCACTCCACCTTACTTCATTTTTATAAATTGCATATTTCTTTGTCAATGAAAAATAAGAAAAAAGAAGCTGTTTTATTATACGTTTATTAAAAGTATGCAATGACAATTTGCCTTATAATTATGCTAATAATAATAAATCTAATTATAATAACGATAATAATACAAATGAAATCATTTTTACATGGATCCTCGACAGTTTTGGAAAATAATAATATTATTACAACAACATCAAAAAAAATAAATATAAACACTTTGTAAATGTTATGTTTATTTATATTGCTTCAATTATTTTATGAGTATTATAACTTCGATATTCCGTTAATCACCACGACAGAATAAAAACAACATTTTATTAATTTCTATATCAGAAAAAATCATTTGGATAAAAACTGAATGCGAATTGATAAAATTGATTAAATATCAACGGATTCAATGTGAATTAAAGTAAGAATCTAAACCGCTTATAAGCATGTTAGGGATTTAAAAATTTTGTTTGATGTACTCTGTCAATATTATATGTATTTTTATATAATGTTGATGTTCCTTTCATCTTGATACCCGATATTCATTTGAAAACGGAAGAGTTTCATCTTTCATTTATTTGAAATTGATGCATCATTACTGTTTTTATTCAACTGTTAACTGTATATAAATACTGAATTTATTTTAATAGTGACCTATAGGCCTATTAGGCCGGATTTTCTTGACACTTTTTTGTATACATTTTATATGTTTGTACATAACACATGCCACTATAATAAACAACTTACTTTCTTACTTACTTACTTACTTACTTACTTACTTACTTATAACTACATCAGAAATCATTCTAACTTTTGTAAGATTAAAAATATACAGACAACTCTTTTAAATTGACATTCTACCTTTTGTTAATCATAAATATACAAAGTTCACTGTAACTGTAATCATTTGATCTCTTATAAGATAAAAAATATACAGAATTCAGTTTGCCAATAATAATTCTTCTTTTCATTAAATAAAAATCATACAGACTTTACTTTGTTAGAAATCATTCTACCTTATGTATAATTTAAATATGCTATTCTTTGGCAGTATTCAGTCTACCTCTTGTAAAACAGATATATACATACTTCCATTTGAAGGTAATCATTCGAACTCTAAGTAAGACAAAAATATACAGACTACACTTTTACAGTGATCATTCTTCCATTTCTAAGATAAAATTATAAAAACTGCACTTCAAATGTAGTCATTTTACGAAATGTAAGATAATAATATGCGAGTCGGCAGGAATCATTCTATCTCTTATTGAAAAGATATGTACACACTACACTTTGACAGTAATCAATCTATCTCCTATTGTATCAAAATATACAGACTTCACTTTGACAGTTACCTTTCTATCTCTTGTAAGATTCAATTATACATATTTTATTTTGACAGTAATATTTCTTGCTATTTTAACGTAAAAAATGTAGACGTCAGTTTGATAGTGATCATACTTTATCCTGTTTTGAAAGAAATATAAAGACAACACTTATTTAGTAATCATTTTTCGTCTTGTAAGACATAAATACACATACTTTACTGCATTTGACAGTAATCCTTTAACCTCTTATAAGCTAGAGATATGCAGACTTCACTTTGACAGTTATTATTTTGCTTTCCTGTATCTATATCTGTATAATATATCAATATTTATTCACTATAGAGACGTCATCATTCTACCTGATATGATAAAATATACATACTTTTCTATGACACTAATCATTCTACCTCTGACAATACAAAAAAGACAAAAAAAAAGATTTCTCTTTAACAGTTTTTATTCTTGCTCTTGTAAGATAAAATATACGGACTTCTCTTTGTTCATTTTAATCTTTAAAAGACGAAAACATGCAGACTCCACTATGACAGTAATTATTTTACATTTTACCAGATAGAAATATGCCGACTTCCCTTTGTCAATCATCATTTTTTCCTTTTACAATAAAGAAATACGGAGACTGTACTTTTACAGTAACCATTTTATCTTTTACAAGATAGAAATATTCAGAGTTCACTATGACAGTAATCATTTTACCTTTTACCAGATAGAAATAAGCCGACTTCCCTTTGTCAATCATCATCTTTCCTTCTACAATAAAGAAATTTGCAGACTGTACTTTTACAGAAACTAGTTTGCCTTTTACAATAAAGAAATACACAGACTTACTATGACAGTAATCATTTTACCTTTTACAAGATAGAAATATGCAGACTTCACTTTGACAGTAATCATTTTTCCTTTTACAAGATAAAAATATGCAGACTTCACTTTGACAGTAATCATTTTACATTTTACAAGATAGAAATATGCAGACTTCACTTTGACAGTAATCACTTTACCTTTTACAAGATAAAATTGTACTCACTTTACCTTGAGAGTAATCATTTTACCTTTGAAATAGAATAAATATGCAGAGGTCACTTTGACCGTAGTCATTTTACTTTCTTTTAAATACAGGGCCTTGTGGTTTCAGACAACAAGATTTTCAAAATTTTCCCTATAAATGCCTATGCAAAATCAATTGACACCCTGGGCGTGGCCAGATTTGCCCTAAAGGGTGTAATTAGAACAAACCTGGAAGAGGTCTACTGGACAATGCTTCATACCAAACCTTAAGGCCCAGAGCCTTTTTGGTTTCAGACAAGAAGATTTTCAAAGTGTTGCCTATATAAGCCTATGTAAAAACAACGACCCCGGGATGTAGCCAAATTTGCACCGAGAGGTATAATTTGAACAAACTTGGTAGAGGTCCGCTAGACAATCCTGCATACCAAATCTAAATGCTCAGGGCCTTGCGCTTTCAGAGAAGATTTTTTAAAGTTTTCCCTATATAAGCCTATGTAAAAAAAATGACCCCCGGGCAGGCCAAAATTTTACCCCACATATATAACTTGAACAAACTTGGTAGAGGTCTACAGGCTATGCTATATACCAAATCTTAAGGCTCAGGGACTTGTGGTTTCAGACAAGAAGATTTTCAAAGAGTTACCTATACAAGCCTTTGTAAAACCAATGACCCCAGGGTGGAGCCAAATTTGAACCCAGGGGTATAGTTTGAACAACTTGGTAGAGGTCCAATAGGAAATGCTACATATCAAATGTCAAGGCTCAGGACCTTGTGGTTTCAGACAAGAAAATTTTCAAAAAATTTTCTATATAAGCCTATGTAAAATCAATAGACCCTGGGATGGGGTCAAGTTTGACCCCGGGGGCATTATTTGGTAAAGGTTCACTAGACAATGCTACATAATGAATCTTTAGGCTCAGGGCCTTGTCTTTTCAGAGAAGGATATTTTTAAAGTTTCCCTATATAAACCTTTCTAAAATCAACTGACCTCCAGGGCTGGCCAAATTTGTCCTCAGGGGAATAATTTGAACAAACTTGGTAGAGGTTCACTAGACAATGCTGCATACCAAATCTTTTGGCTCAGAGTCTTGTCGTTTCAGACAAGTAGATTTTTCGAAGTTTTACTATTCATTTACAATAGCAACCAGATGTTTGGATGGAATTCAATTCCTGGTCGACGGACGCCGGACAATCAATGATTCCAACAGCTCACCTTTGAGCACTTTGTGCTCAGATGAGCTAAAAATACAGACTGCACATCGACAATAATCAATATATCTATTGATAAGAATATACAGACTGCACTTTTGGATTAATCATAAAATGATAAAAAATATACAGGCTACATCCAAACTATCGTCCCTATTATCAGTGTCTATTATGTTTTTCGAAATATTGAATAAATCCCTAATTTTGCAAAACAATGTACTTATTCCTTTTCAGTCACATGCAGTCTTCACTTAGAAACCATATTGTATTTTAAAAGTGATACATATTTACAATATATTTTGACATAGAAACGTAGAAATGTACAAAGGTAGAAATGTACAGACTTCACTCTGATAGCCATCATTTTATCTTTTAAAAAAGACGTTCATATACTAGTCGAAAGTAACATTCTACCTATTGTCAGACAGAACTTCTCAACGAAATTTCGTAAGTAACCGTTCTGTCTGTACCCAGGTATGAATGTAAATACTGTACTGCATACAATTTAGTACTCTGCATTTATAATAGAAATATAGCAAATGAAAGACTTTGACAGTTATCAATCCATTTTATGAGGTTTAATATGCCGACTGCACTTTGCACTCAAAAGTAAATTTATATATCTAAGTATTAAACATACATTGTTTTTACAGCTGCCAATGCTTGATTGTACTGAGAGGCTTGACTTTAAGTAGAAAATTGACATGTACCATTTTATCTGTTTTACGATTGAAATAAAAAAAAGACAGCATATTAACAGTAATTATGCCAACATTTTTTTTAATTTGAATATCTATATGGCTTTGTGGGAGTCACAATTGCATCTGTTTCGTCATGATGATATTGTCACGATTTTTTTTAAATACCAGCTGAAAAGTATGTCAATCTCTAAATACTTTGATGAAAAATAATCATATTTGATGTTTATTTATTTTGTTTCCTTAACTTTTTATACCTGAAGGAAAAAGTTAAATACTTTGATTTAGAATAATTTATTTTGATGTTTATTTATTTATTTTTTTGTTTCTTTAACGTTTTGTATCTTTGGGAATTATTTAATTGAAGAAACACAGTCAAACAAATATAAATTACTATATTAATTCTATTATTTCTAAAGCTGACATATGAAGAGATTCATTATATAAAAAAACACATTATTATCTTCACTCAGACTTATATCATTCTACTGCTTTTTGTGTATGATGGTAGGCATTTTTCCGTCTTAATTTTAGAAATAGGCATACTGCATTAGACAATTATCTATCTTTCTATTGAAAGGTAAAAATACAGTATTGTTGAGACTTGCCTTTAAATCTGTTAAAATATGGAAACTTGTATAACTAACTCTCTATTATTTCTACCACTATATATTTAGGATAGATGAGTACCTAATTTATCTTTCATTACCGAGACATACATACAGATTGTTACTTCGGCTTTAGTAGTCAATCGTGGGAATTTTGACAGTAATACAATAGTAATATTCAAACCTAACCTGGAGAGTCTTCTAGATGTTATTTTTTATGTTTTGTTCTGTGTTTTTTTCGGCATGTCTGTTTGTATACAGCAATACTATGTGTGTGCCTGTAAGTCCGCTCTAGCATTTGGTTTAGACTAATGTTGCATAATTACATACTGATATTTCAGTACATGTAGTTATTTATGCAATATTTTTTTTTACCTTCATCTATTGACAATATACACACACGTATCTATTTGTTAGATATATATCACTGATTTGTCACACTTTTATTAAATAGCCCGTGAAAGTTGCATTGATGCAAAATTAAAATTGATATAAGGTAGATACTGTCTTAATTTAATTGCATAAATGAGTGAGATTTAAAATAAAATGAACGCTTCCTGAGTGTCAGAATTATTTAACGAAGTTCGCTTTAAAGTTAAGTTGTGCACTGCATTCACTTCACATATGTTTAAAGTGAACCTTACTTGACACGCCACTTGTATCAAATAGAGACCATTTTCAGAGGAGAGTGCTTTAACTTCTCATACATGTTATACTTGAATTACATTTTTATATTTTTATTTCCTTATCCAGTGTTGTGCCCTAGATGTATAATAAAAAGGGACAACAGTTCTAAAGAAATTAATACAATGATCACTTTAAATATTTATCATGGAAAGCAGAAGACCCCCAACCCCCTCTTGCAAAATTCTACATTTTTTATTTAATTTATGTTAAAATGCCTTAACGAGACAAATTTGTTGAAAACCTGACTCATTTCACCTGTAATGCTCTCATAGCACTATAATGTCACGAATGTTTCATTGTGATTGTACTTACCTGCACGAAATATGTTAGAGTGTTTTAATAAATAATTGTTTAGTCATTATGTCATTTTAATAAATTGAAAAAGGATGTACATCAAGATAAAATAACAACATGCATATTTATATTGAAAATATAACAGGCGGATTTCAGAAGTTTAAGTGTCGAATTTCTGAAACAACTGATCGAGATGTATTCATGAATCATATATTTATTTATTTCCTTAAAATCATTTTAAACTTGTGTAGTTTTCAAGGCTTCATTTTATGTATAAACTATTGCTCGTGTAGTGTTACAATTAAATGATGCACTAACCTTGGGATTTTTATGACGATGATATGCGCATTTTGGCATATGCTGCCTTCGAAATGATAAATTTACTTCTGCAAGACAAAATAATGTTTGAACATACATAAATGGTCTCTAGGGAAATCTGTATGCAAACGTAGAAAATCGATCAGTCTCTTTTATTCCTGCCATCGTGTCCTTGCTGATTTTACTCCAAATGCTTTGGTCTCAGTAAGATCATTGAGTACCTACCTTTTTCACTCTGCAATCCTGTCAGCTTTTCATGTTTTGATATGTTTGTGCGCTTTTACATTCAACATTGTCTAGTTGATGGGTGGATTGGAGTTAATTCACCAAGACAACTTGTTCTTGTTTGTTCCTATAATAACCTGTTTGGGCAAGTGTGAGATTGGTGCATCCTAGAACCTGATTTAACTCCCCCCCCCCCCAGTGGCAAATGTGTTACCAAGACTAATCTTATGTTCTAAAATAATTTATTGATATCACCAGAACACACTTTCAAAAATGTTTCATTATAAATAAATAAAACAAAATTATAGTGACCTTAGACCTTTACCTTTCTATATATTATTGTATAATACGATTTATGGGTCCAAATTAAGACATGACCAAACTACAGATCATTTTAACTCAAAGTATACATAAGATATACGCAAGGAATATTGCGAAAAATGATCTCTGTTGATATATTGATGTTCATATCAAACCTATTAAAATAAATTCGTTGGTGTATGCGTAATGCTCGTATCGCATTTAAACTGAACATGGAACTTATGTGCATTTCCATAATTTTGAACCAGAAAAACTTTTTTTGTTTTTTTGAGAAATACCATATTCAGCTTCTAAAGCTAAGAGTGTGCTAGTTTTGTGATATAGATATTCCAATACTTTCTTATGAATCATCATATATTTACGTATTGTGCATCCAGGGTTTGCTAAAATTATTTTCATCTCAATATATGTTCATGTTTCTACAGTTATCATTGTCAAATACTGCTAACATTTCGTTCACTGCGACGAATTGAGTAGATGCAAAACATAAAAATGTTGGTTTTTTTTATCAAGTTTACAGTCATTAATCGTAGTAGGACGATTTCTGAAAATATAATTTTGATTCAGTTTAAGACAGCATTCTCCACTGAGATGTACAGTGGTTCATCAAAGATGCTATCTTCGTGACACATTCTCCTAATTTAAATGCAAGATAAAATCAATTTCAACAATAAGAACTTGGCTGTGTAAGGTGACCAAAGATGTAAGTTACAATTTAATTTCGGCACTTGTTATATTCAAATGTAATAGTGCAATAAATTGTTCAATTGATCCATTCAGTATCTATACCCACGGGGCTTGTTAGTATTTGAAACAGAATTATTTCGCGTTTAATTTGATAAAATTACAGACCTTCTTACACCCTTATCACGTTATAGAAAAAACTATCTCACTAAAATCTGCATAATGTTTTTACAATCGTGCCATTTTCATTTAACGTGTTTCTTTATTTAAAAGGAAAATGTAATGTATGTGGTTCTTCGCGGTAAAAAAATATACTAATGCAAAACTAAAACAAAATAATATAAACATACGTGTAGAAAGAATTTTAGAGTCTTATCAAACCAAAAAGCAAACTTAGTAAAATAAATTAGATCATGCGAAAAAGTACTGATTGAAGAATATTCTGTCATATCAATTAATAATATCTTTATACATGAAAGAACATAAAACTATTTTCATGAGAGTTTTCAAAGAAAATAAGATATATATTAAGTGAATGTTTAAGTTTAGATATTGACTTGGAAATTAACTAGTACCAGTGTTACTAGATTTCGCTTCCCATATACCACGGTTCGCTATTAAAACAAAGAATAACTAATTTATTCAAATATAATCAGTTTTCAGATATGCGTTTGAATATTGTGATTATTGTATATCGATTTTTAAAATTCTCTCTTTAACAATTTAAATTAGTTGCTTATATCGCATGAAGTTTTAAGAATACACATACGTTCCTGAATAATATATTGTTGAGGTAATTGTAAAATCATAGACACATTTGTTTATTTTTACATTTATCGAAATTACTAAAATAAGATTTTTTACAACAATATTTTAATCAATAGAGTAATAAACTGATGACAATGTCAATGAATGTTATTGTGATTGACGTACTAAATAAATGCGAAATATTTGACTGGAGACTGCAAGAACAAAATAAAAACTAACACACCGAAAAAATAAGCAGACATTCTTTAAACATAAATGAATGAACAAACAAGAAACGAAAAAATGGAACAAACATTAATCTATGAACGATAGTACGAACAAACGAATGAACAAACGAATAAATGAATGAATGAATGAATGAACGAACAAACGAACGAACACACGCACGCACGCACGCACGCACAAATGAATGAACGAACGAATTAATTAATTAATTAATTAGTTAAATATATTATCCGGAATATGCGTTTCTTTTTTTCTTCTAAATGCTTTTTAGAAAATCAAAACTTAAGCTAAAATAGAAATGAACACTAGAAGTATTCAGTTTAAGCTAGTAACCAATGTTTATACAAATGTTTGTTTTTTCGATCTTTTAAAATTGTTTTAAATGTACTTATGTTTATTTAATGCAATGACGTTCATTTATGATGTTCAGATTGTTTGAATATTAAGTTTTTCTAAACAAATCATACACTTTACCAACTGGAAATCGCCGATTTCACACATTGTAAAATAACTTATCTATGGATTGTTTTTGTAATATTGCATTTTCCACTGTCTGCACATCTGTTGATCAACCATGTGTTTGTATATTCCTGCATATAATTGTTAAGATGTCAATTTAAAAGGCCGGATTTTGGGATGAATGTTATAACGTACGTTATGTAGATATTTTCAAAGCATTTTAATTAAAATAAAACGTAAACGTTTTACAAGAATTTGTATTTTAAGCGTAAATGCAAACTTTGTTATCATTTATTTAAACAAACACACTTTGAAATCGTAGACCCTCCTATTTCTAAAGCCTGGTGTTGTTATTATGCCAAATATTTCATAACTGCAAATTATGTAAAAACAAACGTCTAATAAATGCCTTTAACAGATAGTTATATTTAATATTTGATTTAGATTTAAACATCATAATAATGCTGATGATGCTGATGACGATGCTGATAGTGCTTCTGCTGTTGTAGATGATGATGATGATGATGATGATGATGATGATGATAACAGTTCTATAACTACTACTTCTACTACTACTACTACTACTTCGAATAATAATGATAATAATAATAGTTGTAATAATAATAATAATAATTATACAAAGTAATCAGCTTTTATATAAGACAACCTTCTTTTTTACACAAATAACAATTAAAATCTGAAATTCCGATGAACAAAGTTGACCTATGGACTAAGCAAAACAATTGCATAACGTTTTGTTAGTTTGTACGCAAAACTTGTCATCCTATCTTGATAAGATAAAGCATGTCTAATATAGGCATGCATACATATATTGTCAACCTGATGATTGAGAAAGTGTAAGGTTAGATCAGTGGTAGATTTGTATTCGCTGGACGACTTTTTCTCCATTCTGTGTACCATTGCTTTGCACTGGACATAGTGAAGAAACAAGGATGCCTCTGGAATTGGACACTTTCCGCATTGTTCCCTTAATATACCGTTTCATCTCTCATAAAATAGAAATATATAGATTCGACTATACTCTGTATTCTATAGGCTACGTAAAGGCCTTCCACACTGTCAAAAGGGGTCGCTCTGTGTGTAAAATTAGTTAATTCTGGTATTAGTAGTAATATACTGTTTAAAAACACTTGGGGATATTATGTAATTTTGTTATGAATTTGGAAACCTACCCTTTATAGACAATCATCATGTCACTTAAGTATAGAAATCTTGCTACAATTTGTGTTGTACGTGCAACTTTAAGATCTGAGGGGTAGCACGGTGATTTTAACATTCTGGTGACGTTATTGAAATCCAAGAAGTGGACGTCCATGATGTACTAACGTCCGCGACGACTGCTATGTTGTTAATTAAGCTCTCTGTAATAGAGCAATGACGGCCACAGATGTTCAACAACGCTTTTAACATGTTAGTGGTGTCAATGTCTCGGGACAGACAATCAGAAATCGTCTTCACTCAGACAGTCTTAACGCTAGGCGCCATTAAGTGATCTTGCCATTGTCAACAAGGAATCGTCATGAACGTTTGGCGTGGTGTAGAGAGCGTCGTCGGTGGAATATTATCCATTGGTCGCATGTGATTTTCAATGACCAATTCATATTCACCCTAAACTTTCGTGATGGTTGAAGAAGAGTTTGCTAAACGTTTTACAGACGCTGATATGTTTGCCTACGTTCGATATGGGGTGAGTCTGTTATGGTATGGGTTGGCATCACTATGACTGCCAGAACACTGCTACATGTGCGCCCGGGCAGTGCGACTTTGATTACCATGACAACATGTTGCTTTCGCATGTTGTCCCGTTTGCTTAACGGCAAGTCCAAGAATTCATATTCTAGGAAGATAAAGTCAGGGCCCATAGGAAAAGACTTATCACTGAGTTCCTGAAAGAGCAACAGAGATGCGTGCTTAACCATGGCCAGCGGTTAGCCCTGGCTGATCATTTATTTAACATGTGTGGGACATTCTTGGAAATGTTGTCCGAAGACGTGATTCCCACCAAGAACGTTCCAACCGGGGTGCTGCCGGAAGAATGGGACAGAATCCCTCAGCACACAATCGGTCGTCTTATTGGGAGTATGAGTCGTCGTTGCATAGCTTGTTTCGACAACAGAGATAGTACTACACGTTATAACAACATAAACTATAATATTTCCTTCTTTTTTATGATCAGTATATGTTAAAAAAATTAAAGTCAGTGTTTGCAGACGAAATTACATTGATTACAACTGATTAACATATTCTACAAGCTCATTTAGATAGGGTCTAAATATTAATGTTTCAAAACAAAGGTTTATGAATTTGAAACGAAAATGTCTACTGAACACTTATATTACTATTAGTGGTGTACATATAGACTTTGTCGATCTTTTTAAATATACAGGAATTAAATTTTCTTTCTTAGAACGGCGATTTGAAAAAATGCTGTAAAGAGTTTATAAGATCAGGCTTTGAAAGCAAACAGTAACCTATTAGCACTATTTGACAGACTATATTTATATTTTGGAACTTAATGTAAGCTTTTTGCCCAATTATCTTTCCATTTGTGTAGTGCGATTCAGAGGTTATGGGTGTCTGTTGTTATATTGAGGTAGATAAACTTCACATTAAGTTTCTATTTTATATTTTTAAGGAAATACTAGGGGTTATATAAAGATATATATCTTTATGAGGTCTGAAAATGCATTGTTTGATAAATGATTTGGGATATTCTAACGTTAATGATAATCTTGATGAAAATGCAAATTATACGGACTTAAAAAAAAAAAGAAACACATGATACATGTTCAACCCAGGCATGATACTACTGTTAATATATGTCAATGCTACATTTTACTGTACATATAAAGAATTATTTTTATGAGGATTATCTTAGGATTAAAAAAAAATAAAAAAAATGTACAAACAAATGATTCAGTTTTGGCTGTCTTCTCACGCATTAGAAATTGAAGTTGGGAGATATCAGACTGTTGAACGTTATGAAAGAAACTACAAGTTTTGTACATACAATTATATTGAAAACGAAAATCACTTTCTTGTTATGTTGTCCTATTTATCATGATTTGAAGTTGAAATATGAAACACCATGCTAATTTTCTTCTATTTACAAGTTCTCGCCCATTTCGTCAACTTAAAAAATGAAAAATGTTGTATACTACGTATATGTAAATATTTGAAAAAGATGAGAAACATTAAACCCTGAATATGAATAATTGATTCTAAAACAAATGCAAGACTTTTAATGAACTTTGTTAAATGTTCGTACCTTGTTGTAAAGTAATGTTAAAGTTATGTTATATGTTGACAAATTTACTGTACTGTTTGGAAATATATGTTTACCATAATAAAATTACCACTAAAGGCAGGATGCTGCCGATTTACAAAATAAACTTTAAACTGATCTCATCTCATCTATTTAGTTTTACTTTTTGACCTGAGTTTCATTTCTGTACCTGCAAGATATTTCTAAAACTGAACGTCACCAGAAGCACTCATCCTTGGTGTTACACTCCCCAGAGATCTCTGTTCCGTGAGCATGGCATTTGCTACTTAAACATTTTTCTTTGATTGATTTTTGTTTTTTTTTCGACAATTCCTACCCAAAAAAAGCATTCCGACAAATTTAACTATCATCCGTACATGTCGACTAAAAAATAAATAGATCAGGGTTTCCATTTGACCACTGTAGACGGGTTTTGACCCCTGAAAATTAATAAGACCCCATTTTGACCCTCAGGTATTTTGACTGAAGGGTCATTTAGTCTTAAAATAAGGTATATTTTAGCTTAAATTCGGGTATTTTTGTTTGCAGTTTTGTAAATTTAGTTGTATCGCATGACAAATGACCCTTCATTTTTTAACTAGTGGAACCCCTGTATATATTAAGTTATCTTGAAATAAAATGTAAATGTAAATATAAATATAACAAAAATCAGTAGAACAACGGTTAAAGTAATTAAGGTCAAACATTACGGATAATTGCCTCTGTTGGCATCATCAACAGTCATTTTCGTTTTTTTTTTTTTGTTTTTTTTTTGATAATGATGATGATGGTGGCGGTGGTGGTGGTTGTGGTGGTGGCAATTATGATTATGATGATGGATAATTATTATTATGAAAACAAAGTTAAGTATTATTATAATTGATTTCATTTGAAATGATCTTTATTACAATGTAACAATAGTGTTTAGTTTGTCTATTATGTACTATTTAATTTCTGACAGTTATTCAATTTAAGCCCCTATACTTCTTTAATTTATACGTGTTGCATTGAAGTAAAAACTAGACTATTTTCACTGCAAATATCATTTAGCGCTGTGATAGTCAATATGTTAGAGCTAAATCTTAAATGTCGGAATTTAAAAAAAAAATGACCAGGTTTGTGTTTCTTTTTACTCATTTTCAAAAAAATCAGAAATATTTATTTTTTGTATTTTAGTTTTTGTTGTGCAGTCATCATCGTTACCAGAGATTAAGGTTTTAGGGAAAATTTTTGCTTTTGTTTAGATTATCAAACAAAGAACATTTCAGAGGTCTTACCAATTGATAAAAACACATTAAAACTTAAGACAAACTCTAGACGATACGAAAAAAAAATACAAAAATAGTATATCAGGATATATTTTTATTCCGATCTAAACTTTACAAAGCATAAACAATAGCATGTACAAAAAATCAAAAATATGTAGTGTCATCAGAGAAAAATATGGCTATCAAAACTGACAGCTAAAGGTTTGAGGTTATGGTATTTAGATGAGAAATTGTTAACAGTAAAAGTAAAAATATGTGCAAACATGTTTACATAACCGTTTGTGTAGCTGTCAAAAGTGTGTATTTTTATGTCACTTTTCTGTATTGGGGATAGGTATTTAAGTTTGGTGTAGTAGAGGATGAGGGAGATTTGTGGGGACGCAGTCCCATGTATTCCGAGGTACATTTGTCGGACCTACGGCAAATGCCGTAAATACGTATAGTACACAAAAGTCTTTAGGAGGATAATCGCAATTCTATTGAAATAACTTTGACGTTTCGTTTGAAAATAAGCTTGGCAGAAAATATTTTAATAACTTTGTCAACGTAAAGACAGAAATAAAAAGTGTTTGAACGTTTCTTCGAGTAGTGTGTGTTGTATGGTTCCCTTCAGAACCCCCAGCGAAAGGACGCCGCCTTATAACAAATTGTTTCATGCGTGTATATGCTTCATAAATAGTAACCTTTTCACTTCGTAAAAGTTAGATGCAGTAGGATTTGAGTAAATATTTCAAATTCGTTACTTCATTACACAAAACTAGAATTTATATAGTAAATGAATAACTACGCTCATGTTATTTTATATTTTGGCAAATTCTTCGCCAAAAAGATTTATAATAATAATAATAATAATAATAATAATATGGACTCTCCGTAAAACATAAAAGATTTTACTTCTAACATTTTTTTGATAAATTAATTTATTAGAAAGCAACAACATGATATTTTGATACGTTTGAATGTAATGGTTGTCTGAAATTGTCAATATATACAACATTAAGTTAAATATTGACTTTATTTCTTAATGTATTTATAGTGTTAATCCAACAACAACACAAATAACTTATTAATTTTCTTCAAGCTGATTTTGTTTTTACTCAGAATTGAGTGAACCCTTTAATGGTGTTTTATGTTTCTGAATATGCAAAGTATTGCAATTAGTAGCCATATTCATAAAGGGTCCTAAAGAATGTTTTCCTCATATGCATCACTATTTGTTTCATGTCAATAATTGAGACAGAATTTAAGATATTTTATGTATTCGACATTTTACATGTTTATGTCTAAAAGACTCGTATTTACAAAATTTTGTACTGTCTGAAAAAAAAACAGAAAAAAAACTTACTTATGAAGTTAACTAAATGTAAAATAGAGCACTCACAACAAATATGTTGCTTCGAAGATTTATGAATACTGAATATAACTTCTTCTAAAGTCAATTAATTGTCATGTATTTCAAAATATGTAAGTATTTAAATGGTACTGTGTGCCAAATGTCCCGATATAAATATATCATTAAGGAATGAATTGAATCATATGAATTAAAATGGATTGATATTAAAAGTGCAAGAAAACTAAAAGGCAAGTAACAGGTGTTTGT
Organism: Cyclina sinensis; assembly: GCA_012932295.1. Classification (NCBI taxonomy): domain Eukaryota; kingdom Metazoa; phylum Mollusca; class Bivalvia; order Venerida; family Veneridae; genus Cyclina; species Cyclina sinensis. Next base: position 63,687,159 of record JAAONU010000001.1, on the reverse strand, counting down.
ATAAAATATGTAAAAAGTATTTTCATACAACCTAATCTAACGTAGGGAATGATGCTTATTCCGAAACTCACCTACATGTTTTAAAGACGCTGTTTTTTTACTCATATATCATACGTTTTATTATAACAATCGAATGACAATTTTTCCCTATAATAATGCTAATGATAATAATTATTATATTCAATAAGGATAATGATACAAAAATACTCTATGCTTTACATGAATGCTCGTCAATTGTTGAAAATAATAATATCATCACAACAACAAAAATAAATTAGTAATAAATACCACTTTGTAACTGTTATGTATATTTATTTACATTAAAAGTATTTTTACTTTGATATTCCGTTCAGCACACGACAGAGTTTAAACAACATTTTATTCATTTTTGGTTCAGAGAAAGTCATTTTGGTTAAAATTAAATGCAAATGAATAAACGTGTATAGAAATATTGCATTCACCTAATAAAGTTGAATCCTTTAAATTTAAAAAAAAAAACAATTTCGAAAGTTTAAAAGGAATGGTAAAAAAAATATTATATATTTGGATTTTCTGATAAAGTATTTTCCTTTCTGGGGATCTTTTTAACAATTTTTAGCCAAAAGCGCGCATCGCAATTTAGCTAACAAACTAAAACTTGACATTGATCAATTAGTTCGTTTGTTTGTTCCGTCCGTCGGTTCATTCGTTCGTTTGTTCGTTCTTCCTTCATTTCTTCTTTCCTTCCTTCCTTTCTTCCTTCCTTCATTTATTCCTTCATATTTTCATTCATTCGTTCGTTCATTCATTTATTTTACAGTCATTTATTGATTCATTTTATGGATTTATCATATTATATTTGTATAATGTTAGTTTTATTTTTCCCTCATTCTCTGTATTTTTTCTTAAACTGATTTATCATTTTCACCACCTTATTATGAATTTCTGTTTTACATTTATTTCTTTTTTTTTAATTAAATGGAAGAACGAAATTGTTATTATTTATCATTCAAACAATCGTCAGATAGAACACAACCAAACAGTTTATAGGATTTTTGTCCTAAATTGAATGCCAGTGTCGTCATAATAATCTGTGTTTGAAAAACAATTGCTGCATTGTTGCACAATGCTGTCATGATCAGGACGAAAGTACTAAATATACAGATTTTACAGATGTTGCTTCATATGTTAACACGAATTTGTTAAGGCAAACATTAGAACTTAATTTCTTCTCTGTTTCTGTTTAAATTTAGACAAGATGAACTTATGTTTAAAAGAACTTCAATTTTATAAAACGCTTTGTTAATACATGTATTCTAATCTATTATAAGTAACATCAAGTTTGTAACAGAATTTTATATTTAAAGGTTTAACATTTAGAACGTCAGAAGTAAACTTTAATATGAAAATAAAGTTCAAATAATACCATAACATATGTTAATTGCATTATGAAAAAGGTAAGCACAAGCAAAATCTCCAATTTCAGAAAGCTTCAAATAAATGAATCACTAAGTTGTTTTGTTGTCTTTTTTTTCATATATCGGACATATGGAATTCTAGAAAAAGTGAAAAACATAGGACGATCAGAAAGCACAGTTTTGCTACATAGAAAATCAAAGTAAAGAGGAAACACAGCATAAATTATTGTACGGCTTAATTCAAAAGACAACACAAACAATTAACGAAAACTGATAATGAAGATTTGGATAATGGATTTGCTTAAAAAGTGAACAAATGTGTTTTTTGGAATAAACTATCATATATAAATACCGTTAATCTTGTAAATCAGCTAAAAAGTCAAGTAATGTATCGTGGGTGCTTTATGTTTAAAATTACAGCCTTCAAAACCAATTATTTTTCCGCTATTAATGAGACATACATAAAAAAGTTTACCATTTTAAATTAAAATTTAAATTTACCATTTTCTAATTGTTATACACTCGCAGGACAGAAAATAACACTATAGTGTTGAGTGCAAAACTTAAAAACTGTGAATATCAACAATCGCTTCGTCCCGATCAGAACGTTATTTGTAAAATATTGTCGTTTTATTTCGCTGATTTTATTTTCAAAATGCTGTCATACGGGTTCACCTTAGTCATTGGTCTGTTAAAGAAAATAGCGTATTTTTCAAATACAAATGCGTGGGAACGTATATTTTCAAATATAAATATTTTATTGTTCATATGTGTGTGTCACATAGTTGGTTATGATATGCTAATTGTCAATAATAGTAGGAGTGTTTGTAAAAATACAATTTAGATTTTATTTCAGATAACATTATTAACTACGGTCTAAGTTGGTACATAAACGATGATATATATCATGGTTACAGATTATCCTTATGTAAGCGCGAGATAAAATCTTGTTCAAACAATAAGAGCTCTGTTGTGAAAGTCGACCAAAGGTATAATTGAACATTTGAGTGACAATTTAATTTCGGCGTTAGTTAAAGACATCCTTCATTTCAAATAGTTAAAAAGTTTTAATAGATTTCTAACAGCTTTTGATACAAAGTGGAATGGACCTTTTATGAATATAAGGATGGTCTTTTCGGGTGCATCATTAAAATAAATTTTTGTTCCTAATTGCTGTACTTTTAGTGTTATATATCACAAATGTGTTTTGAAAACACTGAAAAAATATCTTTCTTTATTTTATAAAACGTAAACTCATTTCGGTTATCTTTAAATCAATAAAAGAGGTTGAACCCTACTGAAAAAAATGAGTTTAGATAATAGGATTTCTCATACTATTAACTTTGCTTGAATTGTAGAACGTATAAGGTTATTGTGACAAAGATATGTTTTGGTTTATCAGCGAAACACATTTCTTTTAACACAGTTTGAGGTATATATGGATAGACACAGTGGTATAATTTTGCAGTGTAAATATATCATATAACCATTATAACAGACATTTAGATTTACTGTCAAACTATTTTAATCGACTTGGTAAATTTGTGTTTTCTATGAACACCTATGTCAATAACTCAGTATTAGCGGCGCAATGCATCTTTGAAATTTGTTACCTGTTACAAGATTTTTCACAACGACAGTGCATGCATTAATTCACAATAACAGCGTACATTAATATGTGTATACAGAAACTAACAAAATGAAATGAAAAAAATGTGTTTTAAAGAAACTAGTCAAAAGCGTATATCAGAAAAATAGCACTGTCAGAAAACAAAGCCTCCTTACATAGTCAAAAGGTAGTGAGGAAAAGAGATAATGAATCTTAAAAAAATGATCATTTAAAAGAAAAATATCACAAACAATTAAAGAAAGTGAGAACCAGCGGGGAAAAATACAAAAAAAAACATTCAGTTTTTTTTTTAATATGACATTTCACGTTTTGATTTAAAAGTGAGGCAATTATGATTAATTAATTAAGTAAATTATTATTAGTGGAATTGTTATTAAACTTTTTATTATTATCATAATATTTTTTTTATTTCTATCACCATTTTCACCATCATAGTTGTTGTCATTATTAGTAATGCTATACAGTGTTTCCAGTGGATTCAACAGAAGTATCACAACTTTTAATATTAAGATTAATTTAAAATGATTTTCATTACATTGTTACAATAAAAGAATCGTTTCAGTGTCTTTTGTAGTATAATATTTGTGTTGTATAGAAACAGATTTTTGACAGTTTTAAGTTTCAGCTTCTGAGCTATTTGAATTTATCACGTTGCTCTGAAAAAAAAAACTACTGTATTTTAACAGCAACTTTTATTTAGCGCGTTGATGGTCAACACCTCAGGACTTAAATTTAAAATGCGTGGAATTAAAATCGATAACAAGGTTTGTGTCTTTTTTTTACTTATTTCCACAAGTCCATAGCTTTATTGTTTGGTTATTTCAATTTTTATCTTACAGTCATCTTACAAGCTCTGTGGCCAGTTAGATATTCAGTGGTTAATTCAACGGTTTCATCAATCGAGAAAAGATGAAACTTTATAAACAAGCACTACACGCTATGAAAGAAAATGCTTAATTAGAATATTCGGTAGTAAATAGATTAAATCTTTAAAGAACTTATATATATATATGATTTCGTCTTAAGGTCGAAGTGAAGTATATGTGTTTATAATTCGTACATAAGGTAGAACGTTTTTTACGACCTCTGTATATAACACTATAGAAAAAGACAACATGATCTTTGTCCCTCATACTAAAGTTGCGAAATGTTATTGATTGAGGATGTCATTTCTAACAAAGGATGAGTCGTTAAAAAGTTTCGACTTTAAGTCAAGGATTGTTTTCGACTTTAAGTCAGACAAGATATACTTCGACTTTAAGAAAATACTAACTGCGATTTGTACGCATAGTCGAATTTATCAATATCTCTCGTTCTTGATTTAAAAATACCACTTTCTTTCCACTTTCCATTTTTTAGATCTTCTTTTACATATGAAATATTTTACATAATACAAAACCACCTAGGGGCAGTGTGTTAATATGCCTTTTACAGCACAATCATGAGTTTTTATCAAGTTTTGGTCTGTTTTAAGTATTTACAGATATAGTGAGAACCTCAATTTAGTTAAACGGTGTGCTTATCATCGGTCGCGATTCCTGAGATAGGTATCGTATATAGCTTAAAGGATCAAAATGTGAACAAATGTAACTTTGAATCTTTTTTTTATAGAATTTCAGGTCTTACTATTTTTTCATTAAGTAACATATGACCATGCATTGTTTGTTTACAGCTGTATTTGAAATATCTTTAAGATGACAGTAAAGACTTTGTACTACTTTTCGTTGACGATGTATTTTTTCAGAAATTTGTTTTAAACATTACATGTTATTTCTAGTCACCTAATGCAATTATCATTTTTATTTTTCTGGGCAGAAACGAATTGCATTTTTAAAAACCTATGTTTTTATTTATTTTGAAAAAAAGTGTTTGAGATAATTGTTTAAAATTCAAAACGTTTTTATAAAACTAAAGGCCAGAAAAATACTTGTGATTTAGATGTGAAGATGACAACATATCTTGTGAATTGCCAAGGGTCTTGATAAATTAGATAAAAGGTCAAATCACAAAATATTGACGCATTTAAGTTCCGTATGTAATATTTAAACACAAATATTATTAACAGCAAATATTCGAAGATATTTTCTAGTACTATCTTAATCATTTGATTTTAGCTGTTCATAGCTTTTCGATCTTGTTTGAAGATACGACAAAATATATGACTAATATTGCCTAACCTGTTCCTGATTTTATGTCCATGCATTTTATTTGTTCTTGTATCAAACAAGCTACTCCAAAAGATATCATTCTAAATGACTGTAGACGCATTTTTTAACAAACGCAATGTAGGATCACTTCAAGGCAAGACACAATGAAACATACAAAATAGATATATTTATTTTCTGCGCTCTATTTCTGTAACACACCATAAAACGTTCATCAGCTTATGTAGGAGACACTTGAATGACAACAAGTGGCACAAGTTAAAATCAGATATTAAGAATTTTATGTTCGGGCTGTTTTAGCATGAAAACTGGAAAAGTATGAGTTAATTAAAAAATCGGTTTCTAAAAATATAAATTTTATTACTTGTATCTAATTATTACAGACTGTTATCATAATCATAGTTATCTTAATGTCATCATATATTTTAAGACTAATTTCAAACATTGTAATATTGGAATGTAACACTATATTTCTTACATATTCCAATCATATGATATTAATTATTTTTGTCTTACACATTCTAGTCTAATTTCATCAATTAGTAATAATTATCAGGGTGTGGCTGATGAGAATATCTGTTTTATTTTGTAATTATCATTATTAAATATAAATGCTTTTTATGCATATGTTAAACTCAAATTTGAATTCAGTGTAAAGATAGATAGATAGATAGATAGATAGATAGATGATAGATAGATAGATAGATAGATAGATAGATAGATAGATAGATTTATTTCAATATTGTGTAAGCAACATGGTTACAAAACATTTAAAATAGACATATAAGTATATAAAACAAATATAAGAATGAAATGATATATTAATGAAAATGAACCATGTCAGTCACATCAATATCAAGGATAACACAAAAAGAGAAGAGAATCCCTTATTTCCATTGTGGTCCTTGATGGTAATGGCATGACATAGAGAGGCATGAGACCTTAAAGAAAAATTAGAGAATTTAAAAAAAAAAAATTGCCTAGCACATCAATTGAACAAAAAAAACATAAAACAACAATCCTGAGTAAGTAAATAATTAAAATATCATCACAGAAAATTGACATCACTTTAAGCTTATAGAAAGTTAAGATCATAGGTCATTTAGATATTATAAATCACAGTCTTAAAAATAAATATCTCAGGAAAAGAATACATTTTGAACAAATATGTCTTTGAAAGGATCAGCCATGTACAACATTACTGATAAAATGATATACATGTATTAAAATTTAATCTAAATTTGTCAAAAAATGACACTTTACAGTTTTTTTTAAAAGAAGCAAGGCTGGACAGATTCCTGATTTTAAAAGGCAGTGAATTCCATAGCTTGCATCCCAAAAATGAAAAAGACTTTATACCAAAACCTTTGACCTTTGGAAGAATATAAGAACCATTATCACTTGACCTTGTACTATAAGTATGAATGGAGACTTGGGATACAAAGTTTTGATTCAAATATTCTGGTGAAAGACCATTTCTAATCTTAAAAACATGACCTAGAATAATTTGATCCACTCTTTTATCAACAGGTAACCAACCTATAGACCTGAAGTGACCTTGATCAATGTGTGACCTTTTTTCCATATTAAGAACAAACCTGATCAATTTATTTTGGGTGACCTGCAGCTTGTTTTTCCATAACTTGGTCAGTCCAGAATACCAAACACAACAAGCATAATCAAAATGACATTGGATAAGAGACTGAACCAAGAGCTTTTTAGTGTGGACTGTTAAATATTTCTGCTTCCTGTATAAGAACTTTAACCTGGCATTGGCCTTCTTAATGATAGAACTAACCATAGATTGACCTGATAAATTCTGATCCAGTATTGCCCCAAGATATTTAACTGAAGAAGTTGACTGAATAGCCTTGTCACTACAAGAAATGCATAAATCACCATAATTGTTGACCTTTACTTTAGACCCAAACAAAATCGACTCGGTTTTACCCAAATGTAGAGATAACCTATTATCAACCAGCCACTGGTGTACTAATTCCAGATCCTCAGATAACTGTTTTTCTATGAATGACCTGTTCTTACCTGCAACCAAGATTCCTGAATCATCTGCATAAAGTAGTAGTTTACTATTTATAGCACCAGACATATCATTAACATAGATAAGGAAGAGAAGCGGCCCTAAAATTGACCCTTGGGGAACACCACAGGTAACACTACAGGGTTTGGAAAAAGTACCAGAGAGATCAACAAGTTGTTGTCTATCAGATAAGTATGACCTGAACCAGCGCAAAATGTCGTCGCCAAGTCCAATCGCTTCAAGTTTCATCAAAAGGATAGAGTGGTCAACAGTATCAAAGGCCTTTTGAAGATCAAGAAGCACCATACCTACAAGGTGACCTTTATCCATTTCAAACCTGATATAGTCAGACAAATGAACAAGACATGTCTCAGTAGAAAACTTTCTCCTGAACCCAGACTGAAACATATAGAGTAACTTATTATAAGATAAATAGGACTCTACCTGATCATACACCACACGCTCAAAGACCTTGGAAATAATACAAAGGATTGAAACAGGACGATAGTTACCAACATCAGTTTTATGACCTTTTTTATAAAGAGGAATAACCCTGGCTGCTTTTAGATCATCAGGGAAAACTCCCTGTATCAGGGACAAATTGATTACATGAGCAAGAGGACAGGAAATTATGGAAGCACCATCCCTAACAAATCTGGAAGGAATACCATCCAATCCAGTTGCTTTCTTTATGCCCAGCTTACTTAAATACTTAAAAACTTTATTTTCAGAGACAATTGAAAAAGAATAATTATTTAAAAATACACCTTTTCTAGAATAAAAATCAAAAACAAATTTCCTACCAAAATTATTCAAACATTGAGGCAGGTTTTTAACAAGTTTTGATGCAACGGTTGTATAAAAGGTATTAAACTTTTCTGAAACAGTTTTCTTTTCAAAACAGACCTCATTGCAATCACCCATCTTTAAACCAATAGAGGTAGAATGTGAAGATGAACACTTTTTTGATGGTAGCCCTAGACTTTTTAGAGCAGTCCAGAGTGACTTAGAATTACCCTTGTTTTCATCAATTTGTTCTTTAAAATAAGTATGTTTGGCATTATGTATCATAAAATGGGTTTTATTTCTAAGCTGCCTAAATTTCAAAAGTTTTTCTTCACATTTATCATTCTTATATTCATAAAAAGATCTATCAAGTTCATTAATAAACTGAAGGATTTCTGATGACATCCAGGGTTCTGTTCTTTGCTTGATTCTAACTTCTTTCACTGGAGCAACACTATCAATAGATTTCAAAAATAGAGATTTAAAAGAGTTCCAGGCTTCAATAACATTATCAGAGAGCATCACTATACTCCAGTCTACATTCAAAAGAGTATGTTGAAAATCATCTTTGTTATAGTTCTTCAAAGAACGAATTTTTACAGTATTATGAACACCAATGACTTGTTTAGTTATTTTTCTTGTACAAAATGTCATGAAATGGTCACTAAAACTTGTATGTATAACACCAGACTGAGTAATTTTATCTGTATCAGACACAAGAATAAGATCAATAATGGTAGATGTAAAGATACATAGTATCCATTGTATCCAAACGAAATTGTAGAATAACGTCTGCCATTTTTTTTGTATACAATTTACAAGGTATGTAGTTATCTTTGGTTATACTCAAATTTTTTAACATAAACGTTTATACTGACGAAAATGTATAAATTTACAAGAAACAACATAAATTATGTATTTCTTTAAGTATGATAAATTATTTTATATATGATGGTTTTTTTACGCTCATACATATAAGCGTTTCAGTCATTTTATGATTCACACTTCTTTTCAATTGGATAAGAGAGTCTGTAGATATGCTATGTTTTCTTACATATAGAAAAAAAATTTTTTTTAATAACAATCTTTAAATATTAGAAAGATTTATTCTTCTCATTAAGTTGTCATATTTTTGTGTTATTCCTTTGTTTTTAATAACTCGTTAACATTTAATAATTGTGTATCATGTAGTCAGACATATACCTTCAAATATATGTTAGACAAAGCTTACTCTTTAGGGGGGAGGAATTGAATATTTTTTAACAGGTTCATTAAACTAAGACTTTTAAACTAATGTAATTCTAAAGATCGTTTCACATACACTGGCAATTTTTCTCTTAAATTTGTTGGTAAAAATGAGCATTGTCCATGCTTGCATTCTGTAAAATGTAATTCGTTTTAGTAAAAAGAATGATTTGGAAAGGGAAGGATTAAACTGTTAAGTATTTGCTTAAAAATATTTACAATACTTTTTTTTCAAGTTTTCATGAACAAATCAGTAAAATTTTAATTATCTGAATAGGTGTTGTTTTGTTTTCCTGAGTCGGAATACGTTATTTAATTCTTGATACGATAAAGTTAGAAACGGAGGAATCAGAAAATCGATACAGCGTTAAACAACAAAAACAACAGTATAATAATAATAATAATAATAATAAATGAACTAATACATTTTTAATTCAAACAATTTAATTCATTTATTCATTCATTCAGCTATTCATTCATTCATCCATTCATTCATTCATACATTCATTCATATATTCATTCATATATCTATGTATTCTTTCTTGTTAATGTCAACTTTTAAATCTTTTATTTATCGATCTAATATTTAAAAAAAGTAATTTAGTTTCTTTTCGGCAGATCAGACAGTGTTTCCTTAGACAGCTGGTGTACACTTTTAAGACTTTATTCCTGTATGAAATAACAATATTTCAATCATCACTTTGTGGTGCACTCAAATTTTTCAATATGAAGTCAACAATAGTAGATCAAAATCAGCAAACTAGTCACGTGTTAGCAAGAAATAAATAATCTCACGGGTGGAGGAAAATTATAAAAAATCAGCAAACTAGTCCAGTTTTAACAAAAGCTAATGACTTTCTCGGGTGAGGGTATTTTTTCTTTTATTTATATCATAACAATAATAGATATTGTTTCTATTTATAATGGTATGAAACAATTAAACTTAATAAATACGAACGATAAAAGTACAACAAAAAATGGTAAAGAATGAGATACGGCTGATAATGGTGATGATAATGATGCTGCTGCTGCGTCTGCTGCTGATTATTTAATGATGATAATAATTCATTCCACTTTTATATTGTTTCAATTTAAGGGTAAAAGTATGCTTGATTAAATTAAAGCATTATCATGTTAAAATTATGTTTTCGTTTTTAGCAAAGGCACAAACTGTTTCTTCCTCGATTGATTAAATTATTAACCTTAGATAAACACACTGGTCAAACAACAACAACGAGAAAAAATACTGTTTTTGTTACATTTTTTTTTCCATTTTATACAAACCATATTAAATACAGTCCAATCGCGCTGCTACGAATTGCAGTATAACGAAATAACAGTGTACTACGAGTTATCGGTCCCGTCATTATACCTTCTTTATTCAATTAAGATAAAACGCAATTTAACGAAATGCGATTCAACGAATCATGTAATTGAGCGAACACATATATATATATATATACGAAATTTCTACAGGGTCAGATGCATATTCGTAGCATCGCGAATGGACTGTATTTAAAGCCAAATATTTCAAAACCATAATCCTTGCCTTTCTAAACTTTAAATGAACATCGAAATACGGAATATAAGCGCGAAAGATGCTCGATATGAACTCATATACAACCGCTTCATTAATTTTATTTCATAAAAGTGAAAATCATTAAAAACATTGTTTATATCTAAAAATCTATAACATTTACCTATTGCCTGAATAATGATTATTGTTATTTTCTAGTTAACTCTGTCGGTTTTTGTCATTTATCAAGTTTATGCAATAACTATTTGCTTAAATGACATTTTATCACTTGATTAAAGTTTGAAAACTTTGCAGTGATTGACTCGTATTTTCAGATGCTTAATGAGTATGATATTAAATCAGGCAACTATAGTGAAGCAAACAACAGGCCTTATGATATTAGAACGTTTAGTCTATAATCATAAATTAAGAGCATGTTTGATGCCAAATTATAATAGACAAATATCAAGACTATTTGAAGAATACATCGGTAGTCATTTTACCAGTATATATATGAATATTTTTAGGATAATCTTAATTATTCTTGAAGAACAGACGCACACAATGAACTTTGATAAACTTCAATGTTTGAGATATATTATTTATGATAAAACTTTGTTCGTGTCTATGATTCGAGTTGTTTAATTGACTCTGTCCGTTGAGTCATCGGTTTAAAACAAAATATATAAAAGGTTTTCTTAGGAGATTCTCTGAATTCATTTTTGTACCAAATATTTCAGTCAAGAGATTATCTATTTTTACACGATGTCGACAAAACCCATTTATTTAATCAAGATTAATTCGGGAAGTTGTACGTTTTACTGATCAGATCGCAATTGACATGTCTTATGCTAATGTATTACTGAAAATATATCAAAACCCTTCAAAATACGCTGTATATGACTGCCTGAAGCTTGTATGTTTTGCATTTCACTAAAACAAAATAAATGTTGCTTGAGAATTGTTTCAATACTTTATGATATAGTCTTTGAACTGACTCTGTACAATCCTGGAAACTGTGAATATCACCAGTCGCTTCGTCCAGATCAGAATGTATTTTTGTAAAAGATCGTCGTTTTATTTTGCTGATTTAATTTTCAAAACGGCAGTTCGTACGGGTTCACCTTAGTTATTGGTCAAAAGAACTTTATCTTTCAAATACAAATGCGTGGAACGTGATTTATACATTTCTGATATCAGTTTAACATTTGTTTTCATACATAAATCTTTTATTGTTGATATTGTGTGTTTGACATAGATGGTTATGGTATTCCAATTTCCAATAATAGTAGGAGAGTTTGTAAAAATATAATTAAGAGTTTATTTCAGATAACATATAAACTACGGTCTAAGTTGGTACGTATAGCATGGGGACACATAATTCTTATGTAAACGCGAGATAACATCTTGTTCAACAATAAAAACTGCGTTGTGAAAGGCGACAAAGGTATAATTGAACATCTGTGTGACATTTTAATTTCGGTGTTTGTTTAAGACATCCTACATTTCAAATATTTAAAGAGTTTTGATAAATTTCCAACAGCTTTTGATACAAAATGGAATAGAGACTTTATGAATGAAATGATGGTCTTTTCGAATACCTCATTCAGATAGTCTGTTCTAACTGCTGTACTTTTAGTGTTATATATCACAAGTGTGTTTCGAAAACACTAAAAAGTATATATTTGTCTTTTATTAAACGTAAAATACTTTCGGTTATCTTTAAATCAATAAAAGAGGTTGAACCTTACTGAAACAAATGAGTTGAAATAATAGGATTTCTCTTACAATTAACTTTGCTTGAATTGTAGACAGTATAAGGTTATTGTGACTAAGATATTTTTCGGTATATCAGCGAAACACAATTGCTTCATTTCTTTTAACACACTGTGATGTATATTAGGATTACATCACACATTGGTATAATTTTGCAGATTAAACATATCATATAAGCATGATAACAGACATTTCGAAAATCTGAAAATTACATATTTGGAATAAAGATAGTGTTACTAAAACAACGGAGGTTTCTAAGCGTGATTTAGTTTCACTGTCAAACAATCTTAATCGACTTGGTAATTTAATGTTTTCTATGAACACCTAAGTCAGTAACTCAGTATTAGCGGCGCGATGCATATTTGAAATGTGTTACCTGTTACAAGATTTTTCACAACGGCAGTGCATGCATTAATTTACACTAACAGTGCACATTAATATATGTATACACAAACTAACAGAATAAAATGAAAAAAAATGTGTTTAAAACAAAAAAGTCAAAAGCGTATATCAGAAAAATAGCTCTGTCAGAAAACACAACCTCCTTACATAGTCAAAAGGTAGTGAGAAAAAGGGATAAAAAAATCTTAAAAAATGATCACTTAAAAGAAAAACACCACAACAAATTAACGATAGTGAGAACCATCGGGGTAACCGCCTTTAAACCAGTTGAATAACATTAATATTTGCAACTTGGTTGGGGTGTTCAACAAGGTTCCTGAGTGCACCAACCTCACACTTGTCCCAACAGGTTCTCATAGGAACAACGAAGAACAAGTTGTATTCTTGAATTAACTCCAACTCACCCACTCAAAAGTCAATTTTAATCGTTGTGATTTCACAAATGTTCATTGTATTTTACATAAAACTCAACAACAAGAAAAAAAACAAAGTTTATCACTCAGCATTTTATTACTTTGTATCAATCTAATTATTATTTTCTAATTATAATTGTATTCAAAATGTTAATCATCTTCATTAACATCACATTTATTATCATCATGATTTTTTTTTATTTTTTATGGTTTTGCTTAAGAAACTATATCATATATCTATAACAACTCTTTGTTAGAGGCATACAATAGACCTTTGCTTGTACTTTATGTTCATAGTTTTCGAATAAATTTAGTCAAGCGATGCATTCAGATAGGAAAAGGAAATCTTCAAAGATAATATTAGGTAAAATCTAGAACGTTTTAATTGGTTTAATCTCTACAAAGTGCAGGGACTAGGATTTCAAAATGTGTTTTTATAAATAACCACCAGGTTTGTGTTTACGTTTAACCTACAGTTTTTAACAATTGTACATATCAGCTACATGTAACAATTACGTTTTATTAAAATTATAGGCCTTATAATCTCTAAGTTATATTCATCCTTGTCCCGTAATATTATCCTCGAAAACATCGGAATATAAATTATTGAATTGAAGCAATATATGAAAAAATACAGACAAATTTTCAGTTTTCTAATATAAATTTAACTTTTTGATTTGAAACTGAGATAACAAGATTTATTAATTAAGTAAATTATTTTTAGTGAAATTGTTATTAATTTTTTATTATTATAATATTTTTTTTTATTTCCATCAGGATTATCACCATCATAGTTGATGTCATTATCAATAATGCTATCCAGTGTCTATAGTGGAGTCAGTGGAAGTATAATAACGTTTAATATTTAGATTTAATTTAAAATGATTTTTTTTTACCTTGTAACAATAAAGACATCGTTTTCGTGTATTTTGTAGTATAATATTTGTGTTGTATAGAAATAGATTTTTTACAGTTTTAAGTTTTAGCTTCTGTAATATTTGAATTTGTCATGTATTGCTTTGAAGTAAAACTACCGCATTTTCACTGCAGCTATCATATAGCGCGTTGATGATCAACACGTCAGGACTAAATTTTAAATGCGTGGATTTAAAAATGGTAAAAAGGTTTGTGTTGCTTTACTTATTTCCACAAGTCTATAGCTTTTATTGTTTGGTTATTTCAATTTTTATCCTACAGTCATCTTACATGTCAGATATTTTTAGGAAAAGCTCTGCGGCTAGTTAGATTTCAATGGGTAATTTAACGGTTTCATCAATCGAGATAAGATGAAAATTTAAAAACAAGCACTACACGCTATGAAGAATAATGCTCAAAATTAGCATATCCGGTAGTACATAGATAAAATCTTTAAATAACTTAAATATTAAGATATAAGACAAATATAGTATAATTGTGTTATGCATGAGTATGCTACACAAATGGTAACCTTTGACGCTATAATGATTAAATTCATTGCGAATAAACAATATTATTTGAAACTTTATATTTCATTAGACAATTAATAAAGTATATGAGAAACTTATCTTGAATGCTTGCAGTAGAATTGCATAACATCAAAACAATAAGTAGGGGTTTTATCTTATTATTATTCGAGCTTATTTCATTTGCGTTTTCAGATTTCTTTCCAGAAGAAAAAACAAATGAAAATGAATATAAGAAATTTAGACATTAGAAATAAATAAGAGATTTTGACAGTAACTTTCCTTTATATTTTTGGATTAAAATACTTATTTAACAAACGAACAAACAAATTAAAGTGTACGTCATTATCAAAAATATATATTAGTGAGTCAAACGATTAGAAACAATGTAAAAACGTTATGACATCTTAATACGAAATGTAACGGTTATCTAAAATTGACCATTGACTTGTATTTCTTTAAATGGCCTGTATTTGTTATATTTTTTAGTAAAACGTTAATACAGAGAAAAGAAAAACTATCTTCTGACAACACATCCAGATATTTTTTTTTTCAGACTATAAGGTTAATGAGATCATTTTCATATGACACTTTTTCTTATTTAAAGTTCTGCCTTACATATTCTTTTAAGCAACGTGGAAAATTAAAAACACCTATACAGATATATTCAGCAAGTCAAAAGCAGTGTTGTTATATTCTTATATACAATAGTAGTACCCATATTTTTAACTATTATATAACTTGACTTTTCTTAATTTCTTTTTTTTTAATTATCGAAATAATATCACAGCAGTACGATGGTTTTTTGCTTCAGCTTATTTGTATTTACACGTAATAGCTGTTTCAGGTTTTGAGATGCTTTGATATCATGTAGTATCGTTTCTTTATATAGAAACAATACATAGTTTAACATTTATTGTTTTTTCTAGTATTTCTAGTATCTATTTAAAAACTTAGTCTGTGAAAAAAATATGATTGCAGGTTCACATTGCTTAGATATATAACTTTATATAAGACAGAAACATGAAGATCACACTATGATTGTGACATTCAATTACTTATATATCAAAACAATTGTAGAACTTGTTGAATTTTGTGAATCAAATGCTGTTTTTTATATAAAACGAAATAATGGTTCTTTTATACAACACATAATTGCAATGGTTCCTAGCTTGAGATCATATTTATTATCTATTATCGTTTCTTATATAAAAATATTCCTAAGTTTTACATTTGTTATTGTTCCTAGTATCTATTTAAAAACATAAAGTCTGTGAAAATAATTTCTGATTACAGCTAGAAATCAAGATGTATATGGCAATAATTAACAATTCAAAATATTACTTGTGTAAACGACATTCAGAAAAGATAAGCGTAAGTATTTTTTTTTGTCACTTAAATAGCTACAAATAAATATTTAACTTATTTGTGTTTGTTGTTCTTCGTTTCCACAAACACTGGTCACTTTTTATAGGACAGAAACATAAAGATTAAACTTTAATTGTAACATTCATTCATTTGTTCCTTTATTTTTCGTTCAATGATTTATAATTTATAATTCCTATAATTACTATATTATTTTACTTCTTCTCTTTCGTAATAAACGTGAACAAGAAAAGAGAAAAATGTTCTTCTTTCGCTCTTTATTAGCAGTCATTCAAAACAGTTTTGAGTTTTACAGTCATTACATTTTTACAATAAAAGTAGAATGTTAATAATAATTATAATTGCTTATTAATAGTTTTGGTTTTCGTATTTTTAAGCAACGTTGACATTTAAAAAATCCTATGCAGAGATATTCAGCAAGCCAAAAGACAGTGTTTTTTATTTATATTTATATATACAATACCAGTACCCATATAACAATTGTAGAACTTGACTTTTCTTAATCACTTTTTTTGTAACTAAGGAAATAATATTTATTTTTATGCAACACAGCGTTACGGCGGTTCTTAGATTGACCCTATTTGTATTTACATTTGATAGCTGTTTCAATTTTTGAGATGATTTGATATCATGTAGTATTGTTTCTTTATTTAGAAAGAAAGAAAAAAAACTTTAACATTTGTTAATTATTCTAGTATCTATTGAAAAACAGTATGTGAAAAAAAAGATCTGATTGCAGGTTCAAAAATGCTTAGAAGTCTTAGCAAACAACATTCAAAAAAGGTAAGCATTAGAACATTTTTTTTGTCATTAAGTAGCTACTAATAAATATTTTCCTTTATTTGTGTTGGTGTTTTTCATTTTGTTTGTCTTATTTTCACGAATAGTGGTCACTTTTTATAAGACAGAAACATAAATATCAAACATTGATTGTGACATGCAATTTCTTAAAGGTTCGAACTTTATATGTTGAACTTTATCAATTCCATTACAACATCAATGTAATAAGATGGATACTCGGTACATTCTGTCTGTACACTGATATCTCTAAAAACAAAGCAAAATACATAGTTATATATGGTGGCTGATTTCTGCCATTTTGTGTTTTCGTGTCTTTGCCCCTAAAGGCGAAATAACGAAAATTTGCCAAATTTTCGTTATTTCACCTTTCGCGTTTCGGGGCGAAGACACGAAAACACAAAATATGTCAGGCGAAATAACGAAATTTTAAAGTATCTTTGCCTGTTAAAATTTCATTATTGAAATAAATGAAATCTTATTTTCAACTTTCGAAAAGAAAAACAGTGCTTTCAATATTATTTGTGTTTTACACATATTATATGATTCGCACAACTCAAGCTTTCACTTTGAACAGTCCATTTTTTAACAGTTTTTCATGTGTTAAATAATTCAAGTTAATAATATGTACAAAATAGTAATAATAATACATTAAAATGATATTTATTCTGCAACAAAATTCACGCGATATAAGGCAGTATGTCACCTTGAAACGTGCTAAGGTTATACAGATTTATACAGAACTTAAGCATCATAGCGAGATTTAGCAGTCCTTTAATGGCGGACAGTCACGTGATCATCATAATGGCGGCAGTCAATTTATCATTTATGGAACGGTCTATCTGACTATTAAATATTCTGTCTCTTACAAGGCAGATATATACAGATTTTACACTGACTATGACTACTCATTTTATTAAAATACATAAACAGATCGTACTCTGATAAACGCTCTATCTCTTACGAGAAATACATCAAAAGACTGCCCTCTGACTTTTACCATTCCATCACTTACAAGAAATAGAATAACAGATTTTGCTCTGATTATAACTGTTATACAATATATACTTTTACATACTATACTCTGAATATTACCATTTTATCTCTTACAAGAAATACCTCAACAGACTGTTCTCTGAAAATTACCATTTAATCTCATAACAGAAATAAATAATACATGTACAGATTATATTCGGACTATTACTATTCTATCTCTTACAAAAAACAACTACAGAATGCACACTGACCATAACAATTATATCTCTAATTAGATATTTAGATTGTACTCTGACTATTACAATTCAATCTCATACCAGAAATACTTATACTGATTGTACTCTGACTATTACTTTTCTTTATCGTACAAGACATACATGTATAGAGTGTACTCTGACTATTACCATACTATCACTTACAATATATACATGCATAGACTGTACTCTGACTATTACCGTTCTATCTTTTACAAGACATAGATATACCGACTGTACTCTGACTATTGCAATTTGCCATTCTATCTATTAGAAAATATACACGTAAAGACTGTACTTTGACTATTACAATTATAATTCTTACAACACAAAGATATACAGATAGTATCCTGACTGTACTTTGACTGTTGTCATTCCATCTCTTACAGGTTGTACATGTTTTGACAGTACTTTTACTTTTACCATTCAATCTCATACAAAAAGTACATATACAGACAGCAATTTGACTATTACTATTCTATCTCTTAAAAGATAATCATTATGTTATCCTAATTATTACCATTTTATCTCTTAAAGACATGCATGCATACTATGTACTTTTACTATGATATTCTATCCCTTACAAGATATACATGTATATACTGTACTCTGACAATGATTATTCTTTCTATTACAAGACATAGGCATAATGGTTGTACATCATTATGTTATCTTAATTATTACCATTCTATCTCTTAAACACGTGCATGTATACACTGTACTTTGACTATTACCATTCTATATCTAACAAGATATGCCTTTATAGACTGTACTCTGACTTTAACCATTCTAAATAAAAACAAAGATATACTTATTGTACCAAAACCATTGCTTTTAAATGCCCTCCAAGACATAGATAAACAGAGCGTACTCCGACTATTACCATTCTCTCTCTTACAAGACATATACTCTACACTAATCTACTCTGACTTTTGCCATTATATCGCTTACTTGATACACACGTATTGACAGTACTCTGACATTTACCCTTCTATCTCTTACAAGACATAGCTATATCGACTGTACTCAGTCTATTGCCATTTTTTATCTTACATGATACCCTGTAAAAACTGTACTATGAATATTAACATTCCATCAAGACATAGATAATCAGACTGTAGCCTGACTATAATCATTCTATATCTTACAATACATAGATATTCAGACTTTACTCTGAATATTACTATACATGTATACATCTACAGACAGTACTAGGATTTAAACGATTATCTCTTTTTCAAGATACACATCTACAGACTGTACTCAGATAGTTACCATTCTATCTCTTACAAGAGAGATATACAGAATGTACACTAGCTACTGTATTCTATCTCTTACAAGACATAGATGTACAAAAAGAGTCTGACTTGTTTTGTTTGTTTGTTGTTGTTTGTTTTTTTTGTTTTTTTTTTGTTGTTGTTTTTTTTTGACAGGCAGATCGTTTATGTAGAAGAGAAATAGGTGCGGCCAAGGACCAGACCCTTAGGGGCACAAGAAGTGACAGATATTATGCCCGAGGAGCAACCATTGGCAAATACAGCCTGTGTTCTGTTATCTAGGAATGACTTAATCCTTTAAAAGTTATGCCCCTATACCATAGAAACGCTGCTTATAAAGAAGGTTTTTAATGGTTGACCTATCAAATGCTTTTGAGTGGAGTATGAGGTCGACCTGACTCTTTTGATTGACTGACATAAACATATCATCTACTAACATAAGAAGTTAGATTTGACATGACCAATTTTCTCGAAAACCATGCTGCAGATCATAGAACATATTGTTATATGTAAAGAGTTTAGTAATACATGAAGAGAAAATGTGTTGCAGAGTTTTGCACAGGATACAGGTTAGAGATGTCGGGCGTTAGATGGCATGATCTGACCTGGAGCCTTTCTTAAAAGCTGGGGCTACATATGCCATTTTCAATATATTTGGGAGGGTACTAGACAGTACGGACTTTAAAATAGTTTGGTCAAAATTGGGGAGATTTCTTTAAGTGTATTCTAATGCAACGGCGTTCATTCATTATGTTAAGGTTATGAAATTTAACTGCAAAACACTCGGGGTAAGTATATTAAATATGCATAGTTTTATCTTATTAAGTAATTAGTTTAAAATATTTGTTTCTTATCATTCTCTGTATTGTTTTGTTTTGCGAATTTACCCTACTAAATATAGGCATATTCTTGCATGAAACAATGATACTTCCTTTATTCTATATCGTAATTGTCAAATGAAACGGAGTATCAACCGTCAAATGCACTGTTACGGTCCAATTTTAAAGTGTAACAGAAAGAATAACCAGTAACAAACTTTTACACAGTAACAAAAATCTATTCCACGTACACATAGCACTTCCCCTCTTCAAAGAAAGAAATATGAATGAAATGAATATTTCTTTAACACAAAATTTACAATAACAATGACATCAAAGAAATTATAAACAAACAAATAAGTATATTGATCGTTAATCAAGTATCAAAGTTTTACCAAACAAGTAGCATGCAACTTCCTGATGTTCGAATACAATATTTAACATGCATGAATATCTTTTAAATACGTGAGAGAGCAATCTTTACCTTTAATATGTCTTATTTCAATGTTGTATTCTTGTAGAAACAAACTCCACTTCAATATCACTTGATTTTTATTTCCTTTTAAGTTCATGAAAGAAAGAAAGGGAATCATGATCACTGAAGACAATAATGGGTACTAGTGAGGAAGTAAGATAAACTTCAATATGCTGAATAGCAAGAAAAAATAGCAAGACACTCTTTCTCTATAGAAACAGTAATTCTTTGAAAGTATAACTAACGAACAACAAGCGAACAGAGGACGAATGAATGAATAAATGAATGAATGAACTGATAAATAAATGCAAGCAAAACTATATCAATGATTGAAGATCTGAAAACATGCATGAATGAATGAAAGAATGCCTGACTGACTGACAGACTGACTAACTGACTGACCGACTGACTGTATGAATGAATGAATGAATGCCTGACTGACTGACTGTTTGACTGTCTGACTGAATGAATGAATGAAGGAATGAATGAATGAATAGTGAATGAATGCATGAATAAATGAATGAATGAATTAATTAATTATTCAATTAATTAATTAATTAATTAATTAATTAATTAATTAATTAATTAATTAAATGTTGGTGTACACGTCACCTCGGGCGATGCAGTAGTTCTTTAGAAGTTTATGCTACCGCATTCTAGGAAAAATGAAATTACTGTTTTCATAAAATTATATTTTTATAATGACTTAAAGAAGAATGTTTAGGCAATTATAATTAAAAGTAATAAAAAAAGAATTTATTTTAGAGTTTTTTTTTAATTGTAATTATTATATCATATGATTATAATAACTTTTTCTATAACCGACGTGGATTCATATAGATTATTTTTGTATCATGCATTTTTATTTTTATTTATTTATTTTTTTATTTATTTTTTGGTTTTGCATTTTTTTTAATTTAACATAATGAGGAAAGGTTAGAGTCGAAAATGTTTTATTTGTTTACAATGTGTATTTTTTACATATTTTCATGTGCTTTCATTTATGGAAAGAATTCAGAAAATGCAAATGAAATAAGGTCCCATAATAAAAGAATAAAACTCCTACTTATTGTTTTGATGTTATGCTGTTCTACTGCCAAACATTCAGAGATATTTACTCAATACTTTATAAATTGTCTAATGAAATATTAAGTTTATAATCATATTGTGTATTCGTATGTTCAGTGAATTTAATCCTAATAGTGTGAAAAGCTTACCATTTATTTAGCCTGTGCATGCATAAAACAATTAAATTATATTTGTTTTTTTATGTCTAAATATTTTACTTTATTAAGTTTTTATCTAATTACTTCCGGATATGCTGATTTTGAACATTTTTTCATAACGTTTAGAGCTGGTCTTTAAAGTTTTGTCATTTTTTTTTTTGATTGATGAAGTCGCTAATTGCCCGTTGATTATCTAAATATCTGCAGAGTACCTCAAATCTGAATATCTGATATGTAAGATGACTGAATGATAAAATTGAAATAAACAAACAATAAAAAACTTGGCTCTTGAAAAATAAGTAAATTAAACACAAACCTGGTTATCATTTTTAAACTCAAGCATTTAAAATTTAGTCCTGACGTGTGGACATGCTAAATGATAGTTGCAGTGAAAAAAACGTCAGTTTTACTTCAGGGCAACACCCGCCAAGTACAAAATATTAGACTGAAAAGTGAACTAAAAATCAATTTTATAAAACACGAAAAATATACAAGCTATAACGCTTCTTTTATTGTTACAATGTAATTAAAATCATTTAAAATGAAACCAATATGGCAATACGAGTTCTAATTGCTGTATTGACAACATTATCATTAATGAAATTGACACCTATGATGATGCTGATGATGACGATGATGCTGATTATGACGATGTTGATGATGGTAATTATTATAACAATAACGATGATGTTGAAAAAGAGGATGGGATGTTTCAGTATTTCCTTAAAATTTTTAATAATAAATGATTATATAAACTATATAACTTAATGATGATGATTATGATGATAACTACAGGAAACTCGCTTTTGATCGTTACGCATTTTCTTATGATTCTTTTTCTGTCTGTTTGTTGTTTTGTCTGTCAGTTTGTCACAAATCTGTAACCTACTCCATAACACAGAAGTCCTTCTTTCCTAGAGGGACCAAACATCACAGGTGCATGCACCTTGATGTCCGTTGACCGCTAGACCAACTTAGAGGTCACGGGATCAAAGGTCAGAGCCCCCCCCGGGGGCATGGAATTCATTCGAACGTAGCGCTTGTTATTGTTGTTATTATTATCATTATTATTTAACCATTTTGTTTCGACGCTCTTTCTTATAATTTAAGATACTATTTATCTTTCAAATGTTTTAATTCCTACAAATTGAATACCCCTTATTGTGACCTAAATTAGCACAATATATATAAATTTGTCATATAGCATTTTGTTCGTTGCAAATTACAATCAAAGGGGTTTAAGGGGCGAATGCCATGATCTGTAAACAGAGATTTCTAAGATGGGTAACACTAAGTTTGAATGCTTCCGGTGACATTGAATATTTTACATTTGTGGCTTGCACACGAATGAAACCAAGGACGAAATCGTTTCACTGTTTCAGTTCCTACAATGCTTCACGGTCAGATAAAACGTATGCGCATTTTTATCCAGCATTAAAATATAGTACATATAGAGTATAATTTTATTTATTATTTAAGACACCATTTGTGGCATCTGCAATATCCATTCTACTTACATCGAATTGTGTCCATCTATGACGTAATAGTCCGGGCCTGGCATCTACTAGCCTACGGACCAGGTTTGAAACGAGTGAAGTTATTAGAAAAAAACATAGATATATGCAGTTAAAGATAAGAAAATAAATAAAAATCATAAAAAAAATAAAATTATAAAAAAATATATGTAAACACTTGTTAAATGACTGACTGACTGACTGACTGACTGATTGACCGACCCACCCACGACACACCGACCGACCCACCGTCCCACCGACCGACAGACCGACCGACTGACTTTTATCAGTATAAACGTGTATGTTCATTTTGTTAAAGGAATCAGTAAAATCTAATATGAGTATAACCAAAGAAAACTACATATCATGTTCCAAGAACAAAACGCTTAAATGTCTTATCTTTCAATTCTATTAACAGTGACATTCTTATATCATACGAAATATGGGATAAGATTACTTTTGATATGAATATAATGGTTGACCAATTTCATTTTTTTCACTTTTTTAAAATTCAAGCTGTCTAATATTTATTCGGAGATAAAAACAACAAATCGACTCATTTATTCATTTATTGGAAGCTACTTAACTGACAAAGTTTTAATTTGCTTCCATTTTCATGATGCGTTTAAAATATGTTTTATTTTGAATTTTGTTTTCATATAAATGTTGACTTCAGATCTTCTAAGTGTTTATGAATCTGTAAACACATATATATTTTATTTTAACAAAATTAATGTCACGTATAATAGACTAGAAATATTAATAAAGCGCTTTATAAAATTGAACTTCTTCTTAATGTAAGTTCATGTAAATTCATTTAGTCTGAAATTAAAGAAAATGTGACTTGGAGAAGAAATTAAGATCTAATGATTGCCTTTAAGAATTTGTTTTCACATCTGAATAAAATCAGTAAATTTTTTAAATATACTAAGTATTGTTACGCTCCTGCGCTTGGTATTTTCTAAGGCTGATAAGCGACTATTTGGACGTATTGCTTAGGGTTCTGATGTTTGACTTTATGAAACCCACGACCTTGATGACCGACTTGGCTCAAGTACTGGACCAGTGGTTAATGCCCCTGATATCTTCAGTGGTGTTTACTCTCAGTTCTTGTTAACTCTGCTGTAGGCTGCAGTATCGTCGTTGGCTGCTCTCAGTGACCTCGTTAGTTTTTCTCTCGTAAGCCACAGTTACCCTGATCGACTGCTCTCCGTGACTGTCAAAGCCAATACTTGCGAGAGGGGTAGCTTATTTTTGATTGGACTCCCAACTATTTATATTTTATAATAATTCTTGGGAAACACCTAACTAAACACATAAGAAACAATATTTAATTCAACTTATTTTAATAAAACTTTATTATATCTAACAAAATCAGAAAACAAGTTATTCTAGGAAAATAGAACAAAGTTAAAAATCACGGTGACAGTCGCGGCGAAACCACAAAAATGACGCGGTTCTGTCAGTTCCCAAGATAATAACAACAAAGAAATAAATACTATATAAGACAATGTTTAAGGTTTACTTGCTCTTTTATCTAAAAAATCTACTGGAAATATGCATAAAAATGAGTGCACACCGTTTAAAATTTAGTTGAATACGCCGAAAATATAAGTTTCTTGAAAAATCCAAATACGGTGAGCCTATGTGGATTTAGAAGTTGGAAGACCCCGAATGAAAGAAATCGGGCTATTTATATGCCACAATCCCCACACTATCCACAGCTGTGCAAAAGAACGATCCACAAATTTTCCGTGGAACTCCACATATTTTCTGTGGGAGTGTGGAAAAAAAGACGCTCCATAAGTTTTCTGTGGGGTTGCATTTACCAACAAAATACTTTATATTTTAAAGGATGACAGTGGTAAAACCATTGAAAGGTATAAAACAAACCTCAAATTTACGTTTGCGAGATGCAATATAAGGGAGCATCATTAAAATTGAGTTAAAAATAATTGTCCCACGTCAGCCACAGGATTCACAGCATCCACAG
The DNA here is from genome assembly GCA_012932295.1 of Cyclina sinensis. Lineage (NCBI taxonomy): Eukaryota > Metazoa > Mollusca > Bivalvia > Venerida > Veneridae > Cyclina > Cyclina sinensis. The sequence continues at coordinate 63,661,612 of JAAONU010000001.1, read as the reverse complement.
TTGCTATGCGACTTCTCGCCGTGGGTAAACAAAGTATTCAAAATGGCCGAATAGCAAGTGCGTTTAAACAAAGAACATGAAAATGGAAGTGTTACACTTTGACTTAGGAATAATCATTCGACCGAACTACAGATCTTTGGTTTCTTTATCATATACAATCAAAGTCTAAATTCTAAAGTGTCAAAATACGAAGCAATTTATTGTTTACATAAGTCGTGAAAACTGGATACATTCAGTATAGACGTACGAGACTACCATTCAAAATTCACTTTAAATGCATATTATTTAGAAATCTAGGTGCAAGACAGACAGATTTTGAAAATACACGTTTTAAACACATTTTACATTTGGCGAACATAAGTCAAAATTATCAAGAGTCTTAGTACGTTGAACTTTGTATGGTGAGAAGCTCACATCATACCCTATATTCATGAACAAGTTATACAATAAATAGTGATAATAGGAACAATTTGAAGGAAATTCAACTGTATAGAAAAAATATGTTCTACAAGTCAAGGTAAGATTCTAAAGAAACACCAGGGTATTACAGTATACTTGGTATTTTCATCCTGATCATGACAACAATGTGCAAACGATATACCCTTGCTTTCAAACACACATATTATTACAACGACAACGTCATTAGATTAGGGGAAAAAACATATAAAACTAAAACCTTTTCTGTGGTGTTCTATCTCAGGCTTGTTTGAATGTTTCAGTCAGAAAAAGAAGAATAACAATTTCATTCTACCATTCAATTAAAAAGATAATTAAACGTAAAACAAGAACTCATAATAAGGTTGTGAAAATGATAAAGTTAGTTTAAGAAAAAATCCTGAGTGTGGACGAAACACTAGACCTATTATTAAGGAAGGAACGAACGAACGAAAGTTCCAAATTTTTTTTATTTTTGTTAATTTCTAATTGTTCTTTTCTGCTTATAACGAAAATTAAAGGAGTTTAACCAAATTTTAACCTTACAACGGTCATAAGCAAAACAGAATATTTTCTGTATTTTGTTAAAACTGATCTGCAAAGAATTACCTGTTTATCAGAAAATCAAAACATATAATAATTTTGATTCCATTATTTTAAATTTTCGAAATAGTAATATAAATATCACACTAATAGTATGCAATTTTCCTCGACGAATGCGGTATTTTTTATACAAGTTTACTTATTCGCATTTAATTTTAATCCAAATATTTACTTCAAAATGATATGAATAAAATTTTGTGTTTGTTTTGTCATGGTGATTAACAGAAGAGCAAAGAAAAGTTCTCATACAATAATTAATTTAAAATAAATATACATAATTAAACTTATATAGTGATAGCTATCAGTATTTTTTTTGTTGTTGTAATGATTAAAAAAAACAAAAAAAAACATGTTAAATGAAACTAGCACGGTTGTAATAATATTATTAAGATTTTAGTCAGGGAACTATTTCTAAACAAGATAAGAGTGTGATATGACGGCTGGTCTGTAATTTTATCAAATTAAACGTGAAATGAAGTCATTATCAAATACAACGAAGCCTGGGGGTATAGACACTGAATGGATTTCTTGAACATTTATTTTATATTTAAAGATAACAAGTGCCGAAATTAATTTATAGATTACATCTTTGGTCGCCTTACACAACCAAGTTCTTATTGTTGAAATTGGTTTTATCTCGCATTTAAATTAGGATAATGTCTCACCAAGATGGATAACATCTTTGCTGTACCACTGTACATCTCAGTGCAGAATGTTGTCTTAAATTAAATCAAAATTATATTATTACAAATCCTCCTTCTATTATCATTGGCTGTAACTATACTTGATGAAAATAGGATTTTATGTTTTGCATTCACTCGATTCGTCGTGAACCAAATGTTCTTTGTTAATTAACTTCAACCCATCAGACCACAAATGTTGCATGCGAAAGCACACAGACATATAAAACATAGAAAGCTAATAGCATTGTAGAGTGGAAAAGCTAGGTACTCAATAGTCCTATGTTATATTATCTGTATGTACAGCCTTTTACAATTTATCAAAATGACATAATGACAAACAGTTATTTAATAAAACACCCTAACATTGTGTACATATAAATATGATCACTAATAAACTCATAGTGATATTATACTCCTTTGAATGCATTACAGGTAAAATGAGTCAGGTTTGTTTACAAATTTGGCATTTTAACATAAATATATTGAAACATGTAGATTTAAATGAACAGGAATTTACAGGGGTGGATGATGTCTTCTGCTTTCCACAAGAAATATCTAAAGTGATCAATTTTTTAAGAAGTGTTGTTCTTTATTATCATATCTTAAACCGAAAATGTAAATCAAACACAAAATAAGAATTGTGTACGAGAAGTTAAAGCACTCTCCGAAAATGGTCTCTAATTGAGTAAGGCTCATTTTGAACAACTTTGAAGTGATTGAAATGAAGAAATTAACTTTGAATAATAATTCTGACACACATGAAATGTTAACGTTATTTTAAATCTTGTTCATTTAGCAATGAAATTCAGACAGTATCTACCTTATATCAATTTTGCATCAATGCAACTTTACACGAGGTAGTTAATAAAAGTGTGAAAAATCACTATTATCCATTATCCATTTAACGAATAGATATGTGTGTGTATATTGTCAATAGATGATGTCAATACATTGTCAGAAAAAGGAAGATTTGCATAAACGGGTGAAATATCAGTATGGGATTATGCAACATGTGTCAAAATCAAATGCTAGAGCGAATTGACAGGTATATGAAAGATTCAGAAATTGTCAAATTTTAGGCATCTTTGTTATTGTTTGATTATTTGCAGTTAATTGTATTAAAACGAAAGACAAGACGTACTTGAAGACATTTTTCGCAGCCAGAACGAGAGCGTCTTAATTTGTGTTGATAAGAAAGAGACACAGTGCACCAGTCTCTGACGCGGGGCATATACCATTAAATCAGATAGCACCAAGCGTGTGTTTTCCAATGTTATCAGAGTGCACAAATCAAATATAGTGTGTTTTCACTTAGCCAGACCGGAACATTTTTAAAAACTATCATCAGAAACCCGTAGCCAACTTCCAAAGACATTTTACAGGAATGTTAATTTGGTAGATCTTTTTTTATACTTTTTCTAGAAATATTGGATAAAAAAAAATATATATACATTGAAAATTTGAAAACAAGTTCTAATGTTGACATACAGGACTGTGAAATATTTTTGCAAGTTACACTAATATATTCAATAGTTCTCAGGTGAGCGACATTGGGCATTCCAGCCTTCTTGTATTTTGTTACTCCATAATAGTTAGAAATATATACATAAACAGGAAGTTTTTTTGTGATTCTCACTTCTTGTCGGATAAATTTTTTATCATTTCCTGACTTAGTATATTTAGTAAACGCCTTTTTGTCATGAAGCCACGGCATTTTTGGATATAAAACAAAACGAGTGAGTGATCAAAAAGGCGATTTGAATGTTTTTTTTTTCAAGTTTGTTTATTCCACATCGTCCGCGAAACAGGATCTGAAACGTACCAATTCAGCCCCACGTGTTCGTCCTTGGTTTCATTCATGTGCCTGACACAAATGTAGAATATATAATGTCACCGGAACCGTTTGCACTTTAAATCCCTTTGATTGTATTTTTGAAACAAACAAAATGTTATTTGACAGATTTATATACTGTTCGGTACTTTTTGCCACAAAAAGGAAGTGAAAGTTGTGCATAATAAGATATTTGAAAAGTAAATAGTAAGTTGAACATAGACCGACGTAGCAAAAACGTTAAATAATACTTAAAATAAAAAAAAATCATAAGTAAATACATTACGAATAAAAGGGAGTGTCCTGTTATTATTACCATTATCAGCTGCAGCAACTCAAGGTAATCCTGTTTATGTAATTAGTAAGTGTTTTTTTTCGAAATTATCATAATTATGTACATACTGAAACCTTTCATCTTTTTCTATTCATCTTTATTTTTTTTGCGCATCATCATTATAACCATCATAGTGGTCTTCATCATTGATGTTATCATTGTTTTCAGTAGAGTTATTATTATTATTATGTAGATATGTTTTTTACATTGTGACCACAAAGGAACAGTTTCAGTGTATTCTGTAATAAACAACTTGTGTTGTATAGTAACAGACCTTTGACAATTTTAAAGATTTTAGCTTCTGCACTGTTTAAATTTGTCAGGTGTATCCTTGAAGTAATACAATCGTATTTACATTGCAACTATCATTTAGCGCGTTGATGGTGAACACGTCAGGACTAAATTTTTAAATGCGTGATTTTAAAGATAGTAACAAGGTTTGTGTTTACTTGACTTCTTTCCACATGTTCAAAGTTTTAATTGTTGGCTTATTTCAATTTTTATCCTACAGTCATCTTACATTTCAGAGATTGAGGTTTTAGGAAAAGGTCTGCGGCTATTTAGATATCCAATGGATAATTCAGAGGTTTCATTTATTGAAACAAATGAAACTTTAAAGACAAGCTCTAAACGCTATGATTTTTTTCTCAAAACAATAATATCTTGTAGTAAATAGATAAAATCTTTACAAAAGTTAAATATTAAGATATAAGATGAAAATAGTTTAATTCTGTCATGCATGCACATGCTTAATAAATGGTAACGTTTTGACGCTATAATGATTAAACTGATTAAGCATGCAAATACAGTATACGTATGATGTGAAACTTCATATTTCATTAGACAATTTATAAAGTATATGAGAAACTTACTTTGAATTCTTGCAGTAGAATAGCATAACATCAAAACAATAAGTAGTAGTTTTATTTTATTACTATTCGGGCTTATTTCCAATGCATTTTCAGATTTCTTTCCAGTAATCAAAAGCAAATGAAAATGAAAATGAAAATGGAAAGTTTAGACATTATAACTAAAAAAAGTGATTTTAACTGTGACTTTTCTTTACAAGGTTGAATTAAAATATTGATTAAAAAATAAAATGCACTTAATGATAAACCATATATTTTATTGTGTCAAATGATTTGAAAAATTGTGAAAACTATATGACATCTTAATACGAACTCTTACGGTTATCTGAAATAGACAATTGACATTAATTTCTTTAATTGACCTGTTTTTTCTTCTTCTTCTTCTTCTTCTTCTTCTTATTATTATTATTATTATTATTATTATTATTATTGCAATTATTATCATTATTTTGGAATAAAGCTTAAAAGAGAAAAAAACTGTCACACTTATTTCGAAATGTGTAAGTTATAAAGTTATTTAAGTTAAATAAGCCAAAACATATTTTACACAGGCATAATAAAAGATTGCAGTGAATTCTGAATAGTCTGATAAGTTGAGAAGAAGTTGTTGTTTTTGTTGTTGTTCTTTTATTTTGTTTTCATAATTATAATCATTACCTTAAATTATTACATTATAATACAATATACTTATATTTTTTATGAATCCACGTCGGTTCTAAAGAGATATTATTATCATATGATACAATAATTAAAATGATCAAGCAAATGTTTATAAAATTTATTTTTATTTGATTATTTTTGTTATTGTTATTTTTACTCAGGCTTTATTTGAAGCCCTTATGCAGAAAAAAATATCTAATTTTTTTAAAGATAACAGTATTTGTTTTAATTTGAACGCAGTAGAATAAACATTGAAAACATTCTGCATCCCCCGAAATGATTTGAAAAATCATTCACTTCATTCATTCATTCATTCATTCATTCATTTATTCATTCATTCATTCATTCTTTTGTACCTTTATGTTCGTTCTTTGATTTATTATTTTTTTGAATTACTATTTCACTTTATTTGTTTTCTTTTTGTAAGGAACGTGTAGAAGAGAAAGAGAAGAGAAAATGTTTCTTTACTGACAGTCATTCAAAACAGTCTTGAGTTTTGCAGTACATTTTCACAATAATAGTAGAATGACAGCAATGTTAATTATAATCATAATTGCTTATGAGTGGTTTTGGTTTGCTTATTCTTTTAATCAACGTTGACATTAAAACAATTTCTATGAAGAGATATTCAGCATTTCGACATACATTGTTTTATATACAATAACAGTACCTATATGCTAACAATTGTAGAACTTAACTTTTCTAAATCAAAGGTTGTTTTGATAACTAAGAAATAACATTTCTTTTGTTCAACATAAAAATGCAATGGTTCTTAGCTTGAGATCATTTGTACTTACATTTGATAGCTATTTCAGTTTTATGAGACGCTTTGTTAACATTTCTTATTTAGAAATATTACAATTTTTAACATTCGTTACGCTTCTAGTATCTATTTGAATACATAAAGTATTTGAAAATAATTTCTGATTACAGGTTGATGTATAAGACAAAAAAGAACCATTCAAAATAAAACATTTGTAAACGACATTCAGAAAAGATAAGCGTAAGTAGATTTTTTGTCATTTAGGTTGCTACAAATAAATATTTTGCTTCATATGTGTTTGTTGTTTTTCTTTTCCACGGATACTGGTCACATTTTATAAGGCATAAACATAAAGATCACACTTTGACTGTAACATTCAATTACTTACAATTTCGAAATTTATAGGTCAAACTTTATCGTTTCCATTAAAATTTCAATGTAAAAAGATGGATACATGTATATTCTGACTGCACAATGGTATCTCTAACAACAAAACAAAATACATAATTATACTTACTGCACTTTTAGAATAACCATTCTGTCTGCAAGCATATATATATAACAAGACTCTGACAGCTGCTTCTCTTTGTTATAAGTTATGAATTTGAAGACTGCACCTTGACAACAATCGTTCTACCCCTTTTCATACAGCAATCATTTTATCATAACAAATATAGAAGTATTCAGACTCCTCTTTGACAGTTACAATTCTTTCTTAAATAAGATAAAATTATAAAGTCTGTGCTTTGGCTAATATTACTTTATCACTTTCAGGGAAAAAAGGAAGAAATGTTTACTTATATATATTCCAATCCATTATTATTAGAAAAAAAGATGAGCATAGTCCATTTTCCGAAAAAAAGGTCCTGCCGACAGCAATTTAACAGAGACCATTCTTTCATTCTTAAGATAATAGTAAAAAAGTTGCTTTTATAATAAAAAACAGTTTTCTATTAGTAATTAAATATATTATCTAATAAACATACACCAGCTTGAAAGTCTATCAGATAGATGTATACAGCGTCCACTTTGATGGCCATCAATCTACCTCTCTAACAATATACATATTCAAGCTGAACATTAACAATTACCATACCTCTTATACAGTTACATACTAATCTTCCGGTAAATATGTGTATTTATGGACCTGTAAAAATGATATTAATCGAGATCGAAAAAGGCACAGGTCTGTAGAAACAGACATGGACCGAGACATAAGTCTGTAATGGTTATAGAATATACCCTATGTTGATAGGTTTAAATGCGAATAAAACTTACACGTTTATTAAGATAGTTCAAGCTTTTATTACTTGTTAGGGGTGTTTATCACATTTTAAGAACCCACGCGTGCAAGGATCTAGACCAACGAATAGCTATTACAGAATAAACATACAAAGAATCAATTTTGATAGTAACAATTCTATCTCTTTTTTTAAAAGAGAAACACAAAAACAGGTATAATTCTATTTTTTTCTGAAATACAGAAAACACAATTTTAATCTTACAAAAAAATTTGCAGAGACTATTCACATACTACAGCCATTCTATGATACAGTCTGTAAATGTATATCTTGTAAGAGATGAAATGGAATGAAAATAATCAGATAAAGTCTGTAGATGATATATTGAAAGAGATAGAATAATGATCATAGACAGTCTATATTAGACTGTTATTACAATTATAGAACTGTTATTACAATATAGAAATATATATATATATATAAATATAAAGATATATATATAGATACTCTGACTATTAATATTCTATATCTTACAAGAGATACAACTTCAGACTGTACTTTGACAATTGCCATTCTATCTCTTATAAGACATATAAATACAGACTGTACCCTGCTGTAGACTGTCTATGCTTATTCTATCTCTTTCAAGATATAATCTACAGACTTTACTCTGATTATTACCATTCCATTCTATCTTTTACAACATATAAATTTACAGACTGTACTCTCACTTTTACCATTTTATCTCTTAAAAGATATACATATACAGAGAGTACTCTGACTATTACTATTCTACTCTTTCAAGATATACATCTTCAGACTGTACTTGCACCAATGCCATTCATTCTCTTACAAGACATAGATCTGCAGACTGTACTCTGACTTTTACTATTCTATTTCTTACAAGATACATGTATACAGGGTGTCTCATAATATCTGATACCATTACGAATGTTTATGTTAAGCTGTATTATTCATGTTTTTCACCAATAACTGTACTTAGAGAATTGCAGAAAAGACATCCTGACCAGCAGAGACATGTTTGGTGAAAAACATGAAGAACACAGCTTAACCACTTCAGTAGCCACTATTTGAGCAGACGCCATCTTGGATAACGTTTTATGACGTCATAATCACGTCATGACGTCAACGTTTCCCCGTAAATGTTAATACCAGCAAAACTTCAAAGTGTCATCTTCAGTTTGATGCATCATTCGTCTAGAATCGGTTAACAGCAAGATTTTTATAACTTTCGTAATGGTATCAGCTATTATGTGAAACCCTGAATGTTTATTAGTTTAATACTATTTCTATTTCTTACAGTAAATACAATTTCAGATGTATCCTGTCTATTACAATTCTATTTCGTACCAGCCAGTCATATTAAGACATATCCTTACAATTAGCATTCTATTTCTTACAAGAAAAAAAATGTTGACACTCTACTCTGGCCATTACCATTCTTTTTCTTCCAAGATATACGTCTACAGACTGTACCGTGACTATCATTACTCTATTTCTTACAAGAAGTACACATACAAACACAGACTGCGCTCTGACTATTTGCATTCTATCTCTTACAAGGTTAATTTCAACATATTGAACACTGACTATTGCAATCTATATTTCAAGATATATACAAAAAAAAGACTGTAACCTGACTATTACAATATTTTCTCTCAGAAACTGAACATATGCAGGATGTATTTTTGACAATGACCATTCTATCATTACATATGTACAGACTTTACTTTGACTTTAACATTTTAATTTCATACAAGATATACATAAACAGACAGTACTTTGACCGTTACCATTTTATTTCTTACATAGCAAACACACTCAGACACTACTCTGACAATAACCCATTCTATTTCTTACATGATAAACATATTTAGGCATGATTCTGACTTTAGCAAATTCTATCTCATGCAAGGTTAACATATTCAGACATTACTCTTACTATAAACGTTCTATGTCTGACAGTAACCGACTCTTCTGTGACTATATCTATTCTATCTGTTACAATATACACATGAACAGACTGCACTCTGAGTGTTACCAATGTAATAAACACAGAAAAGACAAAAACAGACTGTATCCTGACTATTACTATTTTATCTCTTACATGGTTAACATAACCAGACTGTACTCTGACTTTTTTAAAACTATTATTACAAGAAATTCATATAGAAACTGCCTCTGACTATAAGTACTCTAAATCGTACAAGGTATACATTCACAGTTTTCTCTGAAAATTACCATTCTAGATCTTACAATATATACATCTACAGACAGGACCTTGACTATTATTACTCTATTGTTTACAGTGTACAAATACAAGCTGTACTCTATTTGCATTCTGTCTCTTACAAGATATACATATCTAACGGTACTCTTACTATGACCACTCTATGTGTTACAAGATATACATATACAAACATACAGGCTTTGTTTTGATAAGTCACCGTTAATTTTCACTGTCGGTGTTCCTAGATCAGTCACAGTAAAACACTTAAGTAACAAAATTTGAAAAAATGCCTGAAGGCTATAAAACATGGTCTTTATTTCTACGGAAAACGAAATAATTATGACACCCATGTAACTGTACCCTTTTATTCTAAATTTTGGTTAAACATAGAAACACGCATGTCCTAAATTCAGTCTTTTGTGAAATTTTGATAAAATAGAAATAATTAATCTACCGGAGAATATCACAAGAGCTTAATTATACAGTTCATCAGATGAAGATGTTATCTATGATTCGTCTAAGTAAATTGTAACTGTAAATTGATTATTTGTTCTATATCTTAATTGATAATTGATATATCATAGCAAACAAACATTTTGTTTATTGTTATAACATACAGCAAACTGTTTAAGCTAGTTTAATGTTATGAAGGTGTTTAACTTTCTGAAGCAAAATTTTAAATGTTGTATTACTGGCTAGGATATCTTTGCTGTTTATTAGTAATCATCTTTCATCATAGGTGAAAAAAGATGTCTAACCAAAAACATGACAGTTTAGATAAAGTAGATCTACATGTTCCATGTAATCAAAGCAAAGGCAAACTAATTATTTCAACAGAAGGTCTCTTTAAGAATAATTGAACCTGCTACTTTTTTTTAATTTTTAAAAGTCATTATGGTTTATCTTTTTATCTCAAAGACAGAACAACAAGCAGACCTAAGACGAAAGAGCACATTTAAGTGTAAATAATATCTCCATAGAAAACCTCCCTTAAATCGCAATATTGTTTTAAGAGAATAAAGTATATACTGTTACGCAATATTAGATCAGCCAGCAAAGAAAATTTTAACAGGAGGCACGGTTTGATAAAATTTTGTTAAAAACTTGAAAATCCTGCTGTGAACTATGATCTATTTCCGGCTTTAATAATCCAATACTGCAATTTGGTTAAGACAATTAAACACATCACTGATCATCTTGGAGATAAAAATTAGAAAAAAGACAAGTAGACACGGGCAGATTAATTAAAGTTAAGTCGATTTCATTTTAATTTCGTTTTCAAGTTTAAGACGCCTGCATCGGATTATGATCTATTTCCGGCATAAAATCAAGAGTGGATTTTAGTTTGAACAGAACACTCCCCCCCACCAAAAAAAAAAACATTATTACAAAACGAAAACATTTTGCTCTATAAAAATCTTTAGTTTGAACTAGTCATTATAACTCTAGATAACTGTAACTGTGTAACTATGGCCAATATTTTTTTCGTATTTTCAAATATACGGAATGCGAGTAATATACGGACTTGCAAGCACACTCCCGTTTTTCAGGTATATACTGAATAGTATTTCAAGTTTCTCTTATTAGCAAATATACAGAAACGCTTATTTGAGCAGTATACTGACTCCCGTATTTCCGAGAATACGGGGAAACTATCTTGATTTGATATACCCGTCTGATTCAATTACAATCTAAATAATCAATTATAATAATCATTAGTTTTTTTTTCCAGTTTACAGATATTGTTTTTATTCGTTGACCTCTCAAGAGAATCAGTAGTTTTCTAGGGAAATCTCTGAGTTTTTATAAGTGTAATGTTTGACTTGTTAAGTATAATTAAATAGTAAATCTTCCGTAACATAATGAATGAACGCCTTTGTATTAGAATTCACTTTAAATATGTCAAAACATTTCAGAAAGACTTCAAAAAGTAAAAACATTTACCTTGTATTATTCATTCATTCATTCATTCATTCATTCATTCATCCATTCATTCATTCATTCATTCATTTTTTCATTCATTCATTCATTCATTGTTATTATTATTGTAATTATTATTATTATTATTATTATTATTGTAGTAGTAGTAGTAGTAGTTTTATTATCAAAAGAAGATAAGTATAACTACAGTTGTTTTTATTTGAATGATTTTTTATTACAATGTAACAATAGTTGTCTTTTTTGTACTATTTAATTTCTGACAGTTTGTTCAGTTTAAGCTTCTATGCTTCTTTAATCTATAGGTGTTGCATCGAGGTTAAACTAGACTATTTTCACTGCAAATAACATTTAGCGCTGTGATAATCAATAAGTTAGGACTAAAACTTAAATGTCGGAATTTAAATGTTAACCAGGTTTGCGTTTGCTTTATTAATTTTCAAAAATCTAAAAGTATTTATTTGTTGGTATTTTATTTTTTTGTTGTGAATAAATAGATCGAATTCACTCCACCTTACTTCATTTTTATAAATTGCATATTTCTTTGTCAATGAAAATTAGAAAAAAGAAGCTGTTTTATTATACGTTCATTAAAAAAAGTATTCAATGACAATTCTAATAATAATAAATCTAATTATAATAACGATAATAATACAAATGAAATCATTTTTACATGGATCCTCGACAAGTTTTGAAAATAATAATATTATTACAACAACAACAAAAAATAAATAAAAACATCACTTTGTAAATGTTATGTATATCTATATTGCTTCAATTATTTTATTAGAGTATTGTAACTTCGATATTCCGTTAATCACCACGACAGAATAAAAACAACATTTTATTCATGTCTATTTCAGAAAAAATCATTTGGATAAAAACTAAATGCGAATTGATAAACTTGATTAGAAATACTGCATTCGCCTAGAAAAGTTGCATACTTTTAAACTTAAATATCAATTTCAAGAATTTAAAGGATTTGAAATATAGATATTAAATACTTTGATCGGTTTTTTGCAAAAATGTAGAAAACACTTTTATTTTTTCATTTATTTATTTTTTTGTTGCTTATAGCTATCGTAAGATCAATATTTGATTATAATATAGATTCTTGATAACTAGAACCAAACGCTTTAACATGTATAGGTAATGCTGCTAAAACGCACTTGAAAATGTTCTAAACCCTTGTTGCTTGCAAAACCTGCACATAATTTATGTTAAATAATTTAGAATTTGTTTTTAAATTCTGTACAATATTACTAAAAATATCGTATAACAAAGATTATATTTGTAACAGTAACTTGCCAAAAGCAACCATTGCTCTTTTACTAATAAACTGTAATCTGACTGATCAATCTGTTCATTCATTCATTTAACTTATGAATTATTCATACTCTATTCAAATAATAATACTAGATTTCTCTCTTTTTTAAACTGATTTATCATTTTCACCACCTCATTAAGAATTTATATTTTACATTTATTTATCTCTGTAATTGCAAGGTAGAACGATATTGTTATTATTTGTCTCTTAACTGAGACATATGGTACATCGTTTGAACAATGCTGTCATGATCAGGACGAAAATATCATATATATTCATATTTAGCAAGTTTACACATTTGGCTTCATGTGTAAAAACCAATCCGTTAAGGCAAACGTAAGAACTTAATTTCTCCTCTAACTCACATTAAATATAATTTCAGACAAGATGAACATGATCAATTTTAAGAAGGCCTTCAGTTTTATAAACACTTTGTAAATATTTCTAGTCTATACTAATTAGACATTAAGTTTGTAATAGAATTTTCCATTTACACGTTCTTAAACACTTAGACAATCAGAAGTTAACTTTTATATGAAAATAAATTTCAAGTTAAAAACAAAATGTTAAATGCATCATGATCTTAAAAAAGACATGTTAAACACCCTAAGACTGTTAAGAAGTAGAGAGGAAAAGAGAGCATAAATTTGTATACTGATACAAATAAAAAAAAGACACCACAAACAATTAACAAAAAATAGCAAAAAATATTTTACGGCTTATCAGATCGTTCTGTAAAGTAGAAATATAAACCTCCACTTGTTTGCATTTCATTTATACAGATTTCAGGTTGGCAATAATTATTAAATCACAGAAAAGCTAAAAATATGCATACTTCATCTTGGCAATAATCATTGTACCTCTTATTATATTCAAATAAACATACTTCTCTTTGACAGTTGTCATTCAAACTCTTAAGATAGAAATAAACAAAGTTCATTTTGACTCATCATTCCGACTTTTATGAGATAAGATATGCAGACTTCACTTTGACATTAATCATTCTTCCTCTTTTAAGAAAACATTATACAGACAACACTTTGACAGCAATCACTCTACCTATTTCCAGATAAAAATTATAGAGACTTCACATTGATAGTAATTGTTCTAATTCTTGTAAAATAGAAATTCACCGACTGCACTTATGGAGTAATGATTCTTCCTCTTTAATATAGAAATACACCAACTGCTCTTCTGGAGGAATAATTCTTCCACTGTAATATAAAAACATATCGACTGCACTGCTGCTTGATACACATCTCCACATATTCTGACTCCCTTCTCAAGTTTTTTCAGTTCATCGACAAGTGGCTGCAAAAATGTATTTATATTTTACTGGTTCATTCGGGCCTGGTATTAGACCAACTACCATCATATTTTCTTCTTTAAATCAGTCTTCCCTGGGTAAGTTCATTATTGACAAGTAAATTACCCCAACTGAATGTCCTACATGTTTATACGGTTGAAACCAATCAACATTTAACATTAAACCAAATGTTCTTCCATTTTCTAAGAATGGTTTCCCATCTAACTTTTGAAATTCTTTACAAACCTTACCATCATACATGTCTTCAATTTGACCCTCAACCACTTTCCTATTTTTCCAAGTATTACATTTCTCTAAAAATCCTGGTCTGGAAAGAAAACCTGTCAATGAGTTAATAACACTGGCATATGGGTAACTTTTTTGGGGGTGAAATATTCCTTATTTCATTTTGTTTTTACTCTTTTCATTAATACAGTTCCACAAACAGAACGTTTTTTTCTGTTTATGCATGGGAAATGGTTTATATGAGCACCTTCGAGACTGAAGTTCACCAGATGCCTTTTTTTCACCTTGTGGTGCACTCACATTTTCCAATATGATGTCAACAAAAGCAGATCAAAATCAGCAACTAGTCATGTGTTAGCAAGAACTAAAAAATTTCACGGGTGGAGAAAAACGATAAAAAATCAGCAAACTAGTCCAGTTTTAACAAAAGCTAATGAATTTCATGGGTGAGGATTTTGTTTTTTATTTATATCATAACAGTAATAGATATTGTTTCTATTTATAATGATATGAAAAAAAATTATACTTAATAGATACGAAATATAAAATTACAACAAAAAATGGTAAAAAATGAGATACAGTTGATGATGGTGATGATAATAATATGCTGCTGCGTGTGCTGCTGATGATTTAATGATGATAATTATTCATTCGGCTTTTATATTGTTTCAATTTAAGGGCAAAAGATATGTTTGATTAAATTAAAGCATTCTATTTTAAAAGTATGCTTTCGTTTTTTTAACAAAGGCACACACTGTTTCTTCCCCGATTGATTAAATGTATTGACCGAAGATAAACACACTGGTCAAACAACAACGAGAAAAAAAAATTGTTACATTTATGAAACAAAGTATTTTTTCATTTTATACAAACCATATTGAATGCAGTCAAATCGCGCTCCTACGAATCGCAGTATAACAAAATAACGGTGTACTACGAAAACAATGATCGGTCACGTCATTTTGTCTTCTTTATTCAATTAAGATAAAATGCGATTAACGAAATGCGATTCAACAAAATGTAATTGAGCGAACAATTATCACAGTCCCATAATGTAACTAGCAGTGAAATAAAGATGCAATATAGCGAAACGCCGTCAGACAAGTGTTCTGACACCTCTTTGTTTGATACCTGTTGCTCGCGGAGATCGCCTTGTGTTTACTGTTAATAAGCAATTATCGCCCAAAGGAATAGTGACACGATATGCGGGAAACAACAACCGGGTTTGTTTAATTGTTAAACCAAACTTTTCGAGTGAAAACATGTCAAAAGTTTCAAAGATATAAAAGATATAAAGATATAAAATGTGGACAAGTTGTATTGCTTGCCATTATTGATTTTGCAATTTCAATCCGCAATAACTTTCAACGAATACAAAAAAACAGGTAATTTATTATATGCAATAAAAATTAATCAAATGTTCCGTTTTTCTTTATTATTTAAGTATTAATTGACTTCGACATCACTAATAAAAATGCGATTCTACGAGAAATATGAAAATTCTACAGTGTCAGATGCATATTCGTAGCATCGCGGATGGACTGTATTTAAAGCCAAATATTTCAAAAACATAAACCTTGTCTTTCTAATCTTTTAATGAACATCGGAATACAGAATACGAGAAAGATGCTCAATATGAACTCATGTACAACCGCTTCATCAATTTTATTTTATAAAAGTGAAAATCTTTTAAAATATTGTTTATATCTAAATATCTATAAAACTAACCTATTGCATGAATAATGATTATTGTTATTTTCTTGTTTACTCTATTCCTAACTTTTTTTGTGTGTGTCGGTTGTTTGTCATTTATCAAGTGTATGCAACAACTATTTGCTTTAACGACATTTCATCACTTGATAAAAGTTTGAAAGACTATTTGATGAATACAAAGGTAGTCATTTCACCCATATCTATGAATGCATAAGGATAATCTTAATTATTTTTGAAGAAAAGTTGTACGGTTTAGTAATTGGATCGCAATTGACATGTCATATTTCATACACATATGCTAATGATTACACATTTTTTTTCTCATAAAACAATTTTTCGTAAAAGACAAGCAGAAATTGTCTGTAACTGTAAGCCTTTACAAGATACTTGTTCTACCAAAGAGGACAAAGTTTTACATATAATATATCTAAAACCTTCAAAATACGTTTGATATGTCTGCCTGAAGCTGGTATGTTTTTGCATAATAAACTTTAGACTAAAACAAAAACAAATTTGCTCGAGAACTGTTTCAATATCTTATGATATAGTCTTTGAACTGAAAACAGATCTTTACTAAGCTGGAATTTGATTTTATGGCTTGAAATGATAGTATCGATAACGCACTAAACACGTATCACTGACCTAGCGTAGGGACCAAATATTTATTGTGGTTTAGAATATATAATAAACTAATACAGGTAGGTATACTTTAAATTACCTTATGAGATAAAAAGGGGAGAATGTAGAGTGTTATTTAATACTTTATTTGGATTTGCTTAAAAAGTGAACAAATATGTTTTGGGAATAAGTTATCATATATAAATACAGTTAATCTTGTAAATCAGCTAAAAAGTCATGAAATGTATCGTGGGTGCTTCATCTTTAAAATCGCAGCCTTCAAAACCAATTATTTTTCCGCTATTAATGAGGCATACATAAAACAGTTTACCATTTTAAATTAAAATTTAAATTTACCATTTTTTTATTGTTATACACTCGCAGGACAGAAAATAACACTATAGTGTTGAGTGCAAAACTGAAAAACTGTGAATATCACCAGTCGGTTCGTCCCAATCAGAATGTTATTTGTAAAAGATTGTAGTTTTATTTCGCTGATTTTATTTTCAAAATGCTGTCATACGGGTTCACCTTAGTAATTGGTCTGTTAAAGAGCATAGAGTATTTTTCAAATACAAATGCGCGGGAACGTGCTTTGAACATTTCCGATATCATTTTTTTGCTCAAATATATATAGTGTATTGTTCATATGTGTGTGTCACATAGTTGGTTATGATATGCTAATTGTCCATAATAGTAGGGGAGTTTGTAAAAATACAATTTAGATTTTATTTCAGATAACATTATTAACTACGGTCTAAGTTGGTACATAAACGATGATATATATCATGGTTATACATTATCCTTATGTAAACGCGAGATAAAATCTTGTTCAAACAATAAGAACTCTGTTGTGAAAGTCGCCCAAAGGTATAATTGAACATTTGAGTGACGATTTAATTTCGGCGTTAGTTAAAGACATCCTTCATTTCAAATACTTAAAAAGTTTTAATAGATTTCTAACAGCTTTTGCTACAAAGTGGAATGGACCCTTTATGAATGAAAGGATGGTCTTTTCGGGTGCATCATTAAAATAGATTTTTTTTTATAATTGCTGTAATTTTAGTGTTATATATCACAAATGTGTTTTCAAAACACTAAAAAAATATATTTCTGTATTTTATAAAACGTAAAATACTTTCGGTTATCTTTAAATCAGTAAAAGAGGTGGAACCCTACTGAAAAAAATGAGTTTAAATAATAGGATTTCTCATACAATTAACTTTGCTTGAATTGTAGAACGTATAAGGTTATTGTGACTATGATATGTTTTGGTTTATCAGCGAAACACAATTGCTTCATTTCTTTTAACACAGTTTGAGGTATATTAGGATAGACACAGTGATATAATTTTGCAGTGTAAACATATCATATAAGCATTATAACAGACATTTAGATTTACTGTCAAACTATTTTAATCGACTTGGTAAATTTGTGTTTTTCTATGAACACCTATGTCAATAACTCAGTATTAGCGGCGCAATGCATCTTTGAAATTTGTTACCTGTTACAAGATTTTTCACAACGACAATAACAGCGTACTTTTATATGTGTATACAGAAACTAACAAAATAAAATGAAAAAAAATGTGTTTAAAAGAACATAGTCAAAAGCGTTTATCAGAAAAATTGCACTGTCAGAAAACACAGCCTCCTTACATAGTCAAAAGGTAGTCAGAAAAAGAGATAATGAATCTTAAAAATGAAAAACATCACAAACAATTAACGAAAGTGAGAGCCAGCGGGGTAACCGCCTTTGAACCAGTTGAATAACATTTGCAACTGGGTTGGGGGTGTTCATCCAGGTTCTGGTGTACACCAACCTCACACTTGTCCCAACAGTTTCTCATAGGAATAAAAACGAACAAGTGGTATTATTGAATTCACTCCAACCAACCCACTTTAAAGTCAATTTTAATCGTTGTAATTTCAAATGTTCGTTGTATTTTATACAAAACCCAACAACAAGAAAAAGCAAAGTTTCTCACTCAGTATTTTATTTTTTCATATCTTAATAATTATTTTCAAATTATTATTTAAAAATTAAAAGGTTAATCATCTTCGTTATCATCACATTCATCATCATCATCATTTTTTCTTAATAAACTATATCATATATCTATCACAACTCTTTGTTAGAGGCATTCAATAGACAGTTGCTTGTACTTAATGTTTATATTTATAGAATAAAGTTAGTGAAGCGATGCATTCAGGTAGGAAAAGGAAATCTTCAAAGATAATATTGGGTAAAATGTAGATCGTTTTAATTGGTTTAGTCTCTACAAAGTCCAGGGACTAGGATTTCAAAATGTGTTTGGTTTTATAAATAACGACCAGATTTGTGTTCACCTTTAACCTACTTTTTTAACAATTATACATATCAGCTACAAGTAACAATTATGTTTTATTATAATTATATACTTTATAATCTCTAAGTTGCATTCAATAACTTAATTGATTTATAACATTCATCGTTGTCCCGTAATATTATCCTCGAAAATATCGGAATATAAATTACTTCATTTAGGCAATATGTGAAAAAAATACCCAAAAAAATCAGTGTTTTAATATTACATTTTACGTTTTGATTTAAAAGTGAGACAATAATGATTCATTATTTAAGTAAATTATTATTAGTGGAATTGTTATTAAACTTTTTTATTATTATCATTTTTTTTCTGTCACCATTTTCACCATCATAGTTGCTGTCATTATTAGTAATGCTATACAGAGTTCCCAGTGAAGTCAACAGAAGTATCACAACTTTTAATATTTAGATTAATTTAAAATGATTTTCATTACATTGTAACAATAAAAGAATCGTTTCAGTGTATTTTGTAGTATAATATTTGTGTTGTATAGAAACATATTTTTGACAGTTTTAAGTTTCAGCTTCTGTACTATTTGAATTTCTCATGTGTCGCTCTGAAGTAAAACTACCGTATTTTCACAGCAACTTTTATTTAGCGCGTTGATGGTCAACACGTCAGGACTTAAATTTGAAATGCGTGGATTTAAAATCGATAACAAGGTTTGTGTTTATTTTACATATTCCCACAAGTCCATAGCTTTATTGTTTGGTTATTTCAATTTTTATCTTACAGTCGTCTTACATGTCAGATATTCAGGTTTTAGGAAAAGCTCTGCGGCCAGTTATATATTCAGTGGGTAATTCAACGGTTTCATCAATCGAGAAAACTTTAAAAACATGCACTACACGCTATGAAAAAAATGCTCAAAATTAGAATATTAGGTAGTAAATAGATTAAATCTTTAAAGAACTATATTAGGATTAAATTCACTAAGGGTGCGAATACTCAATATGATTTGATACTTTACATTGCATTAGACAATTTATATGAGCAACTTACCCTGAATGCTGACAGTAAAATTGCATAACATCAAAACAATAAGTAGGAGTTTTGTTTTTTTTATTATTCGAGCTGATTTCATTTGCGTTTTTTCAGAATTCTTTCTAGAGAAAAAAGCAAATGAAAATGAAAATAGGAAATGTAGGAATTAGAGATAAATAAGAAATTTTGACTATGACTGTCCTTTATATTGTTAAATCAAAATATTTATTAAACAAACAAACAAAATTAACTTCATTATCAAATATATATATTAGTGAGTCAAATGATTTGAAACAATGTGTAAGCTGTATGACATCTTAATACGAAATGTAACGGTTATCTGAAATTGACCATTGACTTGAATTTCTTTAAATGGCCTATATTTGTTAGTACTTTATAGTAAAACCTTAATAAAGAGTGAAGAAAAACTATCTTCTGACTATACATCAAGCTAATGTTTTTTCGGACTCGAAGGTTGACATGATCATTTTCGTATGACACCTTTTTTTCGAAATGTAAGCTATAGAGTTATTTAAATCCTTGTGTAGCAAAAAATATCTAAAAATATTAAAGGTACCAGTATCTTTTTTTAATTTGAACGCAGTAGAATAAATATTAAAAAAAGACTGCATCTCCCGAAATAATTCGAAAACCAAATCATTCATTCCGTCATTATTTTATTATTGCACTAATTAATTAATTCATTTATTCATTCATTCATTCATCCATGAGTTCCTTCATGTTCGTTCATTGATTTATAATCTCTTGAATATTTATTTTATTTTATTTGTTCTCTTTTAGTAAGGAACGTGAAGAAGATTTGAGAAGAGAAACAGTTTCTTCTTTCACACTTTATTGACAGTCATTCAAAACAGTCTTGAGTTTTACAGTATATTTTTTGCAATAATAATAGAATGACAGCAATGTAAATTATAATAACAATTGCTTATAAATAGTTAAAGTTTGTTTATTCTTTTAAGCAACGTTGGCACTAAAACGAATCCAATCAGAGATAATCAGAAATTCGGCAGACATTGTTTTATATATAATAGCCGTACCCATATGCAAACAATTATAGAACTTGACTTTTCTGAATCAAATGTTGTTTTTATAATTAACGAAACAAAATTTATTGTGTACAACACAAAATTGCAATGGTTCTTACCTTGAGCTCATTTGTATTTACATTTGATAAATGTTTCATTTTATGAGACGTTTTGTTTTTATTTTTTTTATTGTCTCTTATTTAAAAATATTGCAATTTTTAACATGTGTTAATGTTTCTTGTATTAAAAAATCAAAAAGTCTGTGAAAATAATTTCTGATTACAGGTTCACAAATGCTTAGAAGTCAAGATGTATATGACAATAATGAACAATTTAAAATAACACTTTTGAAAACGACACTCAGAAAAGGTAAGCATAAGTAGACTTGTTTGGTCATTTAACTAGCTATAAATAAATATTATGCTTCATTTGTGTTTGTTGTTTTTCATTTCCACGGATACTCGTCACTATTTATAAGACATAAACATAAAGATCGCACTTTGATTGTGACTACCAAATACTTAACAATTCGAACTTTGTATGTCAAACTTTATGGGTTTTATTAACAATATCAATGTAATCAGATTGATACATGTATATTCTGACACAATAATGTTATCTCTTATAGCAAAGCAAAATGCATAATTATACGTATTCCACTTTTAAAATAACTATTCTGTCTGCAATCAGATATATGTAATAAGACTCTGACAGCTACCATTCTCTCTGTTATAAGTTATGAATTTGCAGACTACACTTAAGCAAAAATCATTCTTCACCGTTTCTGGCAGCAATCATAACACATATAGAAGTATTCAGACCCCTTGACAATTACTTTTCTTTTTACTTTGGCTGAAATCACATTGTCACTTTAGGGTGTGTCGCATTGATGTCAGTGTTAAAATTCTGAGCTTTTTGAATTTGGTGTGAAAGTAATTGAAACTATTCAAGTTACTCTTCACAGGTCCAACTCAATCAAAAATATGTTTTTGAAATCAGCACTTTTCAGTTTTTACTTAACAGAAAGCTATCATCTACAATGACGCCAACTGTGGTAACATAATTCGTATTTTTTTTATACAAATCAATCACTCATCTTTTAAAAGCATACATGTATCCACCATTCATATGCACCATGCAATTGAGTGGTTTGGTACATGGTCCAAATATAAGTAAACAAACAGACCTTTGCAACAGAAAAATAAGTTGCTTTTCTTACCTCTTGAAAGCAATTACTACTGTTGTTAACATAAAATGTTCGGTTTTGGCCGACAGGTGAGGTATTTCCTTTGAGTACCAAGCACACAACCAGTCTGTAAGCAGTTAAACCCTTTAATGTTAACTTATAACTGAATAAAAATGGAAAAAAAGAAATGACAAAATAACCTTCAAAACGACACATTATTGTGACAAATTATTTACAAATCTCCATTTTCGTTTTGCAGAAACAACTGTACAATTTACGGAAAATAAACTGATAAAGTTTATACGTGCATGTACTACTGGTTGTTGATTACATATTGTTCTTCTCATAAAAGCAATTGGTTCCGTCTTTTTTCTTTAATTTTGCATGGAAATGTTTTGTTTTTGTTTTTTGTTTTTTTTGTTTTGTTTTGGCCAAAACTTTTTTGAGTGAAATCCCTTTTATACTCTTTAATCAAAACTAATACGTTAATAGCAAGTTTCAATTTTACATTATCCATGCGAGAAATCTGCGCAGGACACTCGAATTTGTCACCAGTGGACCACCTTAAGCTGCAGTATGCAATAGATTGTAATCATAGTGTTCACTTCACGATTCCTCCAGCAAGGACAAAATTATGTCAGACATGGATTCCTTTTATTTGTGTTTGTAAGTAATACGATACGGTACGATAAGATTTGTCGCATAAAACAGTTTAAAATGCTTATAGCAATCACAGAGAAGACATGAAGTGAAGTGCAAAAAAGGATAACAACAATGATCAGTTACACCTCAACTATCATTATAAGACCAAATACATATAACAACATCCTTAGAATCTAACAAATATTCTTTTTTACAAGGACAAGTATTATGGAGATGTATGATTCATAAAAAGACATGAAAATTACAATTAGAGCAATTCTAGAATTGTCGAACATTTGTGGAATTCCAAAAAACGCGCAGGACAATTCTAGAATTGTCCGTATTCTAACAGTGTGTGGAACACACACACACACACGCACACACACACACACACTCAAACTGCACTCTGACTGCGTCTATTTATTCTTACAAGATAAAATGTACCGACTGTGCTCTGACTATTACCATTATATCTCTTACAAGGTTAACATTATTCAGACACTACTTTGACTATCATATGCAAGATATATATGTCCAGACATTACTCTTACTATCTCCGTTCTATGTCTTCTACCTGAAATACAAATACAGATTGTACGCCGACTTTAACCATTCTTTATTTTACAAAATATACATATAAAGACTGCACTCTGACTATAACCAATCTCTATTTTACAAAAAAAGACAAATGCAGACTCTGTCTTTTAGCATTCTACTTTTTAAAAACTGCATTCATATTAATTATTTTCTGAATGTCTGAATTATGTATCAGTTAATGTTTCATCTTGCAGTACTACTTTTATTTTATAACAAATGATATGCATAATAAAGCTTTTTGAGCGTGATCGTTCTATTTCTTATATATAAATATACGGAATGTTCTTTGGGATCACAGTTCTGTATCTTATATAATAAACGTATGCATACTTTATTTACAAAATGGATATTTGCATTCTGTTCTGTTAAAACAGCTGTTTTGTATCTCTTATACGATAGGTATTTGAAATAAAAACACTCTCATATTGCTACCATGCTCTCTAGAGTAAGAAGTACTATCATAAACAAGAGGGTCATGATAACCCTATATCGTTCACCTGAATACTTTCTATTTGGGTCTGCTGTTGAGCAAGCTGCACAAGCTTTTATAAGGTTTTCCCTGTATAAATCTTTATGAATTCAAGTGACCTCTTGGGCAGAGCCAATTTTCACCCAAGTGACACACTTTGAATACATTTGGTAGAGGACCTCTAACTGATAGACAAGAAGATTTTTTAAGTCTTCCCTATTTAAGCTTACGTAAATTCAAGCGAACCTGTAGCCGGGCCATTAATGACCTTTGGGGCTTAATTTGACTCAAGGGGCATAATTTTATTCTAGTGTGTAAATATACAAACCTTCCATTTGTTGGAAAGTTGTGCTAATGTTGATCTCTGTTTCGTTTTCTTTCATTTATGTACATGTTAAGTGAAATTAGGCAAGTGATTGATATAGCATGCACACATCTACATCTCTTTCTTATCGAGAAAAAATGTTTCAGATGCAAAATAATACTATATTTGGGTACTGTTATGCTTTATATTAATGTGTAGTTTAAATATTTACTCTTACAATTGTCGTGGACTCAATAATATGAAAACGAGATCTGATCACTTTAACCTTTTTTTTAAGAAACAAAAAAGTGATAAAATATACAGTGTCTACAAGAGACGCGTTTCACTATAGTAGATGAAACTGCTATTAACTCATATTGTAAAGGAAATGTCTTTAATCAAGTTGCTGTTTTGTTTCGAACAAATTAAGATCATAATGCTAAAAAAGAAAAAAACAATTAATATTGGTAATTTGTCAGTGATAAACATGTGTTTTGGTGAGGAAAAATGTTTAAGTAAACATTTATGAACCAAATACAGACAACCCAGAATCTTTAACGGTATATTAAAAAAAACTTGATTCGTCAGATACTACAGAATGTGTAATTTGTAGAGACATTAACGTTCTTTTACACCTTGACTTAGACTATAAATAGATAATAAATAATAACTAATAATAACTATAAGTACCAAAATTATCACCAAGAAGCCAGAAATTAATTCAAGCATTTAATAATTGAAATAAATCATATCGATGCCTACAGGGAAATACATGGTGACAAGAAAACTTTTACATGAAGAAGGTAAACTGCCTAACAACATGGTAAACTTGATTTCTTACTTAAGCCGCAAAGTTTAAGTATATATATACGGTAAAGTTTAACAAAAAATTAACAATTCCTTGTTGTATGATATTATTTTGTTCAATTGTGAATAATGTAAATTGTATAATCCGTTGATATGTATTTGTATAATAATTTGCTATAAATAGCGTGTTTACAGTTTACTTTTTTAGTTTAATATACACGTCTTATTATAGATATATTTAAAACATTGAACACTCGTTTGGTTATTCAAGATACGTTTAGATTATATTTCTTCTGGTATTATCTTTGTGCATAAAACTCAGAGAATTTCTTGAAGCGGTATCTTCAGGTAACTTTGGTCATAAAATATTGGATTAAATTTCTATCAGTGACAGTTAATTAATATTAGAATATTTGGAACTATTTTTAAGTATACTGTGTGGGGAATTACTTCAACAGTAATTAAGACTTTAAGACATTTAACACTTACCAGGATCATACGGGATTATTAATATATTTTAGGACTACACTAAATTCTGGTACTGTAAAAAATACTTTTCTTTGTGACTATGCAGTTGTATTTAACACGTTAGTAATTTGTTTTAGAATAAATTGTTGTTATTGATTAGAAGTGTGTTACTGGTTTTTCTTTCTGTTACTCTTTTGATTTTGACCGTAACAGAGATTGGGGCTTCGTCATCATATGTACGGTCTAGTGCATACCTGCCTGTTATTGTATAAATACAACTTCTGATAACTGCGTCAGGGAATCGATTCTTTGGCTAAGTAGTTAGAGTGTTGGCCTGTAAGGCAGGAGATCGGAGAATCACGCTCTAAAATGTACTTCATCTTCCTGTTATGGACTTTCATGCCATACTACAGTATTGCCTATCTGTTTATAACAGAGAAAATGTACTTTGGTTTTGTTAGAATTTAACATTAAGTTAGAGTTATTTTGCAGACCTTATTTATGGAAGTGCTTGGGCAAACTATCTCTTATTCTATTTTAAATCTAGACAAGACAATGATAGACAGAACGTTATACGAAAATAAAGTGAGTTGATAATAATACAGAGTTAGAAAAAATGAGAATGAAAACAATATATATAGAGGACACATTGTAAGGTCAAGATCACACTGGATTGAGCGTTGAGATAAGCCATCTTCAATTGTTTAATCTAAAATGATTTTACTATAGGAGCAAAATAATTCCATTTATTCAAAAAGATGAAGACACATATATAGTCAAAATGATATTCTGAGCATTACTACTCAAAACTACAATGTATATGATTTTGATAATAACACATAAAATGATTTGACTTAATTGCTATTTTAAGTAAATATATTATTCAAAAACTAGGTGAGGAAGAAGCAGACAGATTAGAATGAATACTTACATATGAAGAAGTCTCGTTTACATTAAAACATATAAAAATGAGAAAAGTACAGGATAAGATGGATTTACACTGAAGTTTTTAAGATATTCAGGAATAAAATAGGCAATTTTATTGTTAATGCTATAAATTGTGCATCTCTTACAAGAAGACTTTACTCTGACTATAACCATTATATGTCTTACAATATATACATTAACAGACTGTACTCTGAATATTACCAATCTAGAAATATATCTACAGACTGTTCTCTGACAATAACAGTTTTATCTCTTACAAAATAAAATTCTACAGACAGTGCTCTGACGATGACCGTTATATCTCTTAAAAGATATACATCAACAATGTGTACTCTGACTGTAATCATTATATCTCTTACACAATATACATCTACAGAATGTAATCTGACTATTTTTATTACCACTATTATCTCTTACAAGAAATACCTCAAAAGCTCTTCTCTGACAATTACAACTTAATAACATACCAGATATGCATATACATAATATACTCTGACTAATACACTAATACTATTCTATATTTTACAAGAAATACATCTACAGACTGTACTCTGACCATTATTATTATATCTCTTTCAAACAATACATCTACAGAATGTAATCTGACTGTTACCATTCAATCTCTTACAAGAAATACATCTACAGACGGTACTCTGGTACTCTGACCGTTACTGTTCTATCTCTACAAAAAAAACATCTACAGACTGTACTCTGACTACTACAATTATATCTCTTACAAGATATATATCTACAATGTGTACTCTGACTATAACCATTATATCTCTTACACGATATACATCTACATAATGTAATCTGACTATAACTTTTCTATCTCTTACAAGAAATACCTCAACAAGCTGTTCTGTGACAATAACCACTGAATAGCATACCAGAAATACATATACATATTTTTCTCTTTTTTTAGGAAGAATCTAGATTAAGTTGTTTCTGGTATTTACTTTATCTATAAAAACGTAAGAGAGTTTCTTGAAGCGGTGTCTTCAGGTAACATTGGTCATAAAATATTGGATTAAATTTTCATCAACAGGTGCTATATTCGGAAATATTTTTAATTATACTGTGTGAGGAATTAATTCAACTTTTCAACAATTTGTTGGATTACTTTATCGATTTTTGTGGAAAATCTTCAACAGAGATTAAGAATGTAACACAATTAACACTTACCAGAAACAGGCAGGATTATTTAATTTGTTTAGGACTGCACTTAACCCGGGTACTGTAAAAACATTTCTTTGTTAATTTTTGTAATTGTACTTTAATACTTTAGTAATTTGTTTTATAATAAACAAATACTTCGAATTTGATAAACTTGTAGCTGAACCTTCTAAGGAGATGTTTAATTTAGCTAAGGAAATTGATATGCTCAGTCTTCCACAACATTATAAATTGTCTACAGTTAAATCTTCCATGAGAAAGCAATAAATTAAAAATCTTTTACTTCAATATTTTATTGAAGAACAAATTTTCGAAGAAAATGCACTCACAATTCTCTTATTGTTGAAGCAAAATCTGACACTGAGTTTAAGTTACGGAAACCTAGACACCTTATTTCCCAATGCTTTACTTTAAAAGGAAACGTTCACCATGTGATGGGCCAAACTCAGAGGTCTCACCACTTCAAGATCTAAACCACAGACTTGTTTTGACAATAATAAAATTTCTAAGGTCACAGAACCCAAATCTTTTGTTTTCTTTTTTCTTTGCAATGGAGATTTATAAACCATTTTATTTTATTTTTTCGAATGGTTTTGTATCACTTGCAGGCGATACTTGCCCACTTACCTCTATTACATTCCTAACGGATACCAGAACTTCTCAGTCTCTTATTTTAGCAGATACTTTGCCTTTTTCTGAGAAGACTTCTTCCGAAACACGTGTTCTTATTCAGGGAGAAGTGTGGATTTATTAATGTCCCTCACCATAATATTCATTTATCCTCAGATTTGATCCTGTCACTGTGGGTATAAGATATTTCTTATCCTCTAAAGGTGTTAATTTACTGCTAGGTAATGACTAAGCTGGTGATAAGAACGTTAAAGAGCGATTTCATCAAACGTTTAAAAATATGATAAGGTTATACCGTTTTGACGCTGAAAAATATTGGGATGAAGGAATTCATTTACTTTTATTTGCTGTCAGAGAATCCATTTAAGAATTTCTTGGATTTAGTTTAGTTTAGACTAATTTTACATCGATTGCAATACAAGTTCCTACAACTTAGATTCATCACGCTCGATGACTGCTTCCTGGGTTCCATACCAGTATTCGCGCAGCGTGGAGGATTGTGAATATCGTGAGAGAAGCTCGCCTCTGACGGGATCCGGAGCCCTGCGCTCTACCACTGGACCACGGTGCCTCCTCACTTTTCTTGGATTCAGTCCCTTTGAGCTAGTATTTGGTCATACTGTCAGATGACCCTTAAAAACTTCTTAAAGAGTAACTTCTCTCTGAAAATGATGTTTCACTAAATTTATAACAGTATGGTTCTGACTTCAGAAATAAATTCCAAATGCCTGTGAGACAGCTAGATCAAATTTGAAATCAGCTCACTGTAAAATAGAAAGAAAATACAATATTAATGCTGAGGAAAGAAGTTTTAAAACTGGTGATAAAGTTCTTGTTCTTTTGCCTATACCTGGTACGCCATAACAAGCCAGCTGTTTTGGTCCTTATACTATTGAAAAGAAAGTCAGTGACATTGATTATGTTGCTAGCACTACCGGGAGGCGGAAGAAAAAAAACACATGTGTCATATAGATATGTTAAACAAAATTGGAAACGCAGAATTTGTGACAAAGTTTGATCTGCTAAAAGGAGTTTGGCAAGTTCCACTTATTGACACAGCTAAAGTGATATCAGCATTTGTAACACCAGCTGGATTATGTCAGTATAAAGCTATGCCGTTTGAAATGAAGAACTCGCCACCGACAATTCAGCGACTTGTCAGTCTGGTTATCTTAGGTCTTCATGGATGTGACGCGTACATTAGTGATGCCAACACATACGCAGACGAATGGAGTGAACATCTTCAGATTATTAGATCTTTCTTCGATTGTTTAACATATGCTATGTTAACCTTTATTTTTGCAAAAAAGTGAATTTTGTCATGCAACTTTAACATTGTTATGCCATGCTATGGGACAATGTCAAGTTAAACCAATAGAAGCTAAGCTCAAAGCTATCTCTGAATTTCCCGTGCCTACTTATAAAAGACAGCTGATGCGATTTCTTGGTATGGATGGATATTATAGAAAAATGTTGTAATAACTTTTCAATTCTTGCAGAACATTTAACAGATCTACTAAAGGAAAGAAATAAATTTATTTGGAATAATCAGTGTCTAGTTGCATTTGAAAAACTTTAAGCCATACTTAAGATTGCACCAGTTCTCTTGGCACAAGATTTTAACGAAACAAATACACTAGCAACAGATGCCAGAGACATTGGTTCAGGAAAGGAATTATTACAAGAAGCAAATAATGGAGTAGATCTTCATGTTTGTTACTTTTCTAAAACGTTTAATGAACATCAGAAAAAAATAATCTTCTATAGAGAAAGAGAGTCTTGCCCTTTTTCTTACTATTCAGCATTTTGAAGCTTATCTTAGGTCTTTACAATTACCCATTATTGTCTTCAGTGATCATAATTCCCTCTCTTTCTTGCATAAACTTAAAACAAAGAAAAAAATGTTATTGAGGTGGAGTTTGTTTCTACAAGGGTAAAACATTGAAATAACACATATTACGAGTAAAGATAATTTGATTTCTGATGCACCCTCACGCATTCATGTATGGTAAATATTGTATTCAAACATCAGAAAGTTGCTTGCTTTGATACGTGTTTATGTTTAAATATACATATTTGTTTGTTTAAAATTTATCTTTGATATCATTGTTTCTGTAACTTTTCTGTTAAAGAAATATTCATTTCATTCATATTTCTTTCTTTGAAGAGGGGAAGTGTAATGTGTGCGTGAGATAATAGCATGTTTACAGTTCTATTTTTGGTACTGATCATTGGCATAGTTTTACCCGAGTGTTTGACACTTCTAGAAATTTCTATAAATATCTAATTGTGGTTGGTTTTTTTGCGTTTTTTTTTCGGAAAAGCTAGCTTATGTTGCTTCTGGTATTTTCTTTATCTATATAAAAGTCAGAGTTTCTTGAAGAGAGGTCTTTAGGTAACTTTGCTCATAAAATATTGGATTAAATATCCATCAGTGATTATTAATTTATTTTAGGACTACAATAAATCCAGGTACTGTAAGAACATTTTATTTGTGACTCTGTGCAATTGTACTTTAATACTTTAGTAATTTGTTTTAGAATAAATCTTTGTTATTGTTTTAAAGTTTGTTACTGGATGTTCTTTCTGTTACTCTTTTGATTTACACTGTAGCACTATTACCATTCTATCACTTCCAATATATACAAGCATAGATTTACTCTGACGATTACCGTTCTATCCCTTACAGGACAAAGTCATAGATATACCGACTATACTCTATTGCCATTCGCTACGCCATCCCTTAGTACATATAAAATGTATAGACTGTACTTTGACTATTACATTCTATCCCTTACAATATATACATGTGTAGACTGTACTCTGACTATTTGCATTCTATCTCTTACAAGACATAGACATAATGACTATCCTCTGACTATTGCCATTCTATTGTTAACAAGATATAGCTGTATTGACTGTACTCTGGTTATTACCATTACATCTATTAAAATACAAAGATATACATATTGTACCGTAAGTTTTGCTTTCAAATTTCATATAAGAGATAGAAAAACAGAGTGTACTCCGACTACCACCAATCTATCTCTTACAAGACATATATATACCGACGGTACTCTGACTTCTGACATTCTATCTCTCACATGATATACATGTATTGACAGTACTCTGACTTGTTCCATTCTATCTCTTACTTGACATAGCTATACCGACTGTACCCAGTCTATTGCCATTTTATATATTACAATATATCATGTAAAGACTGTTCTCTGACTATTACCATTCCATCTCTTACAATACAAAGATCTAAAGATTGTACCCTATGTATTGCTATTAATTTTCTTACAAGACATACCTAAAGAGACTGTACTCTGACTTTTATCATTTCATCTCTCACAAGACATAGATAATCATACTGTACCCTGACTATAACCCTTCTATCACTAACAAAACATTGATATTCAGGTATATGGGTTAGGGTTAGGGTATATTACCATATACATCTACAGACGGTACTAGGACGTTACGATTTTATCTCTTACAAGATATACATCTTCAGACTAACTGTAATAATTGCAATTCTATCTTTTACAAGAATGAGATATACAGAATGTACACTGGCTACTGTCAATCTTTTACAAGACATAGCTACACAAACTGTAATCTGACTATAACCTTTCTAAATCATACAAGATATACAATTACAGTCTGTACACTTACTATGAGCATTCTATCTCATACAAGGCATGCAGTTGCAGTCTGTACTCTGACTCTGTACCATTATATCTCTTACAAGATATTCATCTTCAGACTGTACTCTATATATAACAATTATATCTCTTACAAGATATACATCTACATATTGTACTCTTATTATTACAATTCTATATCATACAAGAGATACATTTACAGTCTGTTCACTTACTATGACCATTCTATCTCATACAAGACATGCACTTGCAATTTGTACTCGAACTGTTTACCATTCTATCTCTTACAAGATATACATTTTCAGACTTTACTTTGACTATTGTCATTCATTTTCTTACAGACACATATATACATACTGTATTCTGACTATTACCGTTCTTTCTCTAACAATATATACACATATGAATTAACCACTGTCCTATATACAGTAAATATTTACTCAGATGTACCCTAGCTATCACAACTGTATTTTGTACAAGGCTGAGATATAACGACATATCCTTACAGGAAAAAAGTATCGACACTGTACTCTGACTTTTGTCATTCTATCTCTTACCGTAGTCATATGCAGAATTTACTACGGCTTTTAACATTCTGTCTCTTACAAGGTTTATATAAACTTGTTGTACTCTGACTGTTACAATTTGTCTTTCGAGAGATATCCATATAAAGACTGTACTCTGACTTAATCATTTTTTTTCTTACAAAATATACATATGCAGAATGTATCTTAACTATGACATTTCTATCTGCTACAAATTAGATATATTCAGACTCTACTCTGACTATAACCATTCCATCTGCAGATTGTATCATGACTTTTACAATTCTTTCTCTTACAAGGTATACACATAGACTGTACTCTGACTTTTCCTTTTTCATCTTGTATTAAACAGACATATGCAGACTGTAACATGACTGTAACCATTCTATATCTTACAAGAAAGATATATAAAGACTGATCGGTGACTATGACCATTCTATCACTTACAAGATATAATATAGAGGCTGTACTCTGACTAGTGTTATCATATCTCTTATAAAATGCACATAAACAGACTTAACTCTTTTTATTACCAATATATCTATAACAAGAAAAACATTATTTTATACAGTCTAGAATTTGACTTATTTGTCTATTTCTTTTACGATAACAATACAAAGAGTGTTTACTGACTATAACCATTTTATTTTGTACAAATATATTTATTCAGAATGAAATCTATCTTTACACTTTCTAGTTCTTACAAGGTAAACATACACTGACTGTTTTCTGAAGATGTCCATTCTAGTATTTATAAGATAAACATAAACAACCTCCGTTCTGACTATTCCTTAAATGATTAACATATACAGTCTTTACGCTATTACCGTTCTGTTTTGTACAAGACAAAGACATACTTTACTCTTACTATATGCATAACAACTTTAAAAAATAGACATATAAAGACTGCACTCTGGCATTACTTATTTTATTTCAAATAGTCAGTCTATACTTTGACCAATACTATTATACTTCTTGCCATATAGATCTATTCAGACCGTACTCTGACTTTATCCATTCTCTCTATAACAATATATACTTATAATGCCTATGATATGGCTTTAACTTCATTTTCATACAGGATATACAGACATAACTCTGACTTTTACCGTTCATTCTATTTATTTAAAGGCAAACATGTTGAGACACTACACTGACTACAATCATTCTCTTACATGATGAACATATTCAGACATTACTCTGGCTATAACCGTTCTATCTCTTGCAAGGTTAATATAATCAGACATTATTTTGACTATTAATATTCTACCATATACGAATTAAGACTTTTAGACCTTATTTAAACTATTACCGTTCTATGTCTAACAAGATATACATATACAGACTGTACACTAGACTGAACTCTGACTATTTGTATTCTGTCTCTTACAATATATACGTAAACAGCACTTATACACTTAACATTCCACTTCATACGACAGAAATATACAAGCTAGACTTTGACAGTTAACATTTCATTTCATAGGATAAAAATACACAAGCAGCACTTTGACAGATAACAATCAATTTCATAAGATATAAATATACAAGCTGCACTTTAACAGTTAATAGCCCATATATTGGATAGAAATAGACAAGCAGCATTTTGACAGTTAACAATCCATTTTATAGATATAATTCTACAAGCTGCACTTTCTCAGTTGAAACTGCATCTCATAAGATAGAAATATACAAGGTGCACTTTGACAGTTAACATTCCATTTCATAAGATAGAAATACACAAGCTGTATTTTAACAGTTAATACTGCATTTCTTAAGATAGAAATATACAAGCTGTATTTTAACAGTTAACACTGCATTTCTTAAGATAGAAATATTCAAGCTGTATTGTAACAGTTAACACTGCATTTCTTAAGATAGAAATATACAAGGTGCACTTTGACAGTTAACATTCCATTTCTTAAGATAGAAATATACAAGGTGCACTTTGACAGTTAACATTCCATTTCTTAAGATAGAAATATACAAGGTGCACTTTGACAGTTAACATTCCATTTCATAAGATAGAAATATACGAGGTGCACTTTGACAGTTAACATTCCATTTCTTAAGATAGAAATATACAAGCTGTATTTTAACAGTTAGCAGTGCATTTCTTAAGAGTCTTAAGATAGAAATATACAAGGTGCACTTTGACAGTTAACATTCCATTTCTTAAGATAGAAATATTCAAGCTGTATTTTAACAGTTAACACTGCAATTCTTAAGATAGAAATATAAAAGCTGTATTTTAACAGTTAACACTGCATTTCTTAAGATAGAAATATACAAGGTGCACTTTGAGAGTTAATACTCTATTTCATAAGATACAAGTTAACAACATGCAATTTGACAGTACGTACTCCAGTTCAGAGGATAGAAATATAGAAGGTGCACTTTAACAGTATACACTGTCAGTTCATAAGACAGAAATATACAAGCTGTTTCCATGTGTACGTGAGATAATAGTTTGTTTACATTTCTATTTTTAAAACTAATCAATAAATCATAATTTACCTGTGTTTTAAACACTTCTAGAAATTGCCATAAATATATCATTGTGGCTATATTGAGAAGACTGGAGATTTGTTTTAGTTTTTTTTTTTTTCAGGAATAATCTAGATTTTGTTGCTTATGGTATTTTATTTGTCAATATAAAGTCAGAGAGTTACTTGAAGCGGTGCCTTTAGGATACTTTGGTCATAAAGTATTGGCTTAAATTTTCATCAGTGACAGTTATATTGGGAAATGTTTTTAATTATACTTTGTGAGGAAAAAACTCAACTTTTCATCAAATTGTGGGATTACCTTATGGACTATGTGGAAAATACTTCAACAGTGATTAAGTGTTTAAGACAATTAACACTTGTCAGGTTTAGATTTAGTTATTAATTTATTTTAGGACTACACTAAAACTGTAAAACATTTTCTTTGTGAGTTTATGTAATTGTACTTACAAACTTTAGTAATTTGTCATTAAATATTTTGTTGTTACTGTTTAAAAGTTTTTTACTGGTTATTATTTCTGTTACTCTTTTGATTGTGCCCTAACAAAAATTGGCGGCTCTTCCGGAGTCTGAAAACTTTTAGTTTGGCTGATTATTGAGAATATCTATTGCGGTATTTGTTCATTTAAACTTACACCATACATGGTGTTTTAAATACACTTTTGAATTTTTGTGTTACTGAAAATCATACTTTTTTTTTGAATTCAAATAACACGCAACAAACAATAATGTCTTTCAAATTTGATAAATGTGTAGCTGAAGCTTCCCATGAGATGTTTAATTTAGCTAAGAAAACTGATTTGCTCAGTCTTGCACAACAATATAAGTTGTTTACATTTAAATCTTCTATGCGTAAAAAGAATAAATAGAAATGTTTTAGTTCAATATTTTGTTGAAGAAGACATTGTGGATGAAACGCACCTTCTCTAATCGTTGAAGCAAAATATGGCTCTGAATTTAAGTATAAGGAGCTTGAATTTAAATTAGAATAAGAAAAGTGGAAATCAGAGAACATAAGAGAGAAGAAAGAGAATTAAAACTGCAATCAGAGAGAGAAGAAAGGAATTAAAGTAAAACAAAAAATAGAAAGAAGAAAGAGAATTAAAGCTACAATCAGAAAGAGAAGAAAGAGAATTTCAGTTAAAATGAAAGAATTAGAAATGCAGGACAAGGCAACTCAGATTAAACAGAAAATGTCAAATTTTGATGTTTAAAAATATATTAAGCTTGTTCCACCTTTCCAAGAAAAAATATTGACTAATATTTCCTTCTCTTTGAAAAAAAAATTGCCTGAAATTTAAATTTGCCAAAACAGCACTGGACCTTACTTTTACAAAGTGTCTTAATTGGTAAAGCCCGTGAAATTCATACAAAACTGTCTGTTGAACAAAGCTCTGATTATGACAGTTTTAAAAAGTTAATTCTGAGAGGTTGCGAATTGGTTCCTGGGGCTAATAGGCAGACATTTCGTAATACCAGAAAAGAAATAGGTCAAACTTATGTTGAATTTACGAGAGTAAAAGAACTATGATTTGATAGATGGTTTCTGTCTAAGGAAATTAATAAAAAATCACGTAAGTCTTAGACAGCTTATGTTAATTGAAGAGTGTAAACGTTGTATTCCTAAAGGTCTAAATCCCTCATTTCGTCCTACATGTACTTATTGTAAGACACCTACACACCTTATTTCAATGCTTTACTTTAAAAAGGAAGCATTCACAAGGTGATGGGGCCAAACCCACAGGTCTCAACACTTCAAGATCTAAACAACAGTCATGTATTGACAACAATACAATTTCCAAGGTCAGAGAAACCAAAACTGTTTCTGTAATGGAGATTTATCAGTCATTTCTTTCGGATGTTTTTTTAGGATCACTTATAGGTGATACTTGCCCACCTATTCCTATTAAAAAAGGGATACCGGAGCTTCTCAATCTCTTATTTTAGCAGATACTCTGCCCTTTTCTGAGAAGACTTTTTCCGGAACAAGTGTATTTATACAAGGAGAAGAGTGCTGATTTGTTAATGTCCCTCTCCATAATATTCATTTATCCTCAGATTTAGTTACTGGACCTGTCACTGTAGGTATAAGATCTTTCTTATCCTCCAAAGGTGTTAATTTACTGTTAGGTAATGACCTAGCTGGAGATAGGGTTGTGGTTAATCCTTTTGTAACTGACACACCAATTGTGGATTAGACACCTGAACCAATTAAACAGGTAATTCCTGATCTTTATCCTCCACGTGCAGTTACTCAATCTATGGCTAAGAAAGCCACTGAGCAAGATAGCTCTTCAGATAATGATTTCGCTGATATCTAAATAGGTCAGTCTTTTTGTGATGAGATAAATAAATCTCTTTCTACTAATCTGCCTGAAAATCAGACAGACTTGTCAATATCTGGCTTTTCTCCACCAAGATCAAAAGATCCAGGTAATGACATGCTGTCAAAGTCAGAGCTTATTCAGGAACCGAAAAATTATCCTGAAATATCAGTCTTTTTTCAAAAGGCTTTAAGTGAAGATGAAATTTCACAAGTCACAGTTTGTTCCTATAATAAAAATGGGATTTTAATGAGAAAATGACGATGTCCCATCTCACGAAGAGTGAACTTGTAATCACCAAATTGTCGTTTCCAAGTCAAATCGCCATGAGATATTAAGTTTGGCTCAGGAAATATTAGTGTCAGGTCATTTAAGTGTTAGTAAAACCTATCATAAAATTCTAAATCATTTTCATTGGCCTGGTCTTAAATCAGATGAATCTAGGTATTGTAAATCTTGTCATACTTGTCTACTGGTAGGAAAACCTAATCTAATCTGACAGTACTTAAGGCTCATTTACAGACTATTCTGCTTTTGAATAACGTTTTAGTAGAATATTGATTGCCATTGTGGGTCTTTTACATAAAACTCAGTCAGGTTCTTAATGTGTGTTTCTACACGATTCCAAGAGGAATCCCTTTAAAAATTTCAAACCCAAAACTATTGTTAATGCTTTTTCTTAAATGTTTCATATTTGTTGGTTAACCTATGTCAGTACAATCTGATGAATGGTCAAATTTTATGTCAGGTATTTTTCAACAGGTCATGCAAGAGCTTAAAATTAAGCAATACAAGTCTTCAGCTTATCATCCCGAAAGTCAAGGCGCTTTCATCAAACGCTTAAAATATGATAAGGTCATACTGTTTTGACACTAAAATTGGGATGAAGGAATTCATTTACATTTTTTTTTGCTGTCAGAGAATCCATTCAAGACTCTCTTGTATTCAGTCCCTTTGGGTTAGTATTTGGTCACACTGTCAGAGGACCCTTAAAACTTCTTAAAGAGGACTTTCTCTCTGAAAATAATGTTTCATTAAATTTATTACAGTATGTTTCTCACTTTAGAAATAAATTTCAAATGCATGTGAGGCAGCTAGGTCAAGTTTGAAATCAGTTTAAAGTAAAATGAAAACAAATTATGATATTAATGCTGAGGAAAGAAGTTTTAAACCTGGTGATAAAGTTCTTGCCTTTTTGCCTATACCTGATACGCCATTACAAGCCAGCTATTTTGGTCCTTATATTATTGAAAAAGAAGTCAGTGACCTTAGTTATGTTGTTAACACTCCTGGGAGGCGAAAGCAAAAACAAATATGCCAAATAAATATGTTAAAATAATATTGTGACAAAGATTGCTCAAATAGTAAAGCTGTTCCAAGTGTTTGCTCTGTTCAAAAAAGAGTGTTCATTTAAAACATTAAATAATTTTGATATTTTGAAAAGTCTGATCCTGGACCATCAAAACTTGAAATACTGATATTTTGAAAAATATAGACGAGAAACTAAGCCATCTGATATGCCCACACAGACAGATAAAATTTGCCATGATGATATACTTAAACATTAAGAACGAATAAAACAACACCAATATTGAATGAATCTTGTGAAACAACAATATGCAAAAAGAAGAAGTTAAATATTTATTTGGCAATGACTTAATTGATCTAAGCCAAGGTAATTACATTTCTCCATGCATTTTTGTGCCAACACCAAACGAATGTGTACAAATTATCGAAAAAATCACTTTGCGACTAAAATTGATTCATTTGCAATACCAAGAATTGATGACTGTATCAACAAAATTGGATACGCAACATTTTTTACAAAGTTTGATTTTCTAAAAGGATTTTGGCAGGTTCTTCTTACTGACACAGCTTTAGAGATATCAGCCTTTGTAACACCAGCTGGATTATATCAGTAAAAAGTTATGCCATTTGAAATGAAGAACTAGCCAGCGACATTTCAGCGGCTTTTGAGCCTGGTTATCTCAGATCTTCATGGATGTGACGCTATCACATACGCAGACGAATGGAGTGAAAATCTTCAGATTATTAGATCTTTCTTCGATCGTTTAACATCTGCTAAGTTAACCGTTATTCTTGCAAAAGTGAATTTTATCATGTAACTTTAATACTTTTAGGTCATGTTGTGGGACAATGTCAAGATTAACCAATAGAAGCTAAGTTCAAAGCTCTATCTGAATTGTCCGTGCTACTTGTAAAAGACATATGATGCGATTTCTTGGTATGACTAGGTATTATAGAAAATTTGTAACAACTTTTCAGTTCTTCTGGAAACCTTTAACAAATCTAATTAAGAAAATAAATAAATTTATTTGGAATAATCATTGTCAAGTTGCATTTGAAAAACTTAAAGCTATACTTAAGAGTGCACCAGCTCTCTTGGCTAAAGCTTTTAACAGAACAGATAGTCTGGCAGTAGATGCTAGTGACATTGGTTCAGGAAGTGTATTATTACAAGAAGCAAACAATGGAGTAGATCATCATGTTTCTTACTTTTCTAAAAAGTTTAATGAACATCAGAAAAAAATACTGTTCTACAGAAAAAGAGTGTCTTGCTGTTTTTCTTGCTATTCAACATTTTGAAGTTTATCTTACTTTCTCACAATTACCCATTATTGTCTTCAGTGATCATAACTCCCTCTCTTTCTTACATAAACTTAAAAGAAAACAAAAATCAAATGATATTGAAGTGGAGCTTGTTTCTACAAGAAAACAACATTGAAACAAGACATATTAAGGGTAAAGATAATTGATTCCTTATGCACCCTCACTCATTTGAAAGATATTTATGTATGATAAATATTGTATTCAAACATACAAAAGTTGCATGCTATTTGTTTAGTAAAAACGTGATACTTATTTATGGATAAATATACATATTCTTTTGTTTAAAATTTCTCTTTGATGTCATTCTGTAAATTGTGTGTTAAAGAAATATTCATTTCACTCATATTTCTTTCTTTGAAGAGGGCAAGTGTTATGTGTATGTGGAATAATTTTTTGTTATTGTTTAAAAGTTTGTTACTGGTTATTATTTTTGTTACTTTTTGATTTGGAACGTAACAGTGCACTTTGACAGATGATACTCCGTTTCATTTGATAGAAATATATAAGCACTTTGACACTTAATACTCAATATAACAATATAGAAATATACAAGCTGCACCTTGACAGTTAGCACTCCGTTTTAAAGGAAAGAAATATACAAGCTGCACTTTCACGGTTTTTATAATAATTAGAGGGGAAACAATGAGTAAAATTTATACCGTAAACGTCTTAATTGAAGAAGTGAATTAAGTGAAAAGTGCAGTTTTTGGTTTTATTTATTTATTTAA
The DNA here is from genome assembly GCA_012932295.1 of Cyclina sinensis. Taxonomy (NCBI): domain Eukaryota; kingdom Metazoa; phylum Mollusca; class Bivalvia; order Venerida; family Veneridae; genus Cyclina; species Cyclina sinensis. The sequence goes on along the minus strand of JAAONU010000001.1, from coordinate 63,620,763 downwards.
CAGACTGACGCTGCTCAAACTAGATAACAGGTATTTTATGAAATACATATGAACTATCACGGGAAATATGGATCAATTAATTTGTTTTCTTTCTGAACCCTGCCTAGGTGTTTTGTTGCTAAATGAAAGGGAATGATTGAAAGATCAATATCAGTTTAGTAACAGATATCGAAAATTTTCTTTCCCGCAACAAAGACGAAAAAAGAAAGAAAGAATAATAAATAGATAAAATAGCATTCATTTCCTATAAAAAGCTAGTTTCGAGTAACTAATTAATGATCGTGTTCTTCTACAATTATATGTATATACCAGTATTTTCACTGTAAATATCATGATGGTCAATAAGTCAGGACAAAATTTTAAATGCATGAATTTAAAAATGATCACTAGGTTTGTATTTACTTTACTAATTGTCCATTACATAGATGCATTAATTGTTTGGTTATTTCAAATTTTGTTCAGCAGCTATCATAGAGTCAAATATTTAGGTTTTAGGAACAATTTTTTGCAGTTGTTTTGATAATCAGTTTGGGGTAAGAAATCAATATGTATTAGCAACTGAAAATAAAAAAAGAAAGAAAAAAACACTACAGGCAACGAAAGTACACCCAGTTTCAAAATTAGGGTATCCGTTAGTATTTAGATAAAAACTATGAGAAATATGAGAATTAAAATTGGACATGCAGTTCAATACATCCAAATGCCAAGTTATTCAAATAAAAAAAAAAACACAAGACCATCACAAGAAAGCCAAATAAAACATAAGGGCTTTAAGACGCAATAAGAAAGTCCATTCTGTACCACTCAAGAACATCGCATACAAAACACTTGTACGCCCCCACCTATGGTATAGCTTGACAGTTTGATCCTCCTCCACTGAGGCATTAATTGACCAGCTCGAATCAGTTCAGCGCCTGGCTGCCCGCTGGGTCAGGAAAAGTTATAATTTTCGGGCTTGTTTATGGTGAAATGTGATCAATCCAGCTTACAGCCTGTATGCTTGGGAATGAGAAGTTCCTGATGATCTTGACACAGGTTTAATTCAGTCGGGTAAAGGAACGACTACCTCATTGTGTAGGATATTATGAAACACAATCAGACGCTGATCAATACATCGCAGTTCAAGGCGTCTCCACCCAAGAGAACTTATCATGTCTGTGGCACCTGATGTTTGAGTATAGCCTTTCTTGACCAAGCGGGCAGCCAGGCGCTGAACGGATTCGAGCTGGTCAATTAATGCCTCAGTGTAAGGGATCAAACTGACAAGCTATACTCTAGCTGGGACCGTACAAGTTTTTTGTATGTAGTACTCTTGGGTTGTTCAGGATGGACTTTGATATTACGTCTTAAGAAGCCTAATGTTTTACTTGGCTTTCTTGTGATGTTTTTTATAAGATTGTTCCATGAGAGATTGTTTGAGATGTTGACTCCAAGGCATTTAGCTGATGTTATAATTTCTATTATTAATTAACTTTATAATATTGAACTAGATTCTGACCAAGTTGTTGGCTTGATACAACCAAAGTCTCGCTAATAAAGCTCGAAACTCGGCCAATACGAAAAAAACACGGCCAATAAGTAAAAAGTCGGCCAATACGAGATTTAGCCAATCAGGATTCAGGAAAAACTCGGCCTTATATGAGCCTAGGATTTTCACCATGTTGGACGCCATTTTGAATATGCTTAGCCTAGTTTTTACATAAAAGTTTTTATCTCTTAAAAAGTTCAAAAAGTAGCAAAAAAAGTTCGCGGAGACCCTGCGCTATCGGATCACGGTAAATTTAGCAGTGTTCAACTTTTCATTTAGTGATTTTCATATTTACCAAATATTATGTTGCGCGGAAGTGAAAAGCAGACGATCACAAGTTTTACCCTGTTATAAATTACGAGTTTTGGATTACTTAATTTGATAATTGAACATAATATTATAAAGTTAATTAATAAAATTGTCATTAATTAGTCGAATTCAAATTGGCTTTGTTATTGGGCTGAAGACAGTCATATTGACCTGAGGCCGAAATGAATTCGACTAATTAATAACATTATAATATGGTGTTGTGTTATTTGTATTGTGTTGGTATTAAAGGCTTTTGTAATTTGTATTACTTGGCATTTGGATGGATTGAACTTCATATCCCATTTTAATTCCAATAGTTCAAGCTGGTGTTTTAATGATAACATTTATCAACATTTTAAAAAAAATCATGATTGCGGTAATTTTTATTTACTTGAATTACAAAAACATAAATCGAGATCTCATGAAATTAGGATTAATAAAAATATAAAATACATATCTGTAAACGGATTATATTTGAATAAAGTAGTTATTCTTGGTTTTATTAGCGAGCTGTGGTATCAGGGAAGCAAAAACTATAAAAACTGGTACTACATATTTTTACACTTAAACAGTCACTGAATATGTATTTTATTATTTATTGACTTTTTAATTTATTTTCCTCTTATTTTAAAAAAATAACATGGAAACAATTATGTGCCTTAAATCTTCGTAGAAAAACATCTTAAAAGAAACTGGCACAATGGTAAAAATATATTAAGATTTTAGTCAGGTAACTATTTCAGTTCATTTTGAGAGTAATCATTCTACCTTTTATAAAAGAAAAATATACAGACTTCACTCCGACATTAATTATTCTAGAACATATAAGACAGAAATATACATGCTTCTCTTTAAAAGAAATTATTCTACCTCGTTTTAGATAAAAAATATATACTGACTTCACTATGACAATTAACATTCTACAACTTCTAAAACAGTCTGCACTGTGCCTTTTGTAAGATAGAAGCACACAAACTATACTTTGACAGCATTTATTCTCCATGTTGTAAGAGGTGCAAATGCTGCAGTTATCTGAATTGTAACACATTCTAACGCTACTGTTAAAAAGACCGTTAACGGACTTTTTATATAAATATAAACACTTATGTGTGGACTGACAAACTGATAATGCAGTTTATAATTTATCTTCACATCTTTCAAGCATTCATGACACCGTTTACAATATATTTCTATTCAACCTGTAGAAAAAAAAAACTAATCTCTGATAGCTGTGCTTCTAAGGCATCTAAGACACCTTACCCACTTGGTTTTAATGATAACATTTATCAACATTTAAAAAAAGTCATGATTGCGGTAATTTTTAATTACTTGAATTACAAAAACACAAATCGAGATCTCATGAAATTTGGATTAATAAAAATATAAATTTTAAGTCTCCTGTTCGTTGTTTAATTCGCGACCTTCAAATTATTTTAAAACAATCTGGCGACACGCTTTGCTTTCACGTTTAGCATCTATTTCTATATCAGATCTGCAGAAATCACACTAAAGGAAGCCGATGCCATTGTTATAAGAATCCATCCACTTTATGAGTTGCTAGCTTTATTCATTGTTACGAGCGGCATGTTCTCCGACCAAAAATTGACTTGGAATCTGATTATCAAAAACATTTCCTAACACTTCCTTTTAGGTAAAAGACTTGATTTTATCAACCTTCCAAGTATATAAAGATGGATATTATAATAATATTGAATTATCTATCGTTTGTTATAGAAATAACAAATCCTCTAGAAACATAACTTTTAATGACAATAAAGATTCTCTGTTTTTTCGTATTGTTGAAAATACACCATCATCTTTAAATGTTTCTATAAACCTGTCGGTCATAACGCTACTGAGAACCTCATCTTATCAAAGACTATAGAACCCGTAATTTTATTTCTAAGGGTCCTAAATGTAGAATCCCATCGGAAATTGAATTCAATGCCTCTTGTGCAGATATTGCCGAGTCATTAAGCTTATTTTGTAATAAATGGAGTTAAAGAGAACATGCAGAACCTCTTAAAAGTATATGTTCATATTTTGAATATTGATGTTACCTTTTTCCTTAATATATATTTCCTGTTACTAAAGTCAGTATTGAAAAATGAAGCAGATATATCCTTTACTGCAAGGGGTCGAGTGGAAGCGAAACATTAAATCCTATTATCAAGCATAAATACAGTATTAATAATAGTAGGACAGTTTGTGAAGACACAATTAAGATTTTATTTAAGATAACAGTATCAACTTCGGTTTGAGGTGGTACATTAAAGATTATATCCATCATGGAGACACATTATCCTAATGTAAACGAGAGATAAAATCTTGTTCAAACAATGAGAACTTCGTTGTGAAAGACGACCAAAGATATAAGTTACCATCTGAGTGACAATTTAATTTCGGCGTTTCTTATTTCTAGATATAATAGTCATAATATATACGTTTTGAAAAGGAAAACATCCTACGTTTAAGATAGTGCCTTTCAATATTTTTCTAACATCTTTTAAATAAGAAGACTCATAATTCAGCAAAATGGAATAGAAACTTTTTAATCAAAGGACGTCTTTTCGGAATCTTCATTCAAATATGCTTTTTTAATTCTTGTACTTTTAAGTTTTTATATATATCTATCACAAATATGATTTGAAAACATGAAATGGTAGATGTCTGATTTTACTAAACGTAAAACAGTTTTGGTTATCTTTAAATTAATAAACAAGTTTTAACCGTACTGATAAAAATGTAATTAACTCTGTTTGAATTGTAGAATGTTAAAGGTTCTTCTGACTAAAACACGTTTTCAGTATATCAGCGAATAAATTAGGAATGATTTATGCATATGTTAAACTTTTATTAAAATTCTGTGTAAAGATACATGTTATTCATTGTGCAAAGATAAAATGAAATTGGTCAGCCATTATATTCATTTCAAAAATAGTCTTATGTCAAATTTCGATTGTTATAAGGAAGTCATTGTAAATACAAATGAAAGATAAGACATTTAAGTGTTTTGTTCTTAGAACTTATTTACAAGGTAAGCAGTTTTTTTTGGTTATACTCACATTATTTTTTACTTATTCCTTTAACAAAAAATAACATATGAGTTTATACTGATAAAAATCAGTTAGTCTGTCGGTCAGTCGGTCGGTCGGACATTTTACAAGTTTTTTATGTATATATATTTTTTTTCTGAAATTTGCTTATTATTTTTAAATTAATTTATTCATTGCTTATTATTAACTGCATATGCCTATGCTGTTTTTCGAATAACTACACGCGTTTCAAGTCCTGTCCTTAGGCTAGTAGATGCCAGGCCTGGACGACATAAATGGACACAATTCGATGTAAGTAGAATGGATATCGAAAACGTCACAAATGGTGTCGTATGATGATGTAAAATTGTACTCTATATGTACCCTTTATGTCTCAGATAAAATGTATGTGCATACGTTTTACCTGACCGTGAAGCATTGAAGGAACTAAAACAGCTAAACGATTTCGTCCTTGGTTTCATTCTTGTGCCTGCCACAAATGTAAAATATTCAATGTCACCGCAAATACTCATCCTAATGGTACCATACCAGAAATCTCTGTATCAGGAACTTGACATTCGTCCAATAAACCCCTTTGATTGTAATTTTGCAACAAACAAAATGCTATATGACATACCTATATATTTTGTGCTAATTAAGGTCACAATAAAGGGGATAAAATATGTACATATTAAAACATTTGGAAGATAAATTGTATCATAAGTAATATGAAAGAGTGTCGTAACAAAAATGTTAAATAATAATAATTATTCCCTTTAGTCGTCACCATTATCATTAAGTTATCTAGTTGATATTATCATTTAGAATGTTTTTGTAATTTTTAATATAATTAAGGAAATATTGGAACATCTCATCCTCTTTTTCATCATCATCGTTTTCATTATAACTTATTATAATAATTTATTATTTTTATAATTATTATTATTATTATTATTATTATTATGATCTGCATCATCATGGTTGTCATTACAATTAATGATATATTATAATTAATGATATTGTTGTCAGTACAGTCATTAGTATTACCATAATTTCTTAAATTTAAATGGCTTTTATTACTTTGTAACAATAGAAGAAGCGTTTTAGTTTGTATAATTTGTACCATAATCATGTTTCGTGTTTTATAAAATTGATCTTTAGTTCACTTTTCAGTTTTAGTTTCTGTACTTTTGTAAATTTGTCAGGTGTTGCACTGAAGTAAAACTGCCGTATTTTCACTGCAACAATCATTTAGCGTGGTGATGGCCAATACGTCAGGACTAAATTTTAAATGCTTGAATTTAAAAATGAAAACAAGGTGTGTGTTTGCTTACTTATTTTCACAAGTCCAAAGTTTTATTGTTTGATTACTTTAATTTTTATTTTACAGTCATCTTACATATCAGAGATTCAGTTTTGAGGTACTTTGCAGTTATTTAGATAATCAATGAGCAATTCAGTGACTTAATCAATCAAACAAGAATAAAACTTTCAAAAACAAGCTGTAGACGTTATGAAAAAACAAAATGTTCAAAATTTGCATATCCGGAAGTAATTAGATAAAAACTTTATAAAGCTGACATATTTACACATAAAACACACATAGTTTAAAAATATAAAATTTAGACATTGTAAACAAATAACACATTTTTGTCTGCAGCTTTTTCTCATTATGTTAAAATAATAAACAAATATGCAAAACAAAACAGAAAAAATATCAATATATAATACAAAAACAGATCTATATGAATCCGAGTCGGATAAAGAAAACATTATTGCAATAACATGATTAAAAATATTAAAATTTAAAAGAAAAACTAAAATATTCATTATTTTTATCATTATAATTACTTTAACTTTCCTCAGTAAATCGTTGTAAAATATATAATTTTAAGAAAACAGTAATTTCATTTTTACTAGAATGCGGTCGAATAACATTTCAAAGAATTACTGCATCGCCCGATGTGAGTGTACACAAAAATTAATTAATTAATTCATTCATTCATTCATTCATTCATTCATTCATTCATTCGTTCGTTCGTTCGTTCGTTCGTCCGTCCGTTCATTGATTCATTCATTCATTCATTCAGTCAGTCAGTCAGTCAGTCAGTCAGTCATTTAGTCATACATTTTTTCAGATCTTCAACCATTGATTTATTTTTGCTTGCATTTATCTTTCAGTTCATTCATTCATTTATTCATTCATTCGTTCTGTTTTGCTTGTCTTTTGTTCGTTATACTTTCAAAGAATAACTGAATCGCTCGAGGTGATGTGTAAACAAACATTCATTCATTCATTCATTCATTCATTTGTTTATTTATTTATTTATTATTTAATTATTTATTTATTTATTTATTCATTTACTTACTCATTCCTTCATTTATTCGGTCATAGTTTTCTGTTCGCTGACAAATTTATCTTTATGTTTGTATTTTATAGACAAGAAAGAGAAGAAGAGAGAAAAAAATGTTATTTTGTTCTTTATTGGCAGTTTTTAAACAACATTTTTGAGTTTTACAGTAGATTTTTACAATAATAGTAGAATGACGGCAATGTTATAGTTGTTTATAAATAGTTTTGGTTTGCCGTTTCTTTTAAGAATCCTTGACATTTAAAACAAATCCTTTACCGAGATATTCAGCAACTCGACTTTCTTTTATATACAATATCAGTACCCATATGTTAACAATTTTAGAACTTGACTTTTCTAAACCAAGTGTTGTTGTTTTTTTAACTAATGAAATAATATTTCTTTTGTACAACACAAAATTTCAGTGGTTCTCAGCTTGAGCTTATTTGTCTTTATATTTAAAAGCTGTTTCAGTTTTAATATCGATCATCGTTTCTTTATTTAGAAATATTACAAAGTTTAAAATTTGTTAATGTTTCTAGTATCTATTAAAAAAACAAACTTATTGCAGGTTTACAAATGCTTAAAAGTCAAGATGTATATGACAATATTCAAAACAAAATAAACAATTTAAAACAAAACTTTTGAAAACAACCACTTAGAAAAGGTAAGCTAAGTAGATTGTATGTTCTTTTAAGTAGCTTCAAATAAATATTATAAAAGTCAAGATGTATATGACAATATTTGAAACAAAATGAACAACTTAAAACAAATTTTTTGAAAAAAAAACACCCAGAAAAGGTCAGCTAAGAAGATTGTAATGTCATTTAACTAGGAACAAATAAATATTATAATTTACATGTGTTTGTTGTTTTTCATTTCCACGTATACTGGTCACTTTTTATAAGACAGAAATATAAATATCACACTGTGGTTGTGACAATCAGTTACTTAAAAGTCCGATTTATATATGTTAAAAGTAACTTTTCTTTTAATTAGACGAGTACATGTATACTCTGACTTTACAATGTTATCTCTTATAACAAACCGAAATGCATAATTACACTTATTCCACTTTTAGAATAACCATTCTGTCTGCAATCAGATATATGTATCAAGAATCTGACAGCTACCATTTTCTCTGTTATACGTAATGAATTTGCAGACTACATTTAAACAACACTCATTCTTCCCCTTTTCAGACAGCACTCATTTTGTCATAACACAAATAGAAGTATTCAGACCCCTTGACAATTTTAGGAAAACAGTAAAAAATATTCACTAATATATTTTCAGTTTCTTTATAACAGGTCAAAATAATTACTCGTATATATTGTTTTTGTTTATCTTTCTTTTAAGAGATAACATTTTAATAGTCAGAATAAATTCAATGTTTTAATATTTTGTACGAAAACGTATGGTAAAACTCACATAACAGTTTCTTTATGTATATTTTGTAAAACTCAAGGCTATTTTGAATAACTGCCTATTAAGAACGAAATAACATTTTTTTCTTCTCTTTCTCTTCATTTTCTTTAGGAAAGAAACATAAATAAAATACAAAAATAAAAAAAGATGATAAATTTATGACGGGACAAAAATACTATGATCGAATAAATCAAGGAATGAATAAGTAGATGAATGAATGAATGAACGAATGAATGAATGAATGAATGAATGTTGGTGAACACGTCATCTTAGGCGAAACAGTTATTTTTTGAAAGTATAACTAACGAACAACAAGCAAACAAAGGACGAATGAATGAATAAATGAATGAATGAACTGATAAATAAATGCAAGCAAAAATATATCAATAATTGAAGATCTGAAAACATGCATGGATGAATGGAAAAAAAGCCTGACTAACTGACACACTGACTGACTGACTGACCGACTGAATGAATGAATGAATGAATGAATGAATGAATGAATGAATGTCTAGTTGACTGACTGTCTAACTGACTGACTGTTTGACTGACTGACTGAATGTATGAATAAATGAATGAATGAATGAATGAATGAATGAATGAATGCATGAATGAATGAATGAATGAATGAATGAATGAAATGTTGGTGTACACGTCACCTCGGGCGATGCAGTAGTTCTTTAGAAGTTTATGCTACCGCATTCTAGTAAAAATGAAATTACTGTTCTTAAAATTATATTTTTATAATGATTTAAAGAAGAATGTTTAGGTAATTATAATAAAAAGTAATAAAAAATATATATTTTAGATTTTGTTTAATTGTAATTATTATATCATATGATTATAATAACTTTTTCTATAACCGACGTGGATTCATATATTTTTTTTTCATCATACATTTTTACTTTTTTATTATTTTTTTTTTTTGGTTTTGCATTTTTTTCTAATTTAACATAATAAGGAAAGGTTAGAGTCCAAAATGTTTTATTTGTTTACAATGTGTATTTTTATATATTTTTTATTTGCTTTTATTTTTGGAAAGAATTCAGAAAATGCAAATGAAATAAGGTCGCATTATAATAGAACAAAACTCCTACTTATTGTTTTGATGTAATGTTGTTCTACTGCCAAACATTCAGAGATATCTACTCAATACTTTATAAATTGTCTAATGAAGTATTAAGTTTATAATCATATTGTGTATTCGTATGTTCAGTGAATTTAATCCCAATAGCGTGAAAATTTAACCATTTATTTAGTATGTGCATGCATGAAACAATTAAACTATATTTGTTTTTTTTATGTCTAAATGTTTTACCTATTTAAGTTTTTATCTAATTACTTCCGAATATGCTGATTTTGAACATTTTTTCATAACGTTTAGAGCTGGTCTTTAAAGTTTTGTCTTTTTTTTATTTATGAAGTCGCTAATTGCCCGTTGATTTTCTAAATATCTGCAGAGTACCTCAAATCTGAATCTCTGATATGTAAGATGACTGTATGATAAATATTGATATAAACAAACAATAACAATTAGGGACTTGAGAAATTAAGTAAATTAAACACAAACCTTGTTATCATTTTTAAAGTCAGGCATTTAAAATTTAGTCCTGACATGTGGACATCGCCACGCTAAATGGTAGTTGCAGTGAAAAAAAACGTCTTTTTTACTTCAGTGCAACACCTGCCAAGTACAAAATGTTAAACTGAAAAGCGAACTGAAAATCAATTTTATAAAACACGAAACATACTTATGGTAAGAATTATACAAGCTATAACGCTTCTTCTATTGTTACAATGTAATAAAAATCATTTAAAATGAAACCAATATGGCAATACGAGTTCTAATTCCTGTACTGACAACATTATCATTAATTACAATGACACCTATGATGATGCTGATGATGACAATGATGTTATTATAACAATAACGATGATGTTGAAAAAGAGGATGGGATTACTCAGTATTTCCTTAAAAGATTTAATACTAAATGATTATATCAACTAGATAACTTAATGATGATGATTATGATGATAACTACAGGTAACTTGCTTTTAATCGTTACGCATTTCTTTATGATTATTTTTCTGTCTGTTTGTTGTTTTGTCTGTCAGTTTATCACAAATTTGTAACCTACTTCATAACACAGAAGTCCTTCTACCCTAGAGCGTCCAAACATCACAGGTGCATGCACCTTGACGTTCGTTGACAGCTAGACCAACTTAGAGGGGCACGCAATTCATTCGAACGTAGCGCTTGTTATTGTTATAATTATTAATATTATTATTATTATTTAACAATTTTGTTTCGACGCTCTTTCTTATAACCTATGATTCTATTTATCTTTCAAATGTTTTAATATGTACAACTTTAATCCCCTTTATTGTGACCTAAATTAGCACAAACTATATAAATGTGTCATTATAGCATTTTGTTTGTTGCAAATTACAATCAAAGAGGTTTAAGGGGCAAATGCCAAGTTCCGTAAACAGAGATTTCTGGGATGGGTAACACTAAGTTTGGATGCTTCCGGTGACATTGAATAGTTTACATTTGTGGCAGGCACACGAATGAAACCAATGACGAAATCGTTCCACTGTTTCAGTTCCTTCAATGCTTCACGGTCAGATAAAACGTATGCGCATTTTTATCAAGCATCAAAATATGGTATATATAGAGTATAATTGTATATATTATTTACGACACCATTTGTGACATCTGCGATATCCATTCTACTTACATCGAATTGTGTCCATCTATGACGTAATTGTCTCGGCCTAGCATCTACTAGCCGACGGACAGGGTTTGAAACTATTAGAAAAAAAACATAGACATATACAGTTAAAGATAAGTAAATAAATAAAAATAAGTTTTAAAAAATAAGCAAATTTCAGAATAAATATATGTAAACACTTGTTAAATGACTGACTGACTGACTGACTGACCGACCGACCTACCGACCGACCCACCGACCGACCCACGACCCACCGACCCACCGTCCCACCGACCGACAGACCGACCGACCGACTGACTTTTATTAGTATAAACGTGTATGTTCATTTTTTTAAAGGAATCAGTAAAATCTAATATGAGTATAACCAAAGAAAACTACATATCTTGTAAATAAGTTTCAAAAACAAAACGCTTGAATGTCTTATCTTTCAATTCTATTAACAGTGACTTTCTTATACCAAACGAAATTTTGGATAAGATTACTTTTGATATGTATATAATTGTTGACCAATTTCATTTTTTTTTTTTCACTTGTTTAAGCTGTCTAATATTTATGTGGAGATAAAAACAACAAATCGGCTAATTTATTCATTTATTGGAAGCTATTAAAAAGACAAAGTTTTACTTGTGCTTACATTTTCATGATGCGTTTAAAAATATGTTTAAGTTTTATTTTGAATTTTATTTTCATATAAATGTTGACTTCAGATCTTCTAAGTGTTTATGAATCTGTAAACATAGATTACATATATATATATATTTATTTATTTATTTATTTTAACAAACTTAATGTTACGTATAATAGACTAGAAATATTAATAGCGTTTTATAAAATTGAAGTTCTTCTTAATGTAAGTTGATTTTGTCTGAAATTAAACAAAATGTGACTAAGAGAAGAACTTAAGGTCTAATGATTGTCTTAAAGAATTTGTTTTCACATCTGAATAAAATCAGTAAGATTTTTAAATATCCTAAGTATACTTAGTATTTTCATCCTGATCATGACAACATGTGCAAACGATATACCATTGCTTTCAAACACATATTATTACAACGACAACGTCATTAGATTAGTAAAAAAATATAAAAAAATAAAAATAAACATATAAAACTTAAACCTGTTCTGTGGTGTTCTATCTCAGTCTTGTTTGAATGTTTCAGTCAGGAAAAGAAGAATAACAAGTTCATTCTACCATTCAATTAAAAAAATAATTAAATTTAAAACAAGAACTCATAATAAGATAGTGAAAATGATAAAGTTAGTTTAAGAAAATTAATACTGAGTGTGCACGAAAACTAAAACTATTATTAAGGAAGGAAAGAACGAACTAACGAACAAAAGAAGGAAGGAAAGAACGAAGGAGGGAACGAAGAAACCAAGGAAGTATAAACACAATTATACATTACATAACATAAATTATGTGCTGAGTTTACGAGCACAAAACAGTAATTGTGTACAAACAAGGCTTTAGAGGATTTTAAGTGCCTCTTTAGCAACATTACCTAGTTCCTCCATTTTTTAAATGTTGGTTTCTGCTTATAACAAAAATTAACGCATTTTAACCAAATTTTAACCTTACAACGGTCATAAGCAAAACAAACTATTTTCTGTATTTTTATTAAAACAGATCTGCAAAAAAATAACTGTTTATCAGAAAATCAAAACATATAACAATTTTGATATCATTCTTTTAAATTTTCGAAATAATAATATAAATTTTAAACTAACAGTATGCAACTTTCCTCGACGAATGCAGTATTTTTTATACAAGTTTACTAATTCGCATTTTATTTTAATCCAAATATTTTCTTCAAAATGATAAGAATAAAATGTTGTGTTTGTTTTGTCCTGGTGATTAATGGAAGAGCGAAGAAAAGTTCTTATACAATAATTAATTTAAAATAATATATATAACTAGACTTATATAGTGATATCTATTAGTATTTTTGTTGTTGTTGTAATGATATTATAATTTTTAAAAAATGACGAGGATTCAAGTAAGAAAAAAAAATGATTGCTTTTGTATAATAATCCATATTATAATTAGAATTATTATTATGTTACTTGTTCGTTTATTCGTTTAAAAAATATTTCCGTTTATCTAGTCGATTCGGTTAGATCTGATTTTCGTTCTTTCACTCTTCAGTCAAACACTTTATAAGTTGGTTACTCTATTGATTCAAATATTGTTGTAAAAATCTTATTTTAGTATGTTCGATTAATATAAAAAAGAAACAAATTTCCATATGATTTCATACTTACCCCATATGCGTTTCTAAACATTCTTACTATATAAGAAACACATTTAAATTGTTAAGACGAGCTTACAGAGAATTTGAAAGATCGATATACAATAATCACAATATTTCACCCGCTTATCTGAAAACGGATTTTAGTTGAATAAAGTAGTTTCTCTTGGTTTTACTAGCTAACCGTGGTATTAGGAAATCAAAAGCTATAAACACTGGTGCTACAATTTTCCATGGAAATTTCTAAACGTAAACATTCACTGATATTGTATGTCTTATTTTCTTTAAATATAACATGAAAACATTTATGTGTAATTTAATGTATAAATTAAATCTTCCTTTTGATTTTATCTCGCATTTAAATTAGGATAATGTCTCTAAAGAAAGATAGCATCTATGCTGTACCACTGTACATCTCAGTGTAGAATGTTGTCTTAAATTAAATCAAAATTATTGCCAGTAATCATACCTCATCTTGTAAGAAAGAAATATGCAGACCTCATTTTGACAACAATCATTCAAATTTATATGATAAAAATACAGACTTCAATATGGGAGTAATAATTCTACCTCTTGTAAGATAGAATATGCATACTGCACATTGACTGTAATCATTCTGCTCTTGTAAAAAAGAAAAAAAATACGTAGTTCCCTTTAACAGTTATCATTCTAACTCCGATAAGATAGAAATCTTAAACATTTTATATTATAGCAATATACAGATTTACATTGGCAGTAATCATTTTTTATCATATGAGAAAAAAATACACAGACTTCACTTTGACAGAAATTATTCTACTTTCGTAAGACTAAAAACACAGTTCCTTTAGACATAAATTATTTTACCTCTTCTAAGATACAAAATTAATATACATACTTCTCTTTGACTGTTATTATTAAAACACCTTACAAAACAAGATATATACATACCTAACTTTGACAGTATTAATTATACCTCTTATAAAATATATATATATATATATATATATATATATATATATATATATATATATATATACAGGCTTTAGTTTGACAGTATTCAATATACCCATTTCCTGATCTTAAAATATATAATCTTCGCTTTGATAGTAATCACTCTACGTCTTGAAAGACAAATGTATACAGAATTCACTTGTAAGAAGTCATTATATCTCTTTTACGATTAAAATATTCAGACTTTAATCAATAATTATTCGACCACTTAAAAGATTAAAAAGAAACATACAGACTTCACTTTGGCAGTAATCATACCTCCCTCTTGCAAAAAAGAAATATTTATACTTCCATTTAACAATAATTATTCTAACATTTCTATGTTGAAAATATACAGACTCAATTTGGCAGTAATCTTTCTACCTCTTGCAAAAAAGAAGAAATATGCATACTTTCCTTTGACAATAATCATTTAACTCTTCTACGATAGAAATATACAGACATCACTTTGGAAGTAATCATTGTACATCTTATGAAAAAATAATTAAAAATTTTACTTTGACAGCAAATGGTCCACCTTTGCCAGAGAAAAAATATACAGACTACAGTTTGACAGAAATATTAATACTATTTGTAAGTGAGAGATATACAGACTTCACTTTTATATTAAACATTTTACTCCTTATTAAATAGATATATACTTATTTTAATTTGGCAGTAATCATAAAAATAAATAAACAGACTTCACTTTGACAGTAATCGAACTTACTCTTCTAAAACGAAATATATATAAACTAGTCTTTAATCATTGTACCTTATATAAGAGAAAGTTATATAGATATATAGACTTCACTCCTGAGTAATTATTTTACAAATTTTCAGATACAAATCTACAGATTTCACTTTGACAGTAATAATAATACATATTGTAGATATAATTATACAGACCTCACTTTGACAGCAATCATTCGACCTCTTTTTGGATAACAAAATACAGACTTTATTTGGCAGTAATCTAAAATATACAAACTTCTATCTAGCAGTAATCATTTTAACTCTTATAAGATAGAAATACATAGACTTACTTCACTTTGACAGTAATAATACACAAGTGTACAAAGTAGTCCAAAGTTATGGACAAACAGATTATTTAAAACCAATTTTGAAACAGAAAACTTTATATTGTTAAATTTAGAAAAAGAACGAGCGTTCTATGTTTGCACAGTTACGATGTGGAATCTTTGCCTTAAGAGTGGAAACTGGGCGATATATTGGTGCGAATATAAATTGGAGAACTTGTATGTTCTGTGCACATGAACAAATCAAAAATAAAATGCATTTCCTTATTGAACGTACAAAATTCGATCATACAAGTTATACAGCAAATATTTGTCGACTTAAAATTAAAAAATTATTATACCGAGAAAAAAATGATACATTGTTCAACCTCTTAAACGGAACTGTTAGAAAAACGACAAAATATATTTCGAAAGACTTCATGAATAGGCGTAGATGTTTATATTTATAAATTTTAGTTATACTTATGCTCTAGAAGTTTAAAAAAAATCTTTTATAATAACACATAGTTTCTGTTATACGATGCATACATTATTGCACATGTATTATACTGAGTGAATGTATATGAAATTTACTCATAAATGTCTTATAGGTTCACTGTTTTTTAATAATATTGAGACATAAAACAGATTTTGTACAATTTAGAAAAATATGATGGAATATCAAGAATATTTTTTCGCATACAATTATTGACCTTCACTTAAATAGATTGATTATTTATTCGTTAAAGTAAGTTGTGAACTTCACTTTAAATACGATAATATCTATATCGTTATACATGTATACTAATTCTATTTGAAAGTACTTAAATATTAAAGCCATATATCGGTACAGTTAAAGGTGTCCATTATCAACGGATTCAATGTGAATTAAAGTAAGAATCTATACCGCTTATAAGCATGTTAGTGAGTTAACAATTTTCTTTACTGTACTTCGTCAATATTGTATGTATTGTTATATAATGTTGATGTTCCTTTCATCTTGATACCCGATATTCATTTGGAAACTGAAGAGTTTCATCTTACATCTATTTGAAATTGATGCATCATTACTGTTTTTATTCAACTGTTAACTGTATATAAATACAGAATTTATTTTAATAGTGACCTATAGGCCCATGGGTCGGATGTTCTTGACACATTTTTGTAAACATTTTTATATGTTTGTACATAACACATACCACTATAATAAACAACTTACTTACTTACTTACTTATAACTACATCAGAAATCATTCTAACTTTTGTAACATTAAAAATATACAGACAACTCTTTAAAATTGACATTCTACCTTTTGTTAATTTTAAATATACAAAGTTCACTTTAACAGTAATCGTTTGATCTCTTATAAGATAAAAATATGCAGAATTCAGTTTGACAATAATAATTCTTCTTTTTATTAAATAAAAATTCATACAGATTTTACTTTGTTAGTAATCATTCTACCTTGTGTAAGATTTAAATATACAGGCTATTCTTTGGCAGTTTTCAGTCTACCTCTTGTAAAACAGATATATACATACTTCCATTTGAAAGTAATCATTCTAACTCTAAGTAAGACAGAAATATACAGACTACACTTTTACAGTGATCATTCTTCCATTTCTAAAATAAAATTATAAAGACTGCACTTCAAATGTAGTCATTTTACGAAATGTAAGATAATAATATGCGACTCGGCATGAATCATTCTACCTCATATTGAAAAGATATGTACACACTACACTTTGACAGCAATCAGTCTATCTCCTTTTGTATTAAAATATACAGACTTCACTTTGACAGTAACCTTTCTATCTCTTGTAAGATTTAATCATACATATTTTACTTTGACAATAATATTTCTTGCTATTGTAACGTAAAAAATGTAGACGTCACTTTGATAATTATCATACTTTATCCTGTTTTGAAGAAATATAAAGACAACACTTATTTAGTAATCATTTTCGTCTTGTAAGACATAACTACACATACTTTACTACATTTTGACAGTTATCATTTAATCTCTTATAAGCTAGAAATATGCAGACTTCACTTTGACAGTTATTATTTTGCTTACCTCTTATAATATCTTTATCTGTATCTATATCTTTATAATATATCTATATCTATTCACTATAGAGACGTCATCATTCTGCCTGATATGATCAAATATACATACTTTACTATGACACTAATCATTCTACCTCTGACAAGATAAAAAAGAAAAAAAATATTTCTCTTTCTCAGTTATTATTCTTGCTCTTGTAAGATAAAATATACAGACTTCTCTTTGTTCATTTTAATCTTTACAAGACGGAAACATGCAGACTCCACTTGACAGTAATTATTTTACATTTTACCAGATAGAAATATGCCGACTTCCCTTTGTCAATCATCATTTTACCTTTTACAATAAAGAAATATGCAGAGTACATTACAGAGTTCATTTTGACAGAACTCGTTCAACCTCTTATTAAGTAAAAAAAGGAACAAACTTCATTATTTCAACAATAATTCCAACTTTGTAGGTTAGAAATATACATACTTCAACAGTAACTATTCTTCCTCTTATGAAATGAAAATATAAAGTCTAAATATCGAGAGTAATCATTCTACCTCTTGTAAGATAAAGATATACATCCTTCACTTTGACAGTAATCATTTTACCTCTTTTAAGATAGAAATATACAGGCTGCACTTTGACCGTAATTATTTTACCTTTTATTAAAAGAAGAAATATTCATACTTATCTTTAACAGTTATCAGTTTAACTTTATTAGATAGAGATATGCAGATATCACTTTGACAGTTATTATAATTGTACCTTTTATTAGACAAAAATAAACTGACTTCTCTCTGACAATAATCATTGTTTTCCTCTTGTAGGATAAAACCATTCTTATTACTCTTCGAAAGTAATCATTATACATCTTTCAAAATAAAAATATAAAGACTCCACTTCGGCAGTAATCATCCTACCTCTTGTGAAATAAAATCATAAAGACTAAACTTGACCAGCAATCATTAAACTTCTTTAAAGGTAAAAATATACAGACTTCAATTTGACAGTAATAATTCTACGTATTATTAGATAGAAATATACAGACAACACTTTGACAGTAATTATTTTACCTCTTGTAAGATAAAAATATACAGACTTTACGTTACAGTAAATATTGTTGGTCTTTTAAGATATAACAAGAGGGCCAGTATGGCCCTAGAACGTTCACTTGAATACTTTGCCGTTGGGTCTGCTGTTTAGCCAACATCAAAAGCTATTTTTTTAAAGAATCATCCTAAAACGATAGATTTATTTCGGTTCTGGAAGCATACATAGTAATACACAAAAATGACGAAAACATTTTAAAATATATATATACTTTGACATGCATCCACCGCCAAGGATAACACAAAATAAGAAGGAACTCTTATTTTCACTGTGGTCCTCTTATTGGTGGCATGACATAGAGAGGCAAGGTAACAATGTTTATTTGAAGTATCACAGCATTACATATATTTGACATATATTAATTATCTCAGTTTTCTTTAATTAATCACAGAATTGCCCTAGGTCTTCATGTTGACTGAAAGACCATCAATCTTAAGAAGTATGATTAAAATTTCATATGTATTATTACATTCACAGTGGAATAACAGTAAGATTTACATGTCATAGCAATATACAAAACCCTAAAAGTAATTTATGAACAAGCAGTTTCCTTTAATAAATCACAATTATAAAAAGAACCCTAGTACATGGCAGCATAAAAGTTATAAGCTATCTAAAATATGGTTTAAAGCTGTCTTAAACTGAGACAGGTTTGTAATTTCATTAAAAGTATGTGGTGACGAATGCCAAAGTTTACATCCATTGTGGCTAAACGTTTTTTTTGACCAGATAACTTTACTTTAAGAATTGCAAATGTACCTTTGCTACTGTGTCTAGTGTTATAGGAATGAATAGTATCTAAATGGATAAAATGCTCTCCCATATAATGAGGAGAAAGACTTTTCTTAATTTTAAAAACTGGACACAGAGTAAGGTGTTTCACTCTAGAATGTACTGGTAACCAGTTTAACAATTTAAAATGTTCTTTACTGATGTGAACTCTCCTGTCAAGATCTAAGATAAAACGTATCAGTTTATTTTGGGTGGTTTTGAGTTTGTTTTTCAAAGATTTGTTTAAACCATAGTACAAAATACAACAGATATAATAATAATGACATTGGATTAAGGACATGACTAATAGTTTTTTAGTGTGCCGAGTAAGGTATTGCTTATTTCAATACAAAAACTTCAACCTTTCATTTCCTTTTTTCTACAACAATTGAGCCATTTCACTAAAAGACAAAGTTCGATCTAGGATGGCACCCAAATATTTAACAGATGTAGTAGACTTGATAACAGTACCATTACAGGTTGCATCAAGGCTTGAATAACACTTGATTTTATTCGGTGAGCCGAAACGTATGGATTCGGTCTTGCCCAAGTGAGAAGAGTTTATTAATTAACCATTGAGTCAGAAGGTTAAGATCTTCAGTTAAAAGTTTCTCTATTTCTTGTTTGTTTTTACCGGACACTAAGATGCCTGAATCATCAGCATATAAAAAAGCTTGTTTTTGACAACTTCTGACATTTCTTCACGTATATTAAAAACAACAGTGGTCCTAAAATCGAGCCTTGGGGAACGCCACACGTGACAGGTGAACAGGAAGAGAGTGTTCCAGATAGATCTACTAGCTGTGTTCTATCCAGAAGATACGAATTGAACCAACAAAAAAATATAATTGCCTAGGCCAGAGGTTTCTAGTTTCATATATAAATTGAATTGTCCACAGTATCAAATGCCTTTTGTAGGTCAAGGAGTAGCATACAAACCATATTTCCTTTATCAATTTCAAGCCTTATGAAATCTGTTAAATGAATTAAACAGGTATCTGTTGAAAAACTACTTCTAAAACCAGACTGAAATTCATAAAACAAATTATCATAAGAAAAATATGAGTATACTTGATCATAAACAACTCTTTTAAGTACTTTGGAGTCAACACTCAAAATAGAAACAGGCCTGTAATTACCAACAACAGTTTTATCTATATGAATTCAAGTGACCCCTATAGTATAGCCAATTTTCACTCAAGGGGCATACTTTGAATAAACATAATAAATGACCTCTAGCTGATGCTCCGTTAAAAGTATCTAAGTTCTAGGCTTTGTGGTTTTAGACAAGAATTTTTTGTAAAGTTTTGCCTATATCAGCCTATGTAAAATCAATTGACCCCCGGGGCAGGGCCAAATTTGACCCCAGTGACATAATTTGAACAAATTTAGTAGAGGTCTACTAGACAATGCTACATACCAAATCTTAAGGCTCAGGAACTTGTGGTTTCAGACAAGAAGATTTTCAAAATTTTCAAAATATAAGCCTTTGTAAAACCAATGACACCGTGGGGACCAAATTTTAACCCAGGGTTAAAATTTGAAGAAACTTGGTAGAGGACCACTAGACAATGCTACATGCCAAATATTAAGGCTCAGGGCCTTGCGCTTTCAGAGAAGATTTTTTTTAAGTTTTCCCTATATATATTGAGGCTCAGGGCCTTGTGGTTTAAAACAAGAAGGTTTACAAAATTTTCCCTATATAAGCCTATGTAAAATCAATTGACCCCCAGGACGTGGCCAAATTTGCCCCAAGGGATGTAATTTGGACATACCTGGTAGAGGTCCACTAGACAATCCTTCATAACAAACCTTAAGGCTCAGAGCTTTTTTTGTTTCAGACAAGAAGATTTTCAAAGTTTTCCCAATATAAGCCTTTGTAAAACCAATGACCCCTTGGTGGAACAAATTTGAACCCAGGGGTATAATTTGAACAAAATTGGTAGAGGTCCAGTAGACAATGCTACATATCAAATGCTAAGGCTCAGGGCCTTGTGGATTCAGACAAGACGATTTTCAAAAAAATCCTATATAAGCCTATGTAAAATCAATTGACCCCGGGATGGGGCTAAGTTTGACCCCAGGGGCATTATTTGAACAAAATTTGGTAGAGGTCCAGTAGACAATGCTACATACTGAATGTTAAGGCTCAGGGCCTTGTCTTTTCAGAGAAGAATATTTATAAAGTTTCCCTATATAAACCTTTCTAAAATCAATTGACCCCCGTAGCTGACCAAATTTGATCTCACGTGTATAATTTGAATAAACTTGGTAGAGGTCCACTAGACGATGCTGCATACCAAATCTTTTGGCTCAGCGTCTTGTCGTTTCAGACAAGTAGTTTTTCTATTCAGTTGCCATAGCAACCAGATTTTTTCGATGGAATTCAATTCTTTGTTGACGGACGCCGGACAATCAATGATCCCAACAGCTCACCATTAAGCACTTTGTGCTCAGATGAGCTAAAAATACAGACTGCACTTCGACAATAATCATTATATCTCTTGATAAGAATATACAGCCTGCACTTTTGGATTAATCATTCCACCTCTTGTATGATAAAAATATAAAGGCTACATCCAAACTCTAGTCCCTATTATCAGTGTCTATTATATCTTTCGAAATATTGAATTAATCCTTAATTTTGCAAAACAATGTACTTATTCCTTTTCAGTCAAATGCAGTCTTCACTTGGAAACCATATTATATCTTAAAACAAATACATATTTACAAAATATTTTGACATAGCAACGTAAAAATGTACAAAGGTAGACATGTACAGACTTCACTCTGATAGTCACTATTTTATCATTTAAAAAAGACGTTCATATACTAGTAGAAAGTAATATTCTCTCTATTGTCAGACAGAACTTCTCAAAGAAATTGCGTAAGTAACCGTTCTGTCTGTACCCAGATATGAATGTAAATACTGTAATGCATAAAATTTAGTACTCTGTTTTTTATAATAGAAATATAGAAAATGAAACACTTTGACAGCTATCAATCCATTTTTATGAGGTTAAATAAGCTGACTGCACTTTGCACTCAAAAGTAAATTTATATATCTAAGTATTGAAAAGACATTGTTTTTACAGCTGCCAATGAATGATTGTACTGAGAGGCTTCACTTTAAGTACAAACTTGACATGTACGATTTTATCTGTTTTACGATTAAAATAAAAAAGACTGCATATTAACAGTAATTATGCCGTCTTTTATAAAACTTGAATATCTTTATTGCTTTTTGGGAGTCACAGTTGTATCTGTTTCGTGATGATGATATTGTCACGAAATTTTTTAGATACCAGCTAAAAAAGGTATGTAAATCTCTAAATACTTTAATAAAAAAATCATCATATTCGATTTTTATTTATTTGTTTATTTTGTTTCCTAAACTTTTTATATCTGAAGGAAAAAGTTAAATACTTTAATTTAGAATACTTTATTCTGATGTTTATTTATTATTTTTGTTTGTTTAACGTGTTGTATCTTTGGGAATTATTTAAATGAAGTAACACAGTCAAACATCAAATGGTATTGTCATGACTGCAATGAATTATCTCTAAGGACAGTAAGTATTCACATTATTTGACCTGTAAACCCTAATAGAGCTAATGAAACGAATAAGTAATATTCAATTTCTTAAGAATGAGTTTTCATATAGTTGTAACACTAAATAGAAATTAACAACACTAACATCTGGATTGATTTACGTAAGCGTTTCAGATTAGATTAGATTAGATTAGATACGGTCATTAAACAGTTACGATCCGGTCGCTTATAGGAGGGACATTTTCAGAATAAGAATACTATACAAATTCTATTATTTCTAAAGCTGACAACTGAAGAGATTCATTATATAAGAAAATATAATATTATCTTCACTCAGACATATATCGTTCTACTGCTTTTTGTGTATGATGGTAGGCATTTTTCCGTCTTAATTTTAGAAATATGCATACTGCAATAAACAATTATCTATTTTTCTATTGCCAGGTAACAACAGTATTGTTGAGACTTGCCTTTTATCTCTTAAAATAAGGAAACATGTATAACTAATTCTCTATGATTCCTACCACTATGTATTAAGGATAGATGAGTACCTAATTTATCTTTCATTACAGAGACATACATACAGACTGTTCCTTCGGCTTAAGAAGTCGATCGTGGGAATTTTGTCACTAATACGATAGTAATATTCAACCCTAACCTGGAGAGTCCTCTAGATGTTAAATTTTGATGTTTTTTTCTGTGCCTTTTTCGGCATGTTTGTTTGTTTACAGCAAGAGTATGTTGATTTCGACTAATGTTGCATAATTCATACTGGTATTTCAGTACATGTAGCTGTTTATGCAAAATCTTTCTTTTTTTTGACAAGATATTGCCATCATCTATTGACATTATACACACACGTGTCTATTTGTTAAATGTATATCACTGATTTGTCACAATTTGATTAACTACCCCGTGAAAGTTGCATTGATGCAAAATTAAAATTGATAAAAGGAGCATAATGTCTTAATTTCATTGCATAAATGAGTGAGATTTAAAATAAAATGAACGCTTCCTGTGTGTCAGAATTTTTTAACGAAGCTCGCTTTAAAGTTAAGTTGTTCATTGCATTCATTTCACAGTTGTTTAAAGTGAACCTTACTTGACACGCCACTTGTATCAATAAGAGACCATTTTCAGAGGAGAGTGTTTTAACTTCTCATACATGTTATACTTGAATTACATTTTTTTTCCTTATCCAATTTTGTGCCCTAGATGTATAGTAAAAAGGGACAACATTTCTAAAAAAATTAATACGATGATCACTTAAAATATTTATCATGGAAAGCAAAAGACTAATAAATAAATGACAAGTTTTGAGATGGCCAAGATTTCATATTCTAGGATGATAAAGTCAGGGCCAATAGGAAAAGACTTATCACTGAGTTCCTGAAAGAGCAACATATCCGTTCTTAACCGTGGCCAGCGGTGACTCCGGGCTGATCATTTATTAAACATGTGAGGGACATGCTTGGAAATTTTGTCCGAAGACGTGATCCCCACCCAGAACGTTACGTGAGCATGGCGGGGTGTTTCCGGAAGAATGGGACAGAATCCCTCAGCACACAATCGGTCGTCTTATTGGGAGTATGAAACGTCTTTGCATAGCTTGTTTCAACAACAGAGGTAATCCTACACGTTATTGATGGCGTGTGAAAATAATTACGTTAACGTGGACGCTGTTTCAAGTACCTGAAAATGTCAGAAAGAAGTTGAATTTTCAATAAAAATCTATGAATGAGTTTGTTTAATTAATTAAATAAACACCAAAAGTTAAGGGATTTCTAAATGACTCACAATAACAACATTAACAATAATATCTCCTACTTTTTTATGATCAGTATATGTTAAAAATTGTAAGTCAATGTTTGCAGACGGCATCGCATTGATTACAACTGATTTACATAATCAACAAGCCCATGTAAATAGGGGCTAAATATTAATGTTTCAAAATTGCTGTAAGTGGTGTAAATATAGACTTTGTCGATCTTTTTAAATATATAGGAATTAAATTTTCTTTCTTCGAACTGTGATTTGAAAAATGCAGTTAAGGGTTTACAAGATCAGGCTTTGAAGCAAACAGTAACCTATTAGCCCTATTTGATGGACTATCTTTGGATTTCGGAACCCAATGTAAGCTTTTTGCCCACTTATCGTTCCATTTTTGTAGAGTGAATCAAAGGTTATGGGTGTCTATTGTTATATTGAGGTAGATAAACTTCACATCAAGTTTTTCTTTATTTTTTTAAGGAAATACTAGGAGTAATATAAAGATATATATCTTTATGAGGTCTGAAAATGCATTGTTTGATAAATGATTTGGGATATTCTAACGTTAATGATAATCTTGATGAAAATGCAAATTATGCGGACTTTAAAAAAGAAAAACGCATGTTACATGTTCAGCCCAGGCATGATACTATTGTTAATACGTCAAGGCTACATTTATATCCTGAATATAAAGAATTGTTTTTGTGAGGATTATCTAAGGATTTAAAAAATGAAAATGTGTACAAAAAGATGACTCAGTTTGATTCACGCATTAGAAATTGAATTTGGGAGATATCAAACTGTTGAACGTTATGAAAGAAACTGCAAGTTTTGTACATACAATTATATTGAAAACGAAAATCACCTTCTTGTTATGTTGTCCTATTTATCGTGATTTGAGGTAAAATTTGAAACACCATGCTCATTTTCTTCTATTTACAAGTTCTCGCGCAGTTTGTCAACTTAAAAAAGGAAATGTTTTATACAACATATAAGCAAATATTTGAAAAAGATGATAATCATAAACCCTGAATATGTATAACTGATTCTAAAACAACTGCAAGACTTTTGATGAACTTTGTTAAATGTTCGTACTTTGTTGTAAAGTAATGTTGAAGTTATGTTATATGTTAACAAATTTACTGTACTGTTTGGAAATATATGTTTGCCTTAATAAAATTACTGCTAAAGGCAGGATGCTGCCGATTTGCAAAATAAAATTTGAACTGATCTAATCTCATCATTTAGTTTTATGTTTTTGACCTGAGTTTCACTTCTGTACCTGCAAGATATTTAGAAAACTGAATGTCATCAGAAGCACTCATCCTTGGTGTTACACTCCCCAGAGACCTCTGTTCCGTGAACATGGCATTTGCCACTTAAACTTTTCTCTTTGATTGACTTTCGTTTTTTTCGACAATTCCTACCAACAAATTGCATTCCGACAAATTTAACTATCATCCGTACTTGTCGACTCAAAATAAATATATATCAGGGTTTCGAACTGACCCCTGTAGAGGTGTTTTGACCCTTGAAAATTCATAAATACCCTATTTTGACCCTCAGTATATTTTGACTGAAGGGTCATTTTGTCTTAAAATAAGGTATATTTTAGCTTAAAATCGGGTATTTTTGACTGCAGTTTTGTAAATTTAGTTGTATCGCATGAAAAATGACTCTTCAGTTATTTGAACTAGTGGAACCCCTGTATATATTAAGTTATCTTAAAATAAAATATAAATGTAAATATTGATATAAAAAAATCAGTAAAACGACCGTTAAAGTAATTAAAGTCAAACATTACGGTTAACTGACCTTCTTGGCATCATCATCGCCATCATCAACAGTCATTATCGTTTTTTATAATGATGATGATGGTGGTGTTGGTGGTTGTGGTGGTGGCAATTATGATTATGATGATGATAACGAATTATTATTTTTATTATTATTATTATTATTATTTTTATCAAAACAAAAGTTAAGTATTATCACAGTTGTTTTCATTTGAAACGATTTGTATTACAATGTAACAATACTGTAGTTTGTCTATTTTGTACTATTTGATTTCTGACAGTTTTTCAATTTAAGCTCCTATACCTCTTTAATTTATACGTGTTGCAATGAAGTAAAACTAGACTATTTTCACTGCAAATATCATTTAACGCTGTGTTAGTAAATACGTTAGAGCTAAATCTTAAATTTCGGAATTTAAAAAAAAATGACAACCAGGTTTGTGTTTGCTTAACCCATTTTCAAGAATTCAAAAATATTTATTTTTGCTATTTTAGTTTTTGTTGTGCAGTCATCATCGGTACCAGAGAGAAAGGTTTCAGGGAAAATTTTGCAATTGTTTAGATTATCAAACACAGAACATTTCAGATGTCTTACCAATTGACAAAACACATTAAAACTTAACACAATCTATAGAAGATACGAAAACATAATACAAAGATAGTATATCAGGATTTATTTTTATTTCGATCAAAACATTACAAAGCACAAACAATAAGATTACAATAAATTCAAAAATAAATGTAGTGTTATCAGAGAAAAACATGGCTATCAAAATTGACAGCTAGGGTTTGAGGCTATGGTCTTTAAATGACGAAACAATAAAAGTAAAAATATGTGCAGACATGTTTACATAACCGTTTGTCTGGCTGTCAAAAGTGTGTATTTTGCATGTCACTTGTCTCTATTTGGGATAGGTATTTAAGCTTGGTGTAGTACAGGATGAGGGAGATTCGTGGAGACGCATTCCCTTGAGGGTCCGAGGTACGTTTGTCGGACCTACGAAAAACAAGCTAAAATGCCGTAAATACGTATAGTACACAAAAGTCTTTAGGAGGAGAATCGCAATTCTATTGAGATAACTTTGACATTACGTTTGAAAATAAGCTTACCAGAAAATATTTTGATAACTTTGTCAACGTAAAGACAGAAATAACAAGAGTGCCAAACTGCCACAAAATACGCCCGACTATCTGATTATGATTGCTTGAAAATTCTCAACAGGGTTCAGATGACACCTGATTTTCAAAAACTATTGAAATCCCTGGGTCATCTATCTATAGGACAACACGATAAGGAAAAGTTATCTTTCACTGTACCCATATAATGATATGAGTTTACAGATGCATGGATGAGAGTAAACATATGGGTACAACTATACAGGTGTATAAATACTACTATGCAGATACATAGACGCATGTAAATAAATACACACATAACTCACTTTTGATTTAATATGAGTACAGAAGTCTTCTGTTGATAGTCAGAACAGGCTGGAAGGTGAATTTTGCAGCTTTTTGACGATTTAAGGGCTAGCGCCTAGACGTGTCTGTGGTGATTTGGCTGGCTATCAAACTTGGTAAAATTTTTTGCATGTATATAAGTTTGACAACATATAACATAAAAGAGGCCTTATTGTTTATTGGCTTGAGTATATAAACATGTTATTTTCTCCGTTTGTAGAATATATTAAAATGTTATAAATACATATATATATGAATATATATAAACATAGTTGTAAGGTTAGTAGAAGATGGCTCCCCGACCTCTATTTAACCTATGACGGGGAAAATAAACGGGGTTACCCAATACAAATGGGGCCTCAAAAAAAATTCTCTCACGACAGGTAGTATACCATTTTAGTTACGTAAGGCAGCGATGAATTTCCGAAAGATTTAAGCTCCTCCGACAAATGAGGTTGAATATAAGTAAGTTATTTTTTATGATTTGTAATTTTAATGATTAAGAAAAAATACGATTCAGAAACAATAACTTATTTCCTGAAGATATATGTTGAAGTTTACTTTAATAAGACACCTCATAACGAAATGGATGGGGGTAAATTCGTGTCATGTTTGTATTCATATTTCGTTTCTGCCCACTTTAGGCTTTACATTTTGTTTGCTTTTTGTCAACAGTCAGTAGTGTTCATGATGTGAATGATTTTAAACAAAAAAAAAAAAAAAAAAAAAAACTTGGTAAAGATATTATGGACACCAACGATTCCACAAACATTCATGAAGATCAACGAACAACTGTTTCACTAAGAGCAGAGACCAATTTTGCATTTTTTTGTAAAAATTAAGAGCCATAAGTCTGAAGTGTGTAGCGCAATATGGCTGGTTATCAAACTTGGTCGAGATATTATGCCCATAACCATTTTCCTCAAGTTTCATGAAGATCAGACAACGACTGTTTGAATTAGAGAGCGGACAAGGCGAATTTGCCATTTTTTGTAAAAATGCAGGGCCACATGTCTGAAGTTTCTAAAGCGATTTGGCTGATTATCGAACTTGGCCGAGATATTGAGCCTATAAACATTTTCCTCAAGTCTCATGAAGATTGAAGAACAACTGTTTGAATTAGAGAGTGGACAAAACGAATTTTCCATTTTTTCGTACAAATAAAGTGCAATTACTCTGAAGTGGCTAAAGCGATTTGGCTGGTTATCAAACTTGACAGAGACCTTATGCCCATAAATTTTTACCTCAAGTTTCATGAACATCGGACAACAACTGGTTGAATAAGAGAGCGGACATCATTGTGGACGCCTGGACGCCCGCCATGGGTGTTCCCATGATACGACCCGTCTTCGACGGGCGTATAAAAAGTGTTTGAACGTTTCTTCGAGTATTGTGTGTGTTGTATGGTTTCCATCAGAACCCTCAGCGAAAGGACACCGCCACATTACAAATTGTTTCTTGCGTGTATATGCTTAATAAATTGTAACCTTTTCACTTTGTAAAAATTAGATGCAGTAGGATTTTAGTAAATATTTCAAAGTCGTTACTTCATAACAAAAACTAGAATTTATATAGTAAATGAATACCTACACTCATTTCATTTTTATATTTTGTCAGTTTCTTCGCCAAAAAAGATTAATAATAATGATAATAATAATGGTCTCTCTGTAAAACATAAGAGATTTTGCTACTAACATTTTTTGATAAATAAATTTATTTAAGAAAAAACATGAAATTTTGAAACGTTTGAATGTAATGGTTATCTGAAATTGTCAACATATACAATATTAAGTTAAATATTGACTTTATTTCTTAATATCTTCATAGTGTTAATCCAACAACAACACAAATAACTTATTAATTATGATCCGAGTTGGTTAATTGACTCTGTCCGAAGAATCATAGGTTTAAAACAAAAGATATAAAAGTTTAGCATTTGGACATTATCGGAAACCATTTTTGTAGAAAATACTTCAGCCAAGACATGATCTCTTTTAGACGATGTCGACCAAACACATTTCTTTAATCAAGATTTGATCGGAAAGTTGTACGTTTTAGTAATCAGATCGCAATTGAAATGTCATATTTCATACACATATGCTAATGATTACACTCCCTTTTTGTCTCATACAACAAGTTTTCGTAAAAAACAAGTAGAAATGGTCTGTAAATGTAAGCCTGAGCAAGATACTTGTTCTACCAAAGAGGAAAATGTATTACATAAAATATATCAAAAACCTTCAAAATACGCTTGACATGTCTGCCTGAAGCTGGTATGTATTGCTTAATAAACTTTTGACTAAAACAAAAACAAATTTTGCTTGAGAACTGTTTCAATATTTTATGATATAGTCTTTGAACTGAAAACAGATTTGTAGTAAGCTGGAATTTGATTTTATGACTTGCAATTATAGTATCGATGACGCACTAAACATGTTTCTCTGGCCTTGCGTAGGGACCAAATATTTATTGTGGTTTAGAATATATGATAAACTAATGCAGGTAGGTATGCTTTAAATTACCTGTATGAGATAAGAAGGGGAGAATGTAGATTGTTATTTAATACTTAATTTGGATTTGCTTAAAAAGTGAACACATGTTTTTGGAATAAGTTATCAAAAAAAACATCAAATCTTGTAAATCAGCTAAAAAGTCATGTTATGTATCGTGGATACTTTATCTATAAAATTACAGCCTTCAACACCAATTATTTTTCCGCTATTAATGAGACATACATAAAGCAGTTTACCATTTTAAATTAAAATCTAAGTTTACAAATTTTTATTAATACACTCACAGGACAGAAAATAACACCACAGTGTTTAGTGCAAAACTGAAAAACTGAATATCACCAGTCGCTTCCTCCCGATCAGAATGTTATTTGTAAAAGATCGTTGTTTTATTTTGCTGATTTTATTTTCAAAATGCAGTTCATACTGGTTCACCTTAGTTAGTATTAAAGAGCTCAGAGTATCTTTCTAATACAAATTCGTGGAACGTGCTTTGAACATTCCCGATATCCATTTATTTCTTTTTTCAAATATAAATCTTTTATTGTTGATATGTGTGTGTCACATAGTTGGTTATGATATGCAAATTGTCAATAATAGTAGGAGAGTTTGTAAAAAATTACAATTTAGATTTTATTTCAGATAACATTATTTAACTACGGTCTAAGTTGGTACATAAACAATGATATATATCATGGTGACACATTATCCTTATGTAAACGCGAGATAAAATCTTGTTCGAACAATAAGAACTCCGTTGTGAAAGTCGACCAAAGGTGTAATTGAACATTTGAGTGACAATTTAATTTCGGCGTTAGTTAGAGACATCCTTCATTTCAAATAGTTAAAAAGTTTTAATAGATTTCTAACAGCTTTTGACACAAAATGGAATGGAGACGTTATGAATGAAAGGATGGTCTTTTCGGATTATTATCATTATTTTTTTTCTACTTGCTGTACTTTTAGTGTTATATATCACAAATGTGTTTTGAAAACACTAAAAATATATTTCTGTATTTCATAAAACGTAAAATACTTTCGGTTATATTTTAAACAATAAAAGAAGTTGAACCCTACTGAAAATCATAAGTTTAAATAATAGGATTTCTCATGCAATTAACTTTTCGTGAATTGTAGATAGTATAGGGTTATTGTGACAAAGATATTTTTTGGTTTATCAGCGAAACACAATTGCTTCATTTTTTAACACAGTTTGAGGTATATTAGGATAGACACAGTGGTATAATTTTGTAGTGTAAACATATCATATAAGCATGATAACAGACATTTAGATTCACTGTCAAACTATTTTAATCCACTTGGTAAATCGGTGTTTTCTATAAACACCTAAGTCAATAACTTAGTATTAGCGGAGCAATGCGTATTTGAAAATTGTTACCTGATACAAGATTTTTCACAACGACAGTGCATGCATTAATTTACACTAACAGCGTACATTAATATGTGTATACAGAAATTAACAAAATAAAATGAAAAAAAATGTGTTTAAAACAAAATAGTCAAAAGCGTATATCAGAAAAATAGCACTGTCAGAAAATACAGCCTTTTTACATAGTCAAAACTTAGTGAGGAAAAGAGATAATGAATCTAAAAAATTGATCACTTAAAAGAATTACATCACAAACAATTAACGAAAGTGAGAACTAGTGGGGTAACCGCCTTTGAACCAGTGGAATAATATATTTGCAACTGGGTTGGGGGTGTTCATCTAAGTTCTTGGGTGCACCAACCACACACTTGTCCCAACAGTTTCTCATAGGAACAAAGAAGAACAAGTTGTATTATTGAATTAACTCCAACCCACCCACTCAAAAGTCAATTTTAATCGTTGTAATTTCAAATGTTCGTTGTATTTTATACAAAACTCAACAACAAGATAAAAACAGTTTCTCACTCAGTATTTTATTATTTTGTATTATTTTAATTATTTTCTAATCATTATTTTAAATTATTAAAATTTAATCATCTTCTTATCAACACATTCATCATTATCATCTTTATTATTTTTATGGTTTTGCTTAATAAACTATATATATATCTATTTCAGCTCTTTGTTAGAGGCATACAATAGACGTTTGATTGTACTAAATGTTCATATTTACAAAATAAAGTTAGTCAAGCGAGGCATTTAGTTAGGATAAGGTAATCTTCAAAGATAATATTGGTTAAAATGTAGAACGTTTTAATTGTTTTAGTCTCTACAAAGTCCAGGGACTAGGATTTCAAAATGTGTTTGGATTTATAAATAATCACCAGGTTTGTGTTCACGTCTAACCTACATTTTTAACAATAATACATATCAGGTACAAGTAACAATTGTGTTTCATTATAATTATAGACTTTATAATCTCTAAATTGCATTCAATAACTTAATTAATTTATAATATTCATCCTTGTCCCGTAATATTACCCTCGAAAATATCGGAATATAAATTACTGAATTTAGGCAATATGTGAAAAAATACAAACAAATTTTCAGTTTTTTTAATATTACATTTTACTTTCTGATTAAAAAGTGAGACAACAATGATTAATTAATTAAGTAAATTATTATTAGTGGAACTGTTATTAAAATTTTTATTATTATCATAACATTTTTTTATTCCCATCACCATCATCACAATCATAGTTGTTGTCATTATCAGTAATGCTATACAGTGTTTTCAGTGAAGTCAACAGAAGTATCATAACTTTTGATATTTAGATTTAATTTACAATGATTTTTATTACATTTTTATAACAATAAAAGAATCGTTTCTATGTATTTTGTAGTATAATATTTGTGTTGTATAGAAACAGATTCTTGACAGTTATAAATTTCAGCTTCTGTACCATTTGAATTTGTCATGTGTTGCTTTGAAGTAAAACTACGGTATTTTCACTGCAACTATTATTTAACGCGTTGATGGTCAGCACGTCAGGACTTAAATGTTAAATGCGTGGATTTAAAAACGATAACAAGGTTTGTGTTTGCTTTACTTATTTCCACAATCCATAGCTTTTATTGTTTGGTAATTTCAATTTTTATCCTACAGTCATCTTACATGTCAGAAATTAAGGTTTTACGAACCACTCTGCGACTATTTAGATATTCAGTGGGTAATTCAGTGGTTTCACTAATTGAAAAAAAGATGAAGCTTTAAAAACAAGCTCTGAACGCTATGAAAATGTGCTCAAAAGTAGCATAGCCGGTAGTTAATAGATGAAATCTTTACAAAACTTAAATATTCGGATATGAGATAAAAATAGTTTAATTGTGTCATTGCATGCACATTTTAATAAATGGTAACCTTTCCACGCTATTATGATTAAATTCACTAAGCATGCAAATACACAATATGATTTGAAACTTTATATTTAATTAGACAATTATATGAGTAACTTACCCTGATTGCTTGCAGTAGAATTGCATAACATCAAAACAATAAGTAGGAGTTTTGTTTTATTATTATTCGAGCTTATTTCATTTGCGTTTTTAGATTTCTTTCCAGAGATCAAATGCAAATGAAAGTGAATATTTAGACATTATAAATAAATAAGAGATTTTAACTGTGACTTCTCTTTATAATGTCAAATTAAAAAATCTATTAAAAAATAAGATGCACTTCATGATTAAACATATATTTTAGTGTGTCAAATGATTTGAAGAATTGTGAAAATTACATGACATCTTAATACGAACTGTTACGGTCATCTGAAATTGACAATTGCCTGTAATTTCTTAAATTGGCCTGTTTATTATTATTATTATTATTATTATTATTATTATGGAGTAAAGCTTTCAGAGAGAAAAAACTGTGACACCTTTTTGGAATGTGTAAATTTATTTATTTATATAAGCCATAACATCTTCACAAAGGCATAATGAAAGATTGTAGTGAATGCAGCTTTTCTGAAACTTATGTTAATGTTTGGTGTTGTTGCTGTTCTTTTATTTCATAATTATAAATATTACTTTAAATTATAACAATTAAAATACAATATGCTTATTTTTTTATGAATCCACGTCGGTTATAAATATTATAATCTTATGATATAGTAATTAAAATAATAAAATAAATTATAAATTTATTTTATTTGATTACATTTGTTATTGTTATTTTTAATCAGGGTTCATTTCAAGTTCTTATGCAGAAAAAAAATCTAAATTTATCAAAGATACCGATATTTTGTTTAAAATTTAAATGCACTAGAATAAACATTGAAACAAATACTGCATCTCCGGAAACGATTTGAAAACCAATTCATTCATTCCTTCATTCATTCATTTGTTCCTTCATGTTCGTTCATTGATTTATAATCTCTTAAATAACTATTTTATTTCATCTGTTCTCTTTGCGTAAGGAACGTGAAGAAGAGAAAGAGAAGAGAAAATGTTTCATTTCGCTCTTTATTGGTAGTCATTCAAAACTGTCTTGAATTTTGCAGTACATTTTTACAACAATAGTAAAATGGCAGCAATGTATATTATAATTATAGCTGCCTATAAATAGTTTTGGCTTTCTCATTCTATTAAGCAACATTGACAATAAAACAAAACCTATGCAGAAATATTCAGCAATTCGACAAACATTGTTTTATATACAATAACATTAGCCATATGTCAACAATTGTTGAACTTGACTTTTTAGAATCTAATCTTGATTTTATAACTAACGAAATAATATTTCTTTTGTACAACACAAACTTGCAATGGTTCTTAGCTTGAGATTATGCGATTGAGATTATTTGTATTTAAATTTGATACCTGTTTCAGTTTTATTGGACGCTTTGTTATAATTCATTATCGTTTCTTATTCAGAAATATTACAACCTTTAACATTTGTTCATGTTTCTAATATCTATTTAAAAAACATAAAGTCTGTGTAAATAATTTCTGATTACAGGTTCACAAATGTTTAGAAGTCAAGATATTTATGACAATAATGAACAATTCAAAATAAAACATTTGTAAACGACATCCAGAAAAAATAAGAGTATTTAGATTTTTTTGTCATTTAAGTAGCTACAAATAAATATTTTGCTTCATGTGTATTTGTTGTTTTTCATTTCCATGGATACTGGTCACTTTTTATTAGACAGAAACATAAAGATTAGACCTTGATTGTAACATTCAATTACTTAATAGTTCGAACTTTATAGGTCGAACTTTATCGTTTGCATTAAAATGTCAATGTAATGAGATGGACACATTATATTCTGGCTGTACAATGATATCTCTTATAACAAAACGAAATACATAATTACACTTATTGTACTTTTAGAATAACCTGCATTCAGATAAAAGGATCAAGACTCTGACAGCTGCCGCTCTTTTTGTTTTTAGTTATGAATTTGCAGACTACACCTTGACAACAATCGTTCTACCTCGTTCAGACAGCAATAATTTTATTATAACAAATATATAAGTATTCGGACTCCTCCTTGGCAGTAACAATTCTTTCTTTAATAAGATAGAATTATACAGTCTATGCTTTGGCTGATATCACTTTGTCACTTTTAGGGAATAAAGTAAGAAATATACACTTATACAGTTTCCAATCCATTATTGTTAGAAACAACTAAACAGAGTTCAACTAGCCAAAAACCGTCCTCCTTTAATAAGATAGAAATTGGGCGACTGCAATTCAACAGAGACCATTCTATCACTTTTAAGATAAAAGATAAAAGGTTGCTTTTATAATCAAAGTAACTTTTCTATTAGTTATTAGATATATTACCTAATAAACATACACCAGCTTAAAAGTCTATAAGACAGATGTATACAAGCCTCCAGTTTGATGGCCATCAGTCTACCTTTCTTGCAATAAACATATTCAAACCCAACATTAGCAATTATCATATCTCTTATACAGTTACAGACTGATCTTCTGGTAAAGATGTGTTTTATGGACCTGTAAAAATCATATTAATCGAGAAAGAAACAAGAGGGCCATGATGGCCCTGGATCGCTCACCTGAGTACTTTGGCTGTAGGTTTGCTGTTTTAATAATATTGCAATATTTCATTTTTAACTGAAAATATACAAGTGCCTACAAACCAAATATGTAAAATATCAGTCAATAAATAAAGGCTCTATGACAGAAAGAAGAAATATCTATTATAAGTTATGGTGACCTTGACCTTGAACCAGTGACCTCAAACCCTACCGATGGGTAGAGGTCCATGCAAGGAACCTATATATTGAATATCAAAGATATTGGTCTATAAATGAAGGCTTTATCAGGTACAATAGATAAATCAATTTTTAGCCTCTGACCTAATCTAATAATTTGAAAAAGCTTGATAAAGCTTGCTTCATGCCAAATTTTAAAATTCTAGGCCTTGTGGTTTCAGACAAGAAGATTTTTAAAGATATCCGTTTTTAGATATTAAGGGTCCCCGGGGGCGGGGACAATTTTGACCCCAGGGCCAACATTTGAACAATATTTGTAAAGGTTCTCTACACAATACTCAACAGAAAATATCTAAGGTCTACACCAATTTGTTTTGGAGAAAAATTATTTTTCATGTTTTTCCTATATAAATCTATGTAAACAAAGAGAACCCTGGGGCGTGGCCAATATTGATCCAGGGAACATAATTTGAACAAACTTGGTGGACATCCACTAGACAATGCTACATACCAAATATCTAAGCTATAGGCATTGAGGTTTCGAGTAAGAAGATTTTTACAGATTTCCTTTTCTACATATTAAGGGCCCCGGGGCGGGGCCAATTTTGAACCTAGGGCCAGCATATAAATAATACTGGCAAAGATTCTCTACACAATACTCCACACAAAATATCTAAGGTCTAGTCCTATTAGTTTCGGAGAAAAATGACTTTTAATGTTTTTCCTATATAACTATATGTAAACAAAGAGAACCCTGAGGTGTAGCCAATTTTGACCTAGGGGACATAATTTGAACAAACTTGGTAGACATCCACTAGACAATGCTACATACCAAATATCAAAGCTGTAGGCATTGTGGTTTCAGAGAAGAAGATTTTTAAAGATTACCTTTTGTAGATATTAAGGGCCACCAGGGCGGGGCCAATTTTGACCTCAGGGCCAACATATTAACAATACTAGTAAAGGTTCTCTATACAATACTCCACACTAAATATCTAAGGTCTAGTCCTATTAGTTTTGGAGAAAAATGATTTTTCATGTTTTTTCTATATAACTATATGTAAACCAAGAGAACCCTGGGGCGTGGCCAATTTTGACCCAGGGGACATAATTTGAACAAACTTGGTAGACATCTACTAGACAATGCTACATACCAAATATCTTAGCAGTACGCTTGTGGTTTCAGAGAAGAAGATTTTTAAAAATTTCCTATATAAGTCTATGTAAAATGAAGTGACCCCAATTTTGATCCCAGGGAAATAATTTGAACAATTTTTGTAGTGTTCCGTTAGAGGGTGCTAAATGCCAAATATCTAAGCTCTAGGCCTTGTGGTTTCAGACAAGAAAATTTTCAAAGTTTTTCCTTTAAGTTGCCATAGCAACCAGAGTTCTTGATGGAATGGTTTGAACAACTTTGGTAGAGCTTCATGCAAGGAACATCCCAGGCAAGTTTCATTCAATTTGGCCCTTTGGTTTCAGAGGAGATGTCATTTGAATGAAAAGTTGACGACGAACGGATGGACGGACGACGGACGGACGACGGACAAAGACTGATCAGAAAAGCTCACCCTGAGCCCATCTGATAATTACCCATTATTCTGATAATTTCCATCATGTCTCCTACAAGATATACATCTACAGACTGTATTCTCACTAATACCATTTTATCTCTTACAAGATATACATGTACAGACTATACTCTGACTATTACTTTTTTTATCTTTTACAAGACATACATCTTCAGACTGTACTACGACTATTACCATTACTATATACAGACTGTATATATTTAGACTGTACTCTGACTATTATTATTCTGTTTCTTACTGTATATACATCTACACACTGTGCTTGGACTTTTACTATTCTATCTTTTACAAGCTACATGTATATGTTTATAAGTTTATTATTTTTTTTTTTTTTTACAGTTAATACAATTCCAGATGTACCTTATCTATTACAATGCTATTTCGTACCAGAGATTCATATAAAGACATATCCTTACAATTAGCATTCTATCTCTTACCAGAAATAAATATCGACAAGGTACTCTGATTATTAACATTCTTTCTAGTCCAAGATAGACATAATTATGCAGACTGTACTATGACTTTTATCATTATATCTCTTACAAGATATACGTCCGCAGACATATATATATTTGATAGAAATGTGCAGATACAACAAATACCTTTCTTTGTCTTTAAAGATAGGATTTCAGAGATAGAATTTTACAGACTTAACAACTTTACAATTACCATTTTTATTTGTTTCAAGTTAAACATATATAGATAAGTAGTCTATTTTTTTCTTAAAGCATCAAATACAATAGTGCATTTCATCATTTACAATTCTATATTTAATAAAATAGGGGTATAAATACTGTCCTTTATCTTGCTATCTCGTATGAAAATTTATATTTACAGACTGATTTTTAAGAGTAAATTTTTATCCCTAATTACATAGTAATATACAGACTGAAATTATACAGTAACCATTAAATTTCTTTCAATGCCGAAATATACTGTTCTTTGCTAATAACTAATATGATAGAAATAAAGATATTGTTTATTCACAGCTATAAAGTTGTATGTAACAAGATAGAAATAAAAATACTGCACTTTGATATTGGTCATTCAGTCTCTTCTAAAAAAAGAAAAAGACCGCATTTAAAAAAAAATATTTCGTTTTAGGACAGATATGTGTAGACTTCACTTTAAAGTTACCATTCTGTCGCTTGGAGAGTCACAATTCTATCTATTAAATGACTGAAATAGTGTTCCCTGGTTCATTTTTGATAATGTTTTAAGATGGTGCATTCATATGTGTTAATTTCTAAATGCCTGATTTCTGTATCAGTTAACTTTAGACCTTACATTATAACTTTTATTTCATAACAAATATTATGCATAATAGAACTTTTTGAGAGTGATCGTCCTACTTCTTATATATAAACATACAGAATGTTTTATTTTCGAGTCACAGTTCTATATCTTATATGACAAACGTATACATACTTTATTTACCAATAAGATGTTGCATTCTGTTTTGCTAAAAGATATGTTTAGTTTGTTATAATATAGAACAATACCAACTGCATTTTGATCTTAACTATTACATAGAAATACAGAAGCGGCTATTTGAGAGTTAACATCCCTTTAATAAGAAAGAAAAACACAAGCTCCACTTTGACAGTTAACATATTATTTCATTACTTAGAAATATATAAGCTTCACTTTGAAAGTTAATATTACATGTCATAACATAGAAATATACAATCTGCACTTTGACAGTAATCACTCTACCTCTTATAAGATAAACAAAAGTATATACAGGCCACTCTGTCATTAATCATTCTACATCTTATAAGATAGAAATATGCAGACAACACTTCATCATTCTACCTCTTGTAAGAAAGAAATATGCAGAAATTTCTTTGACAGTCATCATTCAACCTCTTTTAAGATAGATTGTATTGTATAAAGAATATATTCCTTTTTATTGTAAGATAGTATCAACAACATGTAAGAACAAAAATGCGATTCTACAAAAATACGATATTACGAAAATACTACATGGTCAGATGCATATGCGTAGCATCGCGAATGGACTGTTTTTAAAGACAAATATTTCAAAATCATAATCATTGCCTTTCTACATTTTAAATGAACATCGGAATACGGAATACGAGAAAGATTCTCAATATGAACTCATATACAACCGTATCATCATTTTTTTCATAAAAGAGAAAATTGTTTGAAATATTGTTTATATCTAAAAATCTATAACACTAACCTATTGTCTGAATAATGATTATTGTTATTTTCTGGTTTATTCTATTACAAACTTAGTTTGTGTCGGTTGTTTGTCATTTATCAAGTTTATGCAACAACTATTAGCTTTAACGACATTTCGTCACTTGATAAAAGTTTGAAAACTTTGCAGTAATAGACTCGTATTTCCGATGATAAATGAATATCAGATTTAAAAAGAATGTATGCTATTAATTAAGGCAACTATAGTGAAAGAAACAGCATGCCTTATCAGAGTAGAAAATATGAATATATGAATATGAAAGTAGTATGAAAGTATAGTCTATAATCATAAATTTAGTGAAAAAATAGCATGTCTTATGATAGTCTATAATCATAAATGTATGCTATTAATTAAGGCAACTATAGTGAAGCAAACAGCATGCCTTATGATAGTATAGAATGTATAGTCTATAATCATAAATTAAGAGCATGTTTGGTACCAATTTTTAATATACAAATAACAAACTATTTGATGAATACATCGGTAGTCATTTTACCCATATATATGAATACATTTAGGATAATCTTAATTATTGTTGAAGAACAAACGCACACAATAATTTTGATAAACTTCAATGTTTGAGATATATTATTCATTATAAATATTTATTCGTGTC
The DNA here is from genome assembly GCA_012932295.1 of Cyclina sinensis. Lineage (NCBI taxonomy): Eukaryota > Metazoa > Mollusca > Bivalvia > Venerida > Veneridae > Cyclina > Cyclina sinensis. The sequence goes on along the minus strand of JAAONU010000001.1, from coordinate 63,579,543 downwards.
TGTGACCCGAGTTGTTAAATTGACTCTGTCCGTTGAATTATCGGTTTAAAACAAAAGATATAATCGTTTAGCATTTGGACATTATCTGAATCCATTTTTGTAGAAAATACTTCAGCTAAGAGATTATCTATTTTGGACGATGTCGACCAAACACTTTTCTTTAATCAAGATTTGTTTGTAAGTTTTAGTAATCAGATCGCAATTGACATGTCATATTTCATACACATATGCTAATTATTACACACCTTTTTTGTCTCATACAACAAGTTTTCGTAAAAGACGAGTAGAAATGGTCTGTAACTGTAAGCCTTAGTTTATACCAAATTTATTTTAGTTCGATTGTGTAGGAAGCTTTTAGCTTATAGACACACTCTCGAATCCGTTCCTGGAACTAACCAGTCCTAAGCAATGAGTGTAAAGTTTCTTGCTCAAGGAAACAACGGCTTGCCCCTGACGGGGTTTGAACCCGTGCGGCTAGCAAACCTTTGAATACTAGTCCGACGCGTTAACCACTCGGCCACGCCGCCACTTAACTGTAAGCCTTAGCAAGATACTTGTTCTACCAAAGAGGACAAAGTATTACTTAAAATGTATAAAAAAAAGTTCAAAATACGCTTGATATGTCTGCCTGAAGCTTGTATGTTTTGCCTAATAAACTTTTGACTAAAACAAAAAAAATATCGCTTGAGAATTGTTTCAATATTTTATCATATAGTTTTTGAACTGAGAACAGAGCTGTACTAACCTGGAATTTGGTTTTATGGCTTGAAATGATAGTATCGATGACGCATTAAACATGTATCACTGACCTTGCTTAGGGACCTAATGTTTATTAAGTTTAGAATATATAATAAACGAATACAGGTAGGTATGCTTTAAATTACCTTTATCAGATAAAAGGGAGACTGTAGATTTTTATTTAATTTATTTGCTTAAAAAGTGAAGAAATATGTTTTGGGAATAAGTTATCTGAAATAAAAATAGCAAATCTTGTAAATCAGCTAAAAGGTGATGTAATGTATCGTGGGTTCTTTATCTTTACAATTACAGCCTTCAAAACCAATTATTTTTTCCGTTATTAATGGACATACATAAAGCAGTTTGCCATTTTAAATTCCCCTTTTTTGTTATACACTCACATGACAGAAAATAACATCATAGTATTTAGTACAAAACTGAAACGCTGTGAATATCACCAGTCGCTTCGTCCCGATCAGAATATTATTTGTAAAAGATCGTCGTTTTATTTCGCAGATTTTATTTTCAAAACGGCAGTTCATACGGGTTCACTTTAGTTATTGGTCTAAAAAGCTTAGAGTATCTTTCAAATACAAATGCTTGGAACGTGCTTTAAACATTTCCGATATCAATTTAACATATCTTTTTTAAATATAAGTCTTTTATTGTTGATATGTGTGTGTGTGACATAGTTGGTCAATAATAGTAGGAGAGTTTGTAAAAATATCATTAAGATTTTATATCAGACAAGATTATTAACTACGGTCTAAGTTGGTACCTAAAACATAATATATATCATGGGGACACATTATCCTTATGTAAACGCGAGATAAAATCTTATTCACGCAATTAGAACTCCGTTGTGAAAGGCGACCAAAGGTATAATTGAACATCTGAGTGACAATTTAATTTCGGCGTTTGTTAAAGACATCCTACATGTCAAATAGTTAAAAAGTTTTAATAGATTTCTAACAGCTTTTGATACAAAATGAAATGGAGACTTTATGAATGAAAGGATGGTCTTTTCGGATACTTTATTCAAATAGTCTTTGCTGTACCCTAGTGTTATCATAAATTTGTTTCGAAAACACTTAAAAATATATATCACAGTTTGATGTATATTAGGATAGACACAGTGGTATAATTTTGCAGTGTAAACATATCATATAAGCATGATAACAGACATTTTGAAAATGTGAAAATTACATATTTGGAGTAGAGATAGAGTTACTGAAACAACGGAGGTTTTTAATCTCGATTTAGTTTCACTGTCAAACTATTCTAATCGACTTGGTAAATCGGTGTTTTCTTTGAACTCTATTTCAGTAGCTCAGTATTAGCTGCGCGATGCATATTTGAAATTTGTTACCTGTTACAAGATTTTTTTTACAACGACGGTGCATGCATTAATTTACACTAACAGCGTACATTAATATGTGTATACACAATATAACAAAATAAAATGAAAAAATTTTGTTAAACACAAAAAAATTAAAAACGTATATCAGAAAAATAGCACTGTCAGAAAACACAGCCACCTCACATAGTCAAAAAATAGTGAGGAAAAAAGATAATGAATCTTAAAAATGGACACTTAAAAGAAAAACACCAAAAACAATTTACAAGAGTGAGAACCAGCGGGGTAACCGCCTTTGAACCAGTGGAATAACATTTGCAACTGGGTTGGGGTGATCAACCAGGTTCTTGGATGCAGCAACCTCACACTTGTCCCAACAGGTTCTCATACGATTAAAGAAAAACAGGTTGTATTCTTGAATTAACTCCAACCCACTCACTCAAAATTCAATTTTAATCGTTGTAATTTCAAATGTTCATTGTATTTTATTTAAAACTCAACAACGAGAAAAAACAAAGTTTCACACTCAGTATTTAATCATATTTTGTATTATTTTAATTATTATTTTCTAATTATTATTTCAATCATTAAAAGGTTAACCATCTTCATAATCATCACATTCATCATCATCATCTTTATTATATTTACGTTTTTTCTTCACAAACTATATCACAAATTTATTACAACTCTTTGTTAGAGGCATACAATAGACGTTTCCTTGTACTAAATGTTCATATCTATAAAATAAAGTTAGTCAAGCGTTGCATTCAGGTAGGAAAAGAAAATCTTCAAAGATAACATTGGGTAAAATGTAGAACGTTTTGATCGGTTTAGCCCCTACAAAGTTCAGGGACTAGGATTTCAAAATGTGTTTGGTTTTATAAATAACCACCAGGTTTGTGTTTAGGTTTAACCTACATTTTTTAACAATTATACATATCAGCTACAAGTAATTATTATGTTTTATTATAATTATAGGATTTATAATCTCTTAGATTGCATTCAATAACTTAATTAATTTATAATATTCATTTTTGTCCCGTAATATTATCCTCGGAAATATCGTCATATAAATTACTGAATTTAGGCAATGTATGAAAAAATACAAATAAATTTTCATTTGTTTTTTAACATTAAATTTTACTTTTTGATTTAAAACAGAGATAACAATGATTAATTAATTAAGTTAAATATTGTTAGTGGAATTGTTATTATTTTTCATTATTATAATATTTTTTTTATTTCTATCACCATTATCACCAGCATAGTTGTTGTCATTATTAATAATTCTGTCCAGTGTTTCCAGTGGAGTCAATAGAAGTATAATAACTTTTAATATTTAGTTTTAACTTAAAATGATGTTTGTTACATTGTAACTATAAAGAATCCGTTTCAGTGTATTTTGCAGTATAATATTTGTGTTGCATAGAAATAGATTTTTGACAGTTTTAAGTTTTAGCTTCTGTACTATTTAAATTGGTCATATGTTTCTTTGAAGTAAAACTACCGTATTTTCACTGCAACTATCATTTAGCGCGTTGATGGTGAACACGTCACGACTAAAATGTAAATGCGTGGATTTAAACGATAACAAGGTTTGTGTTTGCTTTTCTTTTTTCCACAAGTCTATAGCTTTTATTGTTTGGTTATTTTAATTTTTATCCTACAGTCATCTTACATGTCAGATATTCAGGTTTTAAGGAAAGCTGTGCGGCTAGTCAGATATTCAATGGGTAATTCAACGGTTTCATCAATCGAGAAGAGATGAAATTTATAATATATTTGAGTAACTTACCCTGAATGGTTGCAGTATAGTTGCGTTACATCAAAACAATAATAAGGAGTTTTGTTTTATTATTATTCGAGCTTATTTCATTTGAGTTTTTTAGATTTCTTTCCAGAGGAAAAAAAGCAAAAGAAAATGAAAATAGGAAATTCAGACATTAACAATAAATAAGAGATTTTGACTGTGACTTTCCTTTATATTGTTAAATTAAAATATTTATTAAACAAAAAACAAAAACAAACAAATTAAAGTGTACTTCATTATCAAAAAAATATATATTAGTGAGTCAAATGATTTGAAACATTTTGAAAACTATATGACATCTTAATACGAAATGTAACGGTTATCTAAAATTGACCATTGAATTAAATTTCTTTAAATGGCCCGTATTTGTTATCTTTTTATAATAAAGCCTTAATAGAGAGAAAAACAACTATCTTCCGACTATACATCAAGCTATTTTTTTTTTCGGACTCGAAGGTTGACGGGATCATTTTCATATGACACCTTTTTCGAAATGTAAGTTATAAAGTTATTTAGATAATCCGACACATACTTATACAGGCATAATAACAGATTGCAGAAAATGCTGCATATTCTGATATCTATGTTAATGTTAAAGAAGCTGTTGTTGTTGCTGTTATAATTTTTACTTTCAATTATAATAATTATAATTAAATAAGTTCACTTTTTATATGTATCCAAGTCGGTTAAAAGAAATATAATTATAATCCTATGATATAATAATTAGAATCATAAACTAAATGTTTCTAAAATGTATTTCATTTTATTACTTCTGTTATTGTTATTATTACTTAGAATTATTGAAGTCATTATGTCGAAAAAAACTAACTTTATTAAAGATATTAGTTTTTTTTTCTTTGAACGCCGTAGAATAAACCAGGAATGTCAATAAATATTTGAACAGAAGAATATTCGCAAATATTCGAATCCGATTTCTGCGTTTGAATATTTGCTAAAAATATCAAGGTTTCTAGCATCATCTTTCTTAAAATGCCACGTTTTAGTAAATGTATTTAAGCAAAGATTTATCTGTTTGTCGACAAATTTGTTTTTATAACGCGTGTCAGATTAGCAATTTGCAGTCAGCTGGCACGTTTGTTTTTATAACAGTTAATATTACTAGTAATTGGCACGCAACTTTGTAACGATGCGAAATAATTTTGTTTGATGTATTGTTTATCAGCTAAAGACCCAAAATTTACAGACATTAAATTTACGTTGCATAGAGGCTTATTTTCACAATTACTTGTGACGAAAACGCCAGTGGCTCGTTCTTCACTCAACTCATTTACTAAAAATAAATAACTTAATTATGACAGTATTTACATTTTCACTTCTATTCTCAGATCAAATCTTTAATTCGATCAGCAACCAGTTGATGTAAAGGTCCTCCTTCTCAAAAATATTCAAGAAAGTTGATTCATTAAACGACCCAAAGTAAACAAGGAAACTAAATCACGAAATACACCAAATTCAATTTTACTATTCAATATAACTTGGTTTCTTGAGATAAATGCTTTAACATATCAAATTGGTATAAAAAAATAGTTTCAATAAAACAGGGGCAAGTATATCAATATCGTAAGCCTATGGGTATTTGGATAACAAACATTTAGACAAAAAAAACCATCAGATTTCACTTAAGAATATTTAAATATATTCGAATTTTCTGTACGGATATTTGAATATCAAAATCAGTATCCGTTGACATCCCTAGAATAAACATTGAAAGAATTACTGATTCTCTCGAAATGATTTAAAAACCATGTCGGAACGTTCGTTCGTTCGTTCGTTTGTTTTCGTTCGTTCGTTCGACCGTTTGTTCTTTCGTTGGTTTATTCATTCATTTGTTCTTTCGTTGGCATATTCATTCATTTGTTCGTTCGTTCGTTCATTCATTCATTCATTCATTCATTCATTCATTCAATCATTCTTTCATTCATTCATTCATTCGATCATAGTTTTCTTTTTCTTTCATTGATTTATCATATTTTTTTTATTTTGTATTTTTCTATATATTTGCTTTTCGTAAAGAAAAAGAAGAAGAGAAGAGAAAAAATGTTTTTATTTCGTTCTCAATTGGCAGTTATTAAAATAGTCTTGAGTTTTACATTACTTTTTTATTATAGTAGAAAGACAGTAAATTTATTATTATTATAACTGCTTATAAATAATATAGGCTTGCGTATTCTTTTAAACATTGTTGACGTTTTCAAAAATCGCTCAATTTAAACATTCTTACTTCTTGTCGAATAACTTTTTTATCATTTCCAGACTTAAGACTTTAGTAAACACCTTTTTGTCCTGAAGCCACGGCATTTTTGGTTATAAAAGAAAATGCATGAGTGATCAAAAAGGCGATCTGAATGGTTTATTTAAGTTTGTTTATCCAACATCAACCGCTAAACAGGTTCTGAAACGTATTAATTCAGCCCAACGTTTTCGTCCATGGTTTCATTCATGTGCCTGACACGAAAGTAGAATATTCAATGTCACCGGGACCGTTTGCCCTTTAAATCCCTTTGATTGTAATTTTGAAACGAACAAAAAGCTATTCGACAGATTTATATATTGTGTGCTACTTGTGGCCATAAAAAGAAATTTGATTGTTTTGTATTATTTTAATTGTTATTCTTTTATCATTGTAAGTTTAATTATCCTCGATATCATCACATTATTCATCACCATCATTATTTTTATTAAGGTTTTGCTTAATAACCTATATTATATATCAAACACAACTCTCTGTTAGAGGCATACATTAGACTTTTGCTTGTACTTTAAGTTCATATTTATAAAATAAAGTTAGTCAAGCGATGCATTCAGGTAGGAAAAGGAAATCTTCATAGAAAATTTTCGGCAAAATGTAAAACGTTTTATCTGGTTTAGTCTACAGAAAGTGCAGGGACTAGGATTTCAAATTGTGTTTGTTTTTATAAATAACTACAAGGTTTGTGTTTACGTTTAAAATACATTTAATTGTAATAATTAAAAATATCAGCTACAATTAAAAATTATGTTTTATTATAATTATTATGATTTTACAATCTCTGAATTGCTTTCAATAACCTAATTAATTTATAATGTTTTTTCTACTATCGTAATATTATCCTCTTCTCTTTTTTATCGACATTTTAGCAATAATAAATAATATTTAAGTAGAGTTTGTATCATTAGCATATACTATCATAATTTATCAATGCAAAAAAAACTGATTGTTAAACATAAATGTTTCGTTCTTTATAGATTTGCAGACATCGGAATATCAATTACCGAATATAGTTAATATTTGAAAGCGTAGATTATCAAGTGATATGCAGACCAAAAAATGCTATATAAAAAATAATAGTTCTTACAAAAATGAAAGTTCGTAACAGAAAAGTGCAATACGTGTAAGAATACATAACCCAGATCTTGATGCGATATACGATTTTAGCGCAACGAAGACCAACACTCTAACCACAGAGCCAAAGAATCGATTCCCTGACGCAGTTGTCATAGGTTGTATTTATACAATTATAGGAAGAAATGCTCTAGACGTAACGCATCCTCACTTCAGAAAGTCATCATTTATGATGACGAATGGTGTTATAATTTTTTATATCAGAAGAGCAGACAGATTTTTGAAAGATTCTTTTTTATTTATATTTTACAACTAAGGTCATCCAGAACGAGCCCCCATCTTACAAACATGAAAGTCCGTAACAGAAAGGTGCAATGCATTTGAGAATACACAACACAGAGCGTGATACGAACTCCGATCTTAGCACATCGAAGGCCAACACTTTAACCACTGAGACAAAGGATCAATTCCATGACGCAGTTGTCAGGTTGTATTCAGACAGTTATAGGAATGAATGCACTAGCCCTTAAGATAGTAATTATTACACAATAGTAATTACGATAAAAAAAATTATAAAACACACGTCTTAATTTGCTTAGTTAAGCTATTTAACAATGTTTGAAATCTCTGATTTTCTACTGGAATAGTGTATTACTTGTTTAATATAATAGAATAGTTCATTCATTCATTCATTCATTCATTTACATGAGTTATTTCTATTTCTTTTTATAAAGTAATAGTTTTATTTGTCTGTTCATTCTCTGTAAATTTATCATTTTAACCACTTCATTATCAATTTTTGTTTGACATTTAATTTTTTTTATTTTTAATTGATTGGTAGAACAAAATTGTTATTCTTTTTCTCCTTATTGAGACGTATTCTAATAACCGTTAGATAAAACACAACAGAACCGTTTAAAAAGACTTGTTTAATGGAATGACAGTGTAGTCATAATATTATGTGTTTAAAAAGAATGTACATTAGATGCACAATGCTGTCATAATAAGAACGAAAATTCTAAGTATACATATTTAGAAATTTTACATATTTTGCTTCAAATGTTCAAACAAATTCTTTGAGGCATACATTAGAACTTAATTTCTTCTTTGAATCACATTTTATTTACTATCATATGAACTTATGATAAGAATGACTTTAATTTTATAATACGCTTTGTTAATATTTCTAGTCTATAATAAGTAACATTAAGTTTTTTTTTTTTTTTTTTGTTTTTTGTTTTTTTTTTTGTTTTTTTTTTTGTTTTTGTTTTTTTTTTTTTGTTTTTTTTTTTTTTTTTTTTGTTTACAGGTTCATAAAACTTAGAAGACCAAACTATTTAGACACATGTAGAATGCATCATAAAAAGGTAAGCACGAGCAAAATTTTGTCTTTCCCATAGCTCCAAATAAATGAATAACTCAGTTGTTTTGTATTGTCTTTATTTCCACTTAAATATCAGGCAGATAAAATTATAGAAAAGTGCAATACGCATATCAGGAGAAACCACAGTCAGAAAACACAGCCTTCCTACACAGTCAAGAAGTAGAGAGGAAAACAGAGCATTTATTTATATACGGATCAGAAAAAAAACACAAACAATTAAAGAAAATTAACAAGAAGATTCTACAGCTTATCAGATCGACCTATAAAGTAAACATGTAAAACTCCACGTTATTACGTTTGATTTTTTTCATTAATACAGAATGCATTTGACGGCATTAATTGTACCACTGAAAAGTTACTTTGGCAGTTATCATTCTACATCTTGAAAAATAGACATATACATACTTTGCCCTTTGATAGAACAGTTATATACAGACTAAACTTTGACAATTATGTAAGGTTAAATTATACAAGACAGCATTCTGAAAGTAATCATTGTATCCCCTTAAAGATAAAATCATTTATCTAGCTGTTCAATTTGACAGCTTTCATTATACTCAGACTGCACTTTGACAGTAATTATTTTATTTCGTCTAAAATAGAACTATACCGACTTCATTTTTGACATTAATAATTCTACTTATTGTAAGATATAAATACACAGAATTATCATTCACAGTAAGAATTCTATCTCTTACCAGATAAAACTATACAGATTTTACTTCGACATTATTATTTTACCACTTTTAGATAGTAATTTACAGATGGCTTATGACATATACAGATTTTGTTTTGATTGTGATAATTCTAACTCTTATCAGATAAGCATATATATACTTCACTTCGACAGTAATTATTTAACTGCTTTTAAGGTGAAAAAAGACAAATTTCTATATGATAGAAAGCATTCTATCTGTTATAAGATATAATATACAGACTTCGATTTTACAATAATCATTCTACCTCTTTGAAGCATACAGACCTATCTTTGATAGTAATCATTAAAAAAAGATAAAAATTTAGACCACTTTGACAGTAATCTTTCTTACATTTATAAGATGGAAAATACAGCCTACACTTTGACAGTAACAATTTACTTTCTGTAAGACAGAAATGTACAAACTTCACTCATAAAAAGTCATTCTTCCTTTTTTAATATAAAAAATATACAAACTCTACTTTCGACAATAATCAATTTCCTCTATAAAATAGAAATATACATACTTCACGATGACAAACATCATTCTTACTTTGATCAAAAAGACATAAACAGACTTAAATATTACAGTTATCATTTTACTGGTAGTAAAACAGAAGCATACAAACTACACCTCAACAGTAATAAATAGTCAACTTGCAACTGAAAATTTTACAGGCCGTACTCAGAAAATAATCATTATACTTATTGTATGATAGAAATATACACCCTTACTTCGGCAGTAGTCAATCCATCGTTTATTTTATTTTTTTTTTTTATTTTTTTTTTTAAATACAGATTTCACATTGACAAGAATTATTCTACCGCTTGTAAGAAAAACATAAACAGGCTTCTTTGAAAAAAGTTAATATTCTACTTCTTGTAGAATTTAAATGAACATACTTAACTTTGATAGTGATCATTTTACCCCTTATAAAATAGAAATATAAATAGTTCACTTTGATAGTAGTCATTCTACCTCTAATAAGATAGAAATATACAGACAACACTGAAATGTATCATTTTACCTCTTGTAAAATAGAAATATATAGACTTTTCTTTGACAGTAGTCATTCAACCACTTTCAAGATAGAAATAGATAGACTTTTCTTTGACATTAATCATTCGACCTCTTTTAAGATAGAAATATACAAATTTCACGTTTACAGTTATCTTTCTACATATTAAGAGATAGAAATATTCAAACAAGGCATTGAGTGTAATTAATCTACCTTTTGTGAGACAGTTATTTACAGTGGTTACTAATAAATAATCATTCTAGCTGTGTTAAAGCAAACAAAAATATTTAGATTTCACTTTATCAATAATCTTTCGACCTCTTTTAAGATACAACTATACAAATTCACAGTGAGAGTAATTATTCTACCCCTTCTAGAACAACACATATACATATTTCTCTCTGACAGTAATCGCTTTACCTCTTTGTATATAAACATATACATACTTCACATTAACAATAAGCATTCAACTGCTTCCAAAATAAAAAGGGATTTTCCGATCAGTCCCTCTTTTTGGCCCATATTTGGTGTTTTTTTAAGTAATTATGACAGTAAAAATACAAATAAAACTAGCCAAAAAGTACATATGGTATATAATTTTCATGATTTTATTCATAAGTAGGCATTTTCTTAACAACAATGTATGTGTTCATACGTACGAACAAGTTACGTGCTTTTCAGAATGGTTGATTTGAACGAAAACTTTCAAATCAAATAGCCTAATGAAGACGAGCAATTATGCAATAAAAACAACTTCCAATCCATTTTGTTCGTACGTATGAACAAAATCTGAAACTCTTATATTACTTAAGTAAGAAACAGGTTTTAAACGAAAAGCATGAAGTTTGTTCATACGTACGAACAAGTTACGTACTTTTCAGAATGGCTAATGTGACTGAAAACTTTTACAAAGAATGAGCTGCCTTTTAGAAGACAATGCATTATGCATTTTAAAACTAAACTTTCAATCCATTTTGTTCATACGTACGAACAAGTTACGTACTTTTCAGAATGGCTAATGTGACACACAATTATGCAATAAAAAACAACTTTCAATCCATTTTGTTCGTACGTATGAACAAAATCTGAAACTCTTATATTACTTAAGTAAGAAACAGGTTTTAAACGAAAAGCATGAAGTTTGTTCATACGTACGAACAAGTTACGTACTTTTCAGAATGGCTAATGTGACTGAAAACTTTTACAAAGAATGAGCTGCCTTTTAGAAGACAATGCATTATGCATTTTAAAACTAAACTTTCAATCCATTTTGTTCGTACGTATGAACAAATTCTGAAGTTTTTTTACACTATAACAAAAAAAACAGATTTTAAACAAAAGGCACAAAAAATGTTCAGACGTACGAACAAGTTACATACTTTTCAGACGGGCAGTTTTAACTGAAAACTTTACAAAGAATTGAAAAAAACCTCAATTAAAATAAGACATGCAATTACGCATTAAAAAAACAAAAAGAACTTTTAATCCAGTTTGTTCGTACGTATGAACATATTCTGAATCTCTTATAATGCTTAAGTAAAAAACAGGCTTAAACATAAAACATTAAGTTTGTTCATATGTATGGACAAGTTATGTACTTTTCAGAATGGATGCTGTCATGATATACATGTACTATTAGAAGACATGCAGTATACATTTTTAATAGTGTATCAAATTCTGAAATTCTAACACTGATAAAAAAAGAAGCCGTTTTTAAACAAAATATATAAAGTTGGTTCATCAGACAAACAGTTTCAAATAAATGCTTTTCAAAATGGTTGATGTGACTATTAAATTAACTTACAGAGAATTAAATAGTTTAAAGAATTCATGCAATTATGCATTAAAAATTAACTTTCGATCAATTTTGTTCCTACGTCTGAACAAATTCTGAAACTCTTAAATTGCTTTATTAAGAGCCAGGTATGAAAACAAAAGCAAAAAGTTTGTTAATATGTATGAACAAGTTATGTACTTTTCAGAATGGCTAATGTGACACACAATTATGCAATAAAAAACAACTTTCAATCCATTTTGTTCTTACGTATGAACAAATTCTGAAGTTTTTTTACACTATAACAAAAAAACAAAACAAACAAAAAAACAAAAAAACAAACAGATTTTAAACAAAAGGCACAAAGAATGTTCAGACGTACGAACAAGCTATATTCTTTTCAGACGGGCAGTTTTGACTGAAAACTTTACAGAGAATTAAAAAGCCTCCATTAAAAAAAGGCATGCAATTATGCATTACAAAAACTTTTAATCCATTTTGTTCGTACGTATGAACATATTCTGAATCTCTTATAATGCTTAAGTAAGAAACAGGTTTAAAACATAAAACATTAAGTTTGTTCATATGTATGGACAAGTTATGTTCTTTTCGGAATGAATGCTGTCATCACATACATGTTCATTCACAGAGAATTAAGCTGCCAAATAGAAGACATGCAGTATACATTTTTAACAGTGTGTCAAATTCTAACACTGATTTAACAAGAAGCAGCATGTGACTGAAAACTTTCACTGTCTGTCATGCCGGCATAACAAAATCTGGAATTTCCAAGTACAGAAAAATTTTGATGTAATGCAATTATCAAAATCCCAATTCTTAAGATTCAAAAAGTCAAATGTTTTGCAGGTATTTCCAATGCAATTTATGCAAAAATTAATTTTATTCTCCCAATTCACTATTAACCAAAATAACAAAATCTGAAAAATGTAACGACTGTCTAAAAGCCATTGTGACCAAGTGTCAGACTCACAATATTTCTTTTGACAAAATTCATGAACATTGGACCATGTAACCTCTAAAGTTATCATTAATATTGTTAAACTTGTTTCTGAACATCATAACTCTGAAGCAGAAGTAAACATTAAATTAAATATGTAAATATAGATATTTGCATTAGAAAGTCCTATATATGATGCATTCACTGTCTATGTAGCCATGTAGCTCTAAAAGTCTACTTTTGTTTGTGAAAATCCTCTTTATCCAGTTTCACAACATTTGAACAATCTGGTTAACTTATGATCTCGAAGTCCTCTTTTCTTAATCTCATCAAACTTCTTCAGGAAGTCCTTGTTCAAAGAACTCTTGTTCCAGTACCAGAACTGAAACATAAAATTCAAAGGGTGAATGACTGGAAATTTACATGTAGTACAAAACATACTTTAATCTTCAAATATGTCCCTCGAGTTATAGACACCATTATTATGACAAGATAATTCACTTTAGCATTTCTAAATAAACTTGTAGATCTTGCAACTAGGAGAAACCTGTGGTATGAACATGCAAAGACTTCTTTAAAATAAGGGCGATCAGTGATCACATGTGTCGCCTGATGATAGCCAATTAAACAGTTACTGTAGGATTGAGAGGAGATTGGACAGTTTGTAGGCTTAAACGCATTTTTTTAATCAAGGGTCATAACTCAGCCAAAAATCATTCAACCACACCTGTAAGACATGCGCAAGTACTTGAGGTACACAACAATCCTGTACCATTTCATTTAAATTGCTTAAGTAATATAAGAGAAGTAGTCCGGACAAACTTTAAAAATAAAAATCATTAAAGGGCCACAACTCTGACAAAAATCATTGAATCTGAAAATGCTAACAATATGCACAACTAGACTTGGTACTGATCATTCCTGTAAAGTTTGGATGAAATCACACCAGTAGTTTCTGAGGAGTAGTCTGGACAAGTTTTGTGATGGACAGACAGACAGACAGACGGACGAACAGACAGACAGACAGATTATGGGGAAGTGATCCCTATATCTCTTGGCTACTTTTTAGCATGTCGCAGCTTACTGTAAGCCTGCAACACAAAATTCATTATTTGGCTAAAACGCCTTTTTCATTCAAGGGCCATAACTCATCCAAAAATCAGGCAACCGAAAAACCCGTTAGATTTGCGCAAGTACTTGAGGTACTAATCAATCCTGTAAAGTTTCATTCAAATTGTATAAGTAGTACAAGAGAAGTAGTCCGGACAAACTTTAAAAATAAAAATCATATCAGGGCTATAACTCTCACAAAAAATCATCGGACTGGAAAATGCCGACGACATGCACAACTAGACTTGGGACTGATCATTCTTGTAAAGTTGAATGATATCGCACTAGTAGTTTCTGAGGAGTAGTTCGGACAAGTTTTGTGACAGATGGACGGACCGACGGACAGACGACGGACAAGTGATCCCTATATGTCGCGGCTACTCTGTAGCAGGCGACACAACAAGAGCCTCCGCAAGCGGGGGCCATGCTGGAGTTTAAATTCTTGGACACTGCACGTCCTCTCTGTGCTTGACCATTGTATGAAGTTGCACTGAAGTCCAATCAGTAGTTTTCAAGTTATCTTCCGGACAAAGAAAACCAATAAAGGCCAATATCTTTGAAAATAGTCAAGATGGAGTTATGATTTATAAACACTGCACTTCCTCTCATTGTGTTTGACCATGTATGAAGTTGCATTGAATTCTAACCAGTAGTTTTCAAGTTATGCTCCAGACAGGCTTCACCCGGACCGATCGCCCGACCAACCAACCACTGGATGACTCCTATATACCCCCCAAACTTCGTTTTGGGTTTATAAAATGTTTTGACTTAACCAGAATTCAAACCCATGACCTTTTAATCAGTAAAATTTAGAGCAACGTCTAAGCACTTACCCACAGAGACTAGTTATTACACTGCATCAAGATTAATGTTACAAATAAAGTATCTATCCCTTACTAATAGGGGTAATTTTTAACCAGTAAATGTTAAACTATATTTTGATGTTTTGCTGTGACAAGAAATGAGTCAGTAATTTAGTTTAAATATGTTCTTCACAATTACAGCAAAAATTTCAAGATGTATAAATAAACATTTTCTTCATCTTCGGTTCATCTGTGACTGTCGCTTTAAGCAAAATTCAATCATTTGACCTTGACGGTCAAGATCATTTTTAAAGTCAAGGTCATATCTGAATAATTCAACATGGCGGTTTGGTCTTAATGTTGTTTTGTCCAACAATGTATGAGACCGGTAAATAAGTGTTGTTTGGTTCAAGTTTCACTGATTCAAATCAAAAATGAATGACAAAAGTATCACAAATTAAGCAAATTTAAAGTTTTCTTATTCCAAAACTAAAATTGTTCAGTATCATAATAAATGCATTTTTATATTGATGTTAAATGCCATTTATGATGCAAATGGTTTTCCCAGGTGTGTATTTTTTGTAGAGACATCCTATAAATCTCATACCTTACACTACCTCAAAAATACTTGCATATTTATGTAAAACTGTATGTGGTTTTATAAAACACAAACAAAAACAATTATTTTATTTGTTCCATCAAAATGAGGTTTTCAACACTGGTCCATCAAAACAATTGTTCCCATCTAGCTTAAGTGTAATTTTTATACAGGCCTTGTCCCATTTTATTTGTATTTAAAGCATAGATATGTTCCTGCCAGTCTGCACAATTTTAGAGGTATCCAAGTTTAAAAGAATACACAAAGCTGTCTTAAGAAATCATTTAAGCCTTGCTTACTGGTTACTGTTCTGTACTCTAACAAAATAAGATCAAAATAGCTGCTGCATAAATTCAATTGAAAATGATATTTTACACTTCATGGTAATGAACTAGTTGTAAATCTTAAGTGTGTCACCAAACATGTTATTTTTTTTTTACCACAGCATGTGGTCTGAAGTTGGAACTTTATGATCCCTTGCTTGTTGACTGGATCATTTCTGATTAGGGCTGTCAATCAAGTGATATATGATTTATGGCTGATAATGTAATTTATTGATGTCCTGAATTTTGATTGGTAGTTCATTAATGAAGGGGCTGTCCTTGTTATTACTGATTTGAAAAGTAAAATAAACATCTGGAATATGACAGGTCACACTTCATGCTAATTTACTAGTTGTAAAGACTATGTTATGTCACCAAAGAAACATGTTTTTCTTAACACAGCATGTATATTTTGAAGTTAGAACTTTTATGGTCCCTAGATTGTTGATTGGGTCATATTGATAAGGGCTGTTGATCAAAAGATATATGTTTTATTGCAGATAATGAGAGTTATTGAAGTCCTGAAATTTTGTTTTGTATACTAGTATTAGTGTTTTAATCAGTAATTCCAACCACTGCACCCAAACAATCTAGGATGCTACCACAATCCAAAATCATTCACTCAGCAGTAGGCCAAAAAGTTTGTGTGCTGCCTATATCAGTTCAGCAGTGGATCAGAAAAAGAAATCAATTTGAGAGAAGTTAATAGAATTTGACAGTACACCAATGCCTTATTTTTTATTTCAACAAGGTCGACTTGAATATATGATAGTCTATATGATGCAAGCACTCCTTTTCTAGATCTGAACATTGTTATTTGAACTCAGAATTGCATTTTTGCTGATATTTCAATGTGCTCTCCAGTTTTTTCTACGTTTTTTTAATGTTTCTTGTTTTAAAAAAGTAGATATCCTATTGGGCTTTAAAGCCTTCTTTTAGTTTACAAAATGTCTGTATCAACTCAGGCAATTCAAAGAGGCTAAAGTCTTTTAAAAAGCATGATTGTGGAGTGTGGTTAGCCTGCTCAGTGTTGTACATGTACATAGCAGGTCAAGGCATGGTTAAGCACAGTACTGTTACAAGTTGTACTTCAGATGTTTATGATTTGGAAGAAAAAGCCAAAAATGCAAAGATTTATGTGTCAGACATAATATTGTTACTAAAATATACAATTTTGATGCTTAAATAGTACCCTACTAGAAAGTTTAACGAAAATTATGTTAGTCCCTTTTGTGTAATGTCTATTCTTCAGAAAAGTTAACAACCTGTCTTCATTCATTTTTACATCAGTCTGAAAAACTTCTGTGCTATCTAGTACTTTCTGAAGGAGTTAATGATGCATTTAAATGCAGAATCAAAATTATCTGTAAAAGATATCAGAATTTTTAAAGAAAATATTCATAGCAGTCTTGCATTAACCCCTTATTGTAATTCCTACTAAGTGCGTTTCAGGAAAACTGAACATTTTTGTCAAGATTATACTGATGCCATACGTGAAAAACCCTAAAAGATGGTCACTTGCAAGGATATGAGGTGAATTATTCAGCATTTTGATTTTACCATCCTCCTACAAGTCCAGAGAAGATGAAATTATTTGTAAAATATGAAGTTGTTGGATATTAAGCATATTTGTGTGAGAAGCAATGGTTAAATAGGCTGAACTCCAGATTTGATATAAAATTTTTTTTACTTAAATTAAATATCTAGATGCCGTGAGATTATAATAACATGATATTTTACTTCAGAACAGTCAAAAAAGAACCAAAATAAATATATTCGCTTCAGCCGGTTTTGAACTCTGGACCCTTATGTTAACATAAAATTAACAACGCTTTAACTGTCACCACTATCGCCGCACATGAAATAACTATTGTTTACTTTAAATCTTATACAATATAGTTATACCGTCGCGTTACCGTATAGCACTATTAAAGGAAAAAAAATCAATTTATAGAGTGATTAACTGACTTATTTTTTGTCAGTTAGTCAGTTTTTAAGCATTAATCATAAATATCACAAGAATTTATAATACAAGAAAACTTTCTTTTTTGTGTCATCTGGAGCACAGCCCCTTTAACTGGATGATTTAATAAGACAAAAAATGATAACATGGTGTAGAAAAAGAGAACTTTAATTTCCGATCCTTGATGGTCTTGATCATTAAAAGGTCAAACTTGAATTTTCCAACTTGCAGGATTTCAAATCATTTTGTAATAAATGTTGCTTTGTCCAAGTATGAATCAAAGCCATAAATAAATAACAAAGTTCTGGCCAATTTAGGCAAAATTCAATAATTTTAACCTTGAATGTGAAGGTCACTTATTAGCCACGTTCAAGTTCAGTCTGATAAACTCGAAGGTCGTGTCTGAAGGGTTGTGTCCAAGTATTAAGACAGTCCATTTAGAAATAAAAAGGTAATGATCAAGTCAGTTTGGATGGGAGCAGCAACAACACCATGACTGTAGCAATAGTTCCTTATTTTTCTTCGAAAAAGTCGAGTTAAAAGGTGACTTATCTTAATCTTTTCATTTCTTACAAACACTATAGATCAACAGCTTTGATGTATGATCTCATTACATACCATTTTGTTTGTTTAATATGCTTTAGCCAGTGCTCAGTCATTCCAATTTACTTCTATCTTTCTTTACTGCCCATGGCGGTCATGTGCATTAACATCTTTTGCTGATTTCTTCATGCTGCAAAAGAAACATGCTTTAAATGTACACCCTGTCTTGAGAACTACTCTAAAAATAACAGGAAATAAAGAAGTTCCTTACTGATTAAAGACCCAGTCAGTGAAAAAAAAATGTTGTAAAAAGGCATTTATCAAAAAATAAGAGCATTCTTCAACATCATAATTGTGAACATGAACTATTTTTAACAAATTATAACACAATGTTTAGGCATCAGTTACTATCCCAAAACTCTAAAAGAACTAGTAAATTGAATGCATTAATATTTGGTTCAACTGAGCTTTATTAAAAAGGAATAGGAGCAGTGTTCAAGGGGTTAGAGCAGCAGACTTCTGATCCTAAAGTTACTGGGTTGAATCCCACCAGGGGTGAGAGTCTCTAGAGACACTCCAGGATGGCAAATGTAAGCCGGAAAAATCCATCTGCCTTGAGATGGGTTTGAACCTGTGAACTTTCAATTGTTAAGCAAACACTACCATGTCACCATAAAAGCTAGCTGATAGGCAAGGGAGAGAGTAAAAGTGCCAAATTATACCTCTGCTACTCTTGTAAAACTGAAATAGCAAATGACTAAAAAAAAATGAAAAAGTCATTTTATTTGGAAAGAATATGATCACTGGACCTTGAAATTGTGTTTTTAATCATTCAAGAGTCAAACCGGCAACAATCTAGCTTCTTTTATCTGTAAATCAAAACACACATATAAAAAGAATGGAAGCTAGAAAAAAACTGTTGATTGTTTAATGACTAAAAGCACAATTTCAAGTTCCTGTGATTGAACTAACAAAATAAAATGTCTATTTTTAAGTTATAAAAATAAACTGTTTTCTTATATCCTCAGTAACCCTATTATCTGTGTACTACATTTGTACTATTATCGGTGACGCACACAACAATATACAAGCAATTACATATTTTCGCGCAATATTCTGGTGCCACAATTCCAGACAATACAAGATGGCCTTTCTTTGTTAATTCATTCAGTTAACTTCTGTTTCGGAACCTGTTTCATACTCTTATCCTCTCTTTAATAAGAAGACAACCATTTTATTAGATCACCAATATTTAGTATAGCCAGTATAATGGTTGTTTTCACTTAAAATGTGTGAAGAAATTCTTTCTCCACAAAAAATTAGTCGTTTAACTACAGTTACAAATTTTATATGAATCGCAATAAAACCTGTAATTTTCATTATGGTCATTTTTGGCTCTGAATGAAATTTCTGTAAGAATAACAACAAAACATAGAAAATTCACGAATGTCACCCTGTGTGTTTGTCATTTCTGTGACACAACTTCAAAATTTAGTCCAGATAACTGTACTCAAAAAGTTGAATATTGTGCTATTTTTGGAATGGTCGATATCCGCCTTCGTAGCAATACAATACAATACAAAATTTATTTATAGTCGGATGAGAGTTTAAACAGAAAAAAACATAAGCTATGTAGCCTATATAGCTTTTGACCGACTGAAGTCTGAGACTACAACACAATTAACACAAATATTAAAATGGAATACAGTATGCAAATTTTCTCACCTCGGCTGTGATATCTTTCTGCTGTATTTCCACATCTGTTTTTTTTCAACACCTCTTATCTACTGTTCATAATCTCATCGTTGTTCCACTCGTTTAAATCTCATTTTTGCTAACTCCAATATTGACCCGAAATCTCGTCTACACGCGCGGAATGACGTGTGTATTTTCTCCTCCGACTAAAGATACTTCATTATCTGTAGGGGTGTTACCATACAAACGAACATCTCATTAAGTTTATTTGATTCAATAAAGGTTATTATCTCAGAAATAAAAGATATTTACAGATAGATTAAAATATGTCCAATCAAACATTATTTTGATATACTTAGCGCAAAATTTAAGCGATCATTTTACGAATTCGGTAGAATCGACGATTTACAGACACTTCACCCCCCAGACACTTCACCCCAAGCCATTTTTTCCAGACACTTCACCCCCCAGACACTTCACCCCTCATTTCATGAAAAATGACTCAGACACTTCACCCCCCATTTTATTTTTTGTTACTTATAGACAATTAAAGGTGTTAATAGTTATATGTTTTTGTGTCTTTTGATTCATATAGCATTTTTAATGGTTTTGTTGTCCGGGCACATACAGAATTGGTGTTTGGCTGGGAGTAGGTTCATTTTATAAATGTATATTAATTTTATATTATTAGCTAATAATAATAAATATTATTTATTATATCAGAACAATTAAGGTATGTTCTCTTCAATACAGCAAATGTAATCCCTTTCACACCTCCTTTCATCTTTAACTGATGACAGATTTACTTTACAGGATGAAGACTAATACCAGTATGTATGCATTTAATAGCCAGAAATTAAAGTTGTTAATTGATCAAATTAAATTTTGATCCACAAAAAATTTCTGTTTTGATTCAGACGTGTCTGTGAAAAAATATATATTGTGTATATTACAGCATCAATGAACGAACAGTCTTTGTGCTTGATTTATATTTGGAGTAACTGTAATTTATAATAACAGCTACTGGCCCAATATAACAAGTAATTATAAGATTAGAAAGTTATACAAATGTATAAGTTTTCATTGCCTTTTCAATTTTGAGTATATTTTAATCATCTTGGTCATTTATTATACATGTCTGTTTGGTATAATTATCATTTGATTAGCTTTTTCCAATCTGATCTGTGCTATATGATATATCTAAAAGTGCTTTTGATAAATTGAGTTTTTATATCAGCTTATTCCAGATGATGATAAATAATTTAGCTAAGTACTTGTATTTTGCTTTTAAGAGACAAGCTATCTAGTTATATACCTGAACACTTTTAAACTTAAACACTTGTTATTACATCAATAATTTATGCAATAAATTGATATTGCATATTGTAAGAATTTTCTTCAGGCATAATTAAGCAATGTGGTATGAGATCATTAAGTGGCACACTTACCATGTAATTCAATTAACAGATTTTAGCAATGTTGAATATACAATGTGACAATATACAACTGCCTGATGAGAATATACTTGATTATATAGATAGACTCTTTTAATCTTATTAGAAATAGGTAAAATGATTACTTGCTTGCTCTACAAAATAATCTAAAAAAAAAAATGAAAATTTTTATTTAAACATCACAGAAAAAAGTTTAAACGAATAAATGTAAAGTCTGTTAAAAGTCTGTCATGAACATTTATCTAACAGGTATATCCAAGGCTGGATCAGGGCCTTAATTGAGATGCATACAATAGGGCCAACAGAAGAGGTACACCATTATGTGATTAATGTAGACCCTTATCCTCTATCATGCTTTTTGTTTTTAATACAAAAATATAGCAAAAATAAATTATGTTATTTTTTGTTGTTGTCTGATATGCAAAGTTATTAAAAAAATATATGTAACAAGTATGGCTACATACCTACATAAAAAGTTTAGGTTCACATATATTTCCAAAAATAAATTTTGGGGGGTGAAGTGTCTTACCAATTTTGGGGGGTGAAGTGTCTTGGGGGGCGAAGTGACTGCAAAATTTAGGGGGTGAAGTGTCTGGGGGGTGAAGTGTCTTGCAACCGATACGACTGTGTAGTAAAATGGTATCGTCCATGATTTGATGTGTAAGATTCTTTACATCGGAAGGAAATCAATAAATTCATGTAGAAGGGTGAAAATTCAGCTAATAACTGGAATGTTTACAATTTACTGGTAAGTACCTTTTTAGTTTTTAACAGTTTAATTTGTTCAATTATCAATTTCACAACAATACCCGAAAACGGGATTTTCTAGAGGGTTTCATTCAAATGAAAGAGGATTTCATTCTAATGAAATTCTTAGGTTTTAGACATAGTTAGGTTGATCTAGATCTAGTTTGCTTATCGATATTTTCGATGTTTGATATATTATTGAGTGTTTAAAACTATAAGTTCAATCATTTACAAAAATATTAAAAATGACAGTGAAGTAGCAAAAATGAGCAAGTGAAATCAAATTCAACAAGGAAAAAAACAGTTGACTTGGCTATTGACCAAGACTGAATTTTTGCTCTAGTTAGGATTAGTCTTCAGGATATTGTCTTTATTAGTGGGTCTACATGTTTATACTTTTGATTGTTTACACAGGGACTAGCACAGTGTGGGAATGGTGTTTAATGATTGGATGTGACTTACAATGGAAGAAACAAGCCAAAAAGAAGAAACAAGTATGAAGCCTGTAAATCAAGTATATACATGTATATACCAACTCTATTTAAAGTAGTAAGTAAAAATGAAATTTAATACTTCAGTCAAGTGAATGCATAAACAATTTGCAGAGATTCTTGGAGGCTTGATAAAATGCAGTTTCTCCATGATTGGACTCCTTATGTCAGCGGAGTTAAAGAGAAATATGTACATACGAGGGGTGATAGAAAATTAATGAGACTGTTTCTAGTATTGGAAGAGTATTTGGAGTATAAATGTGACAAAGCATCAGCACCCTTTCAAATCTTTATTCCACACATATGCCAAATATCAATTTATTGCATTTAAAAATGAAAAATTCCCACCGGTTTTACAGGGGTAAATCAAGACTGGGCGGGGCAGCCCGATACAGATACGCCACGTCAAGTGACGTTGCCTTCATAATGTTTCATCCGGGACGTCATTCTTTTCTCATTCTCGCCCTTACATGAGATACATTTATGGTGTGGGTCAATCCATTGTGTATACATGTCTTTATACCACTGTGTCACTGTGTATAGCTCGGAAACAACATTCTGTGCTGCCTGAGAAAGTTCAGTAAATGAATCGAATCTATTACCTTTTAATGCAGATTTAATCACAGGGAAAACATGAAAATCCATAGGGGCTAGATCCGGACTGTAAGGTGGGTGTTTTACTGCTTCAAAGCCCAAAACATTGATCTCTAATTGTGTAGTTTCTGCATTATGAGGCTGTGCATTATCCTCTGTCAAGGTCGATCTCCCCATTTAAAACCCTCAGCAGTGGTCAAATGACCCAAAGTTTTCAAAAGCTATTGAAATCCCTGCAGTCTCTGTTTCAGATCTGTTCATAAGATAAATATTATTCATAGAACAAGAAAAGTGTTTATGGTTAATGCCCTGTTGACATTTTGATGTAAATTATCTTCAACATGCATGGATTGATATTAATGATTTTTGGTACCAATGTTCACCAGCTTAAAAAGTAGCACTGCTTGCATGAACAAGGTCTCTAATTCAAAGGTCAAGGTCACATGCAGAATTTAGGTCCCTGTGGTCAAGGTCAAGGTCACACACAGAGGTCAATAGTCAGTTTAAGTATGGAAATGTGAGTATTGACCATTTAATCATCATGAATTGAGGGATTCTATCACAAATGTTCACCATAACAAGACTGAGCATAATCCTGGTCCATATATGCGAGGTCAGGGTCACTAGAGATGATGAAATGCCCAGATTTTGTCCAAAGAATATCTTCTACATGCATGGAGGTATTTTCGAATATAATTTGATACAAAAGTTCACAATCATGAAAATATAGTGTTGCTTGTATGAACCAGGTCTCGAGGTCAAAAGTCAAGGTCACACCTAGAGATCCGTCTAAGACGCTTGTTTGGAGCAAAACCTTAACATGTATCGAGAGATCTTAATATAACTTTGCACTAATGTCGACCATTGTAAAGCAGTGTCGCACACAAAACTCAGGTCCCTGTGGCCAAGGTAAGGGTCACACATAGGCCAGTGTATTTTGACATTACTTACTACATTGTATAATGTAAGCATTTACACCGTGATATATGCAATGGTGGGTACAAGATCATGAGATGTTTTTCAGATGGTTGTATTCATTAAAGTGTAATGTAATAGGATAAAGGAAAAGCATCAGTTTCATTCAAAGTATTTTTCTTGCTCTTTATATTTTTATGAACAATTCCAATTTGTAACAGTAAGATGCAAATGCACTGGAAAAAAGTCCAGCCATATAACAATTCAAACTTGCACCTACCAGCTTTTAAGCAATTAAAGGCAATGCTCTGGACCACTGAGAAAGGGAATTGATTCTTTGACGCAGTTGTTAGAATTAGTTTTATTTAAAGGAACATTGATTGTTATTGTTTTGAAATCTATCACTAGTTACAAGTAACTGATAAGACATACAGGTAACTTTTTGTAGGTAGCCAAAAATATGGCAGTTGATAAAACAGCAAAACATAGTAGTTTTGTAATAACAGTTACAAATTCATTTTTCATCAATCAGTTTAATATTCTATATCATTTAAAAGGTCTGTAAGGTCCAGGCTTGGGGCTGATTACTTTTGTTAGTAACTGATTACGTTAAAGTTGCTTTGAAATTTCCTGATTTTGGGATCAGTGGGAAAAAGGTCAGTGTTACAGTGACCTTAACATTGAAAACCATTTCCACCATGTAACTTGACAATTGTTTCTTCTAGAGACATCAAACTTTCTTTCATGAATTCACACATTGAGTGGATGACCCTTTTACCTTTTGGTATGTCAAAAGTCAAGGTCACAGTGACCCTAAAATGTTTAGAATAATTTACACTCTTCACTTTGACAACTGTTTGTCATATAGATTTCAAATTTCATGTTATGGTTGCACACATTGAGTGAATGTCCCTTATTGATTTTGGGGTCAGTGTAGGTAAAAGGTCAAGGTCATAGTGACCTTAAAATTGAAAACCATTTCTGCCATGTAACTTAAAAATCATTTGTTGAAGAGACTTCAAACTTTACATCATGATTGTTCACATCGAGTTGATGACCCCAATACATTTCTGGGGTCAGTGTGTCATAGGTCAAGGTCATAGTGAGTCAGTGACCTTAATGTCTAGAATCATTTACACTCTATGACTCAACAACCATTCTTCATAGAGACTTCAAAATTCATGTAATGATTGCACACATTGAGTGAATGACTGCTATTGATTTTGGGGGTCCGTAAGTCAAAGGTCAGAAGATAAAGAATTTAAAGCAAATTATTTAATTTTAAAGCTGAAGGTTTCCTCCCCATATATCACAGATGCATCATGCTTACAAAAAACACCTTTCTTGCACATAATGCTCCGCAAAGTGGTGCTTTTGTTTAAAAATTCTAGTGTTCATATTCTATGAATAAGAAAATGTTCATGCAAGGTGCATATATAAACTAAAAACTAGCTATGATAGCCATTAGCAGATGAATGTTATATGACTTAAATAGAAATTTTATTTCGTTTTTCATGTATCAGGCAGTTTCAACCAAGGAATTGAGATCTGTTCATGATGCCAATTCTGCACAAGTTGGTTCAAGTCCAGTTAAAGATAAAACGGTTAACGTAGTTAGTGGACGATGGATGTAATGACAGCAGGAAGCCATTGTAGCCCAAAACTTATGTAGTGCTCAGGTGAGTTTAAAATAAGCTCTTTTCAAAATAGCGACTTTGTTAGTGATAGAGGGCTATTGTCAAACCAAAAAGCTACAGCATTTAAGGTATGTATTTAGCTATAAATTTATTCATTGTTATTTAAAGGTGGCCAATCTGATTCCTTTAAAAAAATCAGCTGTGCTTATATTTAAGTTACATTATGTAACAAAATGATAGATAATATAAAAAAAACCAATAAAGGATACCGTTTTGGCATGGATTTAGGTAAGGTTTGGAAAAAACAGATGTACAGATTTTAAAGCTGGCGGTATGCATGTTTATTTTTAAAATGCGTGTGTGCACCAAGTATTTTGATTTTATAGTTGCTAAGCAACACCTAAATGATTTGCGGGTAAAAATGATGGATAAAGCAATATCTGTCAAATTTCTTGTCTGCATGCTATAACTTTCATTTTTAGCAATAGTTTTGCAAATTTATACAGTCATTTCCAACATCAAAAAGTAATAAAGAAAAACATTGTATCCTTCATTCAAAGATGGCAGCATTTGTTTACAAAATGAAGGATACAATGCAGGTTTGATTCTCAGCCCTAGTAGTTGAAATGACAGCATTAAATACTTGCTTTTGGCATATAGTAATGTCTGTAAGCCTGTGTACATACTATTCATGTCCTGTTTGCAACTATTTTTAGCTCACCTGGAGCTAAAAAGTGCTCAGGGTGAGCTTTTCTGATGGGTCTTTGTCCGTTGGTCGTCCGTCCGTCCGTCGTCAACTTTTCATTCAAACGACATCTCCTCTGAAACCAATGGGGCAAATTTAATGAAGCTTTCCTGGGATGTTCCTTGCATGAAGCTGTACCAAGATTGTTCAAATGGTTCTGGTCCATTGCATTTCTGGTTCACTGGAGCTAAAAATAGATTTTATAAGAAAGATCTTCTCCAAAACCACAAGGCCTGGAGCTTTGATATTTGGTATAAAGCATCATCTTGTGAACCTCTACCAAGTTTGTTCAAATTATGTCCCTGGGGTCAAAACTGACCCGACCTCAGGGGTCAGTTGATTTTACATAGAGTTATATAGGGAAAACTTGAAAATCTTCTTGTCAGAAACAAGAAGGCCTAGAGTTAGGATATTTGGTGTGTAGCATTGTCTAGTGGACCTCTACCAAGTTTGTTCAAATCATGGCCTCTGGGTCAAAAATGGCCCCGCCCCGGGGGTCACTTGTTTTACATAGAGTTATATAGGAAAATCTTAAAAAATCTTCTTGTCAGAAACTGTAAGTTATAGAGCTTAGATATTTGGTGTGTAGCATTGTCTAGTGGACCTCTACCAAGTTTGTTCAAATCATGGCCTCTGGGTCAAAAATGGCCCCGCCCCAGGGGTCACTTGTTTTACATAGAGTTATATAGGAAAAACTTTAAAAATCTTCTTGTCAGAAACCGTAAGTTATAGAGCTTAGATATTTGGTGTATAGCATTGTCTAGTGGACCTCTACCAAGTTTATTCAAATCATGGCCTCTGAGTTAAAAATGACCCCGCCCCAGGGGTCACTTGTTTTTCAAAGAGTTATATAGGAAAACCCTAAAAAATCTTCTTGTCAGAAACCGAAAGTTATAGAGCTTAGATATTTGGTGTGTAGCATTGTCTAGTGGACCTCTACCAAGTTTGTTCAAATCATAGCCTCTGGGTCAAAAATGGCCCCGCCCCAGGGGTCACTTGTTTTACATAGAGTTATATAGGAAAAACTTTAAAAATCTTCTTGTCAGAAACCGTAAGGCATAGAGCTAGATATTTGGTATGTAGCATTGTCTAGTGGACCTCTACCAAGTTTTTTCAAAGCATTAGTGCCGCTTAGGGGAGCTCCTGTTGAACTATAAAATCTTGTCTTGAATGTCCAGCAGATCCAGGTGAAATTGAACACAGTGTATTTGTTTAAGTGTTTGTCCATTGTATATTTTGCCATATGATTTATAAATTATACTACCAGCCAGTAGCTGTAATTATGTGTCAACTCTGTACCTCATTGGTATATTTATAGAATTTATGTTTCTTGGCACAATGTTTAACTACAGTTCTGTATCATTAATTTTTTTTCAGATCCTGTTGGTTTCAGTGTTTCAGTCAGTCTAGAAGATTATGAGGGAAAAGAAAATGGTGGCAGTCCAAAAGGGGAAAGAGGAACTTTAAAGCAAACTTTGTTCCGTGAAAACAACACTGACCGCCATTATATATTATAGGGAAGAAAAAAAACTGTATAAACTGCTGGCTTGATTTTAACCATTATATAAACCAACATTTATTGTGGTCAGCTGCAAAAAAAACAAAGCCAGCAGAGGCAGGGTTTATCTTCCATGATTTGTCTGAATTGGGAATTGATAAAATCTTCTCTTTAGAAATTCCTGACCCAATTAAAAATAATTTTGAACAAAATTATTCTTTGGATGACCCTCTATCATGTCTGTATCAGTTGCAGAGATTATTTTGTGTAGAAAGGGCATGACTGCTAGAGGCAGGGATTATTTATCTTTGATGTCAACATGAGATAGATTTAAAATCTCTTGTCACTGTTAGTAAAAAACTACTGAATATAGAAAATCTGTGTTAAATAAACTGGGTTTAAATTGACCAGTCTTGATGATACTTGGTATAAAGCATCCTTATAGCATCCTGATACCTGTGTCATTTTATACGCACTCAAAGTTATTTTTATGGCTTCATGCAGATTTTACATATATGTTGCATTGCTTAATTGTTATTATTTGTACATATACATATGAACAAACTATGCTTTCTGGTCAGAACTGTTTCTTATGACAACAGTCTTTGAACTACAAAATTTTTCATACATACAAACAAAAACGATTTCATTTTTATTTTAACATCTTCCAATGAGCAACTGAATTTTCATTGAAAGTTTTTTTACAACATTTGAAAACCTTAATACTTTGTTCGGACGTATGAACAAAATGCATAAGTCAGTCATTTCCTTGATTTTGAAAATTACACTTGTTTGTACGTACAAAGAAAATGTGTGAAGTCAGTCATTTCATCGACATGGAGAACTGCACTTGTTCGTACGTACGAACAAAATGTGTGAAGTGAGTCATTTCATCGACTTGGAAAACTACACTTAAAATTGTTCGTACGTACGAACAAAATGTATGAAGTTAGTCATTTCATTGACTGGGAGAACTACACTTGTTCGAATATACAAACAAAATGTGTGAAGTCAGTCATTTCATTGACTTGGAAAATTTCTATTAAAATTGTTTGTACTTATGAACAAAATGTATGAAGTCAGTCATTTCATCGACTGGGAGAACTACACTTGTTCGTACGTACGAACAAAATGTATGAAGTGAGTCATTTCATCTACTTGGAAAACTGCACTTAAAATTGTTCGTACGTACGAACAAAATGTTTGAAGTTAGTCATTTCATCGACATGGAAAACTACACTTAAAATTGTTCGAACGTACGAACAAAATGTATGAAGTTTGTCATTTCATCGACATGGAAAACTACACTTAAAATTGTTCGTACGTACGAACAAAATGTTTGAAGTTTGTCATTTCATCGACATGGAAAACTACACTTAAAATTGTTCGTACGTACGAACAAAATGTTTGAAGTTAGTCATTTCATCGACATGGAAAACTACACTTAAAATTGTTCGTACGTACGAACAAAATGTATGAAGTTTGTCATTTCATCGACATGGAAAACTATGCTTGTTTGAATTCAGTGAAAAATACGCTTGTTCGTACGTACGAACAAAATGAATAAAATTATTTTACTGATCTTGGCTTATTTCTTAATAAAAAAAACAGTTTTTACAAGCGTCAAGTCACTTATTGCAGTCATTGATTGACTTGTTCGTACGTATGAACAAAATGAATGAATTAATTTACTGATCTCAGCTTCTTTCTTTATGAAAAAAAAACAGTTTTAGAAGGTTTGTTCGTACGTATGAACAAATTTTCAGTCATTAATTACATCAGTACCTATCATTGTTCGTACGTATGAACATATTGCTGATAAGAAGCTGTCTATCTATGAAATAAATAAGAAAATTTTATACTTAATATTCATTTTGCTATTTTTATGAGTATTTTCACTGTTAAATTTACTTGAAAAAACTCTATATATGGGCCAAAAAGAGGGACCGATCGGAAAATCCCTTTTTATTCTGGAAGGGCATATTCTATCTCTTGTAAGACAGAAATATGCCGACTGCTGTTTTGAGGTAATAATCTTGTTACATAAATAAATATAGGCTTCACTTTGACAGTAACCATTCTACCTCTTGTAAAAAATTATACTGACTTTACTATGACAGTAAACATTCTACCAATTGTAGGTTATAGATATATATACACAATGCACTTTGGCAGTAATCATTTAACCTCTTTTTAGACCAAAAAGTATATACTGTCTTCACTATGACAACTTTTAAGATAGAAATATAAATTCAGACTGCACTTTTGGATTTATCAGTCTACCTCTTGTAAGATAGAAATATACTGACTGCACTTTGAGTAATCATTCCAACTCTTTTAAGAACAAAATATATCGACTTTACTTTTGTAGTTAACATTCTATCTAATGTTAAATTAAAATTAAAATAAAAATAAACCGACTGGACTTTTTTAGTATTTATCATGTTAATTGATCCTCTTGTAAGATAAAGTATACATACTTCACATTTACAGTGACAATTACCCCTTTGTTATATAAAAATATACCGAATTCACTTTGTCTGTAAATATCCAAGCTTATGTAAGATAGCAAAATACAAACCGCACTATGATAGTGACCATTCGTTCTTTTCTAAGATAAAGAGTAATCATTTACATGAAGTAATCATATTTTCTCTAGTTAAATA
The DNA here is from genome assembly GCA_012932295.1 of Cyclina sinensis. NCBI lineage: Eukaryota > Metazoa > Mollusca > Bivalvia > Venerida > Veneridae > Cyclina > Cyclina sinensis. The sequence continues at coordinate 63,548,681 of JAAONU010000001.1, read as the reverse complement.
AAAATAAAAAACATACAAAGCTGACTTTGACGGAGATCATTGGACCTCTTTTAAGATATACAGACTTCACTTTGACATTAATCATTTTACATGTTACAAGGAAAATATATACAAAAATTCTGTCTCTTGTAATATACAAATATACATAATTCATTTTGAAAGTAATCATTCATTTCTTAAAAAATAGAAATATAGATACTTCGCTATGACAGTAATCATTCTGCCTTTCATAAGATAAATCTTTACAGACTTCACTTTGACAGTTATCATTCTACCTTTCATAAGATAAATCTTTACAGACTTCCCTTTGACAGTAATCATTCTACCTTTCATACGATAAATCTTTACAGACTTCCCTTTGACAATAATCATTCTACCTTTCATAAGATAAATCTTTACAGACTTCCCTTTGACAGTAATCATTCTACCTTTCATAAGATAAATCTTTACATATTTCACTTTAACAGTAATCATTCTACGTCTTGTAAGAATGAAATATACCGTCAGCACATTTGTAGTCTTCATTTTAGTCTTGTAAGCTAACACAGTTACCACTTACCTCTTGTAATAAAGGACTACAAAGACTTTGCATTGACAGTAAAATTTCTGTCTCTTAGAAATTAAATATATTGGGGTTCCACTTTGACTATGACAGTAAACGTTTTACCAGTGACTGCACTTAGGCAGCAATTATTTTCACTCTTGTCAGACAATAATATGAAGAATTCACTTTGACAGTAATCATTCTACCTAATGTAAGATGAAAATATATCGTACTCACTTTGACAATAATCATTTTACCTTTAAAAAAAACAATGTACAGACTTCACTTCGACATTAATAATTTTTCCTGTTATAGGACAGAAAATTAAGATGCACTTTGATAGCAATTATTCTACCTGTTGTAAGACAGAAATATGCAAACTTCACTTTGACAATAATCCTTCCTCCTCTTATGAAAAAAAGAAGATACAGACTTGACCTTGGCATTATATTAGATAGAAAAATGAAGACTGCAATTTGACAGTAATCATACTACCTCATGTAAGACACCATTATACACTCCATTTATAAGTAATCATTTGTCCTGTTGTAAGAACCTCACTTTTACAGTAATCAGTCTTCTTTTTGTAACATAGAAATATACAGACTACACTTTGTTAGTAATTATTCTACCTCTTCTACAGAAGTACATACTTCACTTTTACAACAATCATTTACCTCTTGTATGATAAAAATGAACATACTTTACTTTGACACTAGATTATCTAGCTGTTGTAAGATAGAAATATACAGACTGCTCTTTAACAGTTATCATTTTACGTAATATGACAAATAAATGTAGATACTTGAGTTTGACAGTAATCATTCTACATTTTATAAGGTTGAAAGAAACAGACTTCACTTCGACAGTAATTATTCTACATCTTGCAAGATAAAACAAAAAATAAACAGACTTCACCTTGACAGCAATTAATCTACCATTTGGAAGTAAGAAATATGCATACGTCACTTTGTCACTCATTATTCTACCTCTTGTAAGATAGAAATATGCCGACTGCACTTTGGATGTTACCATTTTCCTCTTTGTAAGATAAAAGATTACATATTTCACTTTGACAGTTATTATCCATGAAAAATATCTTATGTCTGAAACTTTTCGTTTCACACAGGAAAATTTTCAAATATTTAATGTTTTAAATAGGACCCCCGTGGTGGTGCAATTTTTGCCCCAGGGACACAATTTCGACAAAATTGGAAGAGATCTACCAACAAAATATCTAATCTCTATGGCATATTGTTTCAGATAAGATTTTTTAAGTCTTCCCTTTAACAGATTTCATAAATTCAAGAGACCCCTGGGCAACGACAATCATTACCACAGCTGATTTAGTTTAAAGATTTTAGATGATGTTCCATGCAAATTATCTATGCTCTAAAGGTCACGTTTTTTTTCTTCGCAAGATGATTTTCAAAGATCTTATATCTTACATAAATAGGACACCCGGAGCAGGTCCACTTTTGACCGTGAGACAAAATTTGAACAAACTTGGTATAAATCTACTAGACAATGCAACATTCAAAAAAGCTGAGCTCTATAGCATAAAGTATGAGACAATATCTGTTTAAAAAAATTTCTATAACATCATATGTAAAATCAAGTGACCACGGGGCAGGAGCATTTATGAATCCCCTTTGCAGATGAATTATGCAAAGTATCTAAGGTTTATATCTCAGGATTTCTCACAATAAGGGTTTCAAAGATTGAAAATTTAACAAAAAACATGACCCCGGGGCTTTACAAGTTTTGAACCAAGGGACGTTATCTGAACAACTTTGTTACAGATCTACTTCAAATGCAAAATTAAAAAAAAAATGTCCTACAGCATATGGTTTAAGCAAAAATATTATTAAAGTATTCCCTGTAAAAGTCTCTGTAAAATCAATTACCCAGGGACATGATCATTTATAACCCATGTAAATAATTTGAACAATCTTGGTAGAGGACCTATAGATGACGATCTATGCAAAATATCTTATTTCTAAAACCTACGGTTTCTCACAAAGTATTTTAAAGATCATATATCTTATACAAATAGGATCCCTAGGGTGGGTCAACTTATGACCTAAGGGACATAATTTTAACAAATGTAAGAGCTTTTTAGACAATGCAACATACAAAATATCGAAGCCCTAAGGCATATGGTTTCAGATAAGAATATTTTCAAGTCGTTTCTTTTTAAGCCTAAGTAAAATCAAGAGACCCTAATGCAGAGACATTAATGATATCAGGGGCATAATTTGAACAATCTTGGAAGAACACCTCTAGTTGAAATGCGAAAAATCTAAGTTCTGAACTTTAGGGTTTCTAACATGAATATTTCAAATATTAAACGTTTTACCTAAAAAGGATCCTTTGGATTAGTCCAATCTTAACCCAGTGACAAAATTTGAAGAAAAGAAATTTAAAAAAAAAACTTTGAAGAAATCACTGGACATTAAAACATACAAAACAGATTATCAGGGGCATAATTTGAACAATCTTGGTAGAAGACCTCTAGTTGAAATGCGAAAAATCTAAGTCCTGAACCATAAGGTTTCTAACATGAATATTTCAAATATTAAACGTTTCACCTAAAAAGGATCCTTTGGGTTAGTCCAATTTTAACCCGGTGACAAAATTTGAAGAAAAAAGGCAAAACAAAACCTTCGAAGAAATCACTGGACATTACAACATACAAAACAGATTAGCTCAAGGCATACAATTTTAGAACAGAAGATTTTTAAAGTATTTCCATGTAAGCCTTTGTTATACAGATAATTCCGGGGCAGTGGCATTAATGACCCGTGGGGCATTTTTGTTAATTTGTAAAAACTTGGTAGAACACAACTAGATGATGTTCAAAGCAAACTATCTAAGGTCAAAAAATAACGCTTTCTAACAAAAAAAGATGTTCGAAGATTCAAAGATCTTACAGTTTACATATATAGGACCCTGGGGCGGGGCAAATTTAATCCCTAGGGATATTTGTTTTAATACTGCTTTGTTGTCAAATAGACAATACAAAATACAAAATATATGAAATGGTTTCAGAAAAGAAGATGTTTTCCCCTAATTAATGGCAATGCAAAATCAATTACTCCTGAGAAGGGCCAGACAATTAACGAAAATGAAATCCAAAGAGGTTAGGGGAACGGTCAGTGGCTTTACACCATGTTCTAAGCTGCACCTTCCTCACACTTGCCCCAACAGTTTATCACAAGAAGAAAAAGAACAAGTTGTTTAGGTGTATTAACTCTAACCCACCTATCAACCATACAGTGTTGCATGCAAAAGCAAATAAACATATAAATCATAAAAAGCTTATGACATTGGAGAGCAAAAATGTAGGTACCCAGAGACCTGACAGAGGCCAGAGTATTTGGAGTAATATCAGCAAGAAGGGCAGGAACAAAGGAGATGGATCGAGATTCTGCTGTCTTAAAAACGCCTAGAAACCTTCATAAACTGTCAAACCCCTTCCACGATCGTGCAAACAAGAGGTTAACAAAATTTGACCTCCAGATGATGCTCCATGCAAACTGTCTATGGTCTAGAGCTTACGGTTTGTCACAAAAGAATGTCAAAATGAAAATATTTGACACAAATGGGACACCAAGGGCAGGGCCAATTTTGACACTCGGGACAATATTTGAGCAAACTTGCTAGAAATCTACTACTCAATGCAACATTAAAGTATCTATGCTCAACGGCATATTGTACCAGACAAGAATGTTTATATAATAGTACTTGTATTAGTTAAGTTAATTCAAGTGCCCATGGGCAGTGCCATTTATGACCCCAGGGGGATAATTTTAAAAATCTTTGTTGGGGACATCTAAATGATTCTTCATTCAAAATAACTTTCCCATTGCCTTGTGGTTTCAGACAAGGAGACTGTTTCAATCAGAGACATAGATAACAGAGATAAGCAGCTCCCTATGAAACCTATTACCTGTATAATTTATCACACATGTCGGTAGAAATTACCAAAAATGGCTTGTTTTGTAGCAGATAAAACTTAAAAACTATTAATTCCACATTCATAAACTTTACATTTTCAAAAAGTCTAAAATTCCTTTTACAGCTGCAGTAATACAGACATTTCAATTTTGATTATGATGTTATCAAAAACAGGTAGAATTAACAGACTAACATTGAAAACAGATTTTAATTTGTCCTAAAGTAAAACGGGCATGTCTTACATTATGAGTGTTAAATTCCTGAATTTTTATACATATTTTTATTTCTAGCTATAGTTTAATGTTTAAACTTTTAGAAAATGTATTATAAAAGTCTGTATGACTTGTGGTCTTATAGTCATAGGATACTTAACTTTGTGTCATGTGTGATATTTTACCATTCATTAGAGTAGCTTATCTCTGTTATCTATGTCTCTGTTTCAATATCAGCCCATATGAAATAAACTGATCCAAGCGGTATAGTCATGAATGATCCTAGTGACATTGTTTAAACAATATGTGCTTTATGTTCCATCCAAAGAATCTTATCTCTAGGTCTTGTGGTTTCTGACAATTAGATTTTAAAAGATTCCCCTATGTTTGATAATGTTCAAAATGCAAAAAGTTAAAGGTAAGTCCGGTATCGGCGATAAAATTTGTTAGTTTGTGGTAGATATCCCATCTTTCAAAATTTTCCTCTCATGCGACAATTGCATTCATTGACATTTTTAATATTGTTATAAAAAAGTGAAATCAGGAAAAAACACAGTGTCCCAAACACAGTCAAAAGGTAGAGGAAAAGACAGCATAATTTCATCTTTTTTTAAAAGGGGTCACCACAAACAAGTAGCGAACAAGAGAAGCCGAGAGGTTACCGCCTATGAACTGTAGAACAAGTAAATTGGGTTAATTAACTCCAATTCACCCATCAACTCTAGAATTTTTCATGAAAGTTCTTAAAAGGCGAACGATTTGTAAAATTTTAACCCTGAATGATGTAAGTGGGTCATTTAGATAAAAATTACTGATAATACAATTTAATGGTGTTTTAGTAGTGACGAAACCATTTTCATTAGAAATATTTAAGTCAAGAAAGTTTGATTGCTTTTCTGAAGTGGTTGCTTCATCAAGCGTGAGTTTATTTAAATATATTTTGTTAACATAGCAGTATAAAAATAACAGATCAGCAACAATAGGTGTACAATAAGTAGCCATTGGGATGCCCAATAACTATTTATTAACAGAAGTTCCAAATCTAACATTAACATAGTCTAGAATGAAGGTCACTCGATTAAGTAATGACAAGTCCATAAAGTACAATTATCCTTACAACCATCTGAAAAAATGCTCTAGGTGCATTGCAAGAGATATAGGTTTTATTTTCTATTGCAAAAGATATTTTATGGGACTAAAGAGCTTGTATTCTATTAGATTATTAGGGAATGAAGTGTACAATGTAGACAAATCATAAGTTGGCACAGAGAAAGGCTTAAAATTAATTGATGTAAGCTTCTTGAAGACATCAGCCAAGATTCAAGTAGACCAAAACAGATTTTTGCGAGTGGTTTTAAAAATGTTTTAGTACGAAGTATCTAAAATTTCATAGTTCACACTTATTTTATAGTTGTCACATTGATTTTGTTTCGATCAAACGTTATAACATTTTGTCTAAACGAAATAAGATGTCATTATAAGTAATATTTCGTTTAAACGTAGCAAAATGTCGTTTCCACGATTTAAAATTTCGTTTAAAGAAATGAGTTTTCTTTTAAACGAAATCAGATTTCGGTTCAACGAACTAATATTTCGTTTTAACGAATTAATGTTTTGTTTAAAAAATATAAGAGGTCGTTTAAACGAAAAACGAAATAAGAATAAAACGAGATCTAAGTTTTTTTTCAAAGAAAATAATATAAATGTAACAACAACAGAAAAGTGTGTATAATGTAACTTTAGGGGTGCCGTATTTTAGCAATACCTAATAATATATTATTTCATTGCTGTAAGACAAGATGTCAAGAGCATGGATTATTCAGTATGTCAATATTTTGAAGCAACATTACATCATTGTGTGATAAAAATATCCCTGGACCATGATTATGTAATCATACATGCGTTTAGTTGAACTTAATTATATTCATGAAATTGTATCGATGTGTTTTAGTCATTTCAACTTCAAGTATATTGTGTGTTTTGTAGTTATTTTGTAAATTGACTTTTCTTTTTTTCTGAAAAAGTTATGTTCATATTTATTATGAAAATATTCATCATTTTTCCTTATATATATTTTAGTAACTTTTAAGTTGGTTCAAATTAACAACATCTTTTTAGAATTTCACATTTAAAATCTTATAATTACTCTTTGTTATAAAATTATTACTAATGGTTAATAAATTTAATACTAAGAATAAAATTACTCAACACAATAGTAAATGGTCCTTTATAAAATAATCAAAATATATTTTTCACTTTCATCTTTGTAATTCTTCTGATTAGCATAAATAAGCCCCACAAAATCAAATTAAATCGTCATACATCTATTCAAATCAAATGCACAAATCAACACATATAAAATACACATAACAGTATGGAAACGATCGAAAAAAATTCGGAAAAAAAAATAAAAAAAAATAAAAGAAAAACTAAAAAGCTTCTTACATTCTTAAATTTTATATAAGACTATCTTGACTTTGGACTCACTCTTGCCTTACTCTTCTTTCTCACAAATTTTCAACCTTCTTTTAAAACACTGTATTTGTTTTTCTTTACCTTCATTCTAATTCCTTATCTTTTCTTTTTTTCTAAAAAAACCCTCACTAGCTTCACTGTATATATAATACATTATTGGGTCATGAAGGATCCGCCTTTTCATATATTGTAACACTGTCTTTTTGTTATATATATATATACAGTTGAAAATCGAAATAAAAGATAAAAAAAATATTACTTAAATCAACATGCCATTTCAAGATTCCTGCTTTATGGTTACACTGATTTGTGATACTTGATTTTGAATGTTCTGGGCTAAGCCAAACTGGTGATAAGGCAAAACAGGAAACCAGAAGTGATAACTAAAGAAATGTCAAAATTCGTATTGACAGTTGTCATATTATCTCTCATACTCAAATTTGACAATACCTATTTCATATTTGCAAGGGGTAAGACCTAAACGTGTAGTCTATGACTAATGTCGTCAGTTTTCGCGTAAATATTCAGGAATTGGGATAAATTATCAACAGCTATGGGGATTTTCTTGGAATATTTGTAAAATATATACGACTGGTACCTAGCCATATATGTATGCTAACTGTAGCTGCTATTTGACAGAAGAAGAAATGTGTTACAAAAAGTTATTGAAGGGATGCCAACAAGGGTGTCCCATTTCTTGTGTGATTCTGCAATAATTTACTTAGGTTTTAGAACTTGTCAAACTATTCTGCTTCATTGAAACAATATTTTTAATAAACATGCATACAATTAAACATTTACAACCAGTTAGGAACATATATTATATATTATGTTCATATTTTTTTTAACCTAAAGACAATAAACGTGTAGTTTTGGGTCACTTTAAGATTATATTGTGTAACCTCGGTTCTTTATTGGTGTTAAAGTCAAGTTTTTCAAAATAAGCATGTTGAAAAGTTTTACAAAGAGTTTTGTTTTGTATATTTCACTTTATGTTTCTGATTAAAAAACCAAAGTATTTCCTTTTAAAAGCTAAGATGATTCCATTAATGCAGCTATGAATTTGAACACTTCCGATTTTAAGGCTGGAAGGTTATGTGGTGCTTTTCTTTGTCAGGTACAAATACAGTATTACCAGTAAATATTAAACTATGAAAGGTTTTGACTTGATCACAAGTCTGCAGATTTTATTTAAAAAATCAAAACTGACAATTTTGTAGATATTAGATACATGCAAACATTATATTTATAAAATAAAAAGGACTTGTTAAGTTGTGCGAAAACAAATTGTCAACTGACAGACAGCCTGTGCCACACAGTTAAATTAACTGTATATATTTGGTACATATAAAAACTGGCAATGTGCTAAGCTCCATATTGTCATTCAAAGGTGAATGATTCGATCCCTAGACTCAACAAAATATCTCTGCGACATTTATTCTTGGATACCGTATATAATGTTCATTTTCATTTTACCATTATTTCAGTTAAAAGGAAACAAATTAGAGATACACGCTAATTAGACAAGTTAGATTTCTTAAAACATTTGTAGTTTTTAATGGAGTTTGAAAAAATATCATCTTACTTCTTCCACAATCATATCAGTCAATATTTATTCCGCTTTAACTGTTCATTAAACTTAAATGAAATAATGAACGTTCTATGGCAACATTATCATCTAGAAACTTGTAAAATGTTGTAAAATGTACTTGCATAATTAGTTGGTTCAAATGTTTACATTATTACAAAGTTTTTATGAAGTCTGTCTACATTACAATGCATAATTTCAAATGGGTCATGCAATCCATTCAGAACAGCTTTTCATGAGACATTACGTGTATATTTTCGTATTTATTAATAGTATTAAAAAAACAATGTCAATGACTAAAGATGAAGTGAAAATCATTTTTATAAAAAAAGATAGACCTGGCTGATAAATATCATCACCTTGCTTAAACTGCCGTTTTGCAATAAATTTTAAATTACGTTGCTAATAAATGTGGTTTTAAGGTATTTCCTGCAAGTGTTTGGTCTTTACTAATGAAACATGGAAAGGGGATGAAAATGGAATAGTTTGCAATAGGTAAAATGATCAATGACATCCCTTATCTTCGTCAGGTATACATCCGAGATTTAATCTATATTTGTAAAAAAAAATGTAAGTTATCTTTGGAGGATCTATTTACTTCTCATATATGATATGTATGAATAGCTTGTAAGTATATGTCATACTGCTATTTTGCTATGCTATTTTATTTATGAGATGTTACCCCAAGTTACAGGGTATAGAGTTTATCATTCCGGCATCTACAATTCCAAGGTGAATTTGTGCTAAAATATTCTGATCTTTTTAATCTTTTAATTCTGGCTGGATATCAAACAAAATCTGATTATGATATTTAATTATTGCTTCAACTCATAACTGTAAGAATTGTTTATTGTTAACATTTACTTAGCTGTCTGTAAAAAACAATCTTGAGCAAATAAATAAATTGAACGTTAACTTATGTTGTATCAAACGACTTTCGATTGCTTTCACTTTATAAAATCACCATGTGTAGTTCATGTAATGCCTTTAAATTGGAAAAAACACTTGTTTTGAGTATGATTTTAGTACAAAATAACTGTTAAATTTAACCAGTATGTTATAGTGACAGAAAGATATTTTATGTATTAGAATAGCGGTATGTAGTTATGAAAGAACCGAGGTTAGACAATATGGCCTTAAAGTGACTCAAACTACACGTTTATTGTCTTAAGTTAAAACAATTGAACAAAGATGCATTATCTATGTTCCTTACTAGTCGTAAATGTTTAATTCTGTTCCCGTTTACTTAAAATATCAATTTAATGGCGCAGAATTGTTGGTCAAGCTGAAAAACCGAAGCAAAATATTGCAGAATCACACAAAAAGTGCGATACCTATATTGGCATCCCTTCAATAACTTTTTTGTAACACATTTCTTCAGACTGAAGAAAGTTCTTCTGACAAATAGCAGCTACAGTTAGCATACAAATATAGCTAGGTACTAGGCGTATACATTATATAAATATTCCTAGAAAATTCCCATACCTGTTGATAATTTATCCAAATTCCTGAATATTTACGCGAAAACTGACGACACTTGTCATAGACTACACGTTTTTCTCGCTTAAAGCACCGAACTACATGATTTAGGTTCCACTTCTTGATTTGATAACTTTCCATCTCTTTTAAGATACATTTAAGCAGATCGAACTTAAATATCTATATTGATTGGTGAATACTGAGTACACTTTGAAAACTACTGTTTTGTCGCTTTTAGGATAGGAATATATTGACATCACTATAAATATTCCACTTCGAAGAGAGATTTAAAATAACTTGAAAAATTTCATGTGTGTCAGAATTATTCAACGAAGCTCGGTTCCAAAGTTAAGTTGTTCATTGCAATCACTTCAAAGATGTTTAAAGTGAGCCTTACTCAATACCTCACTTGTATTAATTAGAGATCATTTTCAGAGAGTGCTTTTCCTTTTCATACATGTTATACTTGATTTACAGTTTTGGTTTAAGATATGAAAATAAGGGACGACACTTCTTAAGAAAATGATCGACGACTTGTGGAAAGCAGAAGACCCCACCCCTATCCCGCAAATTCATGTACATTTCATTCTACATGTTAATTTATTTATGTGAAAATTCCTTAACGAGAAAATTTGTTGAAAATCTGACTCACCTGTCATAAGAGTATAATGTCACGATGAGTTTCTTAGTGATTGTATTTACATGTACGAAATATGTTGTTTTAATAACTGTTTCGCCATTATGTCCTTTTAATATTTTGTAAAAAGAATGAATATAAAGATAAAACTACAAATTATTATTGAGTATCTATCTTTTACACTCTACAATGTTATAAGCTTTCTATGTTTTATATGTTTGTGTGCTTTTGCATGCAACATTGTAGGTTTGATGGGTTAAAGTTAATTCACAAAGAACATTTGGTTCACTGCGACGAATCGACTGGATGTAAAACATAAAATCCTATTTCCATCAAGTATAGTTAAAGTAAATGTTAATAAAAGGACGATTTGTAATAATACAATTTTGATTTTATTTAAGACAACATTATCCACTAAGATGTACAGTGGTACATTAAAGATGCTATCTATCTTGGTGAGATATTATCCTAATTTATATGCAAGATAAAATAAATTTCAACAATAAGAACTTGGTTGTGTAAGGCGACCAAAAATGTTAGTTACAATTTAATTTCAGCACTTGTTATCTTTAAATATAGTAGTGCAATAAATGTTCAATAAATCCATTCAGTGTCTATACACACCGGGCTGCGTTGTTTTTGAAACAGATAATTCATTTCACGTTTAATTTGATAAAATTACAGACCAGCTTTCATATCGCACTCTAATCTCGTTTAGAAATAGTTATCTGACTAAAATCTTAATAATATTTTTACAATCGTGTCAGCTTCATTTAACAAGTTTCTTTATTTAAAAGGAAGATGTACTTACTGTATGTGCTTCTTCGCAGTAAAAAAGACATACTTATGCAAGTGTCAAAACAAAGTAATATAGATATACACTTAGAGTATTAGAGTCAATCAATCAAAAGCAAACTTGATTGAACAAATTAAAACTGATTGAAAAATATTCTACCATATCAATTAATACATTTATCCGTTAAAAACACATAAATTTTTCCATGTTATCTTTTAAAGTAAAATAAGTATATATATATATATATATATATATATTCCGTGAATGTTAAAGTTTAGAAATTGTCATCGGAAATATGTAGCACAAGTGTTTATAACTTTTGCTTCCCTAATACCACGGTTTGCTATTAAAACCAAGAATATCTACTTTATTTAAATATAACCCGTTTACTGATAATCGGGTGGAATATTGTGATTATTTTTTATCGATCTTTCAAATGCTCTGTAAGCTCTTCTTAACAATTTAAATGTGTTGCTTATATCGTAAGAAGTTTTAAGAAACGTATACATGGTATATGGGGTAAGTGTGAAATCATAGGCAAATTTGTTTCCTTTTTATTTTAATCGAACATACTAAAATAAGATTTTTACAGCAATATTTTAATTTGTAGAGTAATAAACTGATGCCAATGTCATGGGGTGTTCTTGTGATTGACGTACTTAAAAAATGCGAAATATTTAACTGACGACTGAAAGAACGAAAAACAGATCTAAACAAATCGAATAAATAATCGGAAATATATATAAACGAATAAACGAACAAGTAATATAATAATAGTTCTAATTATAATTAGTATTATGATTCAAAAGCAATCTTTCTCTACTTGAAACCTCGCCTTTTTTTTGAAAATTATAATATCGTTACAACACCAAAAAAGTATTAATAGATATCACTATGCTGATGTTATGTGTATTTTTTATTTATTTAATCATTGTATGAGTATCATAACTGCGATATAACATTAATCACCACGACAGAATAAACACAACATTTAATTCATTTTTATTTCAGAGAAAAAATTTGGATTAAAATGAAATGCGAATTTATAAACTTGTATAGAAATACTGCCATTGCTGAGGAAAGTTGCATAGTTTTAAATTTATGTTACAATTTCGAGAATTTCGAGGAATGATATAAAAATTATTATATATTTGATCTTCTGATAAACAATTTGACTTTTATACATTTGTTTTAGCAAAAATGCAGAAAACATTTTGTTTTGCTTATGACTATTGTAAGTTTAAAATTTCGTTAAAATCCTTTAATTTTCGCTAAAAGTAGAACCGAAGACTTAAGAAAAAGAAAGGACCTAGCTAATGCTGCTAAAGAGGGACTTAAAGAATCTTGTAAAACCTTGTTATTACACAGCTCTGTATTTTTCTGCTCGCAATCTCAGCACATAATGTTTATAATGTATATTTTTATACTTCCTTCATTTCTTCCTTCCTTCCTTCTTTTTAATTGAATGGTAGAACGAAATTGTTTTTTTTTCTCCTGACTGAGACACATTCAAACAATTGTAAGATAGAACACAATAGAACAGTTTGTAGGTTGTTTTTTTTCTAAATGTAATGACATTGTCATGCACAATGTTGTCATGATCAGGATGAAAATACTAAGCATACATATTTAGAAATTTTACTGATTTTATTCATATGCGAAGACAAATTCTTTAAGGCAATCATTAGATCTTAAATTCTTCTCTGAGTCACATTTTGTTTAATTTTAGACAAGATGAACTTATGCTTAGACGAACTTCAATTTGATTAATATTTCTAGTGTATAATAAGATATATTAAGTTAGTAAAAGAATTATCTATTTATAGGTTCATAAACACTAGGAAGATCGGAAGTCAACTTTTATAAGAAAATAAAGTTCGAATTAAAACCTAAACATATGTTGAACGCATCATGAAAAGGTAAGCACGGATAAAATTTTGTCTTTCAAATAGCTTCAAATAAATGTAAATTTATAAACTAGTAAAATTTTCATTAAGTACAGTTACAATGTCAATAATAGTAGCACAGTTTGTGAAAATATAATTTTGATTTTATTTAAGATAACACTCCATTTGGTCCACAGTGGTACATAAAAGATGTTATCTATGATAGTGACACATCATGCTAATTTAAATGAGTGATAAAATCTTTTTCAAACAATACGAATGTCGTTCTCGAAGGCGAACAAAGGTATCAGTGACAATTTAATTCCGCACCCTTCTATCTGTTGATGTAATTATCATTACAAATACACTTTGTCGACGAAAACATTCTACAGTTAGGTCATTCGATAGATTTCTAACGGCTACATAACATGAAGTTTGATATTTTTAGCAAAAATGGAATGGAGACTTCATAAATCGAAGGACCATCACTTTGGTTTCTTAATTCCAAATTTTAGATGACCTGACTTATTACTGGACTAGTTAGTTTTAGTTATCAAAAGTATGCTTTGAAATTGAAAACACAAAAAAGGTAGATCTCTGTTTTATAACGTAAATAATTTTTGGTTATTTGTAAACTTGTAAAAAAAACTTTTACTATACTTATAAAAATTGGATTAATCGAAACTGATTTCATATTAAATTTTAATTGTAAATTTAAAATGTGATTTAGACTAAAATGTGTTTACAGTACGTCAGAGAAAATCAGATCCTTGATATTTTCAATACAGTTTGCTCAGTTGTAGAATCAGCAGTATGATATTATTTTACAATATTAACAGAAGGCTTTAAAATTAAAGTGGATATTTTGAAATTTAACAACAGAAACTGCTTCAACTGACGTGGTAAAACTGATGTTCTCAAAATATACCAAAGTCGATCCCCCATTATTTGCGGCGCGCTGTATATATATTATTGTGTTACCTATTACAAGGTTTTAAACATAATTACACTAATCTTTCTCACTTAATTCAAAACACATATTTTTTTAGTATATTTACTTTTATTTGCTTATTAGTTAATTTACCCTGAAAACCCTAAGAATGTATTATTTCATATCAATTCTCAAAGTGCAAACCATTCCCGCTATTTGTGATATTCGTGACAATCAAACTTGGTAGACTTAAGTGGTCCATCCATATTAAACTACATCTTAACACTTAACTTTTAAATAGGTGAATAATTTTAGATGTTATTATCATATGTAGCAATTTATGAATCAAAATTAAATCAATTAACATATATCAGTGAAAGGACTTGATGGATATATTATGGTTATAAAAAGTACCAATAAATCTCTATCTATCTATCTTCCATCAACGTCCAACCCCTTTCGGGGGCGTAGACGTTTCGCGCGTCGGGATCAAAAGAGAAAGATTATAGTGAATAAAAATGTAGAAATAAAAGAAGTAAAGATAAAATTTTTTGGTTAAAAATATAAAAAGTTTTACTTGCGGGGAACTAGGGTGAGACATGTTCAATGCTACTTACTGCAGCATTGAACTGCTCTAGGGTGGGGAGGTGGGCAACATTAGGGGGAAGTTGGTTCCAATGAAACACTGTTCTGGGAAAGTATGAGAACTTATAATAATCCTTGGTTGCAGTGATTAATCTATAACAGAGGGTGTGACTGTGGCGAGCAGATCGGGTCATTGGGGTCAGATAGTCATTAATTGGGATAGCAACCAGATTATGATGAATCTTATAAAATAATGATAACCTAGCATCTATACGCCTTAATTCCAATTGCCGGAGTTGAATGGAATGGAGCATATCTGTTACACTGGATGTTCGACCATAATCAGATTTTATCCAGCGGGCGGCTCTACGCTGGACACTTTCGACTTGGTCTATTTGTATCTGGGTGTGGGGCGACCATATCTCGGAGGCATATTCCAGTTGGGGTCTGACTAGAGTCTGGTAAGCGATGGACTTAATGGGTTCTGATCTGACCTTGATGTTTCTCCGGAGAAATCCTAAGGTTTGGTTCCTAAATCCTAAATCATGCTTACACTAAACATGATTATTTATCGAGTGGTAACTATGCATATGACGACATAAATTGTCATATATCAGAACATTTTCCACATACTGTGAATAATAGGAAAAAACACTTATCATAATAGAATGTGATGTCACGTATAAAATAGTGTCATATAGTTATAGTGAATTTGGATAGGAATAAACTATGACATTTCCGTTTTGTCTAGTTAAAGAATAATAAAAATGATCAAAAGAACATTTCTCGGCACAAACGATTCCTAATTCTGGGCACACTTTGACTAAATGGAAATATTTAAAAGAGCGCTGAAGGTCATAATTTCAGGTGTCTTTCAAAATTCTACTAGGAATTATTCGAAGATATTTTCCTGTATTATCTTAATGATTTTATTTTAAAGTTTCATACCTTTGCGATCTTGTTTAAGGACACCACGAAATATATGACTGAAATTGCCTAACCTGTTGCTGATTTTATTTGCGTGCATTTTATTGTCTTTTTTGTATCAAACACGTTACTCCAAAAGATATTATTCCAGGTGATTGCAGACGTGTTTTTAACAAACCCAGTGTAGGCAAGACACAATGAAACATACGAACTGGATATATTTATTTTCTGTGCCCTATTTCTGTAAAATATCATTAAACGTTTATCAGCTTATGTAAGAGACACTTATATAACGACATATGGCGCAAGTTAAAATCACATATTAAGAACATGAAAAAACAGGAAAAGTATCAGGATAATTCAAGACACTGATTCTAAACATATATATTTTTATTACTTTTATCTAATTATTATAGAATGTTATCATAATCATATTTATCTTAATGTTATCATATATGTTAAGATTAATTTCAAACATACTAATTTTGAAATGTAAAACTATATTTCTGACATATTTCAAACATATGATATCAATTATTTTTTGTTTTACACAGTCTAGTCTAATTTCATCAATTAGTTATCTTTATCAGGGTGTGACTGTTGCGAACACCTGTTTTATTTTGTAATTATTATTATGAAATAAAAAGGCTTTTCATACGTATATTAAACTTTTATTAAAATTCTGTGTAAAGGCACATGATATGCACTGTGCAAATATAACATGAAATTGGTCAAACGTTGTATTCATATCAAATAAGTCTTACGCCAAATTTCATTGTTAATACAATTGAAAGCTAAGACATTCCAGCATTTTGTTTTTAGAACCTATTTACAATATATGTAGTTTTCTTTGGTTATACTCAAATTCTGATTTCTTTAATCTAAAATTAACATAAAAGTTAATACTGATAAAAATGAACAAATTTACCAGAAACTACAGAACTGATGTATTACTTTAACGGTTATAAATTATTCAAATATAGGACGCCTTTTTTACGCTCATACATACTAGCGTTTCAGTCATTTATGATTAACTCTTGTTTTCAATTTGATTAGACTGTCTGTAGATAACCTATGTATTTTTGTTTGCATATAGCAAAAAATATTTATCAAATAACAATCTTAAAATATTATAGATACTTATTCTAATTATTTAGATATAATATTTTATCCTATTCTTATATTTCTTTTATAAATCTTTAACGTTTAATAATTGTGCATCGTGTAATCCGACATATACCTTCAAATAAATGTGAGACAAAGTTTACACTTTTTTTAGAAAAAAATGAATATTTTTCACAGGTTCATTAAACTAAGACATTTCAACTAATGAACTTCTTAAGATCGTTTCACATACAATGCTATTTTTCATGTTAAATTTGTTGACAAAAATTGAGCTTTTTCCCTGCTTATATTCTGTAAAATGTAATTCGTTTTAGTCAATAAAATGATTTTGGAAAGGTAAGATTTAAACTGTAAAGCATTTGTCTTTAAATACTTACGATATTTAGTTTTCTTATTCCAGTTTTCATAAATGAATCAATAAAATTTTAATCATTTAAATTAGTGTTGCTTTATTTTCCTGCGTCTGAATTTGTTATTAAATTCTTAATAAGAAAAACGTTAGAAATGAAGGAATCAAACATCTGAAACAGCGTGAAATTACAAAAGCAATGGTATAACAACGACAATAATAATAATAATGGAACTAATATTTCTTTAATTCGAGCATTTTTTTTTCATTCATTCATTCATTCCTTAATCAATCTATCTATTTATTCTTTCTTGTTGATATTAATTTTCAAATCTTTTATTCATTGATCTATTATTTAAAGAAGTTATTAGTTTCTTTTCAGCAGATCAGACTTTGTTTCCTAAGACAGGTGATGCACATTTTTAGCTCACCTGAGCCTTTTGCTCATGGTGGGCTTTTGTTACCGGACTTTGTCCGTCGTCCGTCAACAATTTCATTCAAACGACATCTCCTCTAAAACTTCTGGGTCAAATTTAATGAAACTTGCCTGTGATATTTCTAGCATAAAGTTCTTCCAAAATTGTTCAAAGAATTCAATTCCATCAAGAACTCTGGTTGCTATGGCAACTTAAAGGAAAAACTTTGAAAATCTTCTTGTCTGAAACTAAAAGGCCCTGAGCATTAAGATTAAGTATGTAGCATTGTCTAGTGGACCTCTACCAAGTTTGTTCAAATTATGCCCCTGGGGTCAAATTTGGTTCCACCCCGGGGGTCAATGGATTTTACATAGGCTTATATAGTGAAACTTTAAAAATCTTCTTGTCTGAAACCACAAGACCCTGAGATTTAAGATTTGGTATTTAGCATTGTCTTGTAGACCTCTACCAAGTTTGTTAAATTTATATACCTGGGTCAAATTTGGCCCCTACCAAGGGGTCAATGTAATATACATAGGCTTATATAGTGAAAATTTAAAAATCTTCTTGTCTGAAACCACAAGGCCCTGAGCCTTAATATTTGGTACGTAGCATTGTCGTGTAGACTTCTACCAAGTTTGTTCAAATTATGCCCCTGGGGTCAAATTTGGTTCCACCCCGGGGGTCATTTGATTTTACATAGGCTTATATAGTAAAACTTTAAAAACCTTCTTGTCTGAAACCACAAGGCCCTGAGATTTAAGATTTGGTATGAAACAAGCTTTATCAAGCTTTTTCGAATTATTAGATTAGGTTTAAGATCACCGAGGCTAAAATAGGTTTATATACTGTACCTCATAGAGCCTTCATTTAAAGACCAATATCTTTGATATTCGGTATATAGGGTCCTTGCATGGACCTCTACCCATGGGTAGGGTTTTAGGTCACTGGGTCAAGGTCACCATAGCTTATGATAAATATTTCTACTTTCTGTCATAGAACCTTTATTTATTGACTGATATTTTACATATTTACATATTTATATTTACATTACTTACATATTTTTAATTAAAACATGAAATACTGCTTAACTGCAAACCTACAGCCAAAATACTCAAGTGTGCGATGGCCCTCTTGTTAAACATTTATTCCTATATCTATGTTAGAAATGGATTTGTCTCCGATGATTCATTAAAGTACACTTCCCATGATGATATTATATGGGTTAAAATTTCTGGGAACAGACTCTTATTAGATAAAGATTTTTTCGTTGGTCTTTGATATGTTATACCAGATACGAGTAGAAGACAATTGGTAGTGGAGGATAATATTTTTGATAGGTTTACTGAGTCAGTAGTATCTATTGAAAATATGTCAGACGATGACTGTTACTATTCAATTTTTGGAGATTTTAATGCTCGTACCTCTATGCTTCCCGATTTTGTCACAAACGATAATTTAGACCTTTCCAATGTTGATATTTTACCGAACTATTATTATACGGATAAAGCATTACAGCGAACTTCTGAAGACAAAGGGCATGTCCATAATAACGGGAGATTATTGTAGATTTTGGCGAACAAACAGGTTCCAGAATTGTTAACGGTAACAAAGGGAACGATGCAAGTTTGGGGAAATATACATTCGTTATAATAGAGAGTGTAGTGTGGTACATTACTTGTTGTGCAAGGACAATATGTTTGATCATTCAAAAGACTTCATGGTTGATTGCCCCAATACACTATCTGATCACAGCCAGTGTCTGTCACTTTTTCAATAAAACGGTTTTAAGCGAGAGTATTAAAAACTATTATATACCGCTGGCATACCAATGTGATAATCATAAATATATTTGGAAGCATGAGTTAAGAGACAAATATCTTGAGTGTTTGGCAAATGAGGAAACCACAAAATTATTAAACAGCTTCACTAATGATATTTTATCAAGTTCTACTAAAGGTGAAATCGATAACTTTGTATCTGTTTTTAGTAAGGTTGCATCTCCGTAAATGTACCGTTAGAGAAAGCCCGTGAGTTTACTCAACCATGGTATAACGAAGAATGTTATGAAAAACAACAATTATTTTACAAATGTTTGAATAAATACAGAAATAGCAAAAGTGATGAAAATAGAGTAAATATGGTTAAAACGAAATCAGAGTATAAAACATTTTTACGAAAGTGTAGATATAATTTTGACCAAGAAAAAACAAATAAGTTACTGAATGTTAGATACGAAAACGCACTTTTATATTTGAATTTGTTGAAGGAGTCTACTGGTGTAAAACAGTCAAATATACCATTGTCAACTTTTGAACAGTATTTTAGAGCAGTAATCCACAGGATAAATTTTTCTTGCCGGATTAAGATATTTTGCATTTTGTAGATCGGTACGAACATAATGAGTTCAAAATTATGTTTCATGAATTGAATATTCAAATATCTAACAATGAGATTTATAACGCAATAAAAGAATTGAAATATAACAGATCAGGGGTGGGGCAGATTTACTTATTAATGAATTTTTAGTAACAGTAAGCAAATATTAGTACCTGTTGTGATTTTTTTATTTAACAAGATTTTTGAAATTGCATATTTTCCTGAGCGATGGTCAGAAGGTTATGTGATACCTTTACATAAAAGAGGTAGTATTAATAACGTAAGAAACTACCGCGTTATTACACTACTAAGATTATTTTGGTAAATTATTCATCCGTGTCCTTAATAACAGACTAAAATTATGGGTAGAAAATTACAATGTGTACATTGAGGCCCAAGCGGGTTTCAGGTCAAAGATGAGTACGGTTGACAATATATTTGTTCTGCATGGTTTGATTTCTCATTTTTTTAACCAAGGGAAACAACTGCACACTCTTTTCAAAGGCTTTTGATTATGTTGTTAGAGACAATTTATGGTATAAATTAATAGAACTAGGCTTGAGAGGAAACATTTTTTACATTGTGAAATCAATTTACGAGTCTGTCAAGTCAAGAGTTAAATATTGTAATAACGTAAGGGAAGAATACTCTTGTATATTTGGGGTTACACAAGGGGAGTGCTTATCTTTTCTTCTGTTTTCCACGATCATCAATGATTAAGAGGACGTTTTTATTAAAAATAATGCAAGCGGTATCGATGTAAGTATGTGTAAGATATTTTTATTACGGTATGAGGATGATATAGTTGTAATGGCAAATTCAGCTGAAGAATTGCAAAATGATATTAATCTATTAAGTAATTATTGCAACACTTGGAAGCTTAAAGTTATAGAAATATTTCTTCATTTCGTTTCCAACCTTATCTTAATTGTTTTAACATTACCAAATTTTGTCAGTCACTTAAAAGATTAAGAGTATCTACTCATAAGTTGCAAATTGAGGCTGGAAGATGGGTTAGACCATAAAGGCTACAATAAGATTCAGTAAAACATTGATTTTGCAAGCTACATACATAAGGGCAAACAAAGTTCTTTATTATTAAGATTATTTGTTGAACATCGCTTGTTCGGTTTTTGTTTTGAAAGCATGTGTTTTTTCTGTGTATTTGTTGTTCATGTTCATGTTCGTACATATATATACATATATATATATATATATATATATATATATATATATATATATATATATATATATATATATATATATATATATATATATATATGTGTGTGTGTGTGTGTGTGTGTGTGTGTGTGTGTGTGTGTGTGTGTTCCTGGACCTTCTCAATGTTTTCTACACATGTTTCAACATTTGTTACTTTACGGTACTTATTTTATGGATGAAGTACCAAAATCATTTATTATTTAACAATATACTACTACTGCTAATTGTGTAAACTACTGTTCGCCGATATCTTGTTACACAATGTATCATGCTTATGCTATCTTCATGAGCTTTTTTACCTCAAATGGATTAAATAAATATTTGTCTGTCTGTCTGTCTGTCTGCCTGTCTGTCTGTATGAAATAACAATGAATCATCACTTGGTGGTGCACTGAAATTCTTCACACTGATGTCAACAAAAGTAGATCAAAATTGGCAAACTAGTCACGTTTTAGCAAGAACTAATGAATTTCACAGGTGAAGAAAATAGATAAATGAAAACAACAAACTAGTCAAGTTTTAACGAAAACTAATGCATTTCACGAGTGAAGATTTTTGTCTTTTTATATATACACAGTCTATATCATATGAATAAAAGATATTGTATTTATTTATTATGGTATGAAAAAATTATACTAATTAAATAAAAAAAGATATTTTAAACATTACTTCTGCAAAAATAGTACGGCAAATGGTTAAGATGAGATATGTTTGATAATGGTGATGATGGTGTTGATGATAATATTATGCTGCTGCTAATGATGATATAATTATGATAATATTGGTGAAAATGAATCCATGCTGCATCTTCATGCAATTACATGTACAGTCATTACTTAACCTTTGTTTTACCTGTGTATTTTAAAATCTACAATCATATTACGTTGCTATATTTTTCAGTGAATTTTCACAAGAAAAAGAGAAGTAACACAAATTAGTCTGTATGCATACAACGGGCATTTTCTTAAGCAAATCAGATACACTATTTAAAAAATAAAATTATTTTATGGACCGTTATTTATTTTTGGTAAAGTAAATAAATGTTTCAAAAGTTTATTTCAGTTTAATATTTAAATGTACTTTTAATGTTTGATAATATCTCTATATGACATTGTCACTGCAAAGCGTATGCAGTTCATTAAACATTGTATACATCAAAATTAGACGGATGGATATAAATATATATACTTTGATATCTAAATTCGGTAAGATTGTAAGTAAATAATATTCAACAAAGTAACAAAACACCTTAATTAAGTATGATGTCAGATTTTACACTATCTATCATTCTGATTTTTTGCTGTTTCAATTTAAGGTTAAAAGTATAGTTTGATGAATTTCAAATATTCTCCTTCTAAAACTATACTTACGTATTTTTAACAAAGGAACAACCTGTGTCTTCCTCGATTTATTAAACGCATTAAACCGAAGTCAAAAACAGTGGTTAAACAACAACGACGAGAAAAATGATAGTCTTTGTTATATTTATGAAACAAAGTTAATTTTATACAAACCATATTAAAAATTTAAGCTAAACATTTCAAAACATTCAAACTCACAACCCTTGCCTTTCTAAGCTATAAATAGACGCATCAGAATACAGAATACAAGCAAGTAAGATGCTAAATATGAACCCATATACAACGCCTCATCATCAATTTTATTTTATAAAAGGGACAATCTTTTAAAACATTGCGTATACCTGAAAATCTATGACACTAACCTATTTCAATTGTCTAAAATAATGATTATTATTATGTTTTAGTTTATTCTTATCCAAACGTAGTTTGTGTCTGTTGTTTGTCATTTGTCAAGTTTATGCAACAATTATTTGCTTAAACGACATTTCATCACCTGATAAAAAGTAAGAAAACTTTGCAGTGATTGAGTCGTATTTTTTGTACAGATGCTAAATGAATATCAGACTTAAAACGAATGATAATATGTGAAAGCTCCAATCTACATATCATCTGGCCCTGAAAAATTGTGCAACTTCATTGTAGTACAAAGGTGATATTTTACTTTTACTACCGTAAGAGAAAGACACACCTGTCGGTTACGAATAACAAATACAGTCTTTCGGAAAGGATATAAAAGTGTCAAACAAATTTTCAGTATCAATACACGCCGACGTTCTTATTATTTGAAACAGATTTTATCTTATGATAAATTTTACGATACAATTATAATCATTTATCATCTTACAGGTCATCCTTAAGGGTCGTTAAGGAATGTTATCTTTGAGAAAATCTTTTTAATGTTTCATATCCGTGTATTTTTCATTAAAAAATATTGACCGTCGTGATTTGAAGGACCTGAGTTTAAATGGCAATTTGATTATGAGTTACTTGTAAATTGAGAAAATAGTTGTCCAAAATTGTAACAGATCTTTTTCAAATGAAAATATTGCTTGTTTTTAACATTGTCTTTTCTTCTCGGCTGTATAATTTAAGACTTTTATTTAATGCCTAAATGTCATGAATACGAAACATTTTCGGATAAAAGAAACACAGCGAGTAAGTGATCAAAAAGGCAATTCAATAGTTTATTCCAGCTTGTTAATTCTACGTCGACCACAAAAAAAGGTTCTGAAACGTATCAATTAATCCCAACGATTTTGTCCTTGGTTTCATTCATGTCCCTAACATAAATGTAGAATATTTAATGTCTCCGGAAGCACTCACCCTTTGTGTAACCAGATATCCCTGTTTCAGGAACCTTGCATTTGCGACTTAAACCCCTTTGATTGAAATTTTGAAACAAACAGAATTCTGATCGACGTTTTATATATTGTGTGCAACTTTAGGCAAAAAATGGAGTGAAATCTGGGCATATTAAGATATTTCAAAAATAAATCGTAGATTATTACAAGAGCAACATAACAAAAACATTAAATAATGCTTAAACTCAAATTAATCTTAAGTACATGAATTACGAATAAAAGTGAGTGTCCAGTAATCATCATCATCACCATCATCGTCACCAGTTTTCTAGTTAATATAATCATTTAGTATTATATTTCGACATTATCACAATTATGAAAATACTGAAACATCCCATCCTCTTTCTCACCACCATCGTTATTATTATTATTATTATTATTATTATTATTACTATTAATTCCTTTTTTACTTTATTATTCTTTACTATTATCATCATCATTATTACCATTACAGTCATCGTCATCATCATTAATGTTATCATAGTGGTCAGTACAGTTATAAGTATTATCAGAATTGTTTTTTATTTTGAATTATTGTTTTTAAATTGTAACTATAAAGGAATCATTATAGTCCGTATATTTCGTATTATAATTCATGAGTTGTAAAAAAATGACTTTTGACAGTTTTCAATTTTACCTTCCACACTATTTAAATTTGTAAGGTGTGGCCTTGTAGTAAAACTATCGTGTTTTAACCGCCACTATCATTTAGCGCTGTGATGGTCAACACGTCAGGACTAAATTTTAAATGCACGAATTTGAAACTGATAAGGTTTGTGATTGCTTTAATTTTTTCACAAGTTAAAAGTGTTTATTATTTGGTTATTTCATTTATTATGCTACATTCATTTTACATATCAGAGATTCAGATTTGAGAAAAAAAAATCTGCAACTAGAAAATCAATGGGTAATTCAGCGGTTTCGTCAATCGAACAAAAAATGAAACTTTAAAGACAAGCTCGAAACGCTATGAAAACTTGTTCAAAATTAGCATATCGGGTAGTTATTAGATACAACCTTCACAAAACATAAAAATTAAGACATAAAATAAATATAGTGTAATTGTTTTATGCTTGC
Organism: Cyclina sinensis; assembly: GCA_012932295.1. Taxonomy (NCBI): domain Eukaryota; kingdom Metazoa; phylum Mollusca; class Bivalvia; order Venerida; family Veneridae; genus Cyclina; species Cyclina sinensis. The sequence continues at coordinate 63,523,372 of JAAONU010000001.1, read as the reverse complement.
ATATGCTAAATAAATCGTAATCTTTGCACCATATTTGGTTTAAATTCACTAAACAAGCGAATACACAATATGATTTTAAATTTAATATTTCATTAGACAATTTATTAAGTATTTCATTTGCAGTTTCAGATTTCTTAAGTAAAGTAAATGAAAATACAAATAGGAAATGTAGACATTTTAAACAAATAAGAGATTTTGACTGAATCTTTTCTTTATAATTTTAAACTATAATAACATTAAAAGAAATACGGTTTCAAATCAAAAATATTTTTAGTGAGTCAGATGATTTGAAGCAATTTGAAAACTATATGACATCTTAATATCTTTGAATGTAACGGTTATGTAAAATTGACCATTGATTTTAATAACTTGAAGTGGCTTGTAAAAGTTTGTATTATTTTGAAGTAAAGCCTTAAGAGAGAGAAAAACACTTCTGATTATACATCAAGCCGATCTTTTTTTGGATTCAAAGGTCATTCATTGGACACCTTATTCGAAATTTGTAAGGTATAAATATATTTAAACAAATTGACACATATTCAGGCATAATTGAAAATTGCAGTTAATGCTTCATATTCAGACACGTATGTATGTATTTAAGAAAACGCTGTTATTGCTCTTTTTCTTAATTATAATCATTACTTTCAATTATAATAATAATAATTCAAAAAGTTTTATTTTTATATAAATCAATGCTGTTATAAAAATATAATGATTTTCGTATGACATAATAGAAAAAAAAGGTTTTTGAAATTTATTTAATTTTATTAATTTTGTTATTTTAATTTTAACTGAGCCTTCCTTTAAGTCATTATGACACAAAAAAATATCTAAATATATATTTTTAAAAATGAGTTATTTTAACTAAATTTAAATGCATTGTAATAAACATTGATTCGTGCTTGCATGTTTTCAGATCTTTATTCATTGATTTATTTAAGCTTGCATTTATCTATCACCTTCATTCATTTAGTCATTCATTCGTGTGTTCGTTCGTTCGTTTTTCATTTATTCATTCAGGTAGGAAATGTAGACATTATAAAAAATAATAAATTTTAACTGAAACTTTTCTTTAATATGTTAAATTTAGATAACTATTAAAAGAAATACGGTTTCAAATAAAAAATATTTTTAGAGAGTCAGATGATTTGGAGCAATTTGAAAACTATATGACATCTTAATATCTAAAAGTGACCATTGACTTTAATTCCTTGAAGTGGCTTGTTAAATTTTAATTATTTTAAAGTAAGGCCTTAAGAGAGAGAAAAAAACATCTGATTATACATCAAGCCAACTTTTTTTGGATTCAAAGGTCGGAGGGGGGATTATTTTCATTGGACACCTTATTCGAAATTTGTAAGGTATAAATTTATTTAAACAAATTGACACATATTCAGGCATAATTAAAAATTGCAGTGAATGCTTCATATTCAGATACGTATGTATGTGTTTAAGAAAACGTTGTTATTGTTCTTTTCCTTAATTATAATAATTACTTTCAATTATAATAATAATAATTCAATAAGTTTTATTTTTATATAAATCCATGCTGTTATCAAAATATAATAATTATCATATGATATAATAGAAAAAATAAAAAGGTTTTTAAAATTTATTTAATTTTATTAATTTTGTTATTTTTATTTTAACTGAGCCTTCCTTTAAGTCATTATTACAGAAAAAATATCTAAATATATATTTTTAAAAATGAGTTATCGTAACAAAATTTAATGCATTGTAATAAACATTGATTCGTGCTTGCATGTTTTCAGATCTTTGTTCATTGTTTTATTTAAGCTTGCATTTATCTATCAGTTCCTTCATTCATTTAGTCATTCATTCGTGTGTTCGTTCGTTTGTTTTTCATTTATTCATTTAGGTAGGAAATGTAGACATTATAAATAAATAATATATTTTAACTGAAACTTTTCTTTAATATGTAAAATTAAAAAATCTATTAAAAGAAATACGGTTTCAAATCAAATATATTTTTAGTGAGTCAGATGTTTTGGAGCGATTTGAAAACTATTTGACATCTAAATATCTCTGAATGTAACGGTTATCAAAAAGTGACCATTGACTTTAATTCCTTGAAGTGGCTTGTTAAATTTCTATTATTTTAAAGTAAGGCCTTAAGAGAGAGAAAAACACTTCTGATTATACATCAAGCCGATCTTTTTTTTTGGTTTCAAAGGTCGGAGGGGGGATTATTTTCATTGGACGCCTTATTCGAAATTTGTAAGTTATAAATTTATTTAAACAAACTGACACATATTCAGGCATAATTAAAAGTTGCAGTGAATGCTTCATATTTAGACACATATGTATGTATTTAAGAAAACGCTGTTATTGCTCTTTTTCTTAATTATAATTTTTACTTTCAATTATAATAATTATAACTCAATAAGTTTCATTTTTAACAGTCGAACCTGTCTTAAGAGACCACACAGGGGAGAAAGGAAATTTGGTCTCTTAAGACAGGTGGTCTCTTAACTAAGGATTTGTGATGGAAACGTTACAATCTGAGTTACATAATATTCTTTTCAATACATTTTATGTTTTACTTTTTAAAATATTAATGTACATTGTGAAACATGTAAATACTGCATGTATGCACATTAAAAATGATTTTATACGAATAAAGCTACAGGAAATTATAACACTGACTTTTTATGCCAATATTCCACAAATAAAACTCAACCCTGTATTATACACAGTAGATTTAAATGTTTCTTGTGCAATAAAATTGTAAAAAGAACTTGACAGTCCATGTATGGCTTTAAACAGTCATAAAAATATCTGATATTTTGACTTGTTTACGTTCCATCTACAAAAAAATAAAGTGTTCCTCGATTTCTGCAAGATGTTGTAGAATGCCAGAGCTACCTTTAGAGAGAGCAAAGTCATTTGCCTCTGCACATGAAATGGCATTCGTTTCTCTATTTTCATTATTATTATTATCATCATCATCATTATCATCTTATGCCTACTAAAGACGACAAGTTTCCAGCTGACTGATTAGCCAATAAAATTGTTTTGATCATTTACCGGTCGCATAGCAACGTTAAGGTGGTGCAATATTAAGATCGGAAGTCGCGTTTCGCAGGGGGTCGTTGAACTAAGTTAAATTAATGAATAAAAACGCTCGTGAGGAATTTGTAATGGTCGTATAAGGCAGGGAGTCGCTTGTGAAAGGTGGTCGGATGGGCAGGTTAGACTGTATACAAATCCATGCTGTTATAAAAATATAATGATTATCGTATGATATAAAAGAAAGAAAAAAAAGCTTTTGAAATTTATTTAATTTTTATTTCGTTATTTTTATTTCAACTGAGACTTCCTTTAAGTCATTATGACAGAAAAAATATTTAAATATATATTTTTAAAAATGAGTTATTTTAACTAGATTTGAATGCATTGTAATAAACATTGATTCGTGCTTGCATGTTTTCAGACCTTTATTCATTGATTTATTTAAGCTTGCATTTATCTATTAGTTCCTTCATTCATTTAGTCATTCATTCGTGTGTTCGTTCGTTCGTTTTTCATTTATTCATTCATGTAGGAAATGTAGATATTACAAATAAATAATATATTTTAACTGAAACCTTTCTTTAATATGTAAAATTTAGAAAACCATTAAAAGAAATACGGTTTCAAATAAAAAATTGTTTTAGTGAGTCAGATGTTTTGGAGCAATTTGAAAACTATATGACATCTAAATATCTCTGAATGTAACGGTTATCTAAAAGTGACCATTGACTTTAATTCCTTGAAGTGGCTTTTTAAATTTCTATTATTTTAAAGTAAGGCCTTAAGAGAGAGAAAAACACTTCTGATTATACATCAAGCCGATCTTTTTTGGTTTCAAAGGTCGGAGGGGGATTATTTTCATTTGACATCTCATTCGAATTGTGTAAGAAATAAAATTATTTTACAAATTAAACCAAAAACATTCAGGCATAATCATAAATTGTAGCGAATGCTTCATATTTAGACACGTATGTAAATGTTTAAGAAAATACTGTTGTTGTTTTTTGTTTGTTTTTTAAATTATCATTATCACTTTCAATTATGACAACTATAAATCAATAAACTTTATTTTATGCCCCCGAAGAGAGGCATATAGTTTTAGAACTGTCTGTCCGTCAGTCCATCCGTCAGTCCGTCCGTCAGTCCGTCCGGAAACTTTAACATTGGCAATAACTTTTTATTAGTAAGTGAATTTACTTCATACTTTGACACAACACAACTTTGGACAAGACCATTCCACTGACCTATATTTATTTGACCTTGTCCCCTGATTGACCTTTACCTTGAAGATCCAATTGTCCAAAAACTTTAACATTGCCCGTATCTTCACAATTAGTAAGTGGTTTTACTTTGGACCCTTGCACCCTTTGGACAAGACCTTCCCATTGACCTTTAATTATTTGACCTTTACCCCTGAATATCCAATTTTCTAAAAATTAATATTTGGCCATAACTTACAAATTAGTAAGTGGATTTACTTTATAATTAAAGACAACACTCCTTTGGACAAGACCTTCCCACTGACTTATATTTGTTTGATTTTGACTCCTGAATGACCTTCACCTGGAAGATCCAATTGTCCAAAAACTTTATTATTGGCCATATCTTCCTTATTAGTATGTGGTATTACTTCATACTTGAAAACAATCCTCTTTGGATAAGACCTTCCCACAGACCTATATTTATTTTAACCTTGATCCCTGAATGACTGGTTCTCAGCTCATAGGTCAAAGCACCACTTTCGGGAGCATTGTCATCTTACAGTGACAGTTCTTGTTATCTGAATCCATGCATTTATAAAAAAAAAAAATATTATCGTATGATATAAAAAAAAGAAAAAAAGAAAGGTTTCTAAGATTTATTTTATTTTATTAATTTTGTTATTTTTATAATTACTTAGACTTCCTTTAAGTCATTATGACAGAAAAAATATTTAAATATATATTTTTAAAAATGAGTTATTTTAACTAGATTTGAATGCATTGTAATAAACATTGATTCGTGCTTGCATGTTTTCAGACCTTTATTCATTGATTTATTTAAGCTTGCATTTATCTATTAGTTCCTTCATTCATTTAGTCATTCATTCGTGTGTTCGTTCGTTCGTTTTTCATTTATTCATTCATGTAGGAAATGTAGATATTACAAATAAATAATATATTTTAACTGAAACCTTTCTTTAATATGTAAAATTTAGAAAACCATTAAAAGAAATACGGTTTCAAATAAAAAATTGTTTTAGTGAGTCAGATGTTTTGGAGCAATTTGAAAACTATATGACATCTAAATATCTCTGAATGTAACGGTTATCTAAAAGTGACCATTGACTTTAATTCCTTGAAGTGGCTTTTTAAATTTCTATTATTTTAAAGTAAGGCCTTAAGAGAGAGAAAAACACTTCTGATTATACATCAAGCCGATCTTTTTTGGTTTCAAAGGTCGGAGGGGGATTATTTTCATTTGACATCTCATTCGAATTGTGTAAGAAATAAAATTATTTTACAAATTAAACCAAAAAAATTCAGGCATAATCATAAATTGTAGCGAATGCTTCATATTTAGACACGTATGTAAATGTTTAAGAAAATACTGTTGTTGTTTTTTGTTTGTTTTTTAAATTATCATTATCACTTTCAATTATGACAACTATAAATCAATAAACTTTATTTTATGCCCCCGAAGAGAGGCATATAGTTTTAGAACTGTCTGTCCGTCAGTCCATCCGTCAGTCCGTCCGTCAGTCCGTCCGGAAACTTTAACATTGGCAATAACTTTTTATTAGTAAGTGAATTTACTTCATACTTTGACACAACACAACTTTGGACAAGACCATTCCACTGACCTATATTTATTTGACCTTGTCCCCTGATTGACCTTTACCTTGAAGATCCAATTGTCCAAAAACTTTAACATTGCCCATATCTTCACAATTAGTAAGTGGTTTTACTTTGGACCCTTGCACCCTTTGGACAAGACCTTCCCATTGACCTTTAATTATTTGACCTTTACCCCTGAATATCCAATTTTCTAAAAATTAATATTTGGCCATAACTTACAAATTAGTAAGTGGATTTACTTTATAATTAAAGACAACACTCCTTTGGACAAGACCTTCCCACTGACTTATATTTGTTTGATTTTGACTCCTGAATGACCTTCACCTGGAAGATCCAATTGTCCAAAAACTTTATTATTGGCCATATCTTCCTTATTAGTATGTGGTATTACTTCATACTTGAAAACAATCCTCTTTGGATAAGACCTTCCCACAGACCTATATTTATTTTAACCTTGATCCCTGAATGACTGGTTCTCAGCTCATAGGTCAAAGCACCACTTTCGGGAGCATTGTCATCTTACAGTGACAGTTCTTGTTATCTGAATCCATGCATTTATAAAAAAAAAAATATATTATCGTATGATATAAAAAAAAGAAAAAAAGAAAGGTTTCTAAGATTTATTTTATTTTATTAATTTTGTTATTTTTATAATTACTTAGACTTCCTTTAAGTCATTATGACAGAAAAAATATTTAAATATATATTTTTAAAAATGAGTTATTTTAACTAGATTTGAATGCATTGTAATAAACATTGATTCGTGCTTGCATGTTTTCAGACCTTTATTCATTGATTTATTTAAGCTTGCATTTATCTATTAGTTCCTTCATTCATTTAGTCATTCATTCGTGTGTTCGTTCGTTCGTTTTTCATTTATTCATTCATGTAGGAAATGTAGATATTACAAATAAATAATATATTTTAACTGAAACCTTTCTTTAATATGTAAAATTTAGAAAACCATTAAAAGAAATACGGTTTCAAATAAAAAATTGTTTTAGTGAGTCAGATGTTTTGGAGCAATTTGAAAACTATATGACATCTAAATATCTCTGAATGTAACGGTTATCTAAAAGTGACCATTGACTTTAATTCCTTGAAGTGGCTTTTTAAATTTCTATTATTTTAAAGTAAGGCCTTAAGAGAGAGAAAAACACTTCTGATTATACATCAAGCCGATCTTTTTTGGTTTCAAAGGTCGGAGGGGGATTATTTTCATTTGACATCTCATTCGAATTGTGTAAGAAATAAAATTATTTTACAAATTAAACCAAAAAAATTCAGGCATAATCATAAATTGTAGCGAATGCTTCATATTTAGACACGTATGTAAATGTTTAAGAAAATACTGTTGTTGTTTTTTGTTTGTTTTTTAAATTATCATTATCACTTTCAATTATGACAACTATAAATCAATAAACTTTATTTTATGCCCCCGAAGAGAGGCATATAGTTTTAGAACTGTCTGTCCGTCAGTCCATCCGTCAGTCCGTCCGGAAACTTTAACATTGGCAATAACTTTTTATTAGTAAGTGAATTTACTTCATACTTTGACACAACACAACTTTGGACAAGACCATTCCACTGACCTATATTTATTTGACCTTGTCCCCTGATTGACCTTTACCTTGAAGATCCAATTGTCCAAAAACTTTAACATTGCCCATATCTTCACAATTAGTAAGTGGTTTTACTTTGGACCCTTGCACCCTTTGGACAAGACCTTCCCATTGACCTTTAATTATTTGACCTTTACCCCTGAATATCCAATTTTCTAAAAATTAATATTTGGCCATAACTTACAAATTAGTAAGTGGATTTACTTTATAATTAAAGACAACACTCCTTTGGACAAGACCTTCCCACTGACTTATATTTGTTTGATTTTGACTCCTGAATGACCTTCACCTGGAAGATCCAATTGTCCAAAAACTTTATTATTGGCCATATCTTCCTTATTAGTATGTGGTATTACTTCATACTTGAAAACAATCCTCTTTGGATAAGACCTTCCCACAGACCTATATTTATTTTAACCTTGATCCCTGAATGACTGGTTCTCAGCTCATAGGTCAAAGCACCACTTTCGGGAGCATTGTCATCTTACAGTGACAGTTCTTGTTATCTGAATCCATGCATTTATAAAAAAAAAAATATATTATCGTATGATATAAAAAAAAGAAAAAAAGAAAGGTTTCTAAGATTTATTTTATTTTATTAATTTTGTTATTTTTATAATTACTTAGACTTCCTTTAAGTCATTATGACAGAAAAAATATCTAAATATATATTTTTAAAAATGAGTTATTTTAACTAGATTTGAATGCATTGTAATAAACATTGATTCGTGCTTGCATGTTTTCAGACCTTTATTCATTGATTTATTTAAGCTTGCATTTATCTATTAGTTCCTTCATTCATTTAGTCATTCATTCGTGTGTTCGTTCGTTCGTTTTTCATTTATTCATTCATGTAGGAAATGTAGATATTACAAATAAATAATATATTTTAACTGAAACCTTTCTTTAATATGTAAAATTTAGAAAACCATTAAAAGAAATACGGTTTCAAATAAAAAATTGTTTTAGTGAGTCAGATGTTTTGGAGCAATTTGAAAACTATATGACATCTAAATATCTCTGAATGTAACGGTTATCTAAAAGTGACCATTGACTTTAATTCCTTGAAGTGGCTTTTTAAATTTCTATTATTTTAAAGTAAGGCCTTAAGAGAGAGAAAAACACTTCTGATTATACATCAAGCCGATCTTTTTTGGTTTCAAAGGTCGGAGGGGGATTATTTTCATTTGACATCTCATTCGAATTGTGTAAGAAATAAAATTATTTTACAAATTAAACCAAAAAAATTCAGGCATAATCATAAATTGTAGCGAATGCTTCATATTTAGACACGTATGTAAATGTTTAAGAAAATACTGTTGTTGTTTTTTGTTTGTTTTTTAAATTATCATTATCACTTTCAATTATGACAACTATAAATCAATAAACTTTATTTTATGCCCCCGAAGAGAGGCATATAGTTTTAGAACTGTCTGTCCGTCAGTCCATCCGTCAGTCCGTCCGTCAGTCCGTCCGGAAACTTTAACATTGGCAATAACTTTTTATTAGTAAGTGAATTTACTTCATACTTTGACACAACACAACTTTGGACAAGACCATTCCACTGACCTATATTTATTTGACCTTGTCCCCTGATTGACCTTTACCTTGAAGATCCAATTGTCCAAAAACTTTAACATTGCCCATATCTTCACAATTAGTAAGTGGTTTTACTTTGGACCCTTGCACCCTTTGGACAAGACCTTCCCATTGACCTTTAATTATTTGACCTTTACCCCTGAATATCCAATTTTCTAAAAATTAATATTTGGCCATAACTTACAAATTAGTAAGTGGATTTACTTTATAATTAAAGACAACACTCCTTTGGACAAGACCTTCCCACTGACTTATATTTGTTTGATTTTGACTCCTGAATGACCTTCACCTGGAAAATCCAATTGTCCAAAAACTTTATTATTGGCCATATCTTCCTTATTAGTATGTGGTATTACTTCATACTTGAAAACAATCCTCTTTGGATAAGACCTTCCCACAGACCTATATTTATTTTAACCTTGATCCCTGAATGACTGGTTCTCAGCTCATAGGTCAAAGCACCACTTTCGGGAGCATTGTCATCTTACAGTGACAGTTCTTGTTATCTGAATCCATGCATTTATAAAAAAAAAAAATATTATCGTATGATATAAAAAAAAGAAAAAAAGAAAGGTTTCTAAGATTTATTTTATTTTATTAATTTTGTTATTTTTATAATAACTTAGACTTCCTTTAAGTCATTATGACAGAAAAAATATCTAAATATTTTTAAAAAATGAGTAATTTTAACTAAATTTGAATGCAGTGAAATAAACATTGAACGAATAACTGCATCTCCCGAGATGATATAAACCTATTCATTCATTCATTCATTCATTCATTCATTCATTCGTGCTTCCATGTTTTCAGATCTTCATTCATAGAATTATTTAACCTTGCATATATCTGTTAGTTCCTTCATTCATTTAGGCATCCATTTGTTGGTTCGTTCGTTCGTTTATTCATTCATTCATTCATTCATTCATTCATTCATTCATTCGTTCATTCGTTCATTCATTCATTCATTCATTCGTGCTTCCATGTTTTCAGATCTTCATTCATAGAATTATTTAACTTTGCATATATCTGTTAGTTCCTTCATTCATTTAGTCATCCATTTGTTGGTTCGTTCGTTCGTTTTTCATTCATTCATTCATTCATTCATTCATTCATTCATTCATTCGTTCATTCATTCGTTCATTTATTCATTCGTTCATTCATTTATTCATTCATTTATTCATTCATTCATTCATTCATTCATTCATTCATTTATTTATTTATTTACTTACTTATTCATTTGTTCATTTTTTCGATCATAATTTTCTGTTCGTTCATTGATTTATCATCTGTTTTATTAATGTATTTTGTATATCTTTTCTTTCCGTAAAGAAAAAGAGGAAGAGAAGAGAAAATGTCTTCTTATTTCGTTCTTTATTGGCAGTTATTCAAAACAGTTTTGAGTTTTACAGTACAGTTTTACAATATAAGTAGAATGACAGCAAAGTTTATTATAATTATAATTGCTTATAAGTGATTTAGGCTTGCGTATTCTTTTTAGTATCGTTGACGTTTTCAAATGTCGGTTGATTTTAACATTTTCATTTCTTGTCGAATAACTTTTGTATCATTTCCTGACTTACGATTTTTAGATAACGCCTTTGTCATGAAGCCACGATATTTTTGGATAAAAAACAATACGAGTGAGTGATCAAAAAGGCGATTTTAATGTCCTATTCAAGCTTGTTTATTCTACATCGACCGCGAACCAGGTTCTGAAACATATCAATTCAGTCCAACGATTTCTTCCTTCGTTTCATTTATATTCCTGAAACAAATGTAGAATATTTAATGTCACCGGAAGCACTCAACCTTGGTGTTACCAAATATCCAAATCGAATCACCTCGGGCGACTTCAGTAAGTCACCTCGGAAATAATGTGGTAGGCGCCATATTGGACTATTTTATAATACAGGTGGTGTCTGCTACATTGAGAACATTCCTTAAAGCCTCTACCTGTTTTTGTTTTAAATTAACAATTATTTTCATTTATTCTAATGCATAAGACAAACGCTGCTTGAGTTCTGCCATGTTTTTTTTTAAATATTTTTATTAAAGCTGGGGCGAGTTACCATCTGGTGTATTCATACACTTGCATACGAGGTCTTTATACGAGGTTGGCGGAAAAGGCCGAGTTGTAACGATTGGAGATATCCCTTTTTCAGAAACTTTGTATTTGCGCCTTAAACCCCATTGATTGTAATTTTGAAATGAACAAAATGATATACGACAGATTTATATATTGAGTGCTACTTTAGGGCACAGAAGTTCAAGTTCAACTTATTGCTGCCAACAGTCAATACTGACTATACTAGACAGGCAAGTACTTGCATATGCTTTCTGGGTTCATACCAGTACTCGCGCCGAAAGTGAGGATTGTGAAATGTTGCTGGAGAGTCTGGTGGGTTTTGAACAGCAACCTCTGGATCGGGAGTCCAACGCTCTAACCCCTCAAACACCGCTCCTTCTCAAAAAGAAAGGAAGTGAAAAGCTGTACATATTAAGATATTAGAAAAATAAGTAGTAAGTTTAACATAGATCATTGACAAAGCGACAAAAGAAAAAGGTTAAATAAGACTAAAAACAAAAATAATCATAAGTAAATGCATTACAAATAAAAGTGAGTTTCCAGTCATCAATATCACCAGCCTTTTTTTGAGATTATCATAATTATGAAAATACTGAAAACTTTCATATTTTTGTTCATTATTATAATTTTTATTATTATTAGTATAACTCTTTTTATTATCATTTCACCATTATAGTTATCATCATTGTCATTAATTCTGTCATTGTTGTCAGTACAGTCATAAGTATTATCATAGTTTAGTCAGGACTAAACTTTAAATGCACGAATTTGAAACTGATAACATTTGTGTTTGTTTTACATATTTTCACAAGTTAAAAGTTTTTTATTGTTTGTTTATTTCATTTATTATGCTACTGTCATCTTACATATCAGAAATTCAGGTTTGAGAAAAAAAACCTCTGCAGTCATTTAAAGAATCAAAGGTTAATTCAGCAGTTGCATCTTTCAAAAAAAGATGAGACTTTAACGATAAGCTCTAAACGCTATGAAAACTTGTTCAAAATTAGCTTATCGGGTAGTAATTAGATAACACCTTAACAAAACATAAATATTAAGACATAATTTTAATAAAGTATAACTGTTTTATGCTTGCACATGGTAAATAAATGGTAACTTTTACACGCTATTTGGATTAAATTCACTTAACCTAAAAATAGAAAATTGAAATATTATAGAGAGAGAGGAATTCTTTTATTATAGTGACATGTGTTTAGTATTGGTTTATAAATAAAAAAATACATATCCAAATTAAAACACATCCGGATTAAAACACATCCGAGATTTTGACTGTAACTTGTCTTTATAATGTTAAATCAAAATCTAGTTTTAAAAAAAGAAAAACAAACAAACAAACAAATCAGAATGCGCTTTATTATCAAAAATATATTTTAGTGAGGCAAATAATTTGAAGCAATGTGAAAACTATATGTCATCTTAACACGAAATGTAACAGTTATTTGAAATTGACCAATGACTTTTATTTCTTTAATTGATATGTATTTTTTTATTATTTTGAAGAAAAGCCTATACAGTGGAAAAATATCTTCTTACTATACATCAAGCCTATACAGAGGAAAAAATATCTTCTTACTATATATCAAGCCGATTTTTTTCGCACTCGAAGGACGAAGGGATCATTTTTATGTGACATATGTTTCGGAATGTGTAAGTTATAAAGTTATTTAAATACGCCACATTCATACAGACATTTTAAAAGATTTCAGTGAATGCAATACTTATGCAAATGTTTAAGAAGCAGTTGTTGTAGTTGTTGCTGCTGCTTTTATTATTGTTGTATCTTTCATCATAATTGTAATTATTACTTACAAATATAATAATTTTAATTCAGCAAGCGTCATTTTTTATGAATCCACGTCGGTTAAACGAACAATATTATAGTCATATAATAATTACAATCATAAAATAAATATTTCTAAAATTTATTTTATTTTATTACTTTTGTGTGTTATTTATACTAAGTTTTTTTGGAATCATTAAAAGAATATCTAAATTTATTTAAGATATCAGTACTTCTTTTTTTAATTTGAACGCACCGGAATAAACATTGAAAGACTTACTGCATCTCTCGAAATGTTTTGTAAACCAATTCATTCATTCATTCATTTGTTCATTTGTTTCATTATTTTTCGTTCATTGATTTATCATCTCTTTAATTACAATTTTATTTTATATGTTTCCCTTCGTAAAGAAAGAGAAAAAAGCAACGTTGACGTTTATAAAAAAATCCTATGCAGAGGTAATCAGCAATTCGTCAAACATAGTTTATTATACAAAAGAAGTACCAATATATTCACAATTGTAAAAGGTCACTTTCCTGAATCAATTGTTGCTTTTTATAATTAACGAGATAATATTTCTTGTGTACAACACAAAATTACGACGGTTCTTAGCTTGGGCTCATTTATGTTTACATTTGATAGCTGTTTTAAGTTTTTTGAGATGCATTGGTATCATTTATTATTGTTTCTTTATTTAAACATAATACAAAGTTTAACATTTGTTAATGTTTTATTATATTTTTAAAAATATAAAGTCTGTGAAAAAAATCTGATTGCAGGTTCACAAGTGCTTAGAAGTCAAGATTTATATGACAATAATGAACAGGTCAAAACTTTTGTAAACGACATTCAGAAAAGGTAATCGTAAGTAGATTTGTTTGTCATTTAGGTAGCTACAAATAAAAATTTTGCTTCATTTGTGCTTGTTTTTTTTTCTTTTCCACGGATACTTATCACCTATAATGAGACAGAAAGATAAAGATCACATTTTGATTGTGACATTCAATTACTTAAAAGTTAAAACTTTATAGATCGAACTTTATCGTCTCCATTCTAATTTTAATGCAACAAGATGGATATATGTACATTCTGACTGTACAAAGATATCTCTTATAACAAAGCAAAACACAAAAATATACTTATCACTTATTATGAGACAGAAAGATAAAGATCACATTTTGATTGTGACATTCAATACTTAAAAGTTAAAACTTTATAGATCGAACTTTAATGTCTCCATTCTAATTTTAATGCAACAAGATGGATACATGTATATTCTGACTGTACAAAGATATTTCTTATAACAAAACAAAAAACAAAAATGTACTTAGTACTTAAAGAAAAGCCAGTTGTGAATTTGCTGACTACACTTTGACAACATTCATTCCATCACATTTTCAGACAGCAATCATTTTATCATGAAAATTACAAAAGTATATATACTCCCTCACAGGTACCATTCTTTCTTTCTTTCTTTCATTCTTTCTTTCTTTCTTTCTTAAATGAGATAGAAATATACGGACTGTGCTTTGGCAGATATCAGTTTGTCACTTTTAGGAAAAATGTAAGAAATATGCACTTTTATAGTTTCCAGTCAATCGTTAATTAAATAAAATAAAGACAGTTCATTTTGACAAACCCGTCCTCCTTTTATAAGATAGAAATGTACAGACTGCAGTTTAACAGAAACCATTCTACCACCTTTAAGGTAATGGTTAAAAAGATGCTCTTGAAATAAAGAAACTATAATTTTACTTATTAGATATTTTCTATGATAAATATTCTCCAACCTTACAGTCTATCAGATAGAATTATACAGCCTCCAATTGATGGCAATTAAACTTGCTCTCGTACGATATACATAGACAAGCCCAACATTGAAACTTGCTATATCTCTTTTACAGATATAGACTGATGTTCCGGTCATATGTGTTTTTATGGACATGTAAAGTGATATTCACCAATGTCGAAAAAAGAATAGGTCAGTGAAAACACACGTTGACCGAAACATTGTGCTATAAGGTGTAATTGCTGTATCACATTCCCTATTCAAATGAAGGGTGATAGCTTTTAATGTTCATAAAAAGTACAAGTTCATTAAAAAATAAAGGTTTTTTACTTTTTAAGGGTGTTTGTCAATTTTGTTTACGGACCCGCGCGTACAAGACATTTGACTTATGAAAAGATATTATAGAACAACATAAAAAGACTCAATTTTGATAGTTAAAATTCTATCTTTTAAAGGAGAGAAAAACAAAATTTCCTTGAACAATTATAATTATGTTTTAAAATAGAAAGAAAAACATACTTCAACAGTTACCTTTTGTCACGTATAAGATAAAATGTAAAGAAACCTCTTCAGTTCTGCTGTAGCAGGAAATGCACAAACACTTCTTCAAAAGAATTTTTTGTTTGAAAAGCAGAAATGAGCCGACTCTGACTCTTACCATTCTTACTCTTACAAGAAAGATTACAAAGACTGTAGACTGACTAAGACCATTTAATTTCATACAACAAAGAAATATACAGACTGTACATTGACTATGACCATTTAATTTCATACAACAAAGACATATACAGACTGTACACTGACTATGACCGTTTAATTTCATACAACAAAGACAAATACAGACTGTACACTGACTATGACCATTAAATTTCATACAACAAAGACATATACAGACTGTACACTGACTATGACCATTTAATTTCATACAACAAAGACATATACAGACTGTACACTGACTATGACCGTTTAATTTCATACAACAAAGACATATACAGACTGTACACTGACTATGACCATTTGATTTCATACAACAAAGACATATACAGACTGTACACTTACTATGACCATTTGATTTCATACAACAAAGACATATACAGACTGTAGACTGACTATGATCATTTAATTTCATACAACAAAGACATATACAGACTGTACACTGATTATGACCATTAAATTTCATACAACAAAGACATATACAGACTGTACACTGACTATGACCGTTTAATTTCATACAACAAAGACATATACAGACTGTACACTGATTATGACCATTAAATTTCATACAACAAAGACATATACAGACTGTACACTGACTATGACCGTTTAATTTCATACAACAAAGACATATACAGACTGTACACTGACTATGACCATTTAGTTTCATACAACAAGGAAATATACAGACTGTACACTGACTATGACCATTTAGTTTCATACAACAAAGAAATATACAGAATGTACCCCGACTATGACCGTTTAGTTTCATACAACAAAGAAATATACAGACTGTACACTGACTATGACCGTTTTATTTCATACAACCAGGAAATATATAGACTGTACCCTGACTATGTCCATTTAGGTTCATACAACAAAGAAAAATACAGACTGTATACTGACTATGACCATTTAATTTCATACAACAAAGACATATACAGACTGTTCACTGATTAAAATCATTGTATCATTTACACGATATACATATATAAATCGTACTCTGACTATTATCATTCTATCTCTTAAAAGATAGACATATAAAAACTGTACTTTGACTTTTACCATTCTATCTCTTGCAAGATAGACATATAAAAACAGTACTCTGACTATAACCATTCAATCGCTTAAAAGATAGACATATAAAAACTATACTTTGAGTATAACCATTCTATCTCTTACACGATAGACTTATAAAGACTGTAGTCTGACTATTACCATTCTAACTCTTGCAATATAGACATATAAAGACTTTACTCTGACTTTAACCATTCTGTCTCATACAAGATAGACATATAAAGACTGAACTCTGACTATAACCATTCTGTCTCATACAAGATAGACATATAAAGACTTTACTCTGACTATAACCATTCTGTCTCATACAAGATAGACTTATAAAGACTTTACTCTGACTATTACGATTCTGTCTCATACAAGATAAACATATAAAAACTGTACTCTGACTGTTACCATTCTGTCTCATACAAGATAGACATATAAAGACATTACTCTGACTATTACCATCCTGTCTCATACAAGATAAACATATACTGACTGTACTCTGACTTTAATCATTCTGTCTCATACAAGATAGACATATAAAGACTGTACTCTGACTATAACCATTCTGTCTCATACAAGATAGACTTATAAAGACTTTACTCTGACTATTTCAATTCTGTCTCATACAAGATAAACATATAATGACTACACTCTGACTGTTACCATTCTGTCTCATACAAGAAAGACATATAAAGACCAATTCTGACCATTTGCATTCTATCTCTTGATAGACAAGTTTACAATTATATCCTTTACAAGGTTGACTTAAACATGTTGCACTCTTACTATTATAATCTGTCTTTTAAAAGATATCTTAAAGACTGTACTCTGACTGTTACGATCCTTTCTCATACAAAATAAAATGTGCAGATTGTATCTTGACTATAGTAATTCTATTACATCATAGATAAAGCAGACTGTATAGACATATACAGATTGTATCATGACTTTTACAATTCTTTTTGTTTTTACAAGATATACTTATATGAAGTGCTCTGACTATTACTAATCCATCTCGTACAATGAAGACTGTATCATGACTTTTACCATCCTTCATCTTACAAAACAGACATATGCTGACTGTTGTCTGACTGTGATCGTTTTATCACTAACAAGATGAAAAATGAAAAACTGAAACTTTTACCATTCTTTATCTTACAAGATATACTTATACAGATTTTACTCTGATTTTTACCATTCTTTAACTTACAAAAAAGTCATAAACAGACTGTACTCTGACTTAAACAATTCTGTATCTTACAGGATATGCATAAACAGATTGTACTCTGACATAAACCATTCAGTTTCTTACAAGATATACATAAACAGACTGTTCTCTGACTTTAACCAGTCTGTCCTTAACAGAATATACTTAAAAAGGCTGTATTCTGACTTTAACCATTCTATGGCTGACCAGATATCCATAAACAGACTGTACTCTGACTTTAACCATTCTTTCTCTTACAAGATATACATAAACAGACTGTATATTGACTTTTACCATCCTGTACCTCACAGGATAAACATAAATAGACTGTACACTGACATCAACTATTTAATATCTAACAGGATACACATAAGTAGATGAACTCTGAGTTTTACCATTCTGCATTTTACAGGATAGATATAAACAGAATGTACTCTGAATTTAACCTATCTCTTCCTTACAGGACAGACATGAACAGAATGTCCTCCGAATTTAACCATTCAATATTTTACAGGATAAACAAAAACAGACTTTACGCGGACTTTTACCATTCTATATCTTAAAGGATGGCATAAACAGACTGTACTATGATTTTAACCATTCTATATCTTACAAGATAAACATGAACAGAATCCACTCTGACGTTAAACATTCTATATCTTACATGATAAAGATAAACAGAATGTGCTCTGACTTTAACCATTCTATATCATACAGGATAGACATAAACAGAATGTATTCTAACTTTAACCATTCTATGAATTAAAGGATATATGTAAATTGACTGTACTTTGACTTTAACCATTCTATATCTTACAAGGTATCGTAAGCAGACTGTATTGTTACTTTAACTATTCTATATCTTACAGGATGAACACATAGAGAATGTAATCTGACTTTAACCATTCCTTGTCTATTAACAGGACAGACATTAACAGAATGTACTCAGACTTTAATCATTCTATATTTTTCCGGACAGACATGTTCAGGCTGAAATCGTTTTATTTCTTACAAGATATAGACAAACAGATTGTACTCTGACAAATACCGTTCTTTGGCTTACAGTTTTAACATATAAGGACTCTACTCTGACTATTACTATTCCATCTTTTACAAGATAGACATATACAGACTGTATTCTGACAATTACCATCTTATTTCTTACAACGTAGCATTTACATATTGTCACCATTCTATTCCGTACATGGTTAAGATATTCAGTCGGTTCTCTGGCTATTTTCATTTTTACCTTTATAAGATAGACATATATAGCCTGTAATCTGACATCTGGCTATAACCATTCTATCTCTTACAGGGTTAACATATACAGACTGTACTCTGACTATTGCAACTATATCTCTTACAAGATAAACATAAACAATCTGTACTAGGACTCGTATTATTCTATTTCTAATAAATTATTCATATACAGTCTGTACATTGACTTTTACCATTCTATCTCTAACATGATAGACATATACAAACTGTACTCTGACTAATACAATTCTATTTCTCACAATTTAGACATATATAGACGGAACTTTGACTACTACATTTTTTTTCTTAAAATATTGACATATATAGACTGTACCCTGACTATTACCGTTCTATACCTTACAATATGGATATATTCAGACTGTACTCTGACTATTACAACTATTTTATCTCTTACAAGATATACATATAGAGACTGTACTCTAACTATTACCATTCTATTTCTTACAATATTCACATGTATAGACTGTACTCTATTACCATTCTATTTCTTACAATATAGATAAATCGGATAAATAAAACAAAGCAAGTGATAAAGAAAGAAGTTTCAATAGTTTATTCCGGTTTGCTAATTCTACATTGACCGAAAAACAGGTTCTGAAACGTATCAATTCATCCCAACGATTTTGTCCTTGGTTTCATTCATGTCCCTAACATAAATGTAGAATATTTTATGTCAGCGAATGCACTCACCCTTGGTGTAACCAGATATCCCTGTTTCAGGAACCTTGCATTTGCGCCTTCAACCCTTTGGTTGTAATTTTGAAACGAAAAAATGCTGTACGACGTTTTATATATTGTCTGCAACTTTAGGCCACAAAAAAGGGAGTGAAATCTGGACATATTACGATATTTTAAAACTAAATCATAGATTATTACAAGAGCAACATAACAAAAAGATTAAATAATGCTAAAAATTAACCTAATCATACCTAAATGCATTACGAATAAAAGTGAGTGTCCTGTAATCATCATCATCATCATCACCAGTTTTCTAGTTAATATAATCAAAGTATTATTTTTCGACATTATCACAATAATTGTGATTATCATTATTATTATTAATTCCTTTTTTACTTTATTATTCTTTACTATTATCATCATCATTATTACCATTATAGTCATAGTCATCATCATTAATGTTATCATAGTTGTCAGTACAGTAATAAGTAATATCATAATTGTTTTTATTTTGAATTATTGTGTTTAGATTGTAACTATGAAGGAATCGTTATAGTCTGTATATTTCGTAACATAATTCATGGGTTGTATAGAAATTCATTTTTGATAGTTTTCAGTTTTAACTTCTATACTATTTAAATTTTGTAGTAAAACTATCGTATTTTCACCGTCTTTAGCGTTTTGCGCGTTGATGGTCAACACGTCAGGACTAAATTTTAAATGCGTGAATTTGAAACTGATAAGGTTTGTGGTTGCTTTACTTATTTTCACAAGTTAAAACTTTCTACTTTTGGTTATTTCATTTATTTTGCAACAGTCATTTTATATATCAGAGATTCAGGTTTTAGAAAAAAAACTCTGCAATTGTTTAGAAAATCAATGAGTAATTCAGCGGTATCGTCAACCGAAAAAAAAAGATGAAACTTTAAATACAAGCTCTCAACGCTATGAAAACTTGTTCAAAATTATTATTTTCATTTGACATATCATTCGAAATTTGTAAGTTATAAAATTATTTAAACAAATTGACGCATAATTAAAAATTGCAGTGAATGCTTCATATTCAGTCACGTATGTAAATGTTTAAGAAAACGCTGTGGTTTTTTTTAAATTGTCATTATCACTTTTAATTATAATAGCTATAATTCAATATTTTTTATCTTGAATCAATGTGGTTATAAAAATATTATTATTTTCGTATGATATAATAAAAAAATAAAAAATAAAGGTTTCGAAAATTTATTTAATTTTATTAATTTTGTCATTTTTATTATTACTTAGAATTCCTTTAAGTCATTATGACAAAAAAAATATCTAGATATATTCTTTAAATGAGTAATAAATATCAAAGGAATTACTGCATCTCCCGAGATGACTTGAAAACCTATTAATTAATTAATTCATTCATTCATTCATTCATTTATTCATTCATGCTTGCATGTTTTCAGATCTTCATTCATTGATTTATTTAAGCTTGCATTTATCTATCAGTTCCTTCATTCATTTAGACATTCATTTGTTTGTTCGTTTCTCATTCATTCATTCATTTCTGTTCCTTTTGTTTTTAGACCGCCTAAACAGTGTAATTTTTATGAACTGCTGGAACTTGTTTTATCATCAAATACTTATTTTAATGAAAGTGAATGTATTATTCTTAGTAATTGTAATACAGACATTTCAAAAAATGTTAAATGTATTTTATACAAAGCTTTAAAGGGTTGTATTGATGTGTTAAATTTTACTCAAGTAATTACAGATTTTACTAGAGTTAACAACTTTTCATCCACAACTATTGATTTAATTCTTGTGTCTGATAAAGAAAATATCTCTCAGAGTGGGGTTATTCATGTTGGTGTCAGTGATCATTCTCTCACATATTGTACTAGAAAAAAATTACCAAATATGCCATATGTAAGCATAATACTGTTAAAGTTAGATCTTGAAAACCTATAATAAAGATACTTTTCAATTGAATCTTATTAACACAGACTGGACTTCTGTTATTTTATTTGATAATGTTATAGATGCTTGGTCTAATTTTAAATCAATATTTGCATCTGTAATTGACAATCTTGCACCTATAAAAGAGGTCAGAATTAAACAGAGAACAGAACCATGGATCACTGATAATATTTTGCAGAATATACAAGATAGAGATAAAGTTTTTATTGAATTTAAAAAAGATAGAAACATTGATGATTTTGAAAACTTTAAACTTCTTAGAAATAAAACTCAGAAGCTTATACTTAGTGCAAAGAAGGATTATTTTAAAAATTCTCTAGTTGATAATCAAAATGATTCAAAGTCTTTGTGGAAATCTCTTTAAAATTTAGGAATGCCTATTAAGAAAGGTGATAGTTCAACAGGTAGTATTGGCTTAAATATTAATGGTAATGTAATTTTTGAAATATACTTGGACCTCTTTTGTTCTTAATCTATGTGAATGACATGGCAGGGGTTATTAAAAATAAACTTCTATTGTATGCGGACGATTCAGCAATTTTAGTTTCTGGTAAATTCAAACATGAAATTCAACGTTTGCTAACTGTTGACCTTCAGAGAGTTAGTGACTGGTTTGTTGATAACAAATTGTCTCTTCATTTGGGAAAAACTGAGTTTATTTTATTTGGGTCTAGACCAAGTTTAAAAAATGAACCTTATCTAAATATTGTATGTAACGGTGTTAATATTAAATACACTGATTCTGTCAAATATCTAGGTGTAACTTTAGATCAGACTTTAAGTTTTGACTCTTTAGTTACCTCAGTTCTTAAAAATTCTAATGCTAGGCTTAAGTTTTTGTATAGGAAGAAAAAGTTTCTATCTTTTTATACTAAGAACCTTTGGTTATGTCACAAATACAAAGTCATGTGGATTATGCCTGTTCTGTGTGGAACTATGGCATTTTCCAGCACCTGAAAAGAAGGCTCCAGGTCACACAAAATACGACCATTAGATTTGTTCTAAGTTTAGACCAGAGAAGTCATATTGATTCTGAACATTTTTTCAAGTTAGGTTGGTTACCAGTTGAAAAAAGAGTGGAACAAATCACTTTAAATCATGTTTTTAAGATTCATTCAGGTTCTGCCGTTCTTATTTAAAGAACATTTTATCCCAGCTTGTTCTGTGCATGGTCACAATACTAGATTAAGGAAAAACAAAGGTTTCGTTATACAAAGCTTTAAAGGGTTGTATAAGGTCAAAAGTTTTGGAAAGAAATCTTTTTCATATAATGGTTGTACTTTGTAGAATAGGTTACCTATGGGCATTAAGAATTGCCATGATCTTCAGAAATTCAAGGTTGCTGTCAAGGCCCATCTTTTTAACTCATGCAGTCAATTGTTTTCATTTTATATCTTTTGTTTTATGTAACAGTTGTGCCTTGCTAGGACATGTCATCATCCATCCAGGACCGCAATGGAAATAAGAGAGTTTTACACTCACTTTTTTGTGTTATCCTGGGTATATGACAGCATGTCCTGGTACAGTTAAATTTATTAAAACTAAAGCTAGTTTTTATTTGATATACATATTCAAATGGCATATCAGTATGTGATATTTTCAAATTAATGTGATATTATATATGTCTTTCAATATATTGTTTTAAATATATTTTTATAATGTACCAAGCCATGTATCATATGCTGAAATAAACTGATTGATTGATTGGTTAATTCATTCATTTATTTACTCTTTAATTTATTTGTTTACTTATTCATTCATTCGTTTCTTTGATCAAAGTTTTCTGTTCTTTCATTGATTTATCATCTTTTTATTAATGTATTTTTATATATGTATTTTTTTCGTAAAGAAAGAGAGGAAGGGTAGAGCAAATGTCTACTTATTTCGTTCTTTATTGGCAGTTATTCAAAACAGTCTTAAGTTTTAGAGTACAATTTTACAATATTAGTAGAATGACGGCAAAGTTTATTATAATTATAATTGCTTATAAATGATTAAGGATTGCGTATTCTTTTAACAATCGTTGACGTTTTCAAACATCGCTTGATTTACCATTCTCATTTCTTGTCGAATAACTTTTGTGTCATTTCTATTGACTTGTGATTTTAGTTAACGCTTTTATGTCATGAAGCCACGATATTTTTAGACAAAAAAAACAAAACGAGTGAGTGATCAAAAAGACGATTTTAATCTCCTATTCAAGTTTGTTTATTCTACATCGACCGCGAATCAGATTCTCATCCCAACGATTTCTTCCTTGGTTTCATTCATGTGCCTAACATAAATGTAGAATATTTAATGTCACCGGAAGCACTCACCCTTAGTGTTACCAGGCATTCCTCTCGGAACATCTCGGGCGACTTCAGTAAGTCACCTCGGAAATAATGTTGTAGGCGAAATAATGGATTATTTTATAATACAGGTGGTGTCTGCTAAATTGAAAATATTTCTTAAAGCCTCTACCTGTTTATGCTTTAAATTAACAATTATTTTCATTTTTTTCTAATGCATAAGACAAACGCTGCTTGAGTTCTGCCATGTTTGTTAATATTTTTTATTAAAGCAGGGACGAATTTCTATTTGGTGTATTCTTGCAATTGCATACGAGGTTTTTATACGAAGTTGTAGGAAAAGGCCGAATTATTACGACTGCAGATATCCCTGATTCAGGAAACTTGCATTTGCGCCTTAAATCCCTTTGATTGTAATTATGAAACGAACAAAAAAATATACAACTGATTTATATATTGTGTGCTACTATAGGCCACAGAAGTTCAAGTTCAAATGATTACTGCCAACAGTCAATACTGACTATACTAGGCAGGCAAGTTCTTGCATCAGCATCCTGGGTTCATACCAGTACTCGCGCCGAAAGTGAGGATTGTGGAATGTCGCTGGAGAGTCTCATCTCTGGTGGGATTCGAAGCAGTAACCTCCAGATCGGGAGGCCAACGCCCTAACCCCTCGAACACCACTCCTCCTTAAAAAGAAAGGGAGTGAAAAGCTGTTCATATTAAGATACTTGAAAAATAAATAGTAAGTTTAACAAAGATCATTGACAAAGCGACAAAACAAAAAAGGTTAAGTAATACTTAAAAAAAATAATCATAAGTAAATGCATTACGATATAAGTGAGTTTCCTGTCATCAACATCGCCAGCCTAACCAACAACAGCACCACAAAGCAATCTAGTAAATCTTATTGTTTTCTTTCGATATTATCATAATTATGAAAATACTGAAAACTTTCATACTTTTTCTCATTGTTATTATTATAATTATTATTATTATTATTATCACCATTATGGTTATCGTCATTGACAATAATTCTATCATTGTTCAGTACAGTCATAAGTATTATCATAGGTTTTTTATTTAAAATGATTTTTATTATATTGTTACAATAAATAAATCGTTGAAAAAAATTGTAATATTATATTTGCATTGTATAGAAACTGATTTCTGACAGTTTTCAATTTTAACTTCTTTACTGTTTAAATTTGTCAGGTATTGCCCTGAAATGAAACCAACGTATTTTCACTGCCACAATCATTTAGCGCGTTGATAGTCAACACGTCAGGACTAAATTTTAATGAGTGAATTTGAAACTGATAATGTTTGTGTTTGCTTTACATATTTTCACAAGTTAAAGGTTTTTTATTGTTTAGTTATTTTATTTATTATGCTACACTCATGTTACATATCAGAGATTCAGGTTTGAGAAAAAAATCTCTGCAATAATTTAGATAATCAATGTTTATTTCAGCGGTTTAAACAATCAAAAAAAGATGAAACTTTAAAGACAAACTCTAAATGTTATGAAAACTTGTTTAAAAATAGCATATCGGGTAGTAGTTAGATAACACCTTCACAAAACATAGATATTAAGACATAATATTAATAAAGTATAAGTGTTTTATGCTTGCACATGCAAAATAAATGGTAACTGTTACTCGCTATTAGGATAAAATTCTCTTAACATAAAATAGAAAATTACAACATGAGAGATAGAGAGAGAGAGAGAGAGAGAGAGAATCTTTTATTATAGTGGCATGTGTACAGTATTGGGATATACATAAAAAAATACATATCCAAATTAAAACACATCCGAGATTTTGACTGTAACCTTTTCTTTATAATGTTAAATCAAAATCTACATTTTAAAAACAAACAAACAAACACATCAGAATGCGCTTTATTATCAAAAATATATTTTAGTGAGGAAAATAATTTGATGCAATGTGAAAACTATATGTCATCTTAATACGAAATGTAACAGTTATTTGAAATTGACCAATCACATTAATTTCTTTGATTGGCATTTATTTTTTTTTTATTTTGAAGTAAAGCCTTTACAGAGGAAAAAAAATTTCTTCTTACTGTACATCAAGCCCAGTTTTTTCGGACTCGAAGGACGAAGGGATCATTTTTATGTGACATATGTTTCGGAATGTGTAAGTTAAAAAGTTATTTAAATAAGCCATATTCATACACACATTTTAAAAGACTGCAGTGAATGCTGCATATTCTGATACTTCTGCAAATGTTTAAGAAGCTGTTGTTGTAGTTGTTGTTGCAGCTGCTGCTGTTGTTGTTGTTTTTGCTGCTGCTGCTTTTATTGTTGTTGTATTTTCTTATCATAATTCTATTTATTACTTTCAAATATAATAATTATAATTCAACAAGCGTCATTTTTATATGAATCCACGTCGGTTAAAACAAATAATATTATAAATTATATAATAATTAAGATCATAAAATAAATTTATTTTATTTTTATTACTTTTGTAATTGTTATATATACTAAGGTTTTCTTGGAGTCATTATTACACAAAAAATATCTAAGTTTATTTAAGATATCAGTATTTCTTTTTTAATCTGAACGCAATCGAATAAACATTGAAAGAATTACTCTCGAAATGATTTGTAAACCAATTTATTCATTCATTTATTCATTCATTCATTCATTTGTTCCTTTATTTTTCGTTCATTGATTTATCATCTCTTTACTATTTTATTTAATATGTTTCTCTTCGTAAAGAAAGAGAAGAAAGCAACGTTGACGTTTATAAAAATAACAAATCCTATGCAGAGATATTCAGCAATTCGACAGACATAGTTTTATATACAGTAGAAGTACCGGTACAATTGTAGAACTTGACTTTTCTGAATCAAATGTTCTTTTTAATAACTAACGAGATAATATTTCTTGTGTACAACACAAAATTACGACGGTTCTTAGCTTGAGCTCATTTGTGTTTACATTTGATAGCTGTTTTAGTTTTTTTGAGATGCATTGATATCATTTATTATCGTTTCTTTATTTAGAAATAATACAAAGTTTAACATTTGTTAATGTTTGTAGTCTCTTTAAAAACACCTAAAGTCTGTGAAAATTATTTTTGATTGCAGGTTCACAAGTGTTTAGAAGTCAAGATATATCTGAAAGTAATGTACAATACAAAATAAAACTTTTGTAAACGACATTCAGAAAAGGTAAGCGTAAGTAGTTTTTTGTCATTTAAGTAGCTACAAATAAATATTTTGCTTCATTTGTGTTTGTTGTTTTTCTTTTCCACGGATACTTGTCACTTATAATAAGACAGAAACATAAAGATCACATTTTGATTGTGACATTCAATTACTTAAAAGTTAAAACTTTATAGATCGAACTTTATCGTTTCCATTCTAATTTCAATGCAACAAGATGGATACATGTATATTCTGACTGTACAAAGATATCTCTTATAACAAAACAAAAAACAGAAATATACTTATTGTACTTAAAGAATAGCCATTCTATCTGCAATCAGATAAAAGTATCATGACGCTGACAGCTACCATTTTGTCTGTTATAAGTTATGAATCTACTGGCTACACTTTGACAACATTCATTCCATCCCATTTTCAGACAGCAATCATTGTATTATATATATAAAAATATACAGGCATATAGACTCCCTAACAGTTACTATTATTTCTTTCTTTCTTTCTTTCTTTCTTTCTTTCTTTATTTATTTATTTATTTATTTCTTAAATGACATAGAAATATACGGACTGTTTTACGGCAGATATCAGTTTGTCACTTTTAGGAAAAAGGTAAGAAATATGTACTTATATAGTTTCCAATCAATCATTAATTAGTTAAAAACAAACACAGTTCATTTTGACAAAACCCGTCCTCCTTTTATAAGATAGAATGTACAGACTGCAGTTCAACAGAAACCATTCTATCGCCTTTAAGATAAAAGTAAAAAGATTGCTCTGGTAATAAAAGTAACTGTTAGTTTACTTATTAGGTATTTTCTATAATAAACATACTTCAACTTTAACGTCTGAGAGATAGATGTATACAGCCTCCAATTTGATGGCAATTAAACTTGCTCTCGTACTATATACATAGAAAAGTTCAATACTGACAATTACAATATCTCTTATACAGATATAGACTGATGTTCCGGTCAATATGTGTTTTTATGGACCTGTAAAATGTTATTGACCAATGTCGAAAAAAGAACAGGTCGGTGAAACACACATTGACCGAAACATTGTGTAATAAGGTGTAATTGCTGTATCACATACCCTATTCAAATATAGGGTGATAGCTTTAAATGCGCATTAAAATACACGTTGATTGAAAAAAGTTTTATTAATTTAAGGGGTGTTTGTCAATTTTGTTTACACACCCGCGCGTGCAAGACGTTCGACCAGTGAAAATATATTATAGAATAAACATACAAAGACTCAATTTTGATAGTTACAATTCTATCTTTTAAAAAAGAGAAAAAACAAAATTTGATTGAACAGTTATAATAATGTTTTAAAGTAGAAAGGAAAAATATACTTCGAGGGTTACCTTAAAAGTAAAAAAGTAGAAATATACCGATTGACTCTTACCATTTTAACTCTAACAAAAAAGATAACATAGACTGTACACTTACTATGAAGATACAACAAAGACATATACAGACTGTTCACTGATTATAATCATTTTATCATTCACATAATATACATATAGAGATCGTACTCTGACCATTCCTATTCTATCTTTTACAAAATAGGCATATAAAGACTGTACTCTGAATATTACTATTCTATCTCTTACAAGACTGACATATAAGGACTGTACTCGGAATATTACTATTCTATCTCTTACAAGATAGACATTTAAAGACTGTACTCTGAATATTACCATTCTATCTCTTACAAGATAGACACATGAAGACTGTACTCAGAATATTACCATTCTATCTCTTACAAGATAGACATATAAAGACAGTACTCTGAATATAATTATTCTATCTCTTACAAGTCAGACATATAAAGACTGTACTCTGAATATTACAATTCTATCTCTTACAAGAAAGATATATAAAGACCGTACTAAGAATATTACCATTCTATCTCTTACAAGATAGACATAAAAAGACTGTACTCTGAATATTACCATTCTATCTCTTACAAGATAGACATATAAAGACTTTACTCTATATATTACCATTCTATCTCTTACAAGATAGACATATAAAGACAGTACTCAAAATATTACAATTCTATCTCTTACAAGATAGACATATAAAGACTGTATTCAGAATATTACCATTCTATCTCTTACATATAAAGAATGCAATATATGACTTTTCAATCTTTTCCAAGATAGACATATAAAGACTGTTGTCTGACTATTACTATTCTATCTCTTACAAGGTAGATATATAAAAGACTGTACTTTGACTATTACCATTCTATCATTCCAAGATAGACATGAAAAGACTGTAGTCTGACTATTACCATTCAATCTCTTACAAGTTAGAAATATAAAAGACTGTACTCTGACTATTACTATTCTATCTCTAAAAACATATAAATATTAATCCTGTACATTTTATCTCTCACAAGAAAAAACATTAACAAACATTTTTTTTAAACGTATACATATTTAAACTGTACTCTATTACTATTCTATCTCTGCTAAGATAGACATATAAAGACTGTAGCCTGACTATTATAGTTCTATTTCTTACAAGATAGATATATAAAGACTGTACTCTTATTATGACTATTCTATCTCACTTCTAACTTATAGATATAAAGATTGTACATTTTATCTGTTACAAGAAAAATGATTAACAAACATTTTTCTGACTATAACCAACCAATGTCTTACAATACAGACATATACAGACTGTACAGTATTACCGTTTCATTTCTTACAGTTAATACATATCCATATGTACTCTGACTATTAAAATTCTATTTCGTACAAGATAGACATATAAAGACCAATTCTGACAATAAGCATTCTATCTCTTACAAGAAAAACGTATTGAAACTGTTCTCTGACTATTACCATTCTATCTGTTACAAGATCGACATAAGCAGATTGTACTAAGACTTTTACAATTATATCCCTTACAAGGTTGACATAAACATATTGTACTCTTACTATTATAATCTGTCTTTTAAAAGATATCCTTATACAGACTGTACTCTGACTATTACAATTCTGTCACTTACATCATAGATAAAGCAGACTGTACTCTGACTATTACAATTCTATCTCTTACATCGTAGATAAAGCAGACTGTACTCTGACTATTACAATTCTGTCTCTTACATCGTAGATAAAGCAGACTGTACTCTGACTATTACAATTCTATCTCTTACATCGTAGATAAAGCAGACTGTACTCTGACTATTACAATTCTATCTCTTACATCGTAGATAAAGCAGACTGTACTCTGACTATTACAATTCTGTCTCTTACATCGTAGATAAAGCAGACTGTACTCTGACTATTACAATTCTGTCTCTTACATCGTAGATAAAGCAGACTGTACTCTGACTATTACAATTCTATCTCTTACATCGTAGATAAAGCAGACTGTACTCTGACTATTACAATTCTGTCTCTTACATCATAGATAAAGCGGACTGTGCTCTGACTATTACAATTCTATCTTTTACATCATAGATAAAGCGGACTGTACTCTGACTATAACCACTCCATTCTTGACAGAACAGACATTGTATCATGATTTTACCACTCGTTTTTCTAACAAGATATGTATATACAGACTGTACTCTATAACCACTCCATCTCTGTCAGTATAAACATATGCAGATTATATCATGGCTTTTACAATTCTTTTTTACAAGACATGCATATACAGACTGTACTCTGACTATTACTAATCCATCTCGTACAAGATAGACATATAAAGACTGTATCATGACTTTCACCATCCTTCAACTTACAAAACAGACCTATGCAGACTGTTCTCTGACTATGATCATTCTATCACTTACAAGATGAAAAAATGAAAAACTGTATTCTAACGTTACCATTCAATATCTTACAAAATATACGTAAACATACTTTACTCTGACTTTAACCTTTAACATTCTTTAACTTAAGAAATATACATAAACCGACTGTACTCTGACTTTATCTATTCTGTACATTACTAAATATTCATAAACCGACTGTACTCTGACTTTAACCATTCTGTGTCTTACAAGATATGGATAAACAGACTGTACCCTGACATAAACCATTCAGTATCTAACAGGGTATACATAAACAGACTGTACTCTGACTTTAACCATTCTGTGTCTTACAAGATATGGATAAACAGACTATACCCTGACATAAACCATTCAGTATCTAACAGGGCATACATAAACAGACTGTACTCTGACTTTTACCATTCTGTGTCTTACAAGATATGGATAAACAGACTGTACTCTGACTTTAACCATTCTGTATCTAACAGGGTATACATAAACATACTATACTTTGACTTTAACCATTCTATCTTTTACAAGATATACATAAACAGACTGTACTCTGACTTAAATCATTCTATCTTTTACAAGATAAACATAGACTGTACTCTGACTTTAACCATTCTGTGTCTTACAAGATATGGATAAACAGACTGTACCCTGACATAAACCATTCTGTATCTAACAGGGTATACATAAACAGACTG
The DNA here is from genome assembly GCA_012932295.1 of Cyclina sinensis. NCBI lineage: Eukaryota > Metazoa > Mollusca > Bivalvia > Venerida > Veneridae > Cyclina > Cyclina sinensis. Next base: position 63,491,709 of record JAAONU010000001.1, on the reverse strand, counting down.
TACTCTGACTTTAACCATTCTATCTTTTACAAGATATACATAAACAGACTGTACTCTGACTTAAATCATTCTTTTTTTACAAGATAAACATAGACTGTACTCTGACTTTAATCACTCTGTATCTAACAGGATATATATAAACAGACTGTACTCTGACATCAACCATTCTATCTTTTACAAGATATACATAAAAAGACTGTACTCTGACTTTAATCAGTCTGTATCTAACAGGATAAACATAAACAGACTGTACTCTAATGTCTTACAGTTTTAACATATACAGTCGGTACTCTATTACCATTTTGTATCTCTGACAGGGTTAACATATAAAGACTCTACACTGACTACTATTGTATCTCTTACAATATACAGACTGTACTCTTACAATTACCATCTTATTTCTTAGAAGGTAGTATTTACTGACTGTACGCTGACTATCACCATTCTATCCCGTACATGGTTAACATATTCAGTAAGATCTCTGACTATTTCAATTTTTCCCTTACAAGATAGACATATATAGACTGTACTCTGATTTATGCTTATAGCCATTTTATTTCTTACAAGACAAACATATACAACTGTACACTGACTTTAACCATTCTATCTCTTAGTGGGTTAACATATACACTGTACTCTGACTTTAACCATTCTATCTCTTACATGGTTAACAAATACAGACTGTCCTCTGACTTTAACCATTCTATCTCTTACATAGTTAACATATACAGACTGTACTCTGACTATTACCATTATATCTCTTACAAGATCAACCTAAACAATCTGTACTTGGACTCGTACCATTCTATTTCTTATAAAATGTTCATATACAGTCTATACATTGACTATTACCATTCTATCTTTTACAGGATTGATATATACAGACTGTTCTCTGACAAATACAATTCTGTTTCTTAAAACTTAGACTTATATAGACTATTCTCTACAACAACAACACTTCTTTTTCTTACTATATAGACATAGATAGACTGTACCCTGACTATTACCGTTATATTTCTTACAATAAAGATATATTCAGTCTGTATTCTGACTATTACCGTTCTATTCCTTACAATATAGATATATTCAGACTGTACTCTGACTATTACTACTATTCTAACTCTTACAATAAAGATATATATATATGTATATAGACTATTCTCTGACTATAACCATTCTATTTCTTACAATATATACATCTATAGATTGTAATCAGACTATTACCATTCTATTTCTTACAATATAGATATATATAGACTATATTCTGACTATAACCATTCTATTTCTTACAATATAGACATATATTAACTGTACTCTGACTATTAATATTCTATTTCTTACAATGTAGATATATTCCGACTGTACTCTGCCTATTACCACTTTTCTATCTCTTACAAGATATACGTATATAGACTGTACTTTGACTATTACCATTCTATTTCTTACAATATAGACATATATAGATTGTACTTTGACTAACACAATTCTTTTTTGTTACTTTTAGAGATGTACTCTGACTTTCATTATTGTATCTGTTATAAGGTAGACATTGGCAGACGTTACTCCGATTTTACCATTCTTTCTTTTAAAGGGTTAATATATACAGACTTTAGGTTGACTATTACCATTTTACTTTGTACAAGAAATATATATATATATTTTTATATATATATTAAGACTGCACTCTGGCAGTTACAATTCTGTTCCGTATTTTTAATTTGACATTGTTCACAAATTTTGTATTACGTAGAAATGTATAGATTATTGTACAGATAAAAAAATTACCTTTATTCTCTTTAGTAGAATGTTGCGGATAGAATTTTATAGACTAACGTTGACAATAATCATTGTTATTTGTTTTAAGTTGAACACATATAGATAACTATTCTATCTTTTCTAACGTCAACAAATTTAATACTACACTTCATCGTTACAATTCTATATCTAATAAGATAGGAGTATAAATACTGTCATTGATCTTGCTATTTCGTATGAAATTTACATTTACAGACTGCTTTAAGAGTACATTTTATCCCTAATTACACAGAAATAAACAGACTGCAATAAGACATTTACCATTCAATTCGTTTATGGCTGAAGTATACTGTTATTTACGAGTAACCATTTCAGTTCTTATATGATAGATATAAACATATTGTTCATTCACAGCTATAATTCTGTCTATAATAAGATAGAAAGAAAAAGACTGCACTACGATATTAGCCATTCTCTCTCTCTTCTTAAAAAAGGAAAAAAGACCGCATTTTAAAATATAACATTCTGTTTTACGATAGTAATGTATAAACTGCACTTCAAAGTAACCGTTCTGTCGCTTGGAGATCACAATTCTATCTATCAATGTCTAAAATAGTGTTCCTAAGTTTGTTTCGTTAAAGTCTTAATCTGTGAATACCTGAATTATGTATCATTTAGTTTTCATGTTACATTATTACTTTTATTTTATAACAAATAATATGCATGATAAAGCTTTTTGAGAGTGATCATTCTATTTATTTTATATAAATACACGGAATACAGTTCTATATTTTATAAAATAAATGTATTTTATAAAATAAATGTATACATACTTTATTTACCAGTTAGATTTTTTCATTCTGTTCCGCTAAAATAGCCGTTTAATTTGTTATTAGATAGAACAATACAAACTGCACTTTGATACTGACTATACTGTCTCTTATACGACAGAAATAAAGAATGCTCTTAGAAACCATTCTATATTTTAACAGATACGAATAATCATGCAACACTTGGACCTTATCTCTCATATAAACATCGACCCTTCTACCTGTAATGCGATATAAATAGGAGGACTAACGAGTTATCTCTTAAAAGAAAATAAATATACAGACTGCCGTTTGACAAACATATCATAAAGGAAAAGTATATACAGACTGCCGTTTGACAAACATATCATAAAGGAAAGGTATATACAGACTGCCGTTTGACAAACATATCATAAAGGAAAGGTATATACAGACATCCCTTGATAGTTACCATTCCGTATGTTTTGAACAGAGACATACAGACTGCACTTCGACGATTCTTATCTATCTATTTGAAAAAAGAAATGTACAAACTTCAGTTTGTGGGTAGCATCTCTGGCACTTAAAAGATTTAAATATACAGGCTGCACTTTGAAAGTTACCATTCTTTCAGCTTAAAGACTTAAATTTATAACATTTTTATAGATATTCACAGATAGCACTTTGATAGTTGCTACTCTAAAGCTTAAAAAATAAGTGATGACAGACTGTATTTAAAGGGTAACCACTCTCTCAGTGTAATGGTATAGCTACATAGTCTGTTCTTCGAGAGTAATCACTCCATCTCTGATAAGACTGAAACAAAGACATTTTAATTTGACTGTTACCATTCTTTATGTAACAAGATAGAATTACACGGGCTGCTCTTTGACAGTAACTATTATATCACTAAGAGTGAAGCTTATTAGTTACTGAATCTTTTTACTATTATACTATACAGCTGTCTTTTTGATATTCACAATACGACTGACAAATAGTTTAATGATCATATACGTACTGCTCTTTAACAGAAACCATTTTATATAACTCTTATAAGATAGAAATATACAGACTGCATCTTTTAAATAATTTCAGGAAAGAAGTATAAGCTTACCAATTCTAACCACATACTGCACGATCAGATAAAACATTACAATTTTATCACTTTGAAATAACACAGACTTCAAATAATTATAAGACAGACTGAATAAATAGCAATAGTTATTGGACAATATTACTTTATAACATACATAATAATAGTATTTTAACTGTAACATTTCTATCTTTTCTCTGAACTTTACAAACTGTTTTACTGTATATACTATTCTATGTCTTATTAGACAAAAATATTTTGAATGAAATAGTCTGTTCTGGCACATTTTTGCTCTTATCCGATAGAAGTATACAGACCATACTTTTACAGTTACAATTCTGTCACTTAAACAAACTGCAGTTTGACTGTAGTCTTTCTATCTCCTATAAGAAAAAACTGTAAAGGCTGTTCTTTGACTGTTACCAATCAAGCACTTATAACACCTCAAAAATATACAGACTTCAATTTTACTCTTGCTATTTAGTCTATTTTAATTGGAGTTGATATAATTATTGTGTGTCTTATAGGACACGAATATATGAAATTCACTGGGGCGGTTACCATTCTGTCTGTTTTAAGATAGACATTTACAGACTGAACTTTCACAATTATCAGTCTATCTGTTGAAAGAAATAATGAAACTGACTGAAGTTTGACAGAATCCATTCTATCTCTTAAAAGATATATAGATAGATTTTTTGTAGATACATTTTATTCAAGAAATAAGGCAATATGCCTATCATTCTACATGTATAACAACAACAAAATGATATTTAGTTACAGGTCAAATGCGCGACAGAAGATTATATAAAACATTTGAAACAATTCATTCTATACACATTGCAAAAATTAATAGGGTAACTTCCCTTTAAATGTATCATATTCATAAATGAAATAACTATGTTATTTACCAAAAACATGTCGAAATAGGTATTTACACAGACCTAATGCTTCAAATTTAGTAAAGTTAAATGAATATAATTATACATCCATATATGTACATACATTGTAAGACATTGTAATGTTTAATCAAAATAATAGGTTTTATTCCTATTATCAAAACCTTTGTAAATGAACTGAGCTAAATTTCTTTAACAATTCTCATGGTCGGACTTCATTAGTTCAATAAACTGTATCATGTTTAATAAGGATTGATATGTAATTCTTTTTTTTCAAAATATAAGGGTGTTTTGTATATGCATAATAATAGTGTGTTTACGGTTCTATTTTTAGAACTAATCAATAATCCTAGCTCTACATGAGTATTGGACACTTAGACATTTCTATAAACGTCTTATTGTGGTTATATTTAGAACACGAGGTTTGTTTCTTTTCAAGGATAGTCTAGATTATATTTCTTCTGGTATTTTCTTTGTCTGCATAAAAGTCAGAGAATTTCTTAAAGCGGTGTCTTTAGGTAAATAAAATATTGGATTAAATTTTTATCAGTTACAGTTATTTTTAATGATACTTTTTGAGGAATAAATTCAACTTTTCAACAATGTGTGGGAAAATACTTCAACAGTGATTAATAGTTCAATACATCACTCACTAGGATCAGACAGGATTATAAATTAGGACTATACTAAAGCCAGGTACTGTAAAAAAACATTTTTTGTGACTTTCTGTAATTGTACTCAAATACTTTAGTAATTTGTGTTAGAATATTTTTTTTATTGTTTCAGAGTTTGTTACTGGTTATTCTTTCTGATACTCATTTGGTTTGGACCCTAACAAGGGGCATCCTAACAAAAAGTGAAATTCATCTTCTAAACTATTGCAGAGTTGACATTTTCTTTCATTAAAAGGAATTTTGTTGTGTTTATGCTATTTTCCAGATCCAATACTTAATCTATGTAAAAAGCCGAAAGGCGAAAGTGACTTAATGTTATTCTGAATTTTTCAGCTTTGACACATTGTACGTATAGTTCGAAAGAAAAAAATCACAAAACAACTTATATGTTCTTGCTCTAGATGAAATTTCAAACTTATTAAGACAAAACTGCAGATACTTATCCTTTAGTCTTTGTTTAAAAACGGACAAAAACAATTCAATATTTTCAACTCCTTGGTTCCACCATACATAATAAAACCCTAAGCTTTCAAGTAATGTTTTTTACAAATTTTTCTTAAGAGATTTTGTCTAGGTATTTCTCAATATCACTTAACATCGTATCATTAACTAATTTAATATACTTAACATCTGGAGATCTGATTATTTTGAACCAGTATGTTATAACTCTATCTAATCTTTTCACACCCAAAGGATGTCTGCCTACTTCACGATATATTAAAGTATTTTGTGTTTGACTTATAACAACTATTAATTGTTTAAAATATTGTATATGCATATTCCCTAACCTCATTCATACCACAAACTTTACAACCTTTTTTAAACTTAAAATAGGGACAACAACTTTGTCAAATAAATCTAGTGTATGTACAATAGACATATAAGGAAATTTTTACCATGTATGATTTCAATTTTTTAAAAAAAAAAACAGCCTTTAAAACTTGACTATACAGAGTCTCGTATATAATGTTAAAAGAACCACTAGTTTTTAAAAAACAATTGCTAAATAGTTCAATTTATTCACTTTTTCCAATGTCTCCTTTTTGTAAGTAAAAATAATATTTTTTCTAACTGTACCTCCTTTGCTAAATATCATTACTTTTACTTTATTTACATTTACCTGTAATTTCCAACGGTCACAATAGTTTTCAAATAATTTTAAACAATGTTGTAATCCCTTCTCAGTTTCAGAAAGAATAACCATGTCATCTGCATATAAAAGTAAAGATAGCTTTAACATTCCAATATTTAAGGACCACTCTGGAAATAAGAGTTGTACATTTCTCTTTTTTGTGTCATCCTTAGTATATAATGTAGTTGACGTGGACGTTATCTCATGTATGTTTTTGTTAATCATGGATAATGTGATGTACTGCCATGTTTTACACATTTTATGCAGAAATCTATCTATCTATCAACTCTTTTGAAACCAACTATTACAAAATGTTCCTCTATATCATTAAGATACAATGAAAAAAAAGAAAAAGCGACAAACTTAAATTACTTTGTCTTACCCCAAGTGTACATATAAATCTTCAACTTCAACTTCAACTTAATACTGCCAAAAGTCAATACTGACTAAACTAGGCAGGCGCGTGTCAGGAACATTTAAACTTATAAAAGTTAATAACAAAGAAAACAAGATTTAACTAAAGATCTTACTTAAACATTTATTTTAAGTATAGGTTAAAGTTTATTAGTACGTATTTACAAAATTAAATTGGTCAGGCGCGGCGCAACCGCGCGACCAATTTAATTTTGTAAATACGTACTAATAAATTTTAACCAGCTAAGTGTTTTAAATTATTTTTGTACACTCTCTACATGTCTCCGCCCTCTTTCGTCACGCGACATTGATTGACACCCCGAAACACCAAAACTCAACTGCTTGGAATAAAAACCCAAGAACTTCTACATGCACGTGAATCAGGTGGCAGTACTGTCGGTAGGTGCTTCAGTTGTTGTTGTACTTTTACATTTTTGTTCTGCAAAGTAATATTTTGCGTTGTGAAACTGATTTTACACAAGTTTTGATGATACATGTGCACTATAATTATCTTGACTTGTGTAATGGAATAATATACTTTTCCGAAGACTTTTTCACCGGAAAGCAGCGGCACGAATATATTATTTACCGTGTATTGTGTGTATAATTTACATGTACTGGTGCATTACATAAAATGAGAGGATATTTTACTTTACTTGTGAAAGCCAAACATAATTATAAAAGATGAATTTCAGAGTTCAATGTATTCTGTATATTCCCGATGCCGCCCAAAGCGACGTACCAAAGCTGGGATTGACAAATATACATTTTATTTGGATTTTAAAGGCGTTTTGAGCTCCACACCCCAAGTGTCAGTGATTAAAAACTTGGATTAAAAAAACTGTTCACCATCAATTACATATAATTTTTGTTTCTGGAGAGAAAAGTTAATAAATATGTTTGTTTTCACGGCTTCTTTCTCTTTAATCCTATGTATTTTTATGAAAAAATGTCCTTGTTAGTTTCAACACGATATTATTAGAATAGCGTCTAAACTAACAGCTGTTCTCTTGTGTATCGCATGAATGTAAACAAAAAACCAATATCCCTGTAGCTCCGCCTCCAAGGCACACATACGGAATAACGTCGGTAAATCATTTCATTCGATTTACCTGGTTAGTAGCAATGGTTGTTTAAAGCTGATTTACTAAAATAAATTCTTTCAAAATTTGAAAAATGCTGCCATTTCATTGGAAAAAAAATAATTTCAAACACTAAGTACTTTAAAATCTATAAAATTGTTTAGTCCACTGATAAAAGCTGGCACAGTTGGGGTAGCCTTAATCTCGGTCGGTAATTCGTTCCAGAAATCTTCCTCTTAACATGTTACCATTTTAACTTTACTTGTCGTATTTAAATTTTCATAAACAGATTTAACAACATTTAGAATTTTACCACGTACACTTACTTTTACAAGTTTATACAAAATGATATCTCTAACAATGAAATCAAACGCTTTAGAATAATCTACAAATACAACAAATATTTTTTCATTACTGTTTAAAAGCTGGTTTATGACATCATGTAGCATAAAAACGTTGTCTGCAGTACCCATATTCTCTCTAAAACCTGCCTGTACCTCAATTTAATCATTATAGTATTCAGCCCACTTATTAAGTCTGTTATTCAAAATCTTTGTAAATAATTTACCAAATGTACTCAAAAGTGTTATGCATCTATAAATTCCAGGTTCATTAACATCCCCTTTTTATGTAATAGAATTACAAAACCTTCAGACCAACTATTTGGAAAATACACAATCTGTTAAATAAAAAGTTAAACATTGCAATATATTCTTAAAAACGTATTTAAAGAATTCATTTATCTATATTTTAAGACCCAGATGATTTACCAGTTCTCACTTCTTTACATGCTTTCTCTACTTCATTTTAACCAATGTCAATATTAAGTTCATCAAACATACATTCACCCTTTATATACCTTTCATTATATTATAATATCTTCATCTGGCTGAAAAAATACGGATTCTGAGTCACTGATAGATTTAAAATATCTAGCAAATGTACCCGAGTCTAAATTACTACTATCTTTAACTGAACTACATTCGAAATTCGAAATCTTCCTACACTTTCATTATTCAAATCTTACTTAATTCGCAACAATCAGCGCACATCAAAGTATTTCTACTCTGAAAACAGAAAACTCAAAATACTTCCCACAAGACTTCGCACGAAATGTAGTTCCTTAAACTACCATTTATTCCTTAGAAATATCTCTCCCCTACTCCTTTATGTGATTGTGATCAAGTAGAATCAAACTATCACTTTTTCTTTGAGCGTTCTTTTTATAACGCGCATTGTCACATACTCTTCAATAATCTTCAAGAATTTTATATAGACATTGATATCCTACTCTTTGGCAGCTCAAACCTATCAGACAATGATAATGCTATAATATTTTCAAATGTGCCATCTTATATAGCTAATACTAAACGGTTTCTCTGAACCGGACACTTTGAGTTAAAAATGAGTATTGTGAGACTTCTTCTCCCTCTCACTTTGTTTTTTCTATACCTTACACCACTTCAGTATTTTCGTTCTTTATTTAAATAAACTGTCTTTCACCATACTAGTTGTATGTATCTATTTTCTCAGATGATAATTATGACAGATCGACACAGGATTATTTAATATCTAAGAGGAAAAGAATTATATAAGACTAAGTCTTTCATTCTTATCCCTTTCACTAGAATATTGTAAATAAATGTGTATGTAATATTGATTGTATAATGTCTATAGATATTCTGGGAATAAAATATGTTTAAATCAACTGAACTACATTTTATTCTTTAGCATTTTTCAATTATCTTTAGCATTCTTAAATTTCATGTTTTCCAGCTTTTTTGTTTGCTCTTTTTCATAAACACACTTTTATTTCTAATAGCATTCTTCTATACACTTCTTGCTGTCACCATGTTTTTTTCTATTTTCCTCAGACCTATCCTTTCTATACATGTTTAGATGTTGATAAAAATCAGACTGAGACAACTTCGATTCTTCATCACAAACTGTTTGAATACTGGAATACAAATGAGATAAATGGACATCGACTTCTGCTTCCATCCCCTGAGACGAATTAATTTCTTCACATAGACTTCCTGTCTTACCCTCAACGTCATCAGAACCTAGTAAGTTTAAAACCAAATCCTTCTTGTCATTCTCCCATCTTTAGGTGTAAGCCATTCTATCTAATCTTTATTCAATTTTATGTTCAGTTTCACTATTTTTAATGTCATTAAAAGAAGAACTTGACCTCAATTCAAAACTAGCAACACAATAATCAGACGAAATATCTACATCATGAACTTTAGAATTTTCTATATAACTAAACAGGTCTTTTCTACAAATAACCAAGTAAATAACACTGCTATCTAGTGATGCTACACATGTACCTGTTTTATCATAATCTTTTATTCCATTTAAAATTCTTCTTGCCAGTGAACAACCTCTTTTAAATATTAGTAATTTTGTTTTTGCAATGTTAACAACCAGTTTACTGTTAATACAAGACTGGTTAAGATGTTACAGCGCTTAACACAGGTCTAATTAGCAGGCTATCAAAACATGACGAAATATCTAGTGCCTGGTTCTTTAATGGATATGTATATGGTCAGACAGTTAAGGCAGAAAGAATCCGTTTTGACATTTATGACAGTATCACAGAAGCTATTGAAGCTCATAGACAGAAGGGCAAGAAAACAAAAGTTCAGTAGGATATTTTGCAGATAAGTACTAACAAATGTATAGCAGGAGATAGTGTCACAGACTGTGCATAGCAACCATATTAAAAGAATTGTTTATAATGACAATTTACATTTTGGTTAGATCTATCATCTTGTCTGAAATCAATATACATGGTTCCCTTTCTCACGATTTGTCTTTAACTCGTGAGTTGTAAAAGTTTTATTGTATTTTTAAGGTTCTTTGTTTATTCTTTTTTCCCCTCTTTCTCTTCCATTGGTGTCTTTTTCTCTGTGCATTTTTTGCAGGTTAGATATCAGATGGCTAAGGAAAAGAATAAAAGTTTTGTAAATCAAGTAAATCATATTAGATAAGGGAGAGTAATACATTTTTTTATATCTTATATCAAATAGATTACCTCCCTGGAGTTTTAAAATGCTCATAGTACTTGATACTTGCTATTGAAGATAGATGCGACAAATATTGTTTTTAATACTCACTCTGTCATTTCTTTCTTTTTTTTCAGTTTAGTACTCTGGAAACTGTAATTGTTAATTGTAGTTGTCTCGGATGGTTAAAGAAATGAAAAACTTGGTACATTAAGCAATTTTCATATCAATATTTACATTAGATTAGAGAGAGTAATTTACAATTGTTATATTTTGTACTCTCAGTTTTATAATGCTGTTCAGAATATACTTTTTGTTGGACACAAATGCTACAGACATTGTAATTAATGTATACACTTTTCTGCTCTTACAATACAGGAAATGTACATAAATTATCTATAAAGTAAACAAACCTAGGTAAAATTTGGTATCTAAGTTTTACATGTTTTTAGTTATATTAAGAGAGATATTGAAACACTAGCATATAACTAAACAGAACTTTATCTGAATACTTGATATTGAATAGAATATTGTGTACATTTGTTTTTTTATTGAGTTCATTATTAAACATAATATCATATATTAGGGTCTTATAAAATATAGTTATATATTGCTGTTTTCATCTGGGTACAGGATGGTTAAAAAATAACAGTATATTGGTAATTCTTCATTTGTGATTAACTAACCTTGAAGATAAATAGTGTGTTGTTATTTACTTTCATAGATTATTATAAATGTTAAATATAAAACCATCCTAAGTATTGTTTCAAATATCACAATTTAAGTAGAATTAGAATGAATACATTTAACACCACACTAAAGAAATAAAAACCAATAGCTCTCATATTGTATCTTCAAACTGGGGTTAAAACAATCACATATGAAAGGAAGATATGTTAATCAATATATCCATATTTCTACATTATAATCCTTAGTCAAACTGTTAATCTTCTGTTTTTGTAAAACCTTTGACTCCATCAAATTTATTTCATCACTTGTTATTACGCAGATGTTTATATTTTTAATAGACTGTTGTCCTTTAAAACTGTTACATGTGTACTTAAGATATTCATGTTTTTAATGTTTGCATATTTTGTACAAAAACATGTGTAGGTATAAAAATACTGATTGGTACTTCTAGTTGTGATCTTTTAAAGATTATAGAGAAAATATTTTTTTGCATTAAATTGTCAGGATGAATAATTTATGTATATATTCTTACAACTGCCGGGGGTTAAGAGCTCAAAGAAAGAGGACTGATATTTTTTATTTTTTTAAAGAAAAGAAGGTTGATATTTTATGTTTGCAAGAGACACATTTTACACAAGAGATGGAGAAAACAATTTATACAGAGTGGAATGGAAACTGTTTCTTTAGCCATGGAAAGTCAAATGCAAAAGGTGTAGCAATATTATTTAAAAGAAACTTAGATATAGAGATAAATGACATAAATACAGACAGAAATGGATCTTTTTTATCTATGCATTTAAAATTTCAAGATACTAACTTTATATTACTTAATTTATATGCACCAAATTTTGATAGTCCATCGTTTTTTAGTGATATTTTTAAAATTGTTGATTCATATAGTACCTGTAATAATTTGATAATGTGTGGAGATTATAACCTTGTTGTTGATCCACAAATTGATTATGATAATTATAGGTCTACTGCGCATCATGTAAAGGCAAGAAAATTTTTATTGGACAAAATGGAGTCTAGATTTCTTGTAGATCCTTTCAGAGTTTTACATGATAATATCAAGAAATTTACATGGAGAAGATTAAATCCACTACAGCAAGGAAGATTAGATTTCTTTTTAATTTCCAACACATTAGTTGGTAAGGTTATAGAGTGTAACATAGACATTAGCTATAAATCAGATCATTCTTCAGTCCTTTTAAATTTAAATTTTTCATTAATTAGACATGGTAAAGGCTTTTGGAAGTTTAATAATTCTCTATTAAATGACAAGATGTATGTTGAATCTATAAATAAACTAATTGATAAGATTATTATGCAGTACTGTTTGCCAGTTTATAATTTAGAAAATATACTTAAAATAGATTATGAAAATATACATTTTGTTATAAATGATGAACTTTTTTTAGAAACTTTATTGATGGAAATTAGGGGTAAAACTATATCATATGCCAGTCATAAATCTAAAGAAAGGAAAACATATGAAAGTCAATTATTATCAGAAATTGCAGATATAGAATCTAACTTAACAGAAGAAAATAAGGAAAATTTATTAGAACTACAAAATAGACTCCAGGAATTAAGAGATTTTAAATTGAAAGGTTCCTTTATATGTTCCAGATCAAACTGGGTCGATAATGGAGAAAAGGTCACTCAATATTTTTGCACCTTAGAAAAACAGCATGTGATAAATAAAACAATTCATTATTTAGAAAAGGAAGATGGAAGTAAGATATACGAACAGAATGAAATTTTAAAAGAAACTAGTGATTATTATGAAAATCTGTATAGAAAACAAAATTTAGTGGATAAAATTAATTTGACAGACTATTTAAAAAATTGCCCTGTGAGCAAACTACAAAATGATCAGGCAGACAAACTAGAAGGTCTTTTAACTTTGGATGAAATTACTTTAACATTAAAAAATATGAAAAATGACAAAAGTCCAGGATGTGATGGGTTCAGTGTGAATTTTTACAAAATGTTTTGGTGTAAAATTGGTAAGTTTGTTTTAAGGTCTATAAATCATGCTTTTATGTTAGGAAAATGTTCAAGAAATATAAAATTAGGAACAATAACATGTATTCCAAAAGAAAATAAGCCAAAACAATACTTAAAAAACTGGAGACCTATAACATTATTAAATGTTGTTTATAAACTGGCAACCGGAAGTATTGCAAATAGACTAAAAACTGTTCTTAACTCTCTAGTTTCAAAGGATCAGACAGGTTTTATAAAAGGTAGATACATTGGTGAAAATACACGTTTATTGTATGATATAATGAATTTTACTGAAAATAACAAAATTCCAGGTTTAGTAATGCTAATAGATTTTGAAAAAGCTTTTGACTCTTTATCTTTTGATTTTATTGAAGAAACTATGCTATTCTACAATTTTGGGTATATGATCAGAAAATGGATAATACTTTTTTTGTATAATACTGAAGTTTGTGTACAAATAAATGGTTTTAATTCAGAATTTTTCGAAGTTGGCAGGGGTTGTAGACAAGGGGATCCAATTTCACATTATATTTTCATATTATGTGCAGAGATTTTGGCCATAAAGATTAGAAATAGCTCAGATATTAAAGGAATAAAAATTGAAGAGGAAGAATATAAAATAGCTCAATTTGCAGATGACACATCATTGTTACTAGACGGAAGCAAAAAATCTTTAGATACTGCTCTTGATACCCTCAATTATTTCTCATTTATATCTGGATTAAAAGTTAACTTTGACAAAACTAAAGTTATTTGGATTGGTTCTCTTAAATATAGTACAAGATCAATTAAAACTCGCTGGAAACTATCATGGGGTGAAACTCAATTTAAAATGTGAGGTATGGTATTTGATGTTAATCTAAATAACATGTTGAGCCTAAATTTCGACGGTAAAATAATAAAAATAAATAAGTTCATACAATACTGGAAACGGCAAAGGTTAACTCCACTGGGAAGAATAGTTGTTATAAAGTCGTTGTTAATACCACTCCTAACGCATTTATTTTTTAGCTTGCCTAACCCAAGGAAGGATTTTTTAAATAAACTTTCAAAATGCCTCGTCGATTTTATGTGGGACGGAAAAGCTAAAATAAAACAGTCAATAGTAATTAAAGATTACACAGAGGGAGGTTTAAAAATGGTAGATATTACAAGTTTTATATACTAACGGAAAAATATAACTGTGCATACTTCAAGGTATAGAATTTTTTTTAATATTAGGAATAGTAACATAAAACTTTGCAAATTAGCCAATCAACGTTTTATTTCCAACAATCAATACAAACACTTCATGATGTAAAACAATTTTTACAGTAACAAGGCGCAGAAGTTGACAGGTATGAAATCTGATTTCACAAGGTCAGTATCGTGTGTGGCCTCCATTGGCGTTCAAGCAAGCACGGCAGCGACGAGGCATAGAGGCAACTAAGTTGGCGATAACTGCCTGTGGAATGGTGTTCCAGATGTTGACCAATGTCTGCGCTAGTTGGTCCAGCGTGAGAGGTTGGTTACGTCTTTGACGGAGGCGTCTCTTCATCTCATCCCAAACGTGCTCAATTGGTGAAAGATCTGGTGAAACAGCGGGCCAGGGTAAGACACTCACGTTTTGCTGAGCCAGAAACCCGGTAACTACACGTGCTACATGTGGCCGAGCGTTGTCTTGTTGAAACGTCATGTTACGCCCTTGACGTTGAAGAAATGGCAGCACGTGGGGTATGACAATCTCATCTCTGTAACGAACACCCGTTAAATTGCCACGGACAATTACAAGCTGGGTCCTGCCTTGAGATGAGATACCTCCCCAAACCATTATCGACCCACCACCACCAAAACGTTGACGTTGAAAAACACAGGGATCCAAGTAACGTTCTCCGCGACGCCTGTATACACGAACTCGTCCGTCCGAACTTTCTAAGTGAAACCGCGACTCGTCAGTAAACAGAACATTATTCCAATATGCTCTTGGAAGCCTTAGATACTGTCTGCACCACTGACGTCGACGTTGTCGATGACGTAAGAGAAGAGTAGGACGTATCGCAGGACGTCGTGGAGTAATGCTGTGCTCTCTTAATCGGTTTCTAACAGTTCGTCCACTGATAGGTCTCAAGCCAGGAATTGTTCGTGCTGTTAATGTGGCCGGTTGAAATCGATTCCGTAGGTGTGTAAGCCGGATATAATTGTCTTGACGGATTGACGTCACACGTGGACGCCCTGGACGTGGTAGATCACGGACGTTGCCACGTTGCTGAAATCGTCGCCAAAGTGCTGATATGGTGTTTCGGTGAACACCAAAACGCTGCGCAACCGCATTTTGAGGAATGCCTGCTTGGAGCATACCGACGACACGTAGGCATCATTTTCTGAGATGCGTGGCATTGTCTTCAAAGACTTAAAATCCAAATTAAGGTGTTTTTCTGAACTGCTGGGTAGCTCACTATAATTTGACGGTTAAAATAACTCGAAACAGCATTACGAGGATGTTAACATAAAGAAACACGTAAAAAGCGCGACCGTTACGGGCTATAAATTTTGCACGTGCAACTCGCGAAAAGCAGTATTATTGAAACAAGATTACCTTGTGAATTTCACAAAAGAAATCTGCTAAAATAATTTTATACCTAATAAAAGATATTAAGTATTTTAGTGTGCACAGTTATATTTTTCCGTCAGTATATATAGTCTTAAAGTAAAATGGATAAGAAATTATATTCTACATGGAGATAGCAAATGCTATAAATTAGTAAAAGTAATGTTTAACATTGATAAATTATTATGTGTAGGATCAATGTACTGTGAAGCAATTATACCAAGATTAAAAAATGACTTTTGGAAAGATGTATTAGTAGCTTATAAATGTTATATAAATAAATATAAAATTGAAACAACAGAAGAACTACTTGACTTGCCCCTATTCTATAATAGCTCTTTCCTCATTAATAAACAACATATATATTTGCCTGAACTATTTAATAGAGGTATAAGATATGTTAAAGATGTTATTGATAGGAGAGGGGTTTTTGTTGGCATTAAATACTTAGAACAGGTTATTGGGAAAAAACTAAATTTTATAAATATAATGGGATTACAAAAATCACTAACATCATTCATAAAAACATTAAAATTCCCTGTAGAGTATAGCTTAGGTGCTGAATACAACAATCCATGTATGAACTGTTACCTAAAACCACTATTGTTGAAACAAAACACAAATCAGTTTGTTTATAAAACGATAAGTAATAATGAAGATATACCTACAAGTCAGAAAAAATGGAATGATGAATTTATTAATGAAACTATTGATTGGAAAAATATTTATAACCGAGTATTTAAATGTACTAAAGATTCTTATATTCAGTGGCTACAAACAAGAATACTACATAGAATACTGCCAACAAATTCTCTTTTACATAAAATGAGTATTAAAGATAATAATTTGTGTACCTTTTGTAAGAAACGAGAAGAAACATTAAGTCATTTATTTTGGGAATGTCGAGATTTAAGTAGAATAAAACAGTATATATCTGATAAATTAGTTGAAATTGGGTATAATTGTTTGATTACAAAATTAAAAGTTCTATTAGGCTCAGAAAACAATAAATATGATCTAGACATATTAATATTAGAATATAAGAGATACGTATTTTTATGCAAGATTAATAAAACAAATCCAAGCATAAAAGGTTTCCAGAATAGCTTAAAATTAGCGTGGGATATATATAAATCTACAACAACAACAGATAAACTATTGAGCTACTGGTCAGTTGTAAGATCTTTTACCGAAAATACATGATAAGGTACCTACTTTCAATAACAATATAAATGAAAAAAAAGAAGTTGAATAATTAAGTACAACCATTTATTTTATTTTTTGTGCAAAAATTAACGATACGTTTCAGAAAAGGATCACAGTCAAACATCTGCATTATGTGTCTATTTTTTATACACTATTGTTTATTTTACATATCTTTGTCACTATAAGTTCAACACAAAGGAAATAAGGCTACTCATTTTTGACAATATGTCATAATTATTTTTATTTATGATTTTGTATCTTGTCATTCAAATGCCTTTGTTATTCATTTTAGTTATAGCATATATTATATTATATTGTAAGGTGCCATGGGGATGGCCTCGACCCCATGTAACCTATGACGAGGCTAATAAATGGGTTTTTGCCAAAAAAAAAAAAAAGACTGGTTAAGAATATTTTATTGTTTTTGCTTACCATCTATTGTATCCGAAGTAAGTGCAACGTGATCTGCAAACATAAGCATTTTCAACAATATCTGGGAATAACTGAATACCCCTAATTCCATTATCACTAAACAAAGTTGAGAATTCAGTTATAAACATTACAAACAACACCGGACTTAAACTCAGCCTTGACGCAATCCTAAAAAGGGACATGAACACGACACTACCACTGGATTTAATGCATGCTGTTACCGATGAATAAATGTTTTGTACTATCATGTAAGTGACACATTTTTCTTTGAAATTTCATACAGTTTCATTTTTCATTATTAAATACTCATTAACTATAGAATACAAAACAAAAGCATAATCACCTGTACAATATCCAGCTCTGAAACCAATTTGTGTTTCTGAACGTTTATCGTAGGCTTCAACAAAAAAGGTTATTCTTCTGGTAAGTTGGTACAGTTATTGATTTAGCCCATGCGTCTTTGAATTCCCCTTTAATGAACAACCTATTAAACAGTACAAATAAATGGCAATATACCGTTTATTCTATATTTTAACTGTTCAGGTATAAAATTACTCCCAGTTGCATTACTCACATCTAACGACTTTATAATATATATAATTTCATCCTTTATAATACTTTGAATATCAACTCTTAAATATCATCAAAATTTACGTTCAAGTCCTTCAAATCTGATGGTTCATAATCAAAATCAGAATTGTTAATTGAAAAAAAAACAACTAAAATTTTCAAATTAATTATTCCATGGTATAATAGGCTTCGATTTTTCTGTCTGCAACATATTGTTAATCTCCCGCCAAAAAGTGCGTGAGTTGTTAACAGAGCTTTCTATCTTGGACATATGTTTTCTACTATGTGCGAAACACTTTCGTTTACACAGATTTTACTGTGCATATATGCTTCAAAGTCACATCTGTAATTGTAAGACAAGAGCCAAGAGCACTAGAATGTATCATAAACAGTGCTTGGTAAGACAAGAGCCAAGAGCACTGGCATGTATCATACAACAGTGCTTGGTTAGACAAGAGCCAAGAGCACTGGCATGTATCATACAACAGTGCTTGGTAAGACTAGTGCCAATAGCTCCAGAATGTATCATACAACAGTGCTTGGTAAAATAAGAGCCAAGAATACTGGAATGTATCATACAACAGTGCTTCGTAAGACAAGAGCCAAGAGCACTGGAATGTATCATACAACGGTGCTTAGTAAGACCAGAGTTAAGAGCACTGGAATGTATCATACAACAATGCTTGAAAATACAAGACCCAAGAGCACTGGAATGTATCATTCATCAATGCTTGGTATGACCAGAGCCATAAGCTTCGGAATGTATCATACAACAATGCTTAGTAAAACAAGAGCCATAAGCACTGGAATTTATCATACAACAATGCTTAGTAAAACAAGAGCCATAAGCACTGGAATTTATCATACAACAATGCTTAGTAATACAAGAGCCATAAGCACAGGAGTGTATCATACAACAATGCTTAGTAAGACAAGAGCCATAAGCACCGGAATGTATCATACAAGAATGCTAGGTAAAACAAGAGCCATAAGCACTGGAATGTATCATACAACAATGCTTGGTAAGACAAAAGCCAAGAGCATCGGAATGTATCATACAAAAATGCTTAGTAAGACAAGAGCCATAAGCACTGGAATGTATCATACAACAATGCTTAGTAAGACAAGAGCCATAAGCACTGGAATGTATCATACAACAATGCTTGGTAAGACAAGAGCCAAGAGCACCGGAATGTATCATACAAAAATGCTTAATAAGACAAAAGCCATAAGCACTGGAATGTATCATACAAAAATGCTTTGTAAGACAAGAGCCATAAGCACTGGAATGTATCATACAACAATGCTTGGTAAGACAAGAGCCAAGAGCACCGGAATGTATCATACAACAATGCTTTGTAAGACAAGAGCCATAAGCACCGGAATGTATCATACAACAATGCTTTGTAAGACAAGAGCCATAAGCACCGGAATGTATCATACAACAATGCTTGGTAAGACAAGAGCCAAGAGCACTGGAATGTATCATTCAACAATGCTAGGTAAGACAAGAGCCATGAGCACCTGAATGTATCATACAAAAATGCTTAGTAAGACAAGTGCCATAAGCACTGGAATGTATCATGCAACAATTCTTGGTAAGCTTCTTCAGTAACTCCTCTTGTGTCATTATTATGTTTGCCACATGTGCGTACATTTTACACAGAGATAAATGTTTTGCCAGCTCATATGTGTAATCACAATGTCTAGAACTCTTTGACGTGCAATTGTTTTCAAATACACCTTTACCAATATTACACAATGTACTAAAATTATACCAAGTTGGAAATTATCATCCGGATTTTTCTTGAAACGAAGACTCGGGGTGAACTATTGCTCGGGGTGAACTATTGCTCGGGGTGAACTATTGCTTCCTCGTTCCGTCGTGATGTCGTCTTGAGTCCACCTCTTTTTCTAAACAACACCTTCTTGTGATACAGCTAGGCCAAAGCTATAAAACTTGGCAGGAGACCATGGAAAATATAATTGTCAATTTGATAGGTATTCTGGAGAAGTAAACTGGTCAAATTTACCTGAAACATTATATTGTTTTGATTATTGTATATTATATTACAATTCTGTATGATGAACTGAGTTGTTTCGTACTCAAATAATTACAGTTTAATTCTTATTATGCTAACATTAACATTCAACAGCTTTATCTCGTAATAATGACTTATCACTGTTATAGAGCTTTCGGGACTAACAGAAACTATATTAAAACGAATTTAAGCTGTTCTTTTGCATTACCTTCTTCTGGTGCTGAAGAGTTTTAAAGATTCTCTTGTTGTTGTTTTTTTTTTTTTTTACATCTGAAGCTATTCTTTAATTAAAATATTGAGATTTCTTTTTTAAATCATTTCTCACAAAACAAGAAATGTAAATTATTTATCGGGTGTGAAGCTGTTTTGCAAACTTTCTGAACAAATTCAGTGTTAAGAATTGTTAATTCAATTACATGTTCATCATGAAAAAAGTAAAAAAACAAACATTTTTTATGAACAAATAGAAATCCATTTCTTTCCCTATAGAAATAAGTAGGCTTTAATCATTCCAGGTTTTCCCATCATTTCGTTCTACACTAAGACTTCAAGACACGACTTTTAACAGCGGTCATAACATAATCTTTACAGATTGTACAAACATTATAAAGAAAAAGTTTTCAGACTTCTATACAGTTTTGATAATCTTTACTTGAAGCGCTAAGGGGGCAGATACCAGTTTCACACTGGAATTTAGTGTCTGATGACCACTCAAACTGTTTGCGCCTCACTGACAATCCCTATACAACAACCTGAAAAGAAAAGTACAGCTATTCTTATAGGACTGAAGACAATCTACAACAAAAACTCAAATTTCAGATGAAACACTTCTCTAAAAAAATCAGCTGCAAGAAAGAAACTACTCTCGAGCCCCACTTTTCGACCCCTGGCCGAGGCAAATTCTATGAAACAGACAAGTCGCCTGATATTCAAAGGCACACGGTACAGTCATAACACTACATGCTAATTGTTCGTCTGTTATGGCACACCTAAATCAGCTAGTGCTAGATACCTGTCAACGCTACACTTTTTTCGGTATCGAGCTCAGACGGCATCCTATTGAACTTCTGCAGCCGAAACCACTGATATAACCTGCTTTCATCAGTTTCGAATTTCAAGCTCCTACTTCACACTGAGTGCATTTCAATACTGTTCAATAGGGAAAAAACTAAGAGAACCTCATCCTGACCACTCTGAATACCCATATCTTCATGTATTAATTAATTTAGACCTCAGCAATACACATGTTAAAGCATCATACCCTCTCATTAATAATTTCTACATGGCCAGTTCGAATTTGTGGCTGAAAAACTGGTATGTGCTACCTTAATAACAAAGGCAATTTCATTTTAAAAGAAAAATCTTGACTCTTGCACAAGAACACAGTGTTTTGAGAAAAAATCAGCTTCAATGTGTCTTCTTGCATTGCCTGTTAATCACTGAAGTCAGTTCTAAAACTGCATTCAATAGGAACATTTTTGCTGAAAACTCTATCCTCATTCATTTCAATATGCCTTACAAATATGCTTCTGCTCCCATAATCTAGACACTTAGATAAGATATACTGGTTTTACAACTCTACATGTCCTGTGAAAAACATCAGAAAATTGAGAAATCTTTAAAGGAAGTCTTCAAAACTAAAAGAAGAACAACCGAATGATGAGACGCTAACATAGTTTCAGAAATGCACTGCTATATACCGAAAACCTATGTTAAGAACTGAAACAGTTGTACACAGCACATTTCACACTGACAATTGAGGTTTCGATTACATTTCCCAGCCTTACTGCAAGTTACAGACTAAATAATGCCCCCCCAAAAGTAAGAAAAATGACAGGAATTGATGTTTTAACATACTTGCAACAATATCAAAGGGAGGTAACTCTTGCCAGAACACTAAACAAACACTGGGGAAAATGATAAAAAAATAGTCCTTACGATTGTAAATAAAAGGCGAAATCTTCTCTAATTAAAAGCGCAGTGCCTCGGAAGACCAAAATCATGCATATTTATTTCCTTTTGTTGTTTCCTTGGTACTGTTGTAAACAGAAATGTTTCTCTGACAGGCCTGTTACATCTCTTTCTTCTTCAGAACATATCTATCACTAATCTATCTTCACAAAGTGATTAAAACTGATGGAAAACAAGACAGATTAGAAGGATTCTCAGATTTAACATTTCTGCTGATTCATGATACAGACAGCTATGAAAAAGGAAACTTAAACTTACCTATGAAGAAACTGAATTTCAGGCTACAGAACCAATATACTGCTGAGTCCTACTGTCTCACACACTCCCTTGCTGAAGAATTCTAGCAATGACTTGGTCTTGACACCACACTAAGCACACTTTCACACAAAATAATCTCAAAACCTGAAAAAAATGCAGATACAAACTGTCTAATACTTTTTTTCACCACCAGAACTTACCGGCTTGTCCAAGACTATTTAAACTGACATATCTTGCACGGAACTTGTAAAATTTAAAGTTTTCATGAAAATCAAGGCTTTAAATGGATCTAGAAGTATCATTCTGTATCAAAAACATTACAAGCAGCACCATTCTGTTCAAGTTTAACTATACAGTAAAACTATAACAATAAAATTACAGACACTATAAGGAACTAAATTTTGTTACTTTTCACAATTCAGATTACCTCCCCTATACTTTTTAGTTCATTCTGACAATAATATGACCTTAAAAGAAGTTTCTGCAGCATTTTTGCCATCACATAAACAAGTCTTTTCTGAAAATCACATAAAATGCTAATTTAAAGCACATCTGAAAATTTTCAGTTTTACCTTAAGGGGGCAGATACCAGTTTCACACTGAAATTTAGTGTCTGATGACCACTCAAACTGTTTGCGCCTCACTGACAATCCCTATACAACAACCTGAAAAGAAAAGTACAGCTATTCTTATAGGACTGAAGACAATCTACAACAAAAACTCAAATTTCAGATGAAACACTTCTCTAAAAAAATCAGCTGCAAGAAAGAAACTACTCCCAAGCCCCACTTTTCGACCCCTGGCTGAAGCAAATTCTATGAAACAGACAAGTCGCCTGATATTCAAAGGCACACGGTACAGTCATAACACTACACGCTAATTGTTCGTCTGTTATGGCACACCTAAATCAGCTAGTGCTAGATACCTGTCAACGCTACACTTTTTTCGGTATCGAGCTCAGACGGCATCCTATTGAACTTCTGCAGCCGAAACCACTGATATAACCTGCTTTCATCAGTTTCGAATTTCAAGCTCCTACTTCACACTGAGTGCATTTCAATACTGTTCAATAGGGAAAAACTAAGAGAACCTCATCCTGACCACTCTGAATACCCATATCTTCATGTATTAATTAATTTAGACCTCAGCAATACACATGTTAAAGCATCATACCCTCTCATTAATAATTTCTACATGGCCAGTTCGAATGTGTGGCTGAAAAACTGGTATGTGCTACCTAAGCTGATTCCTAAACTGAACTATTTACATTTTGAATATACCGGATTTTGTTTTTTTGTTGTTGTTGTTGTTTTTTTATTGGTTTTTTTTGGGTTGTTTTTTGTTTTCTTTTTGGTTTCTTATATATATATATTCTGTCCCGTTTTTATTTCTACAATTTTCACACAGCTTTTTCACAACTTCATTTATACTGCAAAAAATTTGTTTCAGTCATTTCTTAAACTTCACTGAATCACGACGCATGTGGGTAATAATGATTTAGAATAAGTGACGAATAACAAAACGGCGTGCTATCCCCGCTTACACAAAAATTACAATATGCTTTCTTTCTGACGTTATCAAAGGTGATAAAGTTACATACTATCGAATATAAAATATCTCTAACACTGAAACCTACGGAATCCCCGTCGGTCCAAGTAAAATATCGCCTGTTTGACAGGCCAGATTAAAAAAAAAAAAAAAATAGAGGCGAAATTTAACATCTGAATTTTCGCATGTGTAAATTGATTCCTCGCTAGATTCGAAATAGAATGTCGCATGTCTTGTTTTAAATCATCGCGAAGAAATTTGGCAAAAATAAACCGGTAAAAGGTCTCGATCGTCCTTTCTTCCCAGAGGCAAATTAAATTAAATTTTTGAATGTCAATATCGCAAAAAATTCAGCAGTTGACCATTACCGGTTATCATTTAAAAATCAGCTTCATCTAAATGGTCCTCAATAACTTAATCATAACTAGACAAGGGAAATTTTAGTTCTATCCTCGCGTGGATGTAGCACGAGTCATGCGACATTTTAGTTCGAGTCTCGCAAGAATAAAAGTACACATGCAAAGATTTCAATGTTAAATTTCGCCTGTATTTCCTGGCGAGATTTTAAGTTATCGCTTGAATAATTTAATATGTTCAGTTTAAAAGGTGAAACAAGATTGGAGTTTTAATTTCGCTTGTCAAATAGGCAATATTTTACGTGGTTCGAATGGGATTCTGTAGAAACCTAATTCCATAATTTTTGCTTAATGGTCCGTGGAGGGTGCAATTTAAGAATAAATATTCTGAATCATTTAAAAATAAAGAATACGAAATAGCATATAAGTCTTCACTGTACATAACAGCTCTGTAACAAGGAAAATATGCAATTGTTTTTACTTAGATATTTTGATTTACCAAGATATTCAGTATTGGTTCATTATTCAGTTACAGTGAAAACCTTTCCGACTTTATTGTTTCTTATCATTCTATACCACAGCTCTATTGTTCATGCTTCACAAATGCTCGGAAAAAAACCTTCTTCCTCTGAAAACATTATAATGTTACACTCATAAATTCGTTGATGAATAGCATCAAGTGGTTACCAAAAAAATCTGGAGACGTAGAAGTGTCGGATACAAATAATTTCACGTATATAGAATAAAATTATATGACTGTAGAACTGTTAGTGCATTTATATAGACCATCTGTAAGCTTGCTAACCAACGCTCTATCTTCTGAGCCGAACATCGTTTCCCTGGCGCGTTTCTCACCGTTTGTATTTGTGCAAACACAGGTTTACAGTTAATTGTAAAACATTTGCTTTTCAAGTCAACTACAAAAGAAACCGGAAAAGGCAGAATCATGGCCGTTATTACCTGATTCCTCATTTTGTCATATGTAGCGCCACACCAAACGGCATTTACTTCTATAAACGAAGGGAAGATCATTTTGTAGGATCGCCTTTTTGGTTGCAATTCACTATATTGATACCAAGGGATCAAATATTAAGAAAATGTTAAATATTACTAAACATTATATTTTTATACATACGTAATATTTCATCATTGTTTCAGCTTAATACCATAAATTTTAATAATTATTTTATTAAGTGTAACGTCAAAGTAATAATAATCATCATCATAAAAGAATAAATAGCAACTTGTCCCCAACATTTGCTATAACACTGACAATATCAATTATAGTCATCATATGGTTCAATGTATATGTTCAAGTTGTATCCTAACGATATGAAGTTAATATGTTCGTCCACTTTCTGAAATGTATATATGTGATTAATTGATAATTTGAAAAGTCAAGTTTCTAAACTATATGTCTAAATGAATATTTCAAGAGTTTTTCATATCATACAAGTGCGTAATTCAATCCATATTCTGTAAAATCATTCAAATCTAAATGATTTCGGATTACACTTAAGTCGCTTCACTAAACTTTTCTGAAACGAAAGAATAAAGCGTCTTTCTCGTCAATGTTGCTGACATGGTTTTCACACAGGAACAGTTTCAGTATGACTTTAGGCTTCTTAAACTATTTTTTATAAAAAGTAAGATTATTAACGATAGAGAAATATCAGTATGGAGCTAACATCCTGGATGTTGAAGAGTTATTAATTTACCACATACGGGCATTGCTCTATCACCCGTTTCGCTCGGCTTTGAATTTTCAGCTTTGACACTGTTGCTCGAGCCTCTATTTAACTGAAAGAGAAGGAAACATAGAAGACGTTGAGATGCAAACTATGATCCAGATGTAATTTTCAAACATTAAATTCAGCATTAGTGCCTAAAACAGAAAGAATATCTAAGTTTCTTGTAATTTAGATCTATTTTATGTGGGCTCTGTCCAGTTTTGAGTTACCTCTGCAAACTTTTCAATATTTTCTGCCTTTTATTAATATATGTTAATAAATAAGTGATTTGATATTGGCCCTGTTATTTGTCCGAGGGCAGTCGTATTGGCCCGAGGACAAATAACAGGGCCAATACGACTGACCCGAGGACAAATAACAGGGCCAATATCAAATCACTTATTTATTGACAATTTTATTAAATAACAACAAATACTTATACATGTACTTAATTATGCGCAATTCTCTCGACATATCCCCTGATCTTCGCCAGACGACATTTGTAATTGATCATAGTCAGAAAATGCTTGTTTGTGTTTATGTAAAATCAACACGTTGTAAACTTAAAATATTGTCGGTTAAACACTACCAATTCATGCCGTGAATGTTTGAAATTACATTAATTTATGCAACTTGTCGGCGTCCACAGATAGAACAAAATGGCTGCCTTTTTCAGAAGCTTTTTGCTGAAATCTATATCAATTTTGGCCCTGCATTATTAGCCAATCAAATTACTTCAAATGCGGGCTTTATATCTATATCACTTTTCGGCCCGGGGCCGAAAAGTAATATAGATATTGGCACTGTTATAAAGCAGGCCGTCGTGTTATTGAACGTGGCAGGTGCCTTTTTATAGGACTAATAACTTTTAGTTATTTAATAACAAAGTGTACAAACTACTAACTTTTTGAATCATTAGAAGTGTGTATTTAAACCTGTAGTAATGGTCAAAGGGAAGTAAGCGTGTTTAAATTGTGCAATAAATCGCAAATATTTACAATAGGAAATGAATAAGCATAATGGTCAAAAGAAGTAAATAAGATTAACTGAGCCACAGAGGATAGAATTGTATTAATACAAAGACTCAACAATATATTACCTTATTACCTTATATTGCAATAAAAGGTAATCAAAGCAATGAAAGGGTAAAAAATATTGATGTCAAGACAGACGGCTGGGGTTCTCCTGGCAATTGCTTTGCAATTTTTTTTAATTTTTTTTAAGCATTTAAACACTATACTAATGCTTGGTAAGAAAACAGTTTACAAAATTGTACGCGTGTTTAAAGTTAAAGCAATAACGGAATTACAGAAAAGTCCGTTTATGTTATAGTAATATCCTGCAAACGTTAAGTACCCCTGTGAATTTATTGTGTGTTGGGGTGTTTTTTAACCTCCTTTTCCATTGAGCTATTGTAACCCGGAAAAATTCCATTTGGTTTTGTTTTATTTGTATTAAAGCAGCTCATTTACAGTTGAACGGTAGAACTCTACTCTCCCTCGTAACTGTTGGCGAAGTCTTTCTTTTCTGACAAAAAAAATCGGCTAGCGTAGGTCACATTGCACGGGAAAACGCATTTTTCGTAAACGCCAACCTGGGGAATTCCGATTAAATATAGAATACGGTATCCCCGTAGCAGGTGCTTGTTGTAGCACAACATGTTCCACAACACGGCGTCGTCACCAGTCTCAGCGCAGGCATTCGTTTCACGGAAAATGTTCCGAACCAGTATATAACCAACATAAAGTATGAAAGTTCACAAGAACGAATCTGATGGTCACTTTACTTCAAACAATTTTTCTCTTATTTAAGCTGACAGATGCATTGTAACTCTTATTGCGTCTAATAGTTGATTTTTTTTTCTAAATATAGCAATCAAAAACTCCATTCTGATTTCTCTCAAATGAACTTCATCGCTTGTTTACAAAACTTTTCGTGACAATACTCCCGGTCTCTTACGCAAGAAATAGAAATTAGATATTAAATTGTTGAACAACCTCACTCTTAACATCTCAATCAAGTGGCAGATGTGTTGTAAAAATAAGTCTTTAGTGGACTATATATGTTTTTGTAACAGATACTGTAGATTATCTATACTTTATTTTCAATAACAACACTTTGATAACGATGTTTGGAAGGACATTTTAAATCATGTTTGGATTAAAGTTAGTGACCCTAAGAATCATTCTTATGAACTTTCGTACCTTTTTTTGTTTATATAGTGGTTCGGGGCATTTATCTGTGAAACGAACGCCTGTGGGATTTGGCCCAGTATTCAGATACGGATATAATGTGAGCGCATGTACGTAGAATGAATGTGATCAGTCATGTGAAAGCAAACGAAAAAAAGAAATTCTAAATATAGGTTTTATACGGTTCGTAACGCTATAGCCTATGATGGAGAAACTACACATTTTTTACAATCACGAAATGTGTTAATTGGGTGACAGTACGTTTGTAGACAGGTATTGATAGACGTAATACACACAGATAGATACAATCAGATTTTTTGTCAATGACCATCTGCGAACAAGCTGCTTTAACGCTTCTGGCTATATCAATTGAATGATTATGGAAGGGACGCAATACGTATTTCATATACAGTATGACATAACTTCAGTAACTTCCCTTTTGTTGTACTATTTGTTTTCTCGCTTGTCGTTATAAACGACTGTGTCATTCATATACACGGCGGCTGACAATTCTGAATATACCTTTTAACCGAAGAAACCAACGTATTATTAATACGATATGAATATATTTGAGAAGCTAAAGGGCCGTGTATAAACAGTTGCTTACCAATATAACCCTCGCCTAGCGATTCGAGATATAATAGCTCACAACCTGTTAATCTGGACCATATACCCTGTCAAAAATCTTTCCAACTAATGATCTAAATAGACAAAACTCAGAATGATTGAACTTGTAAAATGTACGTTGTTTTACTAATAGGAAGTTGGCAGCAGCAGTACGCAGTAACAGTTGGCAGTAGAAATTAAATCGAACGTGAAGTTGGCAGTAGCAGTAACAGCAGTAGCAGTAAGCATAACGCGTACGTGAAAGTGGCAGTAGCAGTAACAGTAGGCAAAACGTGAAGTTCGCAGTAGCAGTAACAGCAGAAGCAGTAGGCAACCCATGAAGTTGGCAGTAGCAGTAACAGCAGTAGCAGTAAGCAAAACATGAAGTTGGCAGTAGCAGTAACAGCAGTAGCAGAAAGCAAAACGTGAAGTTGGCAGTAGCAGTAACAGCAGTAGCAGTAAGCAAAACGTGAAGTTGACAGTGGCAGTAACAGTAAAACAAAACGTGAAGTTGGAAGTAGCAGTAACAGCAGTAGCAGTAAATCAAAACGTGAAGTTGGCAGTAGCAGTTACAGCAGTAGCAGTAAAACAAAACGTGAAGTTGGCAGTAGCAGTAACAGCAGTACCAGTAAGCAAACCGTGAAGTAGGCAGTAGCAGTAGGCAAAACGTGAAATTGGCAGTAGCAGTAACAACAGTAGCAGTAGGAAACTCTGCAAGTCTGCGAGAGTGTCGAAAACAGTCGCAGACCGGTAAAATTTACCCGGGAGGATTCTTTGGCTTAGTTGTTAGAGTGTTGGCCTACGATGCACTAAGATCGGGGTTCGAATCTCGCTCTGGATTGTGTATTTTAAGATGCATTCTGTTATGGAGTTTATTGTTCGTAAGGAAATAGACGAAAATATCAAAATCTTCGCCACTGTTACCGCAGTATCTAAGTATATAACTGATAAGAAGCATCGCCTTAACTGAATTTGTTCTTATTATGGGTTTCAAGAAAGAAAGAAGAAAAAATGAAAGAAAAATATCAGGCGAGGCACTCGTTTGATGGTTAGTGAGCTTGAAATAGATGCACAGAGAAATACCATACATGAATCTCAACCTAAAACAAACAAAAACACAGAGGCAAGGGTAACCTTAAAACAGTCCTTTAAGCCTATCTTTCCTTAAAATTCTAAAATGACCAGCCTTTTCTTTATAATTATTCAACAACATGTTTTGTATATATATTGTACTGTAAATTAATCCTATAGAGCTTTCATTCTGTTGGTTGATGTTTTCTGGTAGAAAAATCACTGTTAGGCAACATAGAACTGAATAATGTGTTGCACCTTTTCTTTCAAAATTGTTTCGTCAATAAAAGTGTCTTTTTCGAAATATACAGGCGTACCGAATTCTGTTACTTGACAAATTAAAATACAAGAAAACCATCATTTCGACACTTTAAGGGACGTAACACGTATTTCGCAGACTGTAATGTATCACTATAGTAGCTTCCCTTTAGTTGTATTTAAATACAAAGCAGTTAAATTGTATATCGATCATAGAATTCAATTTACTTAGGGGCTAAGTGAAGTTTTGGGTAGATACAGATTATTATATTTACAGGCAGTTAGAATTATAGCACACAAGAATAAGCCGATTGCATAGTTTTTGTTTATTTTTGCAGACTATGTTAAGTTAAAGAAATGTCTGTATTCCAAATAAAATATTGCTTTAAAAGAAAGGAAAAACAAACAAAAACATTAAGAAAACAATTATATAGAAAGACTATTAACTGATTATATTTACCGACAGAAAATAAGTTGTTGTTGAGGTTGTTCTTGTTGCACCTGTATTGTTAAGGTTGCTCTTGTTGCACCTTTTGTTGTTGAGGTTGTTCTTGTTACATCTGCTGTTGTTGAGGTTGTTCTTGTTGCACCTGCTGTTGTTGAGGTTGTTCTTGTTGCACCTGCTGTTGTTGATGTTGTTCTAGTTGCACCTGTTGTTGTTGAGGTTGTTCTTGTTGCACCTGTTGTTGTTGAGGTTGTTCTTGTTGCACCTGTTGTTGTTGATGTTGTTCTTGTTGCACCTGTTGTTGTTGAGGTTGTTCTTGTTACACCTGCTGTTGTTGAGGTTGTTCTTGTTGCACCTGCTGTTGTTGAGGTTGTTCTTGTTGCACCTGCTGTTGTTGATGTTGTTCTAGTTGCACCTGTTGTTGTTGAGGTTGTTCTTGTTGCACCTGTTGTTGTTGAGGTTGTTCTTGTTGCACCTGTTGTTGTTGATGTTGTTCTTGTTGCACCTGTTGTTGTTGAGGTTGGTCTTGTTGCACCTGTTGTTGTTGAGGTTGTTCTAGTTGCATCTGTTGTTGTTGAGGTTGTTCTTGTTGCACCTGTTGTTGTTGAGGTTGTTCTTGTTGCACCTGTTGTTGTTGATGTTGTTCTTGTTGCACCTGTTGTTGCTGATGTTGTTCTTGTTGCACCTGTTGTTGTTGAGGTTGTTCTTGTTGCACCTGTTGTTGTTAAGGTTGTTCTTGTTGCACCTGCTGTTGTTGAGGTTGGTCTTGTTGCACCTGTTGTTGCTGATGTTGTTCTTGTTGCACCTGTTGTTGTTGAGGTTGTTCTTGTTGCACCTGTTGTTGTTGAGGTTGTTCTTGTTGCACCTGTTGTTGTTGAGGTTGTTCTTGTTACACCTGCTGTTGTTGAGGTTGTTTTTGTTGCACCTGCTGTTGTTGAGGTTGTTCTTGTTGCACCTGCTGTTGTTTAGGTTGTTCTTGTTGCACCTGATGTTGTTGATGTTGTTCTTGTTGCACCTGTTGTTGCTGATGTTGTTCTTGTTGCACCTGTTGTTGTTGAGGTTGTTCTTGTTGCACCTGTTGTTGTTGAGGTTGTTCTTGTTGCACCTGCTGTTGTTGAGGTTGGTCTTGTTGCACATGCTCTTGGCGATGTTGTTCTTGTTTCACCTGTTGTTGCTGATGTTGTTCTTGTTGCACCTGTTCTTGCTGATGTTGTTCTTGTGCACCTGCTGTTGCTGATATTGTTCTTGTTGCACTTGCTGTTGTTGAGGTTGTTCTTGTTTCACCTGTTGTTGTTGAGGTTGTTCTTGTTGCACCTGTTGTTGCTGATGTTGTTCTTGTTGCACCTGCTGTTGTTGAGGTTGTTCTTGTTGCACCTGTTGTTCTTGAGGTTGTTCTTGTTGCACCTGTTGTTGCTGATGTTGTTCTTGTTGCACCTGCTGTTGTTGAGGCTGTTCTTGTTGCACCTGCTTTTGCTGATGTTGTTTTTGTTGCACCTGCTGTTGTTGAGGTTGTTCTTGTTGAAACCTGCTGTTGCTGATGTTTTATTTTTGTGCACCTGTTGTTGCTGATGTTGTTCTTGTGCACCTGTTGTTCCTGAGGTTGTTCTTGTTGCATCTGTTGTTCCTGATGTTGTTTTTGCTGCAGTTGTTGTTGCTGATGTTGTTCTTGTTGCACCTGTTGTTGCTGATGTTGTTCTTGTTGCATCTGCTGTTGTTGATGTTGTTCTTGTTGCACCTGTTGTTGCAGATGTTGTTCTTGTTGCACCTGCTGTTGCTGATGTTGTTGTTGTTGCAACTGCTCTTGCTGATGTTGTTCTTGCTGCAGTTGTTGTTGTTGATGTTGTTCTTGTTGCACCTGTTGTTGCTGATGTTGTTCTTGTTGCAACTGCTCTTGCTGATGTTGTTCTTGTTGCACCTGTTGTTGCAGATGTTGTTCTTGTTGCACCTGCTGTTGCTGATGTTGTTGTTGTTGCAACTGCTCTTGCTGATGTTGTTCTTGCTGCAGTTGTTGTTGTTGATGTTGTTCTTGTTGCACCTGTTGTTGCTGATGTTGTTCTTGTTGCAACTGCTCTTGCTGATGTTGTTCTTGCTGCAGTTGTTGTTGCTGATGTTGTTCTTGTTGCACCTGTTGTTGCTGATGTTGTTCTTGTTGCACCTGTTGTTGATGAAGTTGTTCTTGTTGCACCTGTTGTTGCTGATGTTGTTCTTGCTGCAGTTGTTGTTGCTGATGTTGTTCTTGTTGCACCTGTTCTTGCTGATGTTGTTCTTGTTACACCTGCTGTTGTTGATGTTGTTCTTGTTGCACCTGTTGTTGCTGATGTTGTTCTTGTTGCACCTGCTGTTGCTGATGTTGTTCTTGTTGCACCTGTTGTTGCTGATGTTGTTCTTGTTGCACCTGTTGTTCCTGATGTTGTTCTTGCTGCAGTAGTGTTGCTGATGTTGTTCTTGTTGCACCTGTTGTTGCAGATGTTGTTCTTGTTGCACCTGCTGTTGCTGATGTTGTTGTTGTTGCAACTGCTCTTGCTGATGTTGTTCTTGCTGCAGTTGTTGTTGTTGATGTTGTTCTTGTTGCACCTGTTGTTGCTGATGTTGCTCTTGTTGCAACTGCTCTTGCTGATGTTGTTCTTGCTGCAGTTGTTGTTGCTGGTGTTGTTTTTGTTGCACCTGTTGTTGCTGATGTTGTTCTTGTTGCACCTGTTGTTGCTGATGTTGTTCTTGTTGCACCTGTTGTTGCTGATGTTGTTCTTGCTGCAGTTGTTGTTGCTGATGTTGTTCTTGCTGCACCTGTTGTTGCAGATGTTGGTCTTGTTGCACCTGCTGTTGCTGATGTTGTTCTTGTTGCACCTGTTGTTGTTGAGGTTGTTCTTGTTGCACCTGTTCTTGCTGATGTTGTTCTTGTTGCACCTGTTCTTGCTGATGTTGTTCTTGTTACACCTGCTGTTGTTGAGGTTGTTCTTGTTGCACCTGCTGTTGTTGAGGTTGTTCTTGTTTCACCTGTTGTTGCTGATGTTGTTCTTGTTGCACCTGTTCTTGCTGATGTTGTTCTTGTTGCATCTGTTCTTGCTGATGTTGTTCTTGTTGCACCTGTTGTTGTTGAGGTTGTTCTTATTGCACCTGCTGTTGCTGATGTTGATCTTGTTGCACCTGTTGTTGCTGAGGTTTTTCTTGTTGCACCTGTTCTTGCTGAGGTTGTTCTTGTTGCACCTGTTGTTGTTGAGGTTGTTCTTGTTGCACCTGTTCTTGCTGGAGTTGTTCTTGTTGCACCTGCTCTTGGTGATGTTGTTCTTGTTGCACCTGTTCTTGCTGGAGTTGTTCTTGTTGCACCTGCTCTTGGTGGTGTTGTTCTTGTTGCACCTGTTCTTGCTGATGATGTTCTTGTTGCACCTGCTCTTGGTGATGTTGTTCTTTTTGCACCTGTTGTTGCTGATGTTGTTCTTGTTGCACCTGTTGTTGCTGATGTTGATCTTGTTGCAGTTGTTGTTGCTGATTTTGTTCTTGTTGCACCTGTTGTTGCTGATGTTGTTCTTGCTGCAGTTGTTGTTGCTGATGTTGTTGCACCTGCTGTTGCTGATTTTGTTCTTGTTGCACCTGCTGTTGCTGATGTTGTTCTTGTTGCACTTGTTGTTGCTGATGTTGATCTTGTTGCAGTTGTTGTTGCTGATGTTGTTCTTGTTGCACCTGTTGTTGATGTTGTTCTTGTTGCACCTGTTGTTGCTGATGTTGTTCTTGTTGCACCTGTTGTTGTTGCTGATGTTGTTCTTGCTGCATCTGGTGTTGTTGATGTTGTTCTTGTTGCATCTGGTGTTGTTGATGTTGTTCTTGTTGCACCTGCTGTTGCTGATGTTGTTCTTGTTGAACCTGTTGTTGCTGATGTTGTTCTTGTTGCACCTCCTGTTGCTGATGTTATTCTTGTTGCACCTGCTGTTGCTGATGTTGTTCTTGCTGCAGTTGTTGTTGCTGATGTTGATCTTGTTGCACCTGTTTTGCTGATGTTGTTCTTGCTGCAGTTGATGTTGCTGATGTTGTTCTTGCTGCAGTTGTTGTTGCTGATGTTGTTGCACCTGCTGTTGCTGATTTTGTTCTTGTTGTACCTGCTGTTGCTGATGTTGTTCTTGCTGCAGTTGTTGTTGCTGATGTTGTTCTTGTTGCACCTGTTGTTGCTGATGTTGATCTTGTTGCAGTTGTTGTTGCTGATGTTGATCTTGTTGCAGTTGTTGTTGCTGATGTTGTTCTTGTTGCACCTGTTGTTGCTGATGTTGTTCTTGTTGCACCTGTTGTTGCTGATGTTGTTCTTGTTGCACCTGTTGTTGTTGAGGTTGTTCTTGTTGCACCTGTTCTTGCTGGAGTTGTTCTTGTTGCACCTGCTCTTGGTGATGTTGTTCTTGTTGCACCTGTTCTTGCTGGAGTTGTTCTTGTTGCACCTGCTCTTGGTGGTGTTGTTCTTGTTGCACCTGTTCTTGCTGATGATGTTCTTGTTGCACCTGCTCTTGGTGATGTTGTTCTTTTTGCACCTGTTGTTGCTGATGTTGTTCTTGTTGCACCTGTTGTTGCTGATGTTGATCTTGTTGCAGTTGTTGTTGCTGATTTTGTTCTTGTTGCACCTGTTGTTGCTGATGTTGTTCTTGCTGCAGTTGTTGTTGCTGATGTTGTTGCACCTGCTGTTGCTGATTTTGTTCTTGTTGTACCTGCTGTTGCTGATGTTGTTCTTGTTGCACTTGTTGTTGCTGATGTTGATCTTGTTGCAGTTGTTGTTGCTGATGTTGTTCTTGTTGCACCTGTTGTTGATGTTGTTCTTGTTGCACCTGTTGTTGCTGATGTTGTTCTTGTTGCACCTGTTGTTGTTGCTGATGTTGTTCTTGCTGCATCTGGTGTTGTTGATGTTGTTCTTGTTGCATCTGGTGTTGTTGATGTTGTTCTTGTTGCACCTGCTGTTGCTGATGTTGTTCTTGTTGAACCTGTTGTTGCTGATGTTGTTCTTGTTGCACCTCCTGTTGCTGATGTTATTCTTGTTGCACCTGCTGTTGCTGATGTTGTTCTTGCTGCAGTTGTTGTTGCTGATGTTGATCTTGTTGCACCTGTTTTGCTGATGTTGTTCTTGCTGCAGTTGATGTTGCTGATGTTGTTCTTGCTGCAGTTGTTGTTGCTGATGTTGTTGTACCTGCTGTTGCTGATTTTGTTCTTGTTGTACCTGCTGTTGCTGATGTTGTTCTTGCTGCAGTTGTTGTTGCTGATGTTGTTCTTGTTGTACCTGCTGTTGCTGATGTTGTTCTTGCTGCAGTTGTTGTTGCTGATGTTGTTCTTGCTGCAGTTGCTGTTGCTGATTTTGTTCTTGTTGTACCTGCTCTTGCTGAGGTTTTTCTTGCTGCAGTTGTTGTTGCTGATGTTGTTCTTGCTGCACCTGTTGTTGCTGATGTTGTTCTTGTTGCATCTGGTGTTGTTGATGTTGTTCTTGTTGCATCTGGTGTTGCTGATGTTGTTCTTGTTGCACCTCCTGTTGCTGATGTTGTTCTTGTTGCACCTGCTGTTGCTGATGTTGTTCTTGTTGCACCTGCTGTTGCTGATGTTGTTCTTGTTGCACCTGCTGTGGCTGATGTTGTTCTTGTTGTACCTGCTCTTGCTGATGTTGTTCTTGCTGCAGTTGTTGTTGCTGATGTTGATCTTGTTGCACCTGTTTTGCTGATGTTGTTCTTGCTGCAGTTGTTGTTGCTGATGTTGATCTTGTTGCACCTGTTCTTGCTGATGTTGTTCTTGCTGCAGTTGTTGTTGCTGATGTTGATCTTGTTGCACCTGTTCTTGCTGATGTTGTTCTTGTTGCACCTCCTGTTGCTGATGTTGATCTTGTTGCACCTGTTTTGCTGATGTTGTTCTTGCTGCAGTTGTTGTTGCTGATGTTGATCTTGTTGTACCTGTTCTTGCTGATGTTGTTCTTGTTGCACCTCCTGTTGCTGATGTTGATCTTGTTGCACCTGTTTTGCTGATGTTGTTCTTGCTGCAGTTGTTGTTGCTGATGTTGATCTTGTTGCACCTGCTCTTGCTGATGTTGTTCTTGCTGCAGTTGTTGTTGCTGATGATGTTCTTGTTGTACCTGCTGTTGCTGATGTTGTTCTTGCTGCAGTTGTTGTTGCTGATGTTGTTCTTGCTGCAGTTGTTGTTGCTGATGTTGTTCTTGCTGCAGTTGTTGTTGCTGATGTTGTTCTTGCTGCAGTTGTTGTTGCTGATGTTGTTCTTGCTGCAGTTGCTGTTGCTGATGTTTTCCCCTTTTTTCCCTCTTACAACTGGTATTGTTTGCATCTTATGTGTAAGCACTACAAATGTTTATATGTTGTAGGCTAGAGGCGATGTTAGATATTGCTTTATGCTGAATAAATGTTGTTGTTGTTGTAAAATATAATCGCCGTTTTTCCATACTGAACCACAGATTCTAATTATCTAGTTTCGTCAAAATTAATGTAATAACTAAAGAGTCTACCCCGTGACTAACGTGGTAAAATTTTTATCGATAAAAGTGTGTAAAACTTTGTGTTTTGATGTTTTTCTGTAACAAAAAAAGTGTTAGTAACTTAGTTTAGATATATTCTTCACAATTACAGCTAGAATTTCCAGATGTATTAACATTTTCTTTCTTTTTTTCATCATCGGCCCATCTGTGAGTCAGTCGCTTTAAATTTTAAAGATTTTTTTTCAGTTAATTTCTGTGTCAGTCGCTTTAAGATATTTTTATCTTTTGCAGCTTAAGCTGAAATTTTTTTGATGTCCTTTACGCTTTTGTTTGCTTGTTTCTGCCGCGGATCTGTGTAGTCTGTGTTTGGGATGGAACCTGGCTATACCTGTCCGAAAAAGGTTACTTCTATTGTTTTCTGCTGAAGCTTCATTAACTTTTATGATATATAAGTTCTATATATTTTATTTTCTATGACATACATTGCTTTCAAGTATCAATATCAGACTGAAGAACAGGAACATAGTTGGCTAGTTATTGTCTATCAAAATGTGAAATGTAGTTTCTTGTGTGTGCAGAAACTAAAAGTTGACAACGGACATCTTACGAGGGACAGCGGATAAGGGCTGCCTAAAAAGGTACACCAGTGACCACCATTTGTTCAAGTAAGCTGAAAGACACTGCTCGCTAAATTTAACAAAATTTAAAATTGTAACCTTTGATGACGGGTCAGACCTCATGCTTTGTAACATATATATATGGTTCTAGATCTCTAAAGCATCCTACTTCATAAAAAGACGAGGTAAGGTATGATTGTTTGTCAGCTATCCGCCGTGAGGATATAAGGTACTATTGTTTACAAACTATCCACCATGAGGAGGTAAGGTACGATTGTTCACCAGTTCTGACTCTCTTTTTATAGTCTGTCAGCATTCAGCAGTGACTCTTTTCTGTAAGCATCTGAAAAATGAGAAATACTAAGAAACTTAGTCAGAAAACGTTAGAAAGGATATACAACGGTAAACATGTCATTGCACTGTTTTAAAAATAATGTCACGTAACTTCACCTTGCAGCACAGATAAATGTCAGGAGATTTGTTTCGACAAACATGCAAACTGATTAATTTAAAACATATATAAATGCTTCAAAAATACACGTGAAATAATTGAAAAATACAATAATTTTACATTTATACATTAAGCAAAATAAAATAATAATTTAAACTTTTATAATTTATCTTGTCAATTCTACATCATTGTATTATAAACTTCGCCCAAATAAGCTTCAATCTGATGACATTTTAGTTTATTAAACAAGAATTTGTAGCTACAAAATGAAATGTGTTAACAGTTTATTGTGAATAAAGGAGCGGTGTAGGGTGATTTTCCGGTCGAGCTGACGAATAATAGCCTTGGTTAACTGCAAGCTACTGTAATGATTGTAAATCCTGTTTTATCAAAAGGATGGGGATATTAACAACATGAGCCTACACATTTAGTTGGAGTAATTTTGAGACTTATTTCAAGATTTTATCTTAAGATATCAGCTAGAAGACAGGCCTATTGAGTTTAATGATTGTAAAAGCTAAACTTTTGTTAGACACTAAGAAAAGTTATATGAATTCAAACTTGTAATTTAACGGGCTAGATTGTTTCAATCGTGTGGCCTAGCTTGATGATCGGTATCAAAAGACGGCGAGATATTTAGAGGATGGGGTTAATGACAAAGGTTCAGTTACCATCTACATTTGGTTGAGTAATTGTGATCCTAATTGTAAGACTGGAAAATGTATCCAGTTGAAGCTCTCGGCTATTTTCATTTGTTTGACGAATGAGAAGCTTATTGCTTGTTCCCTGTTGTATGCTTGGATATTTAACCGTTATGTAGTACAAGGAGAC
Organism: Cyclina sinensis; assembly: GCA_012932295.1. NCBI lineage: Eukaryota > Metazoa > Mollusca > Bivalvia > Venerida > Veneridae > Cyclina > Cyclina sinensis. The sequence continues at coordinate 63,452,551 of JAAONU010000001.1, read as the reverse complement.
ACGTCACTTTCATTTGGTACTCGCAAATCAAAACGAACATCATACAGACAGATTATCACCAGTACAGAATGCGTAGAAGAACGCGTCTTATTCGTTAGCATCTTAAATGTTCTCGTCAAAATATTGTAATTTAATTTTACACTTTTTTATCCACTAGCAGAGAAACTTTTAAATAAAGTTTTTATTATTTAAGTGCAAATAAAAAATCGATTTTTTGCTTTTCTATTGAAATAAGATATTTAAGAAAAATATAATTTGAGAAAAAATATTTTTACTTAGGCGCCGTGGGAGTAGGACCCTAGGAAGGACTTGACAGAAACCATAAATGTTCCGTTCATTTAAAGGCGGAATTGTACTCCATATTCTTCTAAACAAGAAATGTTTGTAAAACAAACATGCCCCCCGGCAGCACCTAATTGCTGGTGGTTGGGCCAAAGCGTTCACTAGTTATTGATCAGAAACCGTTTTTAGGATCATGGTCCCTGTGGCCTTGACCTTTGACCTAATGACCTCAAAATCAATAGGGGTCATCTACTGGTGATGACCAACCAGCATACTAAGTTTGGTGAACCTAGGTCAAAGCATTCTCTAGTTATTGATCGGAAACCGTTTTAAGGATGAAAGTCTCTGTGAGCTTGACCTTTGACCAAATGACCTCAAAATCAATAGAAGGTCATCTACTGGTGATGACCAACCAGCATACCAAGTTTGGTGGACCTAGGTCAAAGCGTTCTCTAGTTATTGATCGGAAACCGTTTTTAGGATGAAGGTCCCTGTGAGCTTGACCTTTGACCTAATGACCTCAAAATCAATAGGGCCATCTACTGGTAATGACCAACCAGCATACCAAGTTTGGTGAACCTAGGTCAAAGCGTTCATTAGTTATTGATTGGAAGCCGTTTTTTGGATGAAGGTCCCTTTGAGCTTTACCTTTGACCTAATGACCTCAAAAACAATAGGGTCATCTACTGGTGATGTCCTACCTGCATACCAAGTTTAGTTAACCTAGGTCAAAGCGTTCTCTAGTTATTGATCGGAAACCGTTTCTAGGACGAAGGGCCCTGTGAGCTTGACCTTTGACCTAATGACCTCAAAATCAATAGTGGTCATTTACTGGTGATGAACAACCAGTATACCAAGTTTGGTGAACCTAAGTCAAAGCGTTCTTTAGTTATTGATCTGAAACGAAGTTTCTACTGACGGACCGACCGACCGACATCTGCTAAACTATATGCCCCCTCATCTTCGATGGGGGGCATAAATATTTGATCTGAACTCAAGACCAGGGTATACTTTGCTTCTTTATTTACACGCTAGCGGGCTGGGGATAAAAGGTATCTTTTTATGCGTAGTAATATGAGACTTATACCCAGTGACAAACATTTAAGTGTACATGTGAAGAGAATATAAGAAACTTTTCGATCCAATCTAAAAATGTGAAAAAAGCAATATAACTAAAATGAGAATATACTGGATAAATAGCATGCAGGTTTTTATTCCTGAAAGCAAAATTTATTTCTTATTCTTAGCACAATGTTTTTTATTTCAAAAATAAAAAGGATAAGAAAATGAAGATTTTTCTATATAACTCATGAATTATTTCATTTTTATATCATGAAGAAAAGTAGCATAATTTTATCATTTTATTATTTAACAATTCTATGAATATGTATTTGTCATATGTAAGGCCTATACGGATCGGATATACTTGTCTCTAAGGTTTGAAGGGTTCTTACACAAGCAGTTTTCAAGGGTTCTTACACAAACAGGTTTCATGGGTTCTTACACAAGCAAGTTTCATGGGTTCTTAATAAAGCAATTTTCAAGGTTTCTTACACAAGCAGGTTTCATGGGTTATTACACAAGCAAGTTTCATGGGTTATTACACAAAAAGGTTTCATGGGTCCTTACATAAGCAGGTTTCCTGGGTTCTTACACAAGCAAGTTTCAAGGTTTCTTACACAAGCAGGTTTCATGGGTTCTTACAAAAACAGGTTTCATGGGTTCTTTCACAAGCAGGTTTCATGGGTTCTTACACAAGCAGGTTTCATGAGTTCTTACACAAGCAAGTTTCAAGGTTTCTTGCACAAGCAGGTTTCATGGGTTCTTACAAAAACAGGTTTCATGGGTTCTTACACAAGCAGGTTTCATGGGTTCTTACACAAGCAGGTTTCATGAGTTCTTACACAAGCAAGTTTCAAGGTTTCTTACACAAGCAGGTTTCATGGGTTCTTACAAAAACAGGTTTCATGGGTTCTTACACAAGCAGGTTTCATGGGTTCTTACACAAGCAGGTTTCATGAGTTCTTACACAAGCAAGTTTCAAGGTTTCTTACACAAGCAGGTTTCATGGGTTCTTACAAAAACAGGTTTCATGGGTTCTTACACAAGCAGGTTTCATGGGTTCTTACACAAGCAGGTTTCATGAGTTCTTACACAAGCAAGTTTCAAGGTTTCTTACACAAGCAGGTTTCGTGGGTTCTTACAAAAACAGGTTTCACGGGTTCTTACACAAGCAGGTTTCATGGGTTCTTACATAAGCAGGTTTCATGGGTTCTTACACAAGCAAGTTTCAAGGTTTCTTACACAAGCAGGTTTCATGGCTTCTTACAAAAACAGGTTTCATGGGTTCTTACACAAGCAGGTTTCACGGGTTCTTACACAAGCAGGTTTCATGGGTTCTTACACAAGCAAGTTTCAAGGTTTCTTACACAAGCAGGTTTCATGGGTTCTTACACAAGCAGATTTCAATGGTTCTTACACAAGCAGGTTTCAAATGTTCTTACACAAGCAGGTATCAGGGGTTCTTACACAAACAGTTTTCATGGGTTCTTACACAAGCAGATTTCAATGGTTCTTACACAAGCAGGTTTCATGGGTTTTTACACAAGCAGATTTCAAGGGTTCTTACACATGCAGTTTCAAGGGCTCTAACACAAGCAGGTTTCATGGGTTTTTACACAAGCAGGTTTCATGGGTTTCTATACAAGCAGGGTCAAGGGCTCTTACACAAGCAGGTTTATTAAAAAAAAGAGCGACTTACAATTCAACAAATTATTTTCTAACAGGGATGTAATTTTGTGCTTAGTCTGTTAACTTTTATCATTGAGTAATTTCCCTTTGACCAGCTGCTGTTTTCTGCCTTATTTACCATTCTTTTCCCTTTCAGTGGTGTTTTGAAGGAAAAGACGAAAACAAAATCACTGAATTATGGTGGCTGATTTCTGCCATTTCGTGTCTTCGTGTCTTCGCCCCTAAAAAGTCGAAGTCGAAGACACGAAGGCACGATAATATGCTCAATTATCGTGTTTTTGCCTTCGACTTTTGAGGGCGCCGACACGAAGACACGATACATTTTACGCGAAATAACGATATTTTGACAGGCGAAGACACGAGATTTACTTCTGTAGAAATATCGTGTCGGCGGGTAGGAATCTTCGTATCGGCGCCCTATATTCTTCGTGTCTTCGTGTCTTCGCCTCGAAAGTCGAAGACACGAAGACACGTTAATTGGCCAATTTATCGAGTCTTCGTGTCTTCGTGTCTTCGCCCCGAAGGTCGAAGACACGATATTGAACAATGTTTCGTGTCTTCGTGTCATCGCCCCGAAGTCGAAGACACGAAGACACGATAATTGGCCAATTTATCGAGTCTTCGTGTCTTCGTGTCTTCGCCCCGAAGGTAAAAGACACGAAGACACGATATTGAACAATGTTTCGTGTCGTCGAGTCTTCGCCTTCCGGTACACATGCGGAAAACAATTACACATATGCTGACTTTAAGTAAACAATATAGCCTATTTCGCGAAATGGACTTTTCGACATTTAATTTCACAATTATGACTTTGTCATATAGGCTTTGGACTTCATCCTGAATCTCAATTTGAAGTTTCAAAGTGAAAGCTGTCTGTTGTGGAGATAGGATTTTTTTAAGTTCAAAAAGGTACGTAATTCAGTCAAATGTAAGCAGATTTATTGGCCTTTGTCATATAATCTTGGGTCTTCATCATGAATCTCAGTTTGAAGTTTCAAAGTGATAGCTGTCTTCGTAAGGAAGTTTGGATACTGCATGCAAAACTTTAATCTGGATTTTCCAAGTCCCAAAAGGGGCATAATTCAGCCAAAATACAAAACAGCGTTATGGGCCTTTGTAATATTGGCTTGGATTTTCATCCTTAATATTTGTTTGAAGTTTCATATAATACACTATTCTAGTTTTGAGGATAGGATACTGCACTTTAAAACTTAAATTTGTGTAAGAATTTATAAGTTGAAAAAGGGCCATAATTCTGTCAAAATAAGATCAAGAGTTATTGGACTTAATTCTATGACATTGTGGAATGCTCCTTAATTTGTTTGAGAAGTTTCAGCTTAATACCTGAAGTAGTATTAAAGATATGACATATAATGTGGTTGGAGTTATTTCTCTTTATCAATTTGACAGCCCGCCCGCTTAGGTCAATAGGGAGAGTGTTAGATCTACGGATCTCAGGGTCGCGGGTTCGATCCTCGGGCGCGGCGTATGTTCTCTGCGACGATTTGATAGTAACCATTGTGTCTCCATCATTTGTCCTCCACCTCTGAGTCATGTGGAGAAGTTGCAGTTACTTGCGGAGAACAGGGTAAGTACTGGTACAGAATCCAGGTAAGCTGGTTAGGTTAACTGCCCACCGTTACATGACTGAAATACTGTTGAAAAAACGGCGTTAAACACGAAAACAAACAAACAAACAAACATTATACTCCGACAAATAAAGTTTAAGTGGGTATATAGGAGTTATGTCCCCTTTTTCTTCTATTTTTAATGAAAAAAATGGTTTCCCAAACGATAACTCTGGAAGGAGGTAATGGGTTTTAATGTTGCCCCTTTTCGTGTCCAATTAAAAAAACATGGCTTGTGGATCATAACTCATGAACAACCTGATGTATTGAAATAATTTTTAAACACAAATATAATAACATAAAATACAGGTGAAGTTCAATTTTGGGTACATACCACAAAATTTTCAAAGAGTTATAGTCTCTTTTCATCGTCCATTTTGCAAAGATCATGGTTTTGTTACGAAAACTCATGAATGAGTTGATGGATTGAATGTTTTTACTTACACATTATCACTGTTGTACAGCGTTCACCGGAAATAGCCCATCAAAATGTCTAAAACGAAAGTAAAATCGCCGATGTGGAGTTCACCCAAGGTAATGTTTCAGCTTATTTCTCCATCATATCTTTATCGATTTCTCCAAACTAAACAATATTGTGAAGCTCTGGTTTTAGACCAGTACTTGCTTTTTTCTGCAAGTTGGGTATTTTTGGAGTAATTGGCGATAAATTGTGGCCTCGTTGTTGACTTTTGCGAACAATGTTGATATTTTCCACTAAATCAAGCCCGAAACGCATTTGCTGTGTCAAAATCCATCTTGATTTATCAAATACAGACTTTCCTCCACTTGTATTAGAGCGGCCATTCACCAACTCAAGCTACTTTTTACAAAATTTGCGAAAAACGGTCATGCCTTGTGTACGGGGTCTAGCACAGTTCTGTACGGGGTGTAGATGGAAAACTGTCTTGTGAGTGTACGGGGTAGGTAAGCGAATGCCATTTTCTGCAAATTGCAATTTAACTTCAGTACCAGTGCACACACAGCTGATTAAGGAATTGCGATTAGTGTCGAAGAGGGCAGGGAGCGTAAAGCGAAACATTTTGTTTGCAAATCATGATTAATATTCAAGTATTTATAATGTTTATATTCCAATTTAACACTCCACACCTTACAATTATTCATTATTCTTAAGTATATTCATAACTATCTAACTTATATACAAACGGGGACTGTAATTATATATATATAAGCATTTCATATCCATATCAAAGGATTCTACATATATCTATTTACATGTAACTTTAAGTTTATAAATGTATCATTATTATTACATGTTTATTAAAAATGGATCTCTAAGGTCTAAAAGTATTAAAAAAAATCAAATTTTAAGAGCATGTTGGACATATTGCTCTGTTTTCAGAATACAATAAAAAGAATGTCAAAGGCTCATAATTCAAAATCTTTGGATATATGAAATTTTTACATAAATTGGCTTCCTCTGCATAGAACAAGAAAAAATCAGCACCACATTTTACTTAATTAAATTGTATATTATTTTCCAGTTAGTCTCAAACATACTTAGGGTTTGGTTTTTTATTGACAGTTCTTTGTTTATATTATATTCATGTTATAAGTAGCATTTAAGTGAATTTATTGACTGTCACAGTAATCTTCCAAGAGATTTGCTTGTGAATATGTACTTTTTTATATAGAGGGTTATTAAGTATTCTGGTGTATTTTTTGATCCAAAAATTATGTTCCTTTCATTAATTTTTATAGGAATATTTTCCTTTTCTAAGTGTCTTTTTAGTTCATTCAGTAGTGAATGTGTACATCTACATTTCCAAAAAAATATGTTCTATTGTTTCTGTTTCATTCTTGCAGAAGTCACAAAGATCACTATCTTTCAACTGTGTATAAGTATTTATTAATTGGTAAGATTCGGTGTAAAATTCTATATTGGAGCCATTGTAAATTACTGTCTCTTGTCACTTTAAAAGGCATGCTATAAAAAGATTTCCAATCTTCATATTCAAAGTGATATTTCATATTCCATTTTATTTGACTTGTTGGCATATCAGAGTTTTTGTTAAGAATATCGTAAATGTCTTTGCATCCTGATTTTGATTGCATAAAAGTTCTTACTGGAAAGGGAATTAAAGGATTACTTTCTGACCTTATTTCTGTTTGTTTTAAAATGACTTTCCTTTTGTAACTTGAAACTGCTCTTATTACTCCAAGATGATGTAACGAGTTAACAGGAATGTTAGTGCTATTTTTAAATTCCTCATACGACATAAGCTTTTGTCCTTTGTACAAATCATTTATATATCTTATTCCATTTTGGTACCATGATTTTAGAAATAGACTTTGTTTTCCAACAAGGATATTGTGATTGTAAAAAATTGGTCATTTCAAAAAGTCACTGTTTGTTTCAACTGGAGCTGTCATTATGTAATAAGAGTAAGACTGCAATACATTTTTCCAAAACTTGTTTGTTATTTTTTGTTCCATTTTATCAGCGTAATGTTTTCCACAATTTATCAGTTTTTGTACATCAAATAGATTTTCTGCTAAATTTAGCCATTTTGATTTTGTTGTTATCAATCTTCTTATCCAAGTTATTTTAAGTCTTTGAATGAAACACTGAATATTTGTCATTTTAAGTCCACCCTCACAGAAATCTTTAGTTACAACTGACTTTTTTACTTTTGCTGGCCCATGCCACAGAAAGTTATACAAAATATCACTGATAGATTTAAGCATTTTGTCATCAGGATCAGGAAGAGAAATAAATAAATGATTAAAGATTGGTAACAATAAACTTTTAATGACTGTACATCTTCCAATGGGAGTAAGGTAACGTCTACTCTAGAACTTAACAGACTGTTCTAAACTATCTATTTTTTCTTTGTAATTCAAATGAATCATTTTTTCCAAATCAACATGAAATTTAATTCCTAATAATTTAAACTCATCTTTTCCCCATACTAATTTAAACTTTGTTTTAATTGACTGGCTACTAAATTTTTTTAGAACCAAACCATATTATATGAGTTTTTTCAAAGTTTATTTTGAGACCTGAAATCTGAGCAAAATATTCTAATTCCTTCATTGTTTCGTTTAATGACTCCTTAGTTCCATCAAGTATTATAGATGTATCGTCAGCAAAAAGTGATACTAAGTGTTCTATACCATTAACATTTATGCCTTTTTGGGGGGCGAATGCTTTCGCCCTCCAAAGGTATAACTATGCTTGCCAAATTTTCAGGAAAATCGAGGCATTTCACATTAGATTTCAGAGAAGTAGTAATCCTACGCTTCGAAATAGTTCGATCATTTTTTCATAAATGAATTGAAAATTGTTAATCAATGATGGACTTTTTGTTCAGTTTTGATAAAGGTTCTTTATTATGTAATCATTTTAATTTTCAAATGAGACCAAAAATCGAACACTTTTTACTGAAACAAAGTGATTACGCGCATTGATTTCGCAATGTCGGATCATATTTCTTAGCTTACGGCCATTTTGGATCGTGCAGCTGATTTGTGATGGAGGATATAATTAATAAAATAAAACAGCATTGTAAGTATTCTTTTTAAATTTATTTTAAGCAAATTATAGATATGAAGGAAATGAAAACAATTTTGTCTTTGAGCGCTTATTCTGAATTTCACGCATCGATACTAGAAAGTAGGTCAACCTTCTTTGTAGGCTTCAAACTTAATCGTTCGGGCGAATTACATTTTACAGAGTCTAAACAAGATCTTGTCAGTTGCAAATTTAAGATACGGAGTTATCGAGCCATCAACATGGTTCTGAATGTGTATTGTCGACATAACTGTTTTGACATTGCATCATTTTTGCACATGATTAAGTATTTATAGATCAGCCAATCAAATCGCCGAAATTTAGACAATGGGAATTCCGGAAGTTGTGTTGTTTCACATAAATACTGTAATCTGTAGGAAAAGAATGAGAAATTACATGAGGTTTGTGCCTTTTCTGCATAAAAACGTTTGAACTCGTTATTGAATTATCCCCTTAGACTGTTCATTGTGTTGAAGTGAAGTTCTGCATAATGATAATTTGGAATCCCCGATTGTAGCCTAGTTAAAGTGAAAGTGAAAGTATCAGAACTGTCAATAGTGACTAAGTGAGTCGAAATCTGCAAGCCTGTCAATCTTAAACATATTCTTCTAAGAAAGGCAGTGAAAACCAATTAGAATTTTATGTTGTTTTGACTTCATTTTCGTTATGATATACATGCACATATAGATCTGTTCAATTTTATTATATATGTTCTTGAAAGTCGTTCTAGCCTCAAACCCTTTGGGACAAGCACAGTCACTCAGGAGTTAGGACCTATCCCTGCCTTTATTTCCCGCTTTAACTGCCCTTGTACAAGAGTTTTAAAGTACAAATGCCTTTGCACAAGAGTTTAGTAGCATAAAAGTCATAAATGACAGCTCCCTACAACTGTTCGGACTACTGTTATCTATTACAAATGTAGCCGTTTCAACATAAAATAAATCCCAGACCCACTATCCTACACATGTTCAAGTTCTGAAACATTTTGCTGCAAATTACCTCAACTGCCTATGTTTTTCCTTGGTTTTCTCAATAATAACAGAAGTCTGTAAAATGTTGGTTGTGCCTATCAATTAAGTGATAATTTCAAGTGTATTCTACATGTACACATCAGTATTGGTCTGACCATTCTAAGTGAAAGAATAAGCTTGAAATTCAATAAGAACACTCAAAATTAACTTGTCACCACATATTCTTTCGAGAAATAATGACAGCGGGACACAGAGATGGGGACTAGTTCCCAACTTCAAGTGACTGTGGGCCCAAGTTGGTTAAGTTGCATATTTTGAAATAAAAAACAGAAGAAGGAACAACTTTATTTTCTTAATTTAGAAAAAGAATGAAGAGAACTGCAACTCAGTCAGTTGCGCCAAATGAGTTTTGAATTTTGCTTCCCTCAAAAGCACAGGGACACAACAGCACATTGACCAAACATTATACCGTTTAGTCAGTGAGCCATGTCCCTGTGCTCAAAAGTAGTATATGTTCATTGAACAAAAAAACTACAGAGAACTCTGTCTGCATTTAGGGTTTTTTATCATTACAGTTGTCCATATGACTGATAGCATAGTTATTAACTACTTATTTCTCTGAAGTTGCATAAAATTAGTTTTCATAGCTGCAAACAAATAACAAATTAACATACAAAACACTGTGTCTTTACCCAATTTAAGGAAGATTGTCATTCTTTTGTTTCATGTGTATCAGTCAATGCTGAGAAACACAAATAATAAAAATAAGCAACTTGCAAGATGAAGCTTTAATGCTCGAAAGATATGAAAATGACAGCTTACATACATTAAACTAGATTCTAAGTACATGTATCTTTTGTTTACATTTCCTTTCTATCGGCTCATATATTTCAATATAGGCATTAAAGATAATGGAAATTTTAATTATTCTTTATTACTATTATTTTGATTACCATAAAAGAAGCATTTTTTTCCTGCATAGGATATTGCTTTTTTAAATTGAAATCATCTTTGAAATTAGCACGTGTTTTCTGTTTTTTGTATAATTATGTTGATCAATTGTTATCTCAAAATTTGTGACATTGAGAAATGGGGCAAAATGTCTTTTTGTTTTCTTTGCATGAATGGGTCAAAGAAATTGAGGAACTAAACTGTGAAATGATTTGACAAGGCTGACTTTTTAAGATAAAGCACTGTGAACACTTGTGATGGTATCTGAGATGGTTGGTGGTCACCAAATCACAAGTTTCATTCCACTTTTACCATGTATTATTTGGCTTTTTTTGTTTACCCTTATTATGGTAACAGTAAGTATGTGCTTACTGTGCAGCTGAAACAACCTGATATTCCTAACCTTTGAACCCCAAAGATTAATAAAGAACAAATTGACTCTGAAATTATAGAACATTACTATTATTTATCATTTTTACTCTTGTTCCAGATTAGCATCATTCTAAAGAAAGTAGACAAAGGAAGTGGACTGTATGGGATGCCAGTACAAGTTATGGCACTTGCACAAGTCACTCACTACAAGGGCCCTAGTGGAAGTGATAGACTGCACGGTCATGTGATGGAGGCGTATGCAGTAAAGTGACTTTTTAAATAATCATGGTGTGACAGGTAAACCACCAGCCAAAAGGAGGAAACTGTTGTTTTGGGGGGAGGTAATTTTGAAGAGGGATGACAAACCAGCCTACCTTGTTGCAACACAAGCAACAAACGTTTTTATCACAAATAATATGATAACGACAGAAGAGCACAGAGTTAACTGTGATAATGTCTCTACGAAGTACCCCTCCCTTGCTCCTACTCTGCATGTTGGAATTCACTGACCTGTGGTTAAACAAAGGGTCTGTGTGTAGGGTATGATTATAGAGGTGAGTTGTGTAAGATTAAACAAAACAAATTTATAAGATTTCTCATGGTTAACATGTCTTTATTCTAATTCCATAGTTATCATACATCCTTATATTGATAGATATCATAAAAAAACAACAAAAAAACATTCTATGAAAAATGTAATATTTTTCATCTTTTGCATGGTTTTACTTCAGATCAGTTGGTTAGAGTCACTGACTTGCAATAACTAAACCTTTTTACTAATAAAAAGGGCAGTTGGTTTGAGCCCTGGTGAGCTACATTTGTATATGTAATAAAGGCTGCAGATTCTCAAAGAGATCAGGAGTGGAGTACAGGCACATTTATGAAATGATCATTGTCTGACAGATAAACCACCTGCCTGTGCTAGATGAGGCTGAAAATTTATTTAAAATGTACATAAAACTCAAAATTCATGAAATCAGACCTCCTTAGTGGAAGTTATGTGTAGTAGGTTGCCTAATATAGGTCATTATGTTTGAACAAGTTTGAACCAGTGAGTAGTTCAGATATTTTTACTGATTATTTCATCCTGCAGGAAGACAACCAGAGAATGTTTAAGGTCAAAGGAAAAGATGTTTCAGTAAAACAGTTACACATTAAGATGGATTTTGGAAGGCAATGATCACACTCTAGTGGGATGCAAGATGTTGTGATGCCACTTGGGATTTTGTGGAAGTAACAAAGGTGATGATTTATTAGTGAGAAAATGAGACTTTGTCCACAACTGTACAAACATCAATTAAGGTATGTTTGATAAATTTCAGTTGTGGTATCAAAATGTTATGGTCTGTTTCATTGTATGATACCTTATTATGTTACATTTATTACTATAATGGCCCTTAATGTAAGAAAGTTGGCAGTTTCTTATGGAGACTGGCTATTACCAAGAAGGATGGTTAGATAAACTGCCCACTCTGATAAGTTATTGAATATGATATGGGCATTAAATTCAAAACAAATCTTAAAAATAATAACTACAATAAAAATATATTTGAACAATATTCCTGTGAAGTTTGAATACAATTCTATGCAGAATTTTTGCTTATAATTATTACCTATCTAAATTAATTCCACAATTATCTTGTATTTTACTACAATGCCTTCTTAATGTGTCATTACAGTGATCTATGCTTTTTTGTGTCGCCTGCTACAAAGTAGCCACGACATATAGGGATCACTTCTCTGTCGTCCGTCTGTCCATCTGTCCATCCGTCACAAAAATTGTCCGGACTACTCCTCAGAAACTATTGGCACAATTTCATCCAAACTTTACAGGAATGATCAGTACCAAGTCAAGTTGTGCATATCATCGGCATTTTCCAGTTCAATGATTTTTTTCAGAGTTATTGCCCTTTAATGATTTTTTTAACTTCTCTTATTCTACTAATGCAGTTTGAATGAAATGTTACAGGACTGGTCAGTACCTCAAGTACTTGCGCGTATTTAACGGGTTTTTTAGTGGAATGATTTTTGACTGAGTTATGGCCCTTGATTAAAAAATGGTGTTTTGGCCCGTAATTGATTTTTGTGTTGCCTGCTTCACAGTAGCTGCGACATGTTACAAATTAGTTATTACATGCAGGGATCACTTCTCCATTGTCTGTCTGTCTGTCCGTCCATCTTTCACAAATTGTCCAGACTACTCCTCAGAAAGTACTGGTGCAATTTTATCCAAACTTTACTAGAATGATCAGTACCAAGTTAAGTTGTGCAAATCGTCGGCATTTTCCAATTCAATGATTTTTGTCAGAGTAATGGCCCTTTTATTTTTTAACTTCATCTGCACTACTTCTCTTATACTACTGAAGCAATTTGAATGCAATGTTACAGGATTGATTGGTACCTCAAGTACTTGGGTTTGTTTAACAGGTTTTTCGGTTAAATGATTTTTGGCTGAGTTATGGTCCGTGAATAAAAAATCTCGTTTTAACCAACAATCTGTCCAATCACCTCTCAATGCAACTGCTTAATTGGCAATCATCAGGCGACACATGTGATCACTGATTGCCCTTGTATTTCCAATTAAATTTTCAGTGAATACATCTTTTGATATTTTGACTTAACGTTGTGTAATTATGCATTTTTTTCATAATTTTTAGAATTGTGAAACAGGCTTTGCATTTGAGGAACTGCATGTAGTTGTGGTCAGTATGGAAGACAGCAAGGCAGAGTTATTACTGCAAGATACATTGTCATGGTATTTCCAGCAGATGTTCTCTTCTTTGCTCTTGGTGATGACCCTGCCACTGTGGTTTGCAGAACATGGATCAGTTCATTTGGAGATCGAAAAGCAAGGCAGTGAAATTTTAGGAGTTAAAATTGTTGAAACTTGGAAATCTAGTTTCCAAAATCACAAGAACATTATACAGACAAGTGCATTAATAGATGAATAATTCATGAAAACTTCTTGTATATGAAGTTGCATAAACATGATAGAATAAGTATATCACAGAAAAAATGATGCTCAGATTTAGAAAAACTGTAACATAGTTATAGAAAAAAATCTTTTCTGTTAATTTTGTTTTTATTTCATTTTGTTGTCGTGAACTTCTATTTTTTCTATTATATGATTCAAAGTGTGGTCAGTTTATTGTTTGAGTAAGGTCTTGATTTGGAAATATAAGTACAAGGTTTATTTACATTTTACTGTGTACTAGACTAGTTTAAAGTTTCAGAGCAGAACGGAATTCCTTAAATAGCAATCATCCAGAAATAAATTAACCTAAAGCAAATAGTCTTAGTTAACATTTAATTTTGGCGATGCCTCGAATCCCCAGTCTCTCAGTAGCCTTTATCCACAGTTGTTGAATGACATTAAAAAGGTTTACATGTACCTAAAAAAGTGATATAAATGTGTTGTCCTTTGTTTGAAGAATGTATGTGAGTGGAACTTATGTTGTCTTTTACAGTTCTGCTTACCTTTTTTAAATTTGTTCCTATGCATAAAACCACTGGTATATACTAGTCTGATCTCATTTATTTTATATTCTAGAGTAAATGTTATATTGACGTCGTGTTCTTGTCTGTTTACAAATCTCTTCCTGCTGATGACTATGTAGGCAAAATTACATTGTGTGTTGCTAAGTTTTTTAACATGAAAAAATAAAAAGTTTTACCTCCGTAGTAAGAATGGGTCCATTACACTTCAAAATACAGGGTACATCTAGTTTCAGAGATGATCTGCAAGGCTTCTAAAGATTTTTTTTATTAAATGAACAAGCTCATGTATAAAAGGCTGTAACTGTCAAAATATTAGTAGTTTTTTTTTTGCTTTGCACTGGTGATGGCCCTGAATGTAAAAATGGGTGCAAAATGCTGTTCCTAAGTTCAGAGACCTATTTTTGTAAATGAAAAATCTTGTTTCCCTTGTACCGGTAAAATATGTCACTTGCACTGGTGAAATGTTTAAATGCTGTTATTTAAGTCGTAGTTCCTAAAACGGACAATAACTAGGAAATGTGATAGAGAGTCATGTGCGTCCTACCAACTACTATATCTGCAAAGTTTCAGTTCTGTATCTTCAAGGTTTTCAAGAGACTGATGTTTCAAAAAAGTGACGGTATAATTAAAGTCAAAGGACTGAAACACGATCAGACAATTTCCAACATTTTGCAAAGGAAATGTTACTTTTACAACTCTTCATTGTAATCATTCTTCGCCCCCCATCAGTACTTTCAGTGCTTTGATATTTTCTTGTTTTGTTTTATTTTTCTAGTAAGAATTTCTGAGCAGAGGATGAAAAGATAAGGCGACAAAGGGTCACCTTGACGGCAACCGCGACCTACATTAAATGATTCCGACAAAAACCCACTTTGACTAACAAATGACTGTATGTTAGAGTAAAATAGCTTAACCCAGCTTTTCAGGCATCTTCCAAAATTAAAGAAATTTAAAGTTTTTGAATAAAAGACCAAGAAAGGGAATCAAATGCTTTTTCAAAATCGATCAGCAGTAAGAGACCAGGAATATTGTTTTCATCTGCATAATGCATAATATCATATATAAGTCTTGTATTTTCCCCGATATATCTGTTTTTTATAAAGCCTGTTTGTTCATCACTGATTAAATTGTTTAGGACTGTTTTTATACGTGCAGCAATGCTTCCAGAAGCTATTTTATAGACAGTATTACAAGAGTTATTGGTCTCCAGTTTTTTAAAAATTGTTTTGATTTATTTTCTTTCGGAATACATGTTATTATACCTTGTCGGTGAGTTACAGACATCGGCCCTATTTCAAGAGCATAATTTACTGATCTTACTACAAAATGACCTAGGTTCTTCCAAAACATTTTAAAGTAATTTGCGGTAAAACCATCACTGCCAGGTGTTTTATCATTTGCCATACAGCGCAGTGCATTGCTTGCCTCTAAGTATGTAATTTTACCCTCAAGACTTTGACTCTTGTCTGTTGTTAATTTTCTAACTGAGTTATTTTCAAAAAAATTGTTTAAATCAATATCCTCTATCATTTTATCATCTTTACTAGAATACAGTGTCTGATAAAAAAATTGCATTTCTTTCAGGATGTCTTTTTGTGAACTAATTATCTCCCCATTTCCTAGCTCCAACTTTGAAATTGTTTTATTTAGATAGTTTCGCTTCTCTAAATTACATAAAAAGTTTGAAGGTTTTTCACCTTCATCAATCCACTTAACTTTATATCAAATAATATGTCCTTTTAATTTATTTTCTCTTATTTCTGTTAGGTCTAGTTTCAATTTTTCTAACTGATCAATGTTTTGTTCATTTATATTTTTTTCCAAATTTGATATTTTCATAATTACTTCAGCTTCGGTTTTGTTATTTTGACGTTTCTTGTAACTACCATACGATATAGCGACTCCTTGAAGTTCCATAAGCATTGTCTCTAAAAACAATTGATCATTTATTACTAATTCAATTTCATCATTTGGTATGTTATCAATATTATCTATATCATAGACCCTTAGACAATATTATCTATATCATAGACCCTTAGACAATATTGCTGTTTCAATTCCCTGAGTTTTCCTTTCACCATTTTTAAATATTCTTCATCTTTAAGTAGTGAATTGTTATGTTTCCATAAACCTTTACCGTGTTCTATTTTAGAAAAATATAAAATAAAGAAGCTATGGAATGATCAGATTTGTAGCTAGTTTCTATATCAATTTTGTGGACATTTACTAGAAGGTCTTCTGTTATTAGGAAAAAATCGAGACGAGCCTGCTGGAGAGGGTTTTTACGACGCCATGTGTATCTCTGTTGGTCCGGAAATATTTCCCTAAAAGGGTCAAACAATTGTCTATTTTGTATATGATCAAGAAGCTTTAATCTCGCTTTACCATTATTTATACGTTTGTAATTATCATAGTCTAAGGATGGATCAAGAACTAAATTGTAATCTCCACAAATAATGTATGAGTCATTACCTATCTCATCAACTAGAGAAAACATTCTATCAAAGAAGTCAGGTGTGTCTGTATTTGGTCCATACACATTTACAAGAGTTACTCTATTTGTCTCAAGTGTAATATCTAAAGCAATCATATTACCTACATTGTCGGAATGAACCTCATGTACCTTATATTCAAAATCTTTATTAAAAAGTATTGCTACTCCTCTAGCGTTTGAAGATGCAAAACTAAAATAACATTCTTTATTCCATTGGGGGTATATAAATTTTTCTTGACTCTTAGTAAAATGTGTGTCTTGTAAACAGTATATATGATACTTTTTTTCTTTTAAAAATTTAAAGACATCAGCTCTTTTCTTATTACATTGTAGGCCACGACAATTTGCCGATAGAATTTTTAGTTCAGCCATACTCTGTGTTAATAATGTTTAAACAACTTGACATACGTAAACAGAACAGAGCATATTCCAACAAGTTTACAAAACGAAAACAAACAAAAATTGTACAATCCATTTTACAGATTATACTTCTAAAGAGAAAAAAAGGACAACAAATTCCTCTAAATACAAGTATTTTTACATATAAAAGGGATGATTTAATAGTTTGACCTGTTTCTTGTATTATGTATCCAATTTAACACTTAGTACGCCGTTTGCCGCCCGCCTATAACACTTTTTATGCATGATCATAAGTTTATAGAAAAATATTTAACTCTATATTCCTTATTTCATTCCAACATTGATAGAACTTGGTTAAACTGTAAAATTTGGCTCAATTAGTACTTAAGAATGTAGAGTGGTGCATTGTTAAATAAGCTAGTTTACCAGGTCTTTTCCTTTAACCGGTCTTAAGACTTCATTTAAAAAACAAACAAGTATGATAACTTGGTAAAATATTTTCCTTGACTAGTTTTTTATCTTATAGGAGAAGACTAGATCACTGGTACGGTGGCACAGAGGTGACATGCACAACGTTTTTTTAAATTGCACTTCTCTTTTTTTATCTCGTTCCCACGAGATACTAACTCGAGGGAACGACTTAGTATCTCGTTCCCACGAGTTACTAAGTCGTGGGCACGAGATAAAAAAAAGAGAAGTGCAAATCTGAAAAAAGAATCGCATTTGAAAAAAAGAGTTGCGCAGTAAAAAAAAAAGAATCGTGTTGTGAAAAAAGAACAGCGAATGTAAGCTATGTCGAGGGAACGACTTACTAACTCGTGGGAACGAGTTAGCTATGTCGTGGGAACGACTTACTAACTCGTGGGAACGAGTTAGCTATGTCGTGGGAACGAGAAAGCAATATATTGTGCTACACTTTTTTTAAAGCAATACATTTTTTTAACGGTTTTATGGAAAACACCCGTTAATGCCGTTTTGTACAAAATGACACTCGTACACAATCTCTTAAGTGTATGATCAATTACCGACCTGTCTTGTAAGTAGGTAAGTAAATACTCGCACTCGGACATTTCCATACGGCGAGTGGGTCAGAAAACTGATGGTTTGTATTAGTGACCAATATTGCATGATACTGACGCGCCCACCACATAGACATCGCCAGATTCTTTAACGTGACCGGTGAAAAGCACCAATACATGGGACATTATTCCTGGTTAGAACCAGTACTAAAGAGGTCCATCTAGTAGGGGGGGGGGGGAGGGAGGTGGGGGTGTTGAACCTGCGACCCATCGATTACGAGTCGAGTTTACCACTAGACCACCGATCCGCTCTTCGACCTGTCTTATAAATACCGACCGACACTATTCAGCTAATGTTTGTGATGGTGCGAATATAAAATAATAAAACGTAGTTCTCATACTATTGCATTTGTGTGTTAGGCTAAAAAACTTATTAAATAAATTATTTACCAAAGAACTCCGAGTCTTCTTCTTTTTCTCCCTACTTCTCTATGTTTTAGTCTGAAACGAAAGCATTTCCAAATAAAACTAATATAATAAAGACTAAAATTTGAAAAAGATGTTGCTACTAGACACCGTACACATGCTACTAAACCCTGTACATTGAACTACTACACCCCGTTCACTTGAATTTATTTTGTTGCTAGACCCCGTACACAAGGCATGACCGTTTTTCGCAAATTATGTGAAAAGTAGCTTGAGCTGGTGAATGGCCGCTCTAATACAAGTGGAGGAAAGTCTGTATTTGATAAATCAAGATGGATTTTGACACAGCAAATGCGTTTCGGGCTTGATTTAGTGGAAAATATCAACATTGTTCGCAAAAGTCAACAACGAGGCCACAATTTATCGCCAATTACTCCAAAAATACCCAACTTGCAGAAAAAAGCAAGTACTGGTCTAAAACCAGACATATTTAGCTTCACAATATTGTTTAGTTTGGACAAATCGATAAAGATATGATGGAGAAATAAGCTGAAACATTACCTTGGGTGAACTCCACATCGGCGATTTTACTTTCGTTTTAGACATTTTGATGGGCTATTTCCGGTGAACGCTGTACAACAGTGATTATTTAGGATCACAAGCATTAACATTTCCAAAAATGCTTGAAATCACCGTTCAGCCATGCATTTCGTCTTATCCATAGATGAATGTATTTCATGTTCTTCATTCATTAATTATATAATCTTACAACATGCTTTGCACTGAAAAGCGAAGTTATATTTGATAATTTTCACACAGAAATTATAAAGTAGATGAAATATACATTGTAATTTTTATTGTAGCTGGACTATTTTTGAAAGCGGACGATTTGGTTTCTTTATGAAAACATCCCAATATGTTTATACATCATGTTAAAATTTGCAGCATTAAAACCTTGTAAATATTGCTTTGTTGTAAACCAGTCTACGCATAATTAATTGACTATTTGCGTAGTTTTTCTGTACGGAAAATTGCCAGTATTATATTCCTATATGTACAATTGGAGCGGGGTTAGTGTTATCCGATATTATGTAATGCTATGTTTTGATTGGCTGTTAGAAGATCCGATTATTGCCGAAGCATTACGTATTATTACGATGTACTACCTGTTGAATCAATTTGCGAAGTTGTGTTATTCCGGAAATCCTCGGACAGAATTACGGACAGAATCACGTAATGTCTGGTAATATTGTGTAGGAACATTGAATGTTATTGTTTTGAAATCTATTAATAGTAACAAGTAACTGATAAGAAATACAGGTAACTTTTTGAAGGCTGGCAAAAATATGGCGGTTGATAAAAATGCAAAACATAGTAATTTTGTTATTACAGTTACAAAGTCATTTTTCTTCACAATTCAATATTTTATATCATTTAAAAGGCCTGTAAACTCATATTTTACATATATTAAAATGATTTTCAAACTGTTCACTTTCTTGTTTGTAAATGGTTAAACTTAGTGCATCTAAGCTGCTAGACAGGTATAAATTAGTTTAGTTTTCTTTTTTAAAAGCAAAAATTCAAAATCTGCTTATATTTTCAAAATATGAATTTAAAGAGCTTTCAAATGATGTAAAATGATACAATGTTTATGTTTAATGTTTTTATATAATAAATTCGGCTCACTAAGAAAAAATACATTTAAAGTTAAAAATTCTGCCTGGTTCCCGGTGGTACTTTGCTACGACAGTGACTGTTCCTCACCTGGTCTTAAATATGTTGAATTATATCAAAGTAATCAAAGCATGGTCATAGTTTATTATCATAATTGATATTACAAGTATATATTTGTTATTCTATTCAAGCACGTTTGTTATTCTGTTCAAGCATGTTATTCCATGAAATTCATGTTATTTTGTTACTTAACAAAACAAACACTGTTCCAGTATCATAATTATCACCATAAACATCAAGAGATATATGGAATAAAAGGTTGAACAAATATGTTGTTGTTGTTCTTCGAAAAATGGGCATTACCTTAGTCACAATTTGTCTGAACAGACAGGTCTTCAATTTAAAGATATATATTTAATTTCTTTTTATTAGCATCTGCAAACAAAATAGAGTGCTGTAGCTTAAGGTTCCTTAAAAATACAGTAAACACCGTACACTCAAATGGACTCAAGTCCATTTGAATTTTTCTTGTTAACTTTATTTATTACTAAAAAATGTATACTTAACAAAAGCTAGATACAGTTCTTCAATACAATAAGAATATTATATGTACAATTTAAACAGAATAAATTTTAGGTAAAAAATACGATATTGCCCTGACCCTAATCAAGCATATATAAAACACGGAAAAATCCTGATCAAACTCCTCGCACCGGTCACGTCACGCTTTGCTACTTTTACTGTACTAATCAGGGGAAGTAGCCTTTGTGGGTAGTTTGTATCCTGATTAGAATCGCCCGGAAGCAAGCATTTATTTTTTTCTTTAAGTGCAAGTTTTGGAAAAAACAAACAAACCATACTCTTATTTAGACTACATTCTTTAGTTAAAAATGACATGTAGCAAAAATATTGCGATTATCCTGTATTTATCCTACACGAGCCTGAAGACTGGTACTGAGATCGAACATTGATGATGGTATTTTTCAGTTGTAAGAATAAGTAACCCGACAAACATGGCGGTTGGGCGAGTCCATTTACGCATTCCTTGCTGAAGAATTTTGACGTCCATTTTGTTATCATGTGATATAAAATGCTTTGCTTTGATTGGCTAAAGGCAGGCGGTGTACAGGCAAAATTGTTCAAATCTTGTTAATTGTATATATCGCCGTCCAGGAACGGCGATAATAAAATGCAGGTTTCAGGCTCACTTTGGTTACATACCATTTATGAACTGCATGTTCTTTACTTGTGATTGCCATATTTCTGTGACAAGGAGGAAATGTGGGGGTTTAATCATATTCAGTGATAGCTCTAGTTATACTTGTATCATCAAACATGTCCTATTATTGTCATTTTGTGTCTATGGCATTGTCAAGTACCTGTACCTTTCTTTATTTTTGGAATAATTGCCCTTTGTTAATTTCATACCTAATTTTCATTCGGAGCATAGCTCCTACACTATTATAGTTGTAACATTGAAACTTCATTAATGCAAATTTGACTTTGATATAATCGTTTCATTTAAACATTTGCTTTGACAGGGAATGGCCATGTCCAACATGGCTCTTGTCCTATATTGAAAATGTTTAAAATACAATAATATGAAAATCATAAACTTTATTCGACATGGTTTTTTTATTACTCATTCCCTGAACACATTGATTTTGGCGTAGATGCATCTTTGACAGTCATAAATTCCATGCATTTCTTAAACTGTTTATACGTTTTTGGTTTTTTTTACATAAAATATTATTGTTATGGGAGAGTGCAGATATGCTTGAACTAACAAAACTTTATTGGCTCATTAAAGGTATAACACCATGTATAAAGAAGATGTAATAGGTCAAAACATCACTAATATTTATATGTATTTTCCTTTTCCAGATAAGAGCCCTTCTTTAGTAGTTGGAAGTTGACTTGTTGTTCTTCTTCAAGATCAAGGTTACTTAAAGTACAAGGTCATATTAAGCCAATATGAAGGCTTGCCACAAGGGTTTTGTGTGTAAATATAAACTGAATCCATCTAGATATACAGAATGATAGATATAATAATAATGAAGCAAGATGGCCTAATGACTTAGTTTTAACATTCTAAATTGTAACCTAAACCCTAAACAAGTTCTCTGCAAATGTTCCTACTGTTGAGGACATTTATATCAAAACAAGCAAATTCGTTGAATTTATATCCCCCGCCGAAAACTGGTTATTACTAAAACAACAAATGGAGACATAAGGCTTTTTTTTATAGTTTTATCATGGCATAAACTGTAAAAAAAAACTTCAGTTGGTGAAAAAGGGAGAGTCTAATTGCAAATACGCGCGGAAACGATTATTGCTCTATATGCATACTGCATAACTTATCAAGGGCCATAACTCTGTGTTGAAGAGTCTGACCGAAACAAGGCAACGATATACCCATCTCCTCTTTGTATTTATGGTTCCCATAAAGTTTCGTTGAATTCCAGCCAGTAGTTGCAGAGAAATAGTGCGGAAATGATTATTGCTCTATATGCATACTACATAACTAACCAAGGGCCATAACTCTGTGTTGAAGGGTCTGACCGGATCAAGGTGACGATATGCGCATCTCCTCTTGGTATTGATGGTTCTCATAAAGGTTGGTTGAATTCCAGCCAGAAGTTGCAGAGAAATAGAGCAGAAATGATTATTGCTCTATATGCATACTGCATAACTAATCAAGGGCCATAACTCTGTGTTGAAAAGTCTGACCAGAACAAAACGACGATATGCGCATCTCCTCTTGGTATAGAGTCCCATACAGTTTCGTTGAATCCAGCCAGTAGTTGCAGAGAAATAGTGCGGAAACGATTATTGCTCTATATGCATACTGCATAACTTATCAAGTTCCATAACTCTGTGTTAAAGGGTCTGACCCGAACAAGGCGATTATATGTGCATCTCCTCTTGGTATTGATGGTTCCCATAAAGTTTTGTTGAAATCCAGCCAGTAGTTGCAGAGAAATAGCGCAGAAACGAAGTTCGGACAGACAACGCCAAAACAATACCCCCCTCCCGATTCCATCGGCGGGGGATAATTAAACACTTAAGATGTGCAAGATCCAGAGCTTAAAACATTAGAAGCTCGTGACCTTTGTACCCTTGTTGTGACCTTGAACAAATTCATTGAAATGAGTAGTGATTTTATTGTTACAAATTTGTATTGTAGGGTTCTTGATTTAATCTGCTAAACTATTAGTTACAGAACAAGTTATGTGCAAAGGATAGGTTTAAACCATTTTGCTTTCAGAGTGATCAACCAAAATTTTCAAACAAAATGCATGTAGATAATGAGCCTAATGCAAACTAGAAAACTGACAGTTGTCAGGAATGGCCCCCGCTTAATAACTTGAGGAAATTTGTGCAAAAGGTATAGCCTCCTTGGCATAATTGTTGCATTTGTGTTTTAAGTAAGAGCTGTAGCAATAATAATGATAAATAAACTATACTGTAAAATATACAAATAATAAAAGAAATATAAACAATCATAAGAAAGGGAAGGACACATTTATATAATATTTTCGATTAAGCTTTAAATAGGAGCCTTTATACATATAAAGAAATGTATATATGAAATACATGTATTGTTTCACTGTAATGTCTATCAAAATATTTGAGATGCACTTACAGCTAAAGCTCATAAATTAACGACAACTTTCTGAACTTATCTGATAATAATAAAATAATATTTGTGCTGTCTGATGAATATAAATAAATTTACTGCCAAAACCTGTTTTATGATTTTAAAAAACTAGGAATAACTTGTTATAAAAACAGCACAATTAAGTTATATAATACCTTTATACATATAAAGAAATGTATATATGAAATATGTTTTACTAGTAAATTTAGCTTCTTAAAATACATGTACTTTATATCAATCTTATTCTAATAACTCATTTTGTCATTCTCTATTAGAATTTATATTAATTTCATGGATGTTAGTAAAATTGGCCCAAATTCTAGTTAAACTTTTGATTAATTTGGCTACTCTTTTTATGACAATAATTTTATTACTACTTTCTTTTTACTGTTTTAAAACTGTACATAAGAAATAGTTTTAAATAGAAATTTGTAAGATTTTGTTTGTTGATTTATAATTAATGTCTCTTGTAATTCGGTTACTGAATGGCCATGTATGTTTTATATGTTTTAATTGTCTTGTAAATTTATTTGTTCTATATGTTGTATACATGGATGAGAAAGAAATAAACTTTATATATATATAATGTACGTACTTTGTATATTGTTTAAGAAATAAATATTTACATTTGCCATATTCCTTACTGTATGAAAAATTGACGTTCATTTTGTATGAACATCGTTTTCAAAGAAGGCGGGGTAAAATGATGTTCAACTTCAAACAATGACGTTCATTTGACATCGTTCTGAGAGGAGGCGGGACTTCTGGGTAATAGGTTTGCAAAAATTACGTCATCATGATGCGTAGTAATTAACTTACGATTGCGAAGTGTGAGTGATTTAATTACTAGCATTTGAACGACTGTCTGTACTTCTTACAGAAAAATTACAGAAACATATTAATTATTTCCATTCTAACCACGCCAATACTATGGAGTTTATGGAAGTTTCAGTGTTGATCTTTTCCCACTGCGTAATGTTCTTCGGTATTTTGACGTCATAAATGACGTTATTTTCGACGTGATGATACCGCAAAATGCGCTGTATAAATCCGATTATCTGATAGATCTATGAGATATTTACTTAAATGACAATAATAAGTGTCTCTTCAATTCCTAAAAGCAACGTTTCATAAATCTTTCACCGATTTTGTTATCATTTTATTTAAATGATGTATATATATGAACATTTTGATACTAGTAATGTTTTAGGAATAACCTGTAACTTTCAGGATTAAGGTTATACTACTCTTTTATTTGTAAAACTATTATTCTTATTGTATGAGATGATAAAGTTATTGTAGCTGAAACAGCAGATGATCTACAACTGCCTTTAGATATTTATAGCAATTGATCTGATACCTAGAAACTTACACTCAATACCACAAAAATTAAAGTTCTGATTTTAACAAGTTGGCAAGAAATGCCTTCTAATTTTACTAAAGGAAATAAATCACTCGCAACACTGAAAATTTAAATCTCTTAAACTAAAGAGGAGCCAGGGGATGCGGCAATTATGTATATAAATCTTTGGACAACAATTATGGAGTTAATATTTCAAACCTCAAATCCTTACCAGAGCAATTTCAATAGTCACGTTGACAAATAGACATAATACATTATTACAAAGTGACAAAGAAGCCTAGATTTTAATTTATTTCTTTCTTTCGGTATGATGATTTATTATGCAAAATACATTTTGCTGGTTAAGATTTAACGAACACATTACCGTTACAGGTATGCAAAATAAATTTCTTAAACATATTCCAGTCATTCTTCTCCCCCACCTCCACCCCCTTCAAAGACTATCTGTCTATATTCAGGACTACAGAAAGCTTAACTGTACAACTGACAAAACAAAATATTTTGCACAAATGTATCCTTTTACTAGTAACACAATGGTATTAATATCATCACGAAAAAATGTACATTTAGTCAGTGTTTGCTCCAGTTTGTTCAAGACACATTCGGACATGTTTGTTCTCTCCCTTAAGATATCTTAATTATACGCAACATTCTGATTTGTAAAACAATTAATACATATAATCATTACAACGCTTTGATTAATCAATTTTTATGAAAAGGAACAGGTCTATAGTCTTCTTCAATTAATTTACAGATGTTAACTGTACAAAAGTAAAATGCAAATAATTATCATACTTTATTGATTAATTTGTTTTTCAAATACCTTTGTCATAATTGTGAAATTAAATGTCGAAAAGTCCATTTCGCGAAATAGGCTATATTGTTTACTCAAAGTCGGCATATGTGTAATTGTTTTGCGCATGTCTACCGGAAGGCGAAGACACGACGACACGAAACATTGTTCAATATCGTGTCTTCGTGTCTTCGACCTTCGGGGCGAAGACACGAAGACTCGATAAATTGGCCAATTATCGTGTCTTCGTGTCTTCGACTTCGGGGCGATGACACGAAGACACGAAACATTGTTCAATATCGTGTCTTCGACCTTCGGGGCGAAGACACGAAGACTCGATAAATTGGCCAATTATCGTGTCTTCGTGTTTTCGACTTTCGGGGCGTAGACACGAAGACACGAAGAATATAGGGCGCCGATACGAAGATTCCTACCCGCCGACACGATATTTCTACAGAAGTAAATCTCGTGTCTTCGCCTGTCAAAATATCGTTATTTCGCGTAAAATGTATCGTGTCTTCGTGTCGGCGCCCTCAAAAGTCGAAGGCGAAGACACAATAATTGAGCATATTATCGTGTCTTCGTATCTTCGACTTCGACTTTTTAGGGGCGAAGACACGAAGACACGAAATGGCAGAAATCAGCCACCATACTGAATAGTATTATATGCACCGGAATAACTGACCAATATTAAAGAGACATACCATTCAATTAACCAATGATAATCTGTATATTATTTTAGTAGTTCATTCGCAAAAATAAGGTAAATTAACTGATAATTTAAAGACGAAGGTAAGCTCATTTTTTTCTTTGGGCATAAAGGCATTCAGAAAATGTCTATTTGGAATAAATTGCTACCAACACAAACATGGTACAACAACAACTTTCTATGTCAGTTACAAGTCTTGCCCTATGGACCCTGCGGTTATCATCTTGGAAGACGAATGTTTGGCCATGACGTGAAGTAAACGGGACAAAATGCGGAAGCAGCATGTTTCTGCCCAGTCACATATAGCTGTGTTCTGTCAGACATACTGATGCCACCCTATACCATAACGGACCCACTCTCATATCGATCGTGGACAACCCTAGCAGCGTCTGTAAAACGTTCACCTTGGCGACGCCAAACTCTTCTTCGATCATCACGAAAGTCTCGGTTGAATCTGGATTAGTCACTGAACATCATATGTGACCACAGGTTTATATTCCACCGACGCCGCTGTCTACACAACGCCAAACGTTCATGACGATGCCTTGCTGACAACGGCAAGACCACTTTAGGCGCCTAGCGTTAAGACCGTCTGACTGAAGGGGATTTCTGATTCTCTGTCTCGAGACATTGACCCCTCTGACATGTCGAAGGCGTTGTTGAAGGTCTGTGGCCGTGCTCTATAGATGTTATCCGGAACTCGGCAAATGTGGGTTTTTCCCAGCTAATCCGGGGGTACAAACAAACTTTTACCGTTATGGCTTCACGGTGCACAACCCTTCACAAAAGGTTGATCAACGTGTTGCCTTGTTGTAACTGTAAAAGTTTGTTTGTACCCCCGGATTAGCTTGGAAAAACCCACATTTGCCGAGTTCCGGAGTAAGTCTATTACGGAGAGCTTGATTCACAATACAGCGGTCGTCTTAGACGTCTACTTCTTTGAATATCAATCACGCTACCAGTTTTTTGGATAGTGTGACCACAATCGACCGACAACGGACTTTGAAACATTCAAGTCAGCTGCAGCCTGGGCCTGTGTACTTCCGCCGGTCTGGAGCATACAAATGGCCCGCCAACGTTGACGTTCCGTTTGACGTATCATAACTCCAATTGCAAATTTGATTGTGAATTTTTGCTCGATGTCTACACAAAACAATATTCTGAAATTTTTGCCAAATTTAAGTGACATTTACCATGATTTCGGTCAATGTTCAAATCTGAGTCCTATTCCTCATGTCCTTAGTTCACGTGCAGCTCAAATTTAAACGAGATTTCTATACTTTAGTGATCACGCTAATTACACATGAACCGATTGTAAAAATATACATGATGATTGTCTATAAAGATTAGGTTTCTATATCATAACAAAATGACATAATATCCCCTACTTTTTGTGAACAGTATAGGTGAACAAGATCATGTGAATAAGACGTTTCATAGTCCCATATACACGTGATCAGCATGAAAGCAAATCTCGTTTTAGATTTCAAGTCAAAAATGTAGATCTATTCCAGAGTCTCACTTTAATGTTTTAAATAGATTGTCATGTACCGAAGTATTTGTTGGCATTCCACGCAATTATACGTTAAAAGATAATGTATAAGCTTACTTCTAATCAAATGTATATTCTGTTCTGTTCTGTTTCGTTCCGCCCAGCTTCGTTCCATTCTGTCCAGTTCCATTCCATTCTAATAACTTCACTGTCTTAGAGTGGCAAGCTGGTTGTGCCACTGGTTGTAAAGTTCAAATTTTAGTTTATTGTATGTATTGAGTAGAAACATGTGTTTCTTCAGGTCTGATATAACCACCTGTAAGCACACATTAATTTCTTTATTTCAACTTGTATATGAATATTGTTTGAAATATAAAAGCTCGATTCACAATCTACATACAAAACATGCATTGCCTTTATTGTGCCAGTATATTTAAAAGTTCAATTGCAGTAATACAAGAGTAAACGGTGAGAGCATCTGGTCGATCAAAATGTGGGCAACTTATTTGGACTTCGAAATATTAAAAAAAAAAAAACTTAGTGTTTTCACATCTGTCAAGTCTCTTAAGACATTCTACTTCTTGAATAACTTAATAAAGTCCGATTGAAAGAGTGCAGTATTAATGAAAAATAGACTAATGTCTTTTTTATGTACAAATGTTTATGAAGCAGGCAACCATGAAGTTAAAGTCGTAAAACTATTAGCATGTTTTGTTTACTCTCTTAGTACAAACTGTACACAATCAAGACATTATGGAGGGGTAATAAATGGTTTGCGCTTTGTAACATCATTTGAGCAGGTTTCCAACGAAGCGTGCAGTATTAAGATACATAGCAAACTATTTATTTCATGACTCGTTGAAGGTTTTAGTAGAGTCACCTATTGCATAAACATAAACGCAGACAGAGAGAAATGTTGTGGTTAATAATACCAGTTTAGTTTAGGGAAACCTTTTCATACGGTTTATCTGCTTTTGCTTTATCCTATTTTTGTTTTCAAAATGTCGCAGACGACAAGTAATACCGCCAGGACCGCTACGACTTTGTTTCAGTTTGTTGTTTATTTGAACAGTTTGTCTATGCTAGCGTTTTACATGCGTAACATTTTACTGATACAGCACTTTGGGATTTCATGAATCAACACTGTCAACATGATGCGTTGTACATTATATGTAAATTTAGATATACAGTTTTTTTTATCAAAACTAAACATTAAACAATCATCATCCGCAAGAAATCATCTAGACACAGAGCCGCTAATGGAACACCTTAAGTTTCAATTCAATTATTTTATTAAACATAATATGAACATTAAAAATTTTCATCGCATTAATATGTATGTGCAAGCAGGAAGACATTATGATAAACAATATGAAATGAGTATGAGATTAATTTTCTTGCATATCTGACAGGATTTTTCTACTGTTTACAGCGGTGCTAGAAAAGCCCATCTTGCATGAAAGATCAGTCGCGTGCTTTAAAATGACGTCACTCCGTTATGAATGAAGTTGTAAATTCATACGCTACTATAAAAAAATAGTGCTGAAAAAAAGATAGTTTTCGTTATTTTCCTCCGAAATTTAATGTATGTGTGACATGCAAGAAAAAGAATCAAACACTGGTTGCCAGTACAGACGGGAATATCCGGCTCGAGGGTAACAGTGTAAGATTCTTACAATACATAATATATGACAATGCAATCACACTATCAACTCGCTATATACATGTCTAAATGATACATATACTTCAATCAAAACCGAAAAAAAAAAGAACAAGAGGGTCAAGATGGCCCTGGATCGCTCACCTGAGTACTTTGCTTGAGGGTCTACCGTTAAGCAATCATCAGATGCAACATTACATTTTCTAACTGAAGATATTCAAAGATCTCATATTTCATACAAGAAAATCCATGGGGCAGAGGCAATTTCGAGATAACAGCTTGTGAGGAGATTTCATTTGAAGCCATATATTGAAGAAAACCTATTTTTAGCTTTGGTGGCCATTTTGTTTAAAGGAGCAGAACCGTTTTAGCAATTTTAATAGAGGACTATGTAAGGAACATTTCTGTGAAATTTGGTGGAAATTCACCTAGCTGTTTAACAGGAGATGTTGTTGATTTTTTTTATTTTTAGCTTTTGCAGCCCTTATGTATAATGGAGCAGAACGGTTTGAGCAATTTTAGAAAAGGGCAATATAAGGAACATTTCTGTCAAATTTGGTTTTAAATGGCAAAGTGGTTTTGTAGGACATGTAATTTGAAGCCAAACATTGACGAAAATCTATTTTTAGCTCTGGCTGCCATTTTGTTCAATGGAGCAGAACTATTTTAGCAATTTTAAAAGAGATCTATGTAAG
This sequence comes from Cyclina sinensis, assembly GCA_012932295.1. Classification (NCBI taxonomy): domain Eukaryota; kingdom Metazoa; phylum Mollusca; class Bivalvia; order Venerida; family Veneridae; genus Cyclina; species Cyclina sinensis. The sequence goes on along the minus strand of JAAONU010000001.1, from coordinate 63,422,220 downwards.
GAACCTTTCGGTGAAATTTGGTGGAAAATCATCTAGCCGTTTAGGAGGAGATGTTGTTTGAATAGTTTTCTATTTTTAGATTTTGCAGCTTTTATTTGCAATGGAGCGGAACGGTTTAAGCAATTTTAGGAAAGGGCAATATAAGGAAAATCTCTGTCATATTTGGTTTTAAGTGACCAAGTGGTTTTGGAAGACATGTCATTTGAAGCCAAATACTGACGAAAATCTATTTTAGCTCTGGTGGCCATTTTGTTCAATGGAGCGAAACCATTTTATCAATTTTAATAGAGGACTATGTAAGGAACATATCTGTGAAATTTGGTGGAAATTCATACAGCCGTTTAGGAGAAGATGTTGTTTGATTTTTTTTCTATTGTTTGCTTTAGCAGCACTTAATTGCAATGGAGCGGAACAGTTTAAGCAATTATAAAAATGGACAACATAAGGAACATTTCCGTCAAATATGGTTTTCAATGGCAAAATGGTTTTGGAGGAGATGTCATTTGAAGCTAAATATAGATGAAAATCTATTTTTAGCTATGGTGGCCATTTTGTTTAATGGAGCAGAACTATTTTAGCAATTTTAAAAGCGAGTTAAGTAAGGAACATTTTTGTGAAACTTGGTGGAAAATCACCTAGCCATTTAGGAAGAGATGTTGTTTTAATTTTTTCTATTTTTAGCTTTTGCAGCCTTTATGTGTAATGGAGCGGAACGTTTTGAGCAATTTTAGAAAAGGGCATTATAAGGAACACTTCTGTCATATTTGGTTTTAAATAGTCAAATGGTTTTCGAGATGTCATTTGAAGCCAAAAATTGACGAAAATCTATTTTTAGTTCTGGGGACCATTTTGTTCAATGGAGCGAAACCATTTTATCAATTTTAATAGAGGGCTATGTAAGGAACATTTCTGTGAATTTGGTGGGAATTCACCCAGTCGTTTAGGAAGAGATGTTGTTTGAGTTTTTTTTCTATTTTTAGCTTTTGCAGCCCTTACGTGCAATAAAGCAGAACAGTTTGAGCAATTCTAGGAAAGGGAAATGTTCGCCAGACACAGGGTGATCACAATAGCTAATCCTGAGCATTCACTCAGGTGAGCTAAAAAACAAGAGCCATGTTACACATGGTTAATCCCCCTGCCGGGAAGAAGTTACCTGAAGGTTGTATTTTCAAAACCTAAATGTAATAATGCGCGTATGCAGTTTGAAGAAAATCCCTCAAAAGAATAGGCAATTTAGAGTTATTGTTCTTGCACACTGCACTTCCTACCAATGCTATGTCTGTCTATAGTTTGAAGAAAATTGCTCAGGTACTTTTGGATTTTTTAGGTAAATCTGATAAAGGGGAATAACTCTAAAAGTAGGCAAGGTAGAGTTATTGTTCTTACACAATGCACTTCCCCCCAATGTGCTGTTTCAGTGTATGAAGTTTGAAGAAAATCGCTTAAGTACTTTTGGACTTATGCTCCAGACAAAATTGGAATGGACACATGGACGGAGACCATTTCTGATATCCCCTCCGCCTTTGGCGGGTGGATAAACAAACTTGGATCAAGAGTTCTATAGTTATTGACTAGTTATTGACTGGAAACTGTTTTGCTCTTTAAGGTCACTGTCACCTTGAACTTTGATCTGGTGACCTGAAAAACTACAGGGGTCATATACTGGTCATGAGCAACATATAAACCAAGTCTGAAGAAGGTGGGTCCCAGGGTTCTCTAAATATTGATCGGAAACCAAACTGTATACCGACCAACATTTGCAAAACTTTATGCCGCCTCATCTTCGATGGGGGGTATGAAAATAAATCAAAGGGCCATAACTCAGTTAAACAAGAGCAATGCTAGGTGGAGCATTATATGCCTGAAGGGTTTTTTTTTTCTAAGTATGATGCATTTGTGATATAAGGGAGAAAACCTTGGGCCTTGGAATAAAATGATTTCCTCTAAATTCTTAATTTTTTGTTTTTATGCTCCCCGAAGGGCGAGCATATAGTTGCCGCTTTGTCCGTCCCATCCGTCCGTTCGTTCGTCCATCATAATTTTGTCCGGAGCATAAAAACTATGAGAGATATCAAGACCAAACTTCATAGGTAGTTAGATCTCATTAAGCAGCAGTGCAGTGCACAAGCATCATAACTCTTGCATTATTAATTTTTGAGTTATTGCCCTTTGAAATTTCTCATAATTATTTTTCTGTCCGGGGCATATCTCACAAAGTATAAGAGTTATCAACTTGAAACTTTATAAGTAGATAGATCTCATTGATGAGCAGTGCAGTGCACAAGAACCATAACTCTTGCTTTATTAATTTAAGAGTTATTGCCTTTTGAAATTTCTCATACTTATTTTTTGTCCGGGGCATATCTCACAAAGTATAAGAGATATTAATATGAAACTTTATTGGTAGATAGATCTCTATGAGGAGAAGTGCAGCGTGCAAGAACAGTACCTCTATTTTGCATAATTTAGGAGTTATTGCCCTTTGTTTTTTTATACTTTTAAAAATATACATATTTAACAATAGCCGTTTTGGAATTGGCATTTATTCGTGGAGCATCCATCGGTTCTACCGATTTCTTGTTTATTTATAATATTGAATTTTTAACATTTTTAAATTTTAATTTTAGAGTTTTACAGATCTTTATCATATCTGAATTTAAGGTTTTAAAATTTGTACAAGAGCCATGTTACACATGGTTAATCACCCCGCCAGGAGGAAGTTACCAGAAGGTTGTGCTTTCAAAAACTAAATGTAATAATGCGTGTAAGCAGTTTGAAGAAAATCCTCAAAAAATAGGCAAGGAACAGTTATTGTTTTTGCCCACAGCACTTCCTACCAATGTGCTCTGTCAGTGTATTAAGATTGAACAAAATCCCTCAAGTACTTTTGGAGTTATGCTCTGGACAAAACGTTGAAAGTAAATCTGATAAAGGGGAATAACTCTAAAAGTAGGCAAGGTAGAGTTATTTTTCTTGTACAAAGCTCTTCCTACCAATGTGCTATGTCAGTGTATTAAGTTTGAAGTAAATCGCTCAAGTTCTTTTGGAGATATGCTTTGGACAATGTTTTTCAAGTAAATCTGATAAAGGGGAATAACTCTTAACATAGGCAAGGTAGGGTTATTACTCTTGCATATTACACTGTCAGTGTATTAAGTTTGAAGAAAATCACTCAAGTACTTTTGGAGTTATACTCTGGAACTGTTTTTTTTAAAAGTAAATCTGATAAAGGGGAATAACTCTTAAAGTAGGCAAGGTAGAGAAAGGTAGAAGAAGTTACCTGAAGGTTGTACTTTCAAAACCTAAATGTAATAATGTGCATATGCAGTTTGAAGAAAATCCCTCAAAAGAATAGGCAAGGTTACTAGAGGCAATGTGCTATGTCAGTGTTTTAAGTTTGAAGTAAATCGCTCAATTCTTTTTGAGTTATGCTCTGGACAAAACTTTTTGAGTAAATCTGATAAAGGGGAATAACTCTTAAAGTAGACAAAGTGGAGTAATTATTCTAGCACACTGCACTTCCTACCAATGTGCTCTGTCACTGTATGAAGTTTGAAGAAAATCGCACAAGTACTTTTGGAGTTATGCTTTGGACAAAGTTTGCTTTGAGGTAGAGTACAGTATGTAGAGTTATTATTCTTGTGCAATGTACTTCCTAACAATGTGCTATGTCAGTGTATTCAGTTTGAAGTAAATCCCTCAAGTACTTTTGGAGTTATGCTCCAGACAAAATTGGGACGGACGCACGGACGAAGACCATTTCTAATATCCCCTCCGCCTGTGGCATGGCATAAAAAAAAAATTTACCACCAGTATCTTTAACGCAGTGAAGCTTGAAAAATTACTGATCTATATAATGAGGTCAGATAACTGAGATCGGGTTGTTGCAGGAAGGGTTCGAACTCACGATGGATAACAAAACATCTACCTTACAAACATTACAAACATATACAGTATGCATTACAGTATGCATGCAGGTTCAGTGTATATTTATTCTGAAACCAAAGCCGTACTTCTAACCTTTGCACCCATTTGCTTTCATAGTGGTACACTGCAAATTTAAAGTGACTGACTCACAGAATTTAGCTAAAATTTTCTTTCTTTAAAATTTAAGAGAACTTAATATACTATGGAAAAAACATAATATTTGCTTCTATACACGCTGAAAACTGAAAAAAAAGTTTTGATTTAACCAGGATTCGAACCCATACCCTTTCAGTCAGTAAAATATACAGCTATGATCTATACCACTGAGCCACAGAGACTAGTTATTAAGAATCGCCAAAATTATTAATATAACTAAAGTATCTACCCCCTGACCAACGGGGTAATATTTCATTGAAAAAATTGTGTAAAACTTTATATTTTGATGTTTTTCTATAACAAAGAATGAATCAGTAACTTAGTTTAGATATGTTCTTCACAATCACAGCTTGAATTTCTAGATGTATAAACATTTTTTTTTTTTTTTCATGTGGCCCATCTGTGAGTCAGTCGCTTTAGATCAACATGACATGGTATCGTTTTGCCATTGACTGCAAACTAGGTATAAAATCAAAAAGCTCATTTTGGTGTACAAAACTAATTTATGGAGTGTAACATCATTTTTTGGCAATATATTATTCCAAGATCAATAAAAACTAGAACTGTGTCCATAGGACACGCATGCCCCCACTATGCATAAGTGCTCATAAACAAGAGCATGTATATCCTGTATGTAAGATTTTTTCTGTACATATACCTAAAATGATCTACAGGTAACCTTATGTACATGTTAAATTAAATTACAAATGTAAAAATTATATGTTCAATTATTTATATGGTATATAGTGAAAAAATCAACAAAGGGCCATAATTCTGTTAAATATGGTCACAGCAAAAATTCCTTCCATTACTACCATCTACACATTAAAGCTGTTCATCCCTGGAAGTTTAAGCAGAATCTGCCATCCGGTTTAAGAGGAGTTGCGTTCACAAAATTTCTATATGGTATATAGTGAAAAAATTAACAAGGGCCATAATTCTGTTAAATTTGGTCACAGCAAAAATTCCTTCCTTTACTATCATCTACACATTAAGGTTGTTCATCCCTGGAAGTTTAAGCAGAATCTGCCATCCGGTTTAAGAGGAGTTGCGTTCACAAAATTTCTATATGGTATATAGTGAAAATATCAACAAAGGCCCATAATTCTGTGAAATTTGGTCGCAGCAAAAATTCCTTCCTTTACTACCATCTACACATTAAGGTTGTTCATCCCTGGAAGTTTAAGCAAAATCTGCCATCCGGTTTAAGAGGAGTTGCGTTCACAAAATTTCTAGTGAAAAAATCAACAAAGGGTCATAATTCTGTTAAATTTGGTCGCAGCGAAAATTCCTTCCTTTACTACTATCTACACATTAAGGTTGTTCATCCCTGAAAGTTTAAGCAAAGTCTGCCATCCGGTTTAAGAGGAGTTGCGTTCACAAGATTTCGGGACGTACGGACGGACGGACAGACGGACGGACAGACGGACGGACAAGTGCAACGCTATATGCACCCCACTTTGTGGGGGCATAAAAAAATCACTGAACATTCCAAGGTGTCAGTTAATCTCTTTTTTGGGGATAGGATGAAGCAGGGTCTTAATTAAACTCAATGAAGGACCTGGATAAAGATACACATTATCCTTTTTTTGGAATGTTTAACTTACAGTACTGAATGAACTCACAAACAGTGTCACAGACAATGTAAGCCTTGATTATAATGCGGTTTAAAAAAGATATTATCATAAGCACTTTTATAGCTGTAACATAGTTTATTATAATATAATACAGTAAATGTAAACGCATTTCAAATACTTCTTAAATTATTTCTTTGGTCATGAATGTGAGATCCTCAGCAAAGGCAGTACAATGATTTACAATAAAATCATATTGTATTAACATAACATTTGTTAAGTAAAGCTAAATGGTATCAACACACTGAATAAAAGGATTAAATACATCATCAATATACCAATGAAATAACTGAAAATCTAAAACACATTTCCAGATACCAATATCTGAAGAATTAAAACCACTGTACAATACAAGACAAGGGTAAATCTAAAACACATTTCCAGATACCAACATTTTAAGAATATAACCCACTGTACAATACAAGACAAGGGAAAACATCATATAACACATGACAAGTGAAAAAATATTTAGAAACAATAGCTGTCACTGGAAATTGACATATGCCCCCGAAATGTAGCTTTGAAATGAAACTGGTGTAAATATATAATTGAATATGCCTGTGGAAAAGAGATCAGACAAAAAATAGAGCAAGAACTGAAGGTAACTGGTAAAGTAATGTTTTTCTGCTTCAGATTCTTATATGAAGGTTGAAGACATAATTATTCAGTGAAATAGAAAACTGTGAGTTTGGCCTTGAATACGAACAATATTGTTTTATTCCCAACCTCCACTGATGTTGTATATATAATAAAATCCCCCAAGCGGTTTTGGAGCTTGAACAAGATTTTAATATAGAAGTTATAGTACAAAAGACTAAGGGCCCATAACACTGCCAAAAATAATCTGACCAGAAACTCCTGACGATATGCACAGCTTGGTTTAGTGACAAACATTCCTGTGAAGTTTTAATGAAATCCTCCAAGCAGTTTTGGAGATGAAGTGTGGACAAGATTTTAATATAGAAGTTAGAGTAAAAAAAATAATTAAGTGCCCATAACTATGCCAAAAATAAATCGAGTGGAATCTCCTGAGGATATGCATAAAACTAGGCTTGGCAACAAACACTCCTATTAAGTTTAAATGAAATCCCTCCAGCGGTTTTGGAGATAAAGTGAGGACAAGATTTTACCGGATGGATGGACAGACGGACGATTACTATATGCCTCCCTTCGGGGGTATAAAATGTTATGATCAATGTTAAAGTTTTCAGACGGCAATGGCTATGGCAATGGCAATGACACCATGACTGTAGCAATCATATGGAAATTACCATTTAAGCTGTAATAAACATTAAACAAAATCATTAAACAGGCGAAACTTCCTTGCACCCCCCCCCCTCCCCCAATACCTTTTACAAAGACCATAAGGTGTGAAAACTTAATAATTTGCATAATTTAGGGGATCAACTTGCAAAACTTCATCAAAGTTTGACACCTGTCTTTAACTGATTCTTTTAACTGAACTGCTTACACCACTGACAAGAAATATGTGTTATCATTATTAAAATTTATGTTCTAACAAATCATTTCATTAAAGCAACACAAACATTTATCACAGCTGTAATCTCCTTTTTATCCTTAAGCTGAAATCGCATGAATTAGAAATACAATTCTATGCACATGCTGCACATACTGCACATACTGCACAATAAAGAAAAAATAGCAATAGAAAAAATCCAAAGCAAAGGAAAGAAGTTTCTGTAAGGAAAATTCCAGCTACAAATCTGTATATTTTAATTTTGGTGCAATCTGGATCTTTTCAATTCTGATGATAATTACAATATCAAATGAATATTTCAACACAAACTTAAATCATACAGTAACTTAAAAAAAACTTGAAGTACTTCACTTTTAAATATTTAGTACACAATGTTTTCTTAACATCCTTAACTGGAGGTGGAGATAAAAAGACAAGACAATGGTATATACTACAATAGTAATTTATTCCCAAAAGGTATTGATATAATAAGTAACTGGTTATCTGTTCAAAAAAGTTTTCTAGACCTTATATACAAAATCTGGTATTGGATGACATCCCTTCAAAAACATAATACAAAACAGGACAAGCTAAAACACCTTACAATAAAGGACAAGGTAAAACACCTTACAAAACAGGACAGGCTAGCTAAAACACCTTACAAAACAGAACAGGCCAGCTAAAACATCTTACAAAACAGGACAGGCTAGCTAAAACACCTTACAAAACAGGACAAGCTAAAACACCTTACAAAACAGGTCAGGCTAACTATAACACCTTACAAAACAGGACAGGCTAAAACACCTTACAAAACAGCACAGGCTTAAACACCTTACAAAACAGGACAAGCTAAAACACCTTACAAAACAGGACTGGCTAGCTTAAACACCTTACAAAACAGGACATGCTAAAACACCTTACAAAACAGAACATGCTAAAACATGTTACAAAAAACCACCTTACAAAACAGGACAGGCTAAAACACCTTACAAAACAGGACAGGCTAAAACACATTACCTAAAACACCTTACAAAACAGGTCAGGCTAGCTAAAACACTTTACAAAACAGGACAGGCAAAAAACACCTTACAAAACAGGACAGACTAAAAACACCTTACAAAACAGGACAAGCTAAAACACCTTACAAAATAGGACAAGCTTAAACACCTTACAAAATAGGACAAGCTAAAACACTTTACAAAACAGGACTGGCTAGCCTAACCACCTTACAAAACAGGACATGCTAAAACACCTTAAAAAACAGAACATGCTAAAACATGTTACAAAAAACACCTTACAAAACAGGACAAGCTAAAACACTTTACAAAACAGGACAGGCTAGCCTAACCACCTTACAAAACAGGACAGGCTAAAACACCTTACAAAACAGGACAGGCTAAAACACATTACAAAAAACACCTTACAAAACAGGACAAGCTAAAACACTTTACAAAACAGGACAGGCTAGCTAAAACACCTTACAAAACAGGTCAGGCTAGCTAAAACACCTTAAAAACAGGACAGGCAAAAACACCTTAGAAAACAGGAAAAGCTAAAACACTTTACAAAACAGGACAAGCTAAACACCTTACAAAACAGGTCAGGCTGGCTAAAACACCTTACAAAACAGGACAGGCTTAAACACCTTACAAAACAGGACAGGCTAAAACACCTTACAAAACAGGACAAGCAAAAACACTTACAAAACAGGACAAGCTAAAACACTTTACAAAACAGGACAGGCTAGCTAAAACACTTTACAAAACAGGACAAGCTAAAACACTTTACAAAACAGGACAGGCTAGCTAAAACATCTTACAACACAGGACAGACTAGCTAAAACACCTTACAAAACAGGACAAGCTAAAACACCTTACAAACAGGTCAGACTAGCTAAAACAACTTACAAAACAGGACAGGCTAAAACACCTTACAAAACAGGACAAGCTAAAACACCTTACAAAACAGGACAGGCTAAAACACCTTACAAAACAGGGCCAGCAAAAACATACAAATTGACATGCAAAAAGATCACACAAAACAAAGCAAGCCTTATATGTAACGAGTGTAATAAATTTGATACAAAAAGGGACATAACTGGAAATGTGATATTCCTTTCATTACTTATAGATGATTCCAGAAGTAAGTTTTAACCTGATTACCTTCTCTGAATATCTCCTCGTTCCCCATTATACTACTGAATCAGCAAGTGACTTTCTTTTACATTTACTGTACTGAATCACCATGTGACTAACTGTTACATTTATCACAAAAATGTAGAAATACATGGCTTTAAGGGAGGTGATTGGTTTCTGATTCTACATTAAGATTTCAATCATCAAAGATTTATCACATGCTATTTTAAACAGTTAAATAAGTAATAATAATTGTTATCATAACAAAAACCATTATAAATTCAAGCTGGAAATATTTCTCCAGTTGGAAATAGTTGCAACTGATATTTCAATTTTTCCCAAAGACTGCTTTCTCTACACTTAAACTAAATATAATTTTTATTTGAAATACTTCGTATCAGTGACAAGTAAAAGTAAGGACAATGATTCCTGTAACAATAAGAAAATACCTACTTTTGTCAGAAAACAACCTTTAAAGTCATTTTCTTAACAACATAAGTTTAACACAAATTCACATCATGTTTGAATAATCTTTATTTGTTGTTCCTCAGGGGAAAGCTGATCTATCAAACAGGGCCAGCCAGGAGACACTCCAACAACACAGATTCATCCATAAAGAGGCATAATAATCAAAACCAATGCATATGTAATCATTTTCTAAAAAAACTATCACAAAACAATTTTAATAGGGTTTTCCTAAAAATAAATTACTATGCTAATTATATCAGAAGTGATAAACATATTTCTCATGGATATTTAAAATGATATAAATCACAATATCATGATTTCAAATGGACCTATACTTTTCAAATGTTTTTGTTCAGCTTTTCATTTAAATAATCTTAGATGTTTTAAAATAATTTAAATAATTCATATTTTTACACGATATAAAACTGTTAAAAATTCAGGTGAATACCAAATGTGTGTAAAACACAAACCAAGACTGCTCATACAATTATCTCTCAAATGTTTACTGGAAAAATTACAGTCTGGAGCATGTGACGGAAAGACAGTTTGATCGTTTCAATAACCGCATACAATATTGTAAAGACAACAAAAACTTGCAAAATTAATTGAATTTCATAAGAATGACAAAATATTCTCAATATACTTAACAAACGTTACGCTGTTACATTGTGCATAACTAAGGAATTGTTTTTACTATTCCTAAAAGCTTTCAGTGCTGTAATGGCCAACGGGTCACATAATGGCAGTGGTCAAATTATCATTTTAGGAATCATCTACACCTGAGGTTTTATGAAAATAAATGCATTGTGACAATTTAAAAGTCACCTAAAATGCTTTTTGGTATGAGGTATTATTTATATATATATCTGAAACAAAAAAGAATAAATTGACAATTTAAAAGTTACCTGAAATGCTTTTTGGTATGAGGTATTATTTATACATATATAAATATATATATGAGGTATTAAAAAATATATATACATGAAACAAAAAAGAATAAAAATTAAAATGCCCTACGAAAAATGATAAAGACTCTGTTTACTAGAAGTTCATTAAATTCTGATGTATAATTCAGCTGAATGATTGAGAAGAATCTTGAAAATCTTCAGTTAAAACAAAGACCGAAATGTTAAGTTACAGGTGTTAACAATGTCTTTTGTTACAGGTATCAACAATGTTGTAAAACATTCAGAAAAAAAGGTTCGCTTCCCTTACTATATCTCTTTATGGTCTAGGGAACCAGTTTTGGACAAAAGTTTGATATGCAGGGAACTAATGCCAGGTCATGGATGTGCAGGCTGACCTGGCTCTATACTGGTGGCAAAGACTAATTACTTTCGGTTCCAGCACATTAAGGGTTAAATTAAAGCTATTATCCAAAAGAAAGCAAGTGATGTGTAGTTGACCTTCTCTTTGATAAAACTAAATATGTGTCCACAGAACACTGATTCCCTTTCCCCCTCCCCTCCCCCAACTTTCTTGTATATATACCGGCAATAGAACTACAGGGCCAAAGTTCAAATCCCTATGAAGTGAAGTATGACACAAGCTAAAATCTGTAGAACTACCGTACTCTTGTAAAGTTTTATGAATGCAGCTAATAATTACAATTTTGGAGTGACATGAGACACAAGCTCCAAACTTTTCAATGAATCAAGGGGAAGAAGTCCATAAATACTGGATACATGTAACTCCACATAAAGATATCCAGAAGATACCCAGGTATGCAATTTCAATATCCTTGTGGTAAAGGTTTATTTCTCTAGATCATATTTTATTGTAATATTTGAAAAGGACAAATCTATAAGTTACCCCTAAATGGGAACAAACAATAAAAATCACATGGAAATTTTACTCATTTTCTAGTTCCTTGACAATATACCTAAGTTTTGCTATAGCTTTAGTGATCATATCTGAGTCAACATCATTGTGTATTACTATCCTGGTGATGTGAGGATAAACAGCAACACCATGTACTGAGATACAGTCACCAAGCTCTTCTTGTTCTTCCATGGTCACCTACAACACAGGTAACAACACTTATTTTCCTGGAACTAAATCAGCAATAACATGGCAAAAAGTTTGCACAATAATTAATAAATTATGAGGGTCATAATCACCATAAACAAGAAAGAGATTTAATGTATTTTTCATCAAAATAAAAATAGAAAGTACTAAACAAGGGGCATTATTTGAACATTATTGGTAGAGGTCCACTAGGCAATTCCTCAGACCAAATTTAATAAGTCTTGACCTTATTTGAAAGATTTTCATTTGTATTTCTATGTAAAACATGTGGACCCCTCTTGCAGGGGCCAATTTTGACCCAAGTGACATATCTGAACAAAGTTGAAACAGCTCTACACCAAACATCAGAACTCTTGGCTTCATACAAGATGAATTTTAAATATTTCCCTCTATATTTCTATGTAAGATGTGTGACCCTACAGACATAATTTAAACAAAATGATAGAGGTCCATTAGAAAATGCCACACACCACACATTTGGAATAACATACCACAACATGTGAGAATTTCAGGAACTCTTGAATAATTCAAGAAGACATACTTAACATGGAGCTACTATAGCAGGTAATTTGAAACAATATTTTTTTTTATCTTTTTTGGTATAAATTGTGTATATAATTTTGTTATATTTTCTGTTTTAATTTGTATTTGTATTTGATTTCATTATGCCTTCATTTAACTGCTTTTCATTGTAAATTGCTTTTGATCTGTCTGTGGACCATACTGAGGTTTGGTCATGAGCCAAATATGTAATCCACAATAAATGAAGTCATTATTATTATTAATTTTTTTTAATCCTGACAGAAATCACCCAGGCTATTACTTTTTGTCTTCACAAGCTCTTTCTTTGAGGTGCGGACTTAACTGTTTTGATCCTATGTGTGCCAGTTACAATCTTTGCTAAGAGACCACCTTACCAACTCTAGTGAAAACTGAACCAAGGAGTTCACACAGCTTTCCACTAATCTGAGTTTATCACCTTTTTTTTAACCAATGTCAAAAGCAGCAACAAAATCTTCATGACAAACAGTCTGACCAAGTTGAAAAAAGTGATAAATCTCTAATTAGTAAACAAAAAAAAAGAATCCACAAATATGAAGAAGAGACATAAGTTTTGAACCAACATTATCCAGTTTTCCAGTTGTCCTTAACATCATCAAGACAAACATTCTGACCAAGCTACATGAAGATCTGCTTAAATGTGACCTGTAGAATGTTCACAAATTATTCAACTGATCCGAGATGGTGACCTTTTATTGACCCATTTTGGTAAAAATTCAAAGTCCTCCACGAGATCATCATGACAAACTTTTTGAGCAAGTTTCATGTACATTGAGTCAAAACTTTGACCTTTTGAATGTCTGTAAGGTTTTACTTTGATCCAAGCTGATGACTTAGTTTCAATTTGTCCAAGAGATGGTCAAAGCAAACATCCTTTTTAACTTTCTAGTGGATTACACAGGCTCTTTTTTAGCACAATGTGTTCATGTAAGCTTTAAGCATACTCAGAATGTAGGTACACACTTGTATCATTCTTTGTCTGAACCATTCTGCTGTAAGACCCACCTCCACTGCCTCAATGGGAATAATCTGGGGGCATGTACTGCCACCCAAGCGATACGAACAGCATTAAGGGGCTGACAAACATATGGGTGACTTGCCCACAGACCAACTTCCCACAATCGTTTCCTTACAATTTTAGCATGGATAGGATGTTCATGAGTACCTACATGTATGGTATAAAGGTCAGATTCAGTAGCAGTAAGGTGACAATTGCGCAAATGCTTGAGACACGAATAAACCTGTCCTGGCGTTGTGACGATACATGTGGACACCCAGACCCAGGTCTGTCAGCCACCTGCCCAGTTTTCCTCAGACGTCTTACAAGACGTTCTATAGTGCAAACATGGATACTGAAAACTCTGGCAACCTGTATTTGCCTTTGACCTTGAATAATCATCGCAATGGCCTGACCCCTCTGAACTTCTGTCAGCCATTGTTTAATACTATCAAAAAAATCAAAATATTGGAAAATTATGTGTCTCTATGAAGACTACCTGGTGGTATGACGAGCTGTGCACAAGTTTTTCCCGTTTCATGTTTCCCGAGAAACATCCTTACGCAATATTGTTATGTGACATTCGATTAGGACCATGTGCAATGTAACCTAGAGAGTTGCTTGACCGATTCTCATTGTATTTGAACATCGCGTTTGCAACATACTGCAAATAATGTCACCCTGCATTTCCTTATCACTTGAGTATACAATTGTTAGTTTAATGCATTGTGATGATATAGCACAAGGTTTAGTGGAGACCTATTTTGCGTTACTTCTTCTTTTCTGTACAGTTGAGTTTTCCACTAAACAGAAGTGCTGTATTATACATGTACTACACATTCAATACATCTGTTACATTAAGTGAGTAATTACCTTCGAGAAGCACATGGTTACACTGTCACTGTACTGCACTATATCTGACACCGGTACACCCAGTGCAACAGCAGAGTTTAGGATCCGAGCACCATCTGTGTGCACCAAGATATTATTTTCTTTAGCTAAATGCCAAACCTGTAAATACAACACACAAAATCTTATTTATCTTTGCATTTACAAGATCCAGTCAATTCACAATTTTTATGAGCAAGCTATGATATAAATATTAATCGGATTTTTATTTTAATATCCAATCTGTGATGTCAATTTTTACTATGTGACCATACAATATATTTCCTTAATGTTACACACATGATTAAAAATCCTGTAAATATTGGATTCTAAAAGCAAGTTTAAGGGTTGACACTATACTGTTCTGTTCCATTCCTCATATTGCAAATGTCTGTAATTTTGAAGTCATACAGTGGAGTTCCACTATTAAGACCACCAATGGTTAAAATGCTCTTAATGGTGGGGTTGTCACATAAGTGGAATGGACAACCATACAGAAGCAATCGGTCAAAAGCGATACATCACTATTATTTTACTGTTTCTGTAACACCGACTTTAAATAAAATTTTTGTCTTTTCTTGTCTTTGTCTTCATATTAAAGTATGTTCAGGTTACAAGTGACAGGCATTTCTACAACAAATTACTAGAGCTGACTTACAAGCACTTTGTTTTATCAATGCAATTTAATTATTTGTGTCTATATTACTCCATGACTATCAGATTACCAAACAATATTCTACCAGAATGAATTGGTTTATTGGGGTTTAATGCCAGTTTTAACAGCTGAGCTCATATCCCGGCAGTCAGTCCAACTAACAAGTGTTCCTGTGTATCCAACCAGTTTAATAACCAATGTCTCTGCAAGTGACTGAATGCTTCCAAACTTGCTACAGAGGTGAGGGAGAACTGACATATAGATGCACTGTCTGAGATTTAATCATCACGGAGACATTTTGTTGGCCCTGATGGGGACTGAACAGAGATCGTCAAGAGTGACAATCCGATGCTCTACCAATTGAGCTAGACGGGCCGGCTACCAGAATGAAACTTTAACACTCAGATTTTATGATTGTGAAATGGCAACACATTTCTCTTATACACACTATGTTTACTCAAACATTGTGGAGGAAGCATAAATCTAATTAAACAAGAGGGCCATGATGGCCCTAGATCGCTCACCTGAGTATTTTTGCTGTAGGTTTGCTGTTAAGCAGTATTTCATGTTTTAATTGAAAATATGTAAGTAATGTAAATACAAATATGTAAACATCTAAAATATCAGTCAATAAATACAGGCTCTATGACAAAAAGTAGAAATATCTATCATAAGCTATGGTGACCTTGACCTTAACCCAGTGACCTCAAAACCTACCCACGGAATAAAGGATCCATGCAGGGAAAAATTTGCTGTAGCTTTAAAAAAAAAGTAGGTCAAAAATAAAAAAAAAAGGTCATGCTATGATGTTTTTGAAATCGGAACAAAAAACTGTACACATGGTCCAAATTTCATTGCCATAGCTCCAAAAACAAAAAAGTAGGTCAGCAGGACAAAAATATTGGTCATGCGATGACATTTTTGAAATCAAAACAAAAAACTGTGCACAGGGTCCAAGTTTCATTGCCATAGCTCCAAAAACAAAAAGGAGGTCAGTAGGTCAAAAATATAGGTCATGCAATTACGTTTTTGAAATCGAAACGAAAAACTGTGCATATGGTCCAAATTTCATTGCTGTAGCTAAAAAACGAAAAAGTAGGTCAGTAGGACAAAAATAAAGGTCATGCGATGACATTTTTGAAATCGGAACAAAAGACTGTACACATGGTCCAAATTTCATTGCAATAGCTCCAAAAACAAAAAGTAGGTCAGTAGGTCAAATATATAGGTCATGTGATGACATTTACGAAATCAAAACAAAAAACTGTGCACAGGGTCCAAATTTCATTGCTGTAGCTAACAAGAGGGCCATGATGGCCCTAGATCGCTCACCTGAGTACTTTGGCTGTAGGTTCGCTGTTAAGCAGTATTTAATTTTTTCATTGAAAATATTTAAGTGCATACAAACCAAATATGTAAAATATCAGTCAATAAATAAAGGCTCTATGACAGAAAGTAGAAATATCTATTATAAGCTATGGTGACCTTGACCTTGACCCAGTGACCTCAAACCCTACCCATGGGTAGAGGTCCATGCAAGGAACCTATATACTGAATATCAAAGATATTGGTCTATAACCGAAGGCTTTATGAGGTACAGTAGATAGATCTATTTTTAGCCTCCGTGACCTTTAACCTAATCTAATAATTTGAAAAAGCTTGATAAAGCTTGCTTCATCCCAAATTTTAAAATTCAAGGCCTTGTGGTTTGAGACAAGAAGATTTTTAAAGATTTCCTTTTTAAAGCGACTGACTCACAAAATTTTGCTGAAATTTTTTATTCTTTCAAATTTAAGAGGATTTAATATACTATGGAAAAAATATAATATTATGCTTCTATACACCATGAAAACTGAAAAAAAAACAAGTTTTGACTTAACCAGGATTCGAACCAACGACCTTTCGGTCAGTAAAATATAGAGCGACGACTTAGTCCGCTGAGCCACGACGTCTATTCATTAGATTGCCTCAAAATTAATGTTATAACTAAAGTATCTATCCCGTGACTAACGGGGTAAATTTTTTAACCGAGAAAAGTGTGTAAAACTTTATATTTTGATGTTTTTATGTCACAAAAACTGAGTCAGTAACTTAGTTTAGATATCTTCTTCACGATTACAGCAAGAATTTCAAGATGTATAAACATTTTCTTTTTATCATCATCTGTGAGTCAGCCGCTTTAACATATTGAGGGCCCCCATGGCCGGGCAAATTTTGACCCCAGGGCTAACATTTAAACAATATTGGTAAAGGTTCTTAACACAATACTCAACACCAAATATCTAAGGTCTACACCTATTTGTTTTGGAGAAAAATTATTTTTCATGTTTTTCCTATATAAATCAATGTAAACCAAGAGAACCCTTGGGCGTGGCCAATTTTGACCCAGAAGACATAATTTGAACAAACATGGTAAACATCCACTTGACAATGTTACATACCAAATATCTTAGCTGTAGGCATTGAGATTTCCAGTAAGAAGATTTTTAAAGATTGCCTTTTTTATATATTAAGGGCCCCCGGGGCGGGGCCAATTTTGACCCCAGGGCCAACATGTCAACAATACTGGTAAAGGTTCTTTACACAATACTCCACACAAAATATCTAAGGTCTAGTCCTATTAGTTTCGGAGAAAAAATGACTTTTAATGTTTTTCCTATATAACTATATGTAAACCAAGAGAACCCTGGGGCGTGGCCAATTTTGACCCAGAAAACATTATTTGAACAAACTTGGTAGACAATCACTAGACATTGCTACATACCAAATATCAAAGCTGTAGGCATTGAGGTTTCCAGTAAGAAGATTTTTAAAGATTGCCTTTTTTACATATTAAGGGCCCCCCGGGGTGGGGCCAATTTTGACCCCAGGGCCAACATGTCAACAATACTGGTAAAGGTTCTTTACACAATACTCCACACCAAATATCTAAGGTCTAGTCCTATTAGTTTAGGAGAAAAATGATTTTTCATGTTTTTCCTATATAACTATATGTAAACCAAGAGAACCCTTGGGCGTGGCCAATTTTGACCCAGGGGACATAATTTGAACAAACTTGGTAGACATCCACTAGACAATGCTACATACCAAATATCAAAGCTGTAGGCACTGTGGTTTCTGAGAAGAAGATTTTTAAAGATTTCCTAGATAAGACTATGTAAAATGAAGTGACCCCTGGGACGGGGCCAATTTTGACCCCAGGGAAATAATTTGAACAATTTTTGTAGAGTTCCATTAGAGGGTGCTAAATGCCAAATATCTAAGCTCTAGGCCTTGTGGTTTCAGACAAGAAGATTTTCAAAGTTTTTCCTTTAAGTTGCCATAGCAACCAGAGTTCTTGATGGAATTTAATTCTTTGAACAACTTTAGCAGAGCTTCATGCAAGGAACATCCCAGGCAAGTTTCATTTAATTTGGCCTTTTGGTTTCAGAGGAGATGTCATTTGAATGAAAAGTTTACGGACGGATGGACGGACGGACGCCGGACAAATTGCGATCACAAAAGCTCACCTTGTCACTATGTGACAGGTGAGCTAAAAAACAAAAAAGTAGGTCAGTAGGTCAAAAATATAGGTCAAGGAATAATGTTTTTGAAAAGTACAAATGGTCCAATTTTATTGCCACTTAAAAACTTAACTTGAAAAACTTAAAAAATGAGTATTTTTGGGCCGAGGGGATGACCCCACTGTGGTCACGCTGCATACTACCAAATATCTTAGCTCCAGGCCTTGCAGTTTGTGACAAGAAGACTTTAATAGTTTTTTGCTATATAACTCTATGTAAAACATGTGACCTCTTGGGCGGGGCCAGTTTTGACGCAGGGGCCATGATTTGAACAATCTTGGTAGAGGTCTACTAGACAATGCTCAACACCAGAATCTAAGCTCCACGCCTTGTTGTTTCTTACAAGAAGATTTTTAAAGTTTTCCCTACATGTATATAACTCTATGTAAAACAAATAAGCCCTGGGTGGGGTCAGTTCTGACCCCAGGGTCACAATTTGAACAATCTTTGTAGAGGTCCACTAGATGATGCCTCATACCAAATATCTAAGCTCCAGCCCTTGCAGTTTCTGACAAAGAGATTTTTAAAGAATTTTCTATATAACTCTATGTAAAACATGTGACCCCTTGGGCAGAGCCAATTTTGACACAGAGGCCATGATTTGAACAACTTGGTAGAGGTCTACCAGACAATGCTACACACCAAATATCTAAGCTCCATGCCTTGCGATTTGTGACAAGAAGATTTTTAAAGTTTTCCCTATATAACTCTATGTAAATAAAGTGACCCCCTGGGCGGGGTCAGTTCTGACCTCAGGGTCATAATTTGAACAATCTTTGTAGAGGTCCACTAGATGATGCCTCATACCAAATATCTAAGCTCCACGCCTTGTGGTTTCAGACAAGAAGATTTTTAAAGTTTTCCCTATAAAACTATGTAAATTAAGTGACCCCCAGAGCCGGGCCAATTCTGACCCCAGGGTCATTATTTGAACAATCTTGGTAGAGGTCTACTAGATGATGCTCAACACCAAATATCTAAGCTCCATGCCTTGCGGTTTCTGACAAGAAGATTTTTAAAGTTTTCCCTATATAACTCTATGTAAATCAAGTGACCCCCAGGGCGGGGCCAGTTCTGACCCTAGGGTCATAATTTGAATAATCTTTGTAGAGGTCCACTAGATGATGCCTCATACCAAATATCTAAGCTCCATGCCTTGTGGTTTCAGACAAGAAGATTTTTAAAGTTTTCCCTATATAACTCTATATTAATCAAGTGACCCCCAGGGCAGGGCCATTTTTGACCCAGGAGCCATGATTTGAACAAACTTGGTAGAGGTCCACTGGACAATGCTGCACATCAAATACCTAAACTCTATGCCTTGTGGTTTCAGACAAGAAGATTTTTAAAGTTTTCCTATATAAGCCTATGTAAAATCAATTGACCCCCCCGGGCGGGGCCAAATTTAACCCCAGGGGCATAATTTGAACAAATTTGATAGAGGTCCACAAGACAATGCTACATACCAAATCTTAAGGCTCAGGGCCTTGTGGTTTCAGACAAGAAGATTTTCAAAGTTTTTCCTTTAAGTTGCCATAGCAACCAGAGTTCTAGATGGAATTGAAATCTTTGAACAACTTCGGTAGAGCTTCATGCAAGGAATATCCCAGGCATGTTTCATCAATGTTGGCTCAGCGGTTTACGAGGAGATATTGTTTAAGTCCAATTGTTGACGACGCACGATGCACACCGACGCACACCGGCCATTAAATGATCCCAAAAGCTCACCCTGAGCAGGCTTATTCACATTGTTATTACATTCAACAACAAAAAGAAATCATTCAAACAAGAAAGAAACATGAGCACAGTCCATTCTTTGCTGAATAACCATAATAAGAAGAAAAATAAAACAAACACTGTAATTAATCCACTCAATCTGTATACTAATCTATCATAATGATAAATAGCAATTTTCAGTTTGACAGTTTTCATTACAATGAAATTAATCATTTTTTGTATAATCCCTTAAAGGTCATGTGACACGAATTTTTGACCTCGAAATTTTCATATGAGTGAAAAATATATATCTAACTATGACAGTTTTACAAAATTCCGCAGGTAATTTTCATCTTAAAGATGTTTTTATAGCAAATTAAAATCCATATTTTACGCACTTGGTCGCGCGCACCTGTCATGAGCGAAACCGGAAGTGACGCACATTTATCTCTTGCCACTTTACACAGCTGCCTGGATTGTTAACAAAAACTTAAAAATTATGATGGAAAATGAAAATATAGACTGAATATAGTAAAAAAACAAAAATGAACAAGATAGGCTAACAACATATGAATATACATTGAAGATTTGTTAAATAAATCATTTGAAATTTTGATGGAATTACGAAGACAATGAGCAATATTATATTGAGGCTAGTTAAATCAGGGTTATAAAATTAAAAGATACATCAGTGGAAATATCTAGAGATATTTTTCAAGTAACTGATCCAAAAAGATTTTGAACGTGCTTATTTTTATTCGATGCAGTTTTTTTTTTTTTTTTGGAAGACTTGATTAACTAACTCCAATCGAGAGATTTTTTTTCATAAAAACCTTCTCCTTACAGTGATGTGTTGCCTATTTGTCTTTGGTATATTTTGCCTGAGGTACGTGTAAGTAATCTTTGACTAGATCTATGATTCATTTTCATTATAAATGCATTTTTTTATTCGTTCTACACTTTATTTGGAAAACAAAAAAAATAATGATCAGAGAACAACTTATATGAAGAAGCCGTAAAAACTATGTCAAAATCATAACACAAAAACATTGTTTTTTATTCTTTTTTTTTATTATTTTAAAATTTGTTCACATTAAGAAGTCGAAAGATTTTTATTTTCATCATAAATAGATCAATTACATTTAATTATCTAATTAAAATATGTATCTACATGGAAGCTTCTTAACTAAAAATCATTCAGACATGTTAACTGGAACAAGATATTACATAATGTTTTCACAAGTGTGACTGATCAAAGGTAATTCAATCAATTTGTAAGATCACTTGCCATAAAATTTTGCTATTTGTCTCAACTTTATCATTGATTGGGTCATAAAAAAGTTAATTGCTTTGTTTTGACAGCTGTGCAGAATATACAAGGGTCCCATTTCGGCAGGTTAATTTGCATAATTCCCACAGTATAAGGCGTGATTTATGGATCTTTGACATTTCATTGGATATTAAATTAGAAGCAGACACAAATTTCTACTTGATGGACATGCCATATTATAATTTTTCAAACAATATCCCAACGTGAACATACACTGTAGTGTGAATTTCCATTTCAGTGAAACAAATGTTAACACATTAAATCACCTAAATTCACTTCAATTTTACTACATTTAATTGAAAAAGAATTTGTTTATGACGTAAACATCTAGTGAGGAAGTGTTACGCAGCATGTTAAAACGTGGAGGAGATAGTTTTATATAGAACCACAACATGGAGGAAATTGGAATATTTATTGATATTTATCAAGGTAAAATTACAACCTGTTCTCCCGGCACAAAGTTTGAATTTACTTATAAAAATCGAGAAGTAAATCATTATTTTATTTTATTTACAATTTATAGTATGTTTATTTTTATTAGTGTGCCTTTACTGTGTTTCTTGCACTTGTGGTTTAGTGTTATTTTTTCATTTTAAAACGGATGTGTTATAAGCAGTGTAATTCTGCACTACTGCCTGGTACAGTAGGGATAAATCTACGTCACAGCCAAAAATTGTGGCGGAAACTACCGATGTCGAAACGGAAACAGCCGATCATCAAAAACACGTTTTTTCTTATCAAAAGCAATATTTTCATAATTTCGCAATTAAACCATTTTAATCAGTACATTATGATTATTTTGAATAGACAAAGTTGCTATAGTCGTGTCACATGACCTTTAAGCTGTCTCTATCACAAGTGAATATTTGACTGTTTGTTTTCATTTCATCATCAATTTCAAGTATCAATCCAGAAAGCAATCTCATAAAAGTATGTCTCTGCAATGGGGATCTGAATCAGATACTTTAAAGTAAATCTCAAGGGTCCTATCAGAAGACATGAATTAAGAGCCAAAACTGCAAACTGGACTAGTTTCGGCGGTTGTTTAAGTTGATAAGCAGGGTGGACATATTAATGAAGATATATCATTTAAATTTATGTAAAATATATTCCTTTTTTTTTAAATTGGTCATATGAGTAGAGTGGTTGTAATTAAGGAGTGACTGTGAGGCAGGTTTCTACTTAGAAGAGTAACAGGGATATCTGGCTAGTTATCAAACCTGAACAAGATATTGTGACAGATTCTTATGATCATCTGATATGTGCACTGATAAAGAAGAGAATTTTGTGTATATTGCTGGCAGCAGAACCTCTCATAATGACCCAAAGGCAATAAAATGTGTGTATATGATACGTAACAACAGAAAAAATATGTTATCATAAATCTATTGTATAACTATGTACCTCTTTTAAGAAACTCAAGGGCAATGCCTTTCCACCACAATAGTTGTGAGAGTTTTCTAGGCAAAACAATCTTGTAATTGGCTGATGTACATCATCCAAAGGACGTATTGCTTTACGTAGTTCATCAAGGTCAAATGTGCCGTCTGCTTTATTCTCAATAGTCCTGGGCATCACCCCTGCAAACTAACAGAGATATTTTGTAGGTACAGGCATAACTCTATATAACATATCAGGTTTTTTTATTAAAGATTTATCAATCATAAGCTGAGTGGAACATGCCACATTTGAATATACATACAAAGACTTTTAATGATAAGAAAAAAGAATTTCATGTGAAGCAGCTCCCGACCCAGACTGTTAGAATACAATGACACCCAGATTCATTACTATATTCAATTACTTTACAATTCAATTCTCACTGCAGAAGGGGCCATTCATTATTTGGTCTCAAAAGCTTGTAGGTAAATATTCATCACAATTTATACAAAAGACAGGTAAGATCAGGTAACTCTGATGTCAGTTCTGAATAAGACATACGTAATATTTCAGACTATGTCTGCACACTGCACTCACCTAATAATTATGTATCATGTAGAATTTTCATTAACTGGAAAGTAAGCAATCTTAATGAGTTGTGTTAGACATGAAACTGCTCTTGTAATATGAATTCAATATATGCAATATCCCTAAATATGCTGCTTGTTTAAAGAAATAAAATGCAAGATGTTATGCACTTTCCAGTATCATTTTGAAAACCTAGGTTTCCAATATTGCTTTTTCAAAATGATGAATCACGTAACAGTACTCTTGGGTCTCAAGATGGTTATGCCAATGCTACTGCTAGTACACATTGTTGGGTCTCAAGATGGCTATGCCAATGCTAGTACACATTGTTGGGTCTCAAGATGGCTATGCCAATGCTAGTACACATTGTTGGGTCTCAAGATGGCTATGCCAATGCTAGTACACATTGTTGGGTCTCAAGATGGCATTGCCAATGCTATTACACATTTTTTCATTGACTCTGACTTTAGCATGGCCATCTTGAGACCCAATAATACCATAACATGACTCCCCCCTCTGTATTTGTAACCAAGCAAATGATATCGCATTTTGTGATGTGCTCTCTGGTTTATTTTTCAGTTGTTTTTGTTTTCAAGAGAGTGTATGAATTGCTATAGAACAACAATGTGTCAACCACAATACCAAATTATTCAGAATTTTCTGAAAACATTTTCCTTGTTTCAGCAGATAAATGAATTCTTCTTTGATTGAAAGTTTAATAAAAATTTAGGTCTGCATTTTTGAAATAATAAGGATTAACATATTAAAAAAGCACTGCACTGGCAAAAACTAATCACTTTCGGCTCCAGCAGGTTAAGGGTTAATGGTAGATGATTCTCTGGATGAAAATTCATTTTTTAACATAAAGAACAAAATCCACATATTTATTAAGAGAATGGAACTTTTGACAGAAAACGGCAAGA
The DNA here is from genome assembly GCA_012932295.1 of Cyclina sinensis. NCBI lineage: Eukaryota > Metazoa > Mollusca > Bivalvia > Venerida > Veneridae > Cyclina > Cyclina sinensis. Next base: position 63,397,794 of record JAAONU010000001.1, on the reverse strand, counting down.
ATAATGATGTTTCTCTGCTGATTTCAGTAAAATTTATGCTTGTTAATATCACATGATATATCAGATATCAATCATTTTTTATTAATAAAAATATCATACTGATTACCTATTTCAATTGATACTCAGCCCTAGTGGATGCTTTACCAACTTTAGGTGATAATGGGTATATAGTTTTTTTGGGGTTTTTTTTATGAAATTTTCCAACACTGTTTCCAAACACAAAGGCAATCTGACACAAATAATATGCGCAGGGCACGTGGGGAATTAGCCCTTTTACTTGATGTTGTGGGGAACTAGCTTGGCACAGTGTCTTTGTTGTAGAATTGAAGTCCACACTGTAGAAGTCACTAATAATTTCTTTATTCAATAACAACCTGTATTTAAAATAGTGTTCCACAAAGTAAATGTCACAAAGTTTTTGAACACAAAGATAATTAAAAGTTATTTTTAAAAGTCCATGAGTTTCACAAAGATTTTATTTAGAATTAATTTAAAGTCACAAAGAGTCACTAAGAATCACAAAGATATCAAGTAGTAAGTAACATCAAGAAGGTAGAATTTTCTATATATTATTGTATTAAGTCAAGAAAACAAACTGTTTATATACAAGAAGAAACAAAGCCAAAGGAATTTGAAATACTGAGAAGTGTAACTTAACATAAGAATTTGGCAACAGGTAATCAGTAAATAAAAACAGTCAATCACACCTTTCCTTTGAACTTTGAAATACTAATTTCTAGTTGATTGTTTAAGAAAACACTGAAAGGTAACAATTAAGTTTTTGAGACATGTAGGTGCTGCTAAGTAATAACTGACAATTGAGGTGACATAATTTTCTCACCAAGCCATCTGCTTATGATTTAAATTCTTAACAAATTCTGATTTAGAGTGTAAGATTTTAACATGTTTGAAAAAAAACAGAATTTATATGTCAAAAATGCAAAAATAACAAAAGAAGCAAAAGATTACTCATTTACCATTCTCAGGTTTAAGCAAAGTGAATATTTCTAAAAATCTACTTTTGTGATGTCTGTGAGGAAAACTAAAATATTGAAAAAACTGCTGCATAATAACTGGCGTCCCTGGGTGGGCAAATAGCTTAGAGACACATGCTTTATTTAGTCTTTAGTGAGATATGTCGACGTCTTATTATTTAAAATAAAAGGAAAATAATATGCAGTTCTTTTCATAACTTTTGCCATAAATTGTGTATTAACTATATTAAAAACAATATGTACAAAAAGCACCTAAGAAAGTTTCAGATAAAGATAAACAGTTTACAATCTGTCCATATGGTATACTTCTATATTTCAAGTATCTTTTTTAAAATTATTCTTATTTAACAAGTTGAGTACATCTTGTATAATAAAGAAAACCAAAGATAAGTCCAATATTTAAGATTTCTGTTAGAATTAAAAATACACTTAAAACATAAGGTTACATAAAAAAAAATAGAAAATAAAATAAATAGTAGCTTAACATACCTGTGATAAAATTTATTTGTATGAATTCAAATTCCAAACAACGAATGATGAAGTTGGAAGAGTTTTGTTCCTTAAATAGTTTCCAGTCCAGGTCCAGCTGGAAGCCACAGGATGTTTGCCTAATGGTCTAATTGATAGAGCTTAACACTTCTTTTACATGGTAATCATTTATGTTTGAACAAAAAAAGGAAGTTTGATAATTAAAGTCTATATAAAAGGTGATGGCTTGTCTGGAAAAGGTGTACAGAAGAAATAAAGTATTAGCCTGGCAGATTAAGCTCATGGCTTGAGATTAAAAAGAGATTTAGCTTAACTTTTGGCATGTTTTTACATTATGGCTAATACAATTTTACTGTAATTGAAATTATTCTGAAAAAAATCTAACTTTTCAATTCTTTTTAAGAATCTCTATTACAACACAATAAGGCATTTTGTAATTATTTACAATCACAAAATGTGGGGTAACAAATGTGGCATAACACAAATATGAGTAAAGAGATACCAAATACATGTCATAAGGAAGGCAATATTATACTACCACAGTAATCTGAAGGGTTTAATACCTGAGCAATTCCAGCTTGTTCATTCAGCAGTATATGTGATTTATGCCCCACTATAGCTTCCTGGCCACGTCCATTACAATGTACTAAAACTGGAAAGAAAATATGGAGATTTTTACATTGCATTAATGACAGTTCTTAACTATGACCAACACAAGAAAAAGGGCACCTGTACATAATTTTTGGAAATTGATCTTTTTACTAATTTTGTCTGAAAATTTCTATGACCTGCATAAAACAGATAAGATATTCTATCATGTTGATCAAGAGGAAAATGGCGTGCTAAATTGATATTCCTTCAAATAACGTCACACACTCTGATTTGATGTCAGGTTCTATCTAGTTTCTGATTGGCAATACACAAAATGCTAGATTTTATATATCTAAATTTTAGCTATTTCATTATAAAATTTCTATACCTTTTCAATGTATTGCACCTTTTTTAAAAAAACCTATAAATTCTATCATTCAACATTACATTTTATTCAGGTAACATCATTTTTCCTTAAGAAAGAACTGTCTCCAAAACCTGTTGCCATGGTGATGGTCATCAAGAAATTTGATACAAAATAGGCATTTTTATGAGGGTCAATATTTAGGCTTTCAATATTTAACTACAACTTTGTTTTTGAAGAGGACAAGAAATTTCTTGTTTTTGGCTGATTTTCAATTTAGCATATTTCATTATGTCTGAGTGCCCTTTTTCCTGTGTTGTCGGTCCTATAGTATTGTAAAACATATATGGCTCTAAGCATCAAAGATCACAAGCTATCTGAATACTGCTCTATTATATACAGAGACTGAACATCCTAGATGTTATCACGCTCAGGGCTCCCGAAAACCAAAAATTTGTCGGTTTTGACCGAATTTTATCTCTATGGACCGATTTCGATGTCCAAAAGTCCTTAAAAAATCGGTCCAGACAATTTCCAAAAAAAAAAAAAATATAACTTTTCATAAAACAGTCAAAATCTCACACCAAAACCTCAATTGATCGCTAATCCGGTACTTCACACCTATCATAAAACCATAAAACTGTCACTTTTGCCCACGGCAATTATCGCCAATTAACTTGTAAACAAGTAAAAGTGTGCTTGATTTGCAGCTGGCCAATCGATTAATGTTGACCGGCTCAAACTGTGAAATATAATTTCATCGAAATCAAACTCCCCGCAGCGGTTACTTCCCCTGATCAGTACAGAAAACAAAGTAGAAAAGCGTGACGTAACCCGTGCGAGGAGTTTGCATCGAAATAGGCGACAACTGTCGTCTACTTAATCTCATTAAGGGCTTAATAGTAATTGTAGTGGCTAGCTGCAGCGCAAAGCACACTTTAAAATATCAGTGACTAGTTTGACATTGTAAAATTAGCTCTAATTCTACTTTCGCTTTGAAAAACATATTTTTGCAACATCAACACTATCATTACTCAAATTGTCCTTTGCCCTTAAATTGTTTCTATTTTTTTGTTGGTTCTTGGAGGGGGGGGGGGGGGGGGGGGGTCGAGGTCTCGGACCGATTGAGATTTCAAAATTTTAGGAGCCCTGATCATGCTGACCTTTATAGTCTATCTACTGATCCTGAACTTTGTACTTTCAAAAACTAAATGTAATAATGCGCATAAGCAGTTTGAAGATGAAGAAAATCCCTCAAAAAATAGGCAAGGTAGAGTTATTGTTCTTGACACTGCACTTCCCACCAATGGGCTATGTCAGTGTATTGTTCAAGTAAATCTGATAACCGGGAATAACTCTAAAAGTAGGCAAGGTGGAGTTATTGAACTTGCACATTGCACTTCCTCCCAATGTGCTCTGTCAATGTATGAAGTTTGAAGAAAATTGCGTTGAGTTATGCTTCGGGCAAAGTTTTTCAAGTAAATCTGATAAAAGGGAATAACTCTAAAAGTACGCAAGGTGGAGTTACTGTTCTTGCACACTGCACTTCCTCCCTATGTGCTATTTCAGTGTTTGAAGTTTAAAGAAAATCACTCAAGTACTTTTGGAGTTATGCTCAGGACAAAATTGGGATGGAAGCACGGATGGACAGATGGATGGACGTAGACCATTTCTAATATCCCCTCTGCCTTTGGCAGTGCGATAACAAGAGCTATGCAGAAGCAAGGCAATATAAGCCCAGGGAAAGCTATTGACAGTGAATGATCTCTTACACTTTATCAACAGCAACAACTATAAGGAGATTTGGCAATGCTACATGAAAAGACTAGGGATGGGAACGAATACTAATATCAATATTCGAATATTCGCTTTTTTAAAGTTCAGTCAATTACCCGAATTTTGGTATCCGAACACTGGTACTGTTTCATCACCTATACGTTGTTGGGAAAACTGCTATGTATCATGTAGAAATGGCCTAGAAATGGCTTGTTTATTGGAAGTTTTAAATACTTATTAAGTAATTGGCAATACATAATATATTCCATTCATTAAAACTGCATGAAATAAGTCCAAACACGTGAGGGGGCAGGTTTTTTTGGTGTTTTTTTTATAGAGCTTAGAGCTTGTTTCAATATTGTCAAGCGATGATCAAACTTAAAGCATTGATGATTATTTTCAAATATACTTAAAAGAGGAATATATTTGAGCTAATATACTGATTGCGCGACTAAAACAATATCAACAGAGTTATAAGCGTGACGGGTTGTTCGTTTTCATAAAACATGACATTAATCCTTGAATAGTGTGAGACAAACAATTTCTAAAATTTGTGAAATAAATGGGCGCCAATTCAAATGAACAAAAGATAAGAAGGTATCACAACTATGCCTGTTGCAAACTGTTAATGCGTAATGATTGCCCTTGCCAATTATGCATTGCAATTTTATAGTTAATTGGATCTTTTTTGACATGCGATAAACAAACACAATACCAAATAGATTGGGGTTTCTTTTGCATTATTGGAATGCTTATAAAAATCAATGATGCTTTACTTGAAAAAAAAATCATTATAGAATATTAGAATTTGATTTTCAGATACGAATATTTGGTAGATTTTCGAATATTCAAATATTCATTCCCATCCCTAGTAAAGAAAATATTACAGCAAAGTCTATAAGTTCAAAATATTTATTGATGAGTACTTTAGTCATGTTTTACTTAAAGCAGTTCAAGAGATACAGAGCAGACATGAAATATTCACACATTATATCAGTGTAACATGCAGCTTCCAAGCATGACAGTGACCTTGATCTGAGCCAACTGAAACATGTTCTCTGCAAATCATCTCATTATAATTGATATTTCTGCTAATTAGTTTCAATTTCCTTCAAATGGTTCAACAGATACAGAAAGGACAAAAAATAGCATGAGTCTTCTAAGTGTGACCTTGACCTTGATCTGAGCCAGCCAAAATTTGTGCTCTGCAAATTATCTCATTATACACATTTCTACACTTTCAAAGCATAGCAAAAACGAATTTCCTAATCAAGGGACAGACAGACAGATGCACTAACAAACTAGTACTTAAGTTACTACCCTTTTGTTCTTGCTATTGCTCTTTCAGTAGGACCATTTATAGCCAGCCACCTTAGAGCTTATGGAATGAATAGTATCAAAGATATTTACTGTGACCTATCATTCCCATAACCACTTAAGTAGCTATTAGTATGCATGGAAGGACAGAAGACATATCATAATACATGTTTGTCCATTCAGTGTATAAAAATACATGCATGAAACAACATTAGTTACCATCATAATGACAATATATAAACTTGCTTTACTACACCATTGTTTTATATACACATTTAAGTTGAAGTATCCATTATGGTCTAAATAGTTGAACACCAAGTCTTGTTATTTGTATATGAAACATAAATGTTATTAAGCCAACATATTAATAAATGATAAACACTTGTCCTAATCTGTTAACAACCATCTTCGGATACCAACAAGATCATGCAACATCTCACCCATTACATTACTCTCCATTTAGTTAGAATGCAATAAGGTACCGTTGGTATCCAACAATGTTAAAAACAGACTTGTGGTACAATAGCTCCCATTGGTCTCAGTGGTTAGAACTACTAAGACTATAGCTAATCCTTTTTTTTATTACTGAAACATAAATCATGACAACACAGAACTTGATATGACATTCAATTCTAAGGCTTGACATAATTTTTTACGGTTCTCTACATATAGACTAGTATTATTAATTTTAACAAGACCTGTCTGCTGGTCCTGTCTACTTTTCTCAGAGCTGGATAGACAAGAGCTGTCATAGGACAGCGCGCTCGACTATTCTCAGTACTTGACACTAAAGGGTTACAAACTTATAAACTCAAAATTCACACAAAATCCTTGACAAGGTTACCTCCTCTTGTGGCAGTCTAAAGCCATGATGATAAAAAAAATCTTTTAAGATAATCTGCAAGGGAAAGGTGATTAGTGCTACCTTGCCAAAAACTTTAACCAAATTTCTAAATCAAAAAGGGGCCATAATTCAGACATAATGCTAGACACAGTAACCTTCTCTTGTGAGCAGACAAAGCTCTTGATAGTGAACAAGTATTGTGAGTTTCAGGGCTATATCTGCAAGGGAAAAGTGACTAGTGCTACCTTGCCGAAAAACTTTAACCTAATTTCTAAGTCCAAAAGTGGCCATAATTCACACAAAATGCTTTACACAGTTACCTCCTCTTGTGAATAGACTAAGATCTTGAGGGTAAACTAGTATTGTATGTTTCAGGTCTATATCTGCATGGGAAAGGTGACTAGTACTACCTTGTCAAAAAACTTTAACCAAATTTCTAAGTCGAAAAGGGGACATAATTCACACAAAATGCTTGACACAGTTATCTCCTCTTGTGAGCAGACTAAGCTGTTGATGGTTAACAAGAATTGTAAATTTCATGGCTATATCTGCAAGGGAAACATGACTAGTGCTACCTTGCCGAAAAACTTTAACCAAATTTCTAAATTGAAAAGTGGCCATAATTCACACAAAATGCTTGACACAGTTACTTCCTCTTGTTAGCAGAGTAAGCTCTTAATGGTCAACAAGTATTGTAAGTTTCAGGGCTATATCTGCAAGGGTTAGGTGAATCATGTTACCTTGCCGAAAAAATTTAACCTGAACCAACGCCGACGCCCGTGTGAGATCTATAGCCCTCCTTATTCTTCGAATGGTCAAGCTAAAAATCATAAGCTAAGTCAAAAAAGAGGCATATTATGTTGCAAAAATAAATATGAGGGTCATCTGCCCTTTAGAAATGGTGTAACAATTTGATAGTGAACAAATTTTCCAAATTTGATGTGAACAGCTTTGATAGTTTCTAGGAAATGGACCTTAACAAAAAGGTTAAGCAACCCTGAGATAGATGAGAGGGTAATGACAACAGCTTCACCCTTTTTTTTTTCGAAAAATGGAGCTAAAACATCTACCACATCCTGTTCCCCAACTGTAAAAAGTGAAAGCAATGTCATTTGTCCTGTTTTGAACGATATTTCAAAGCTACTGGTATTCAAACAATTAAAACTAGAAATGGGTTTTTGATTGAACAAAAACATATGCCTCCCCCCAGCCTAGTTGCTGCAGGCAGTATTGAGTCAGACGATTGTAAAATAAGGGGGATATTTTTGTCAAATGTACATGATGAACAAGAAACTCATACTCTGTCAAGAAAGGATTGAGCAGAAACCTTGTTTCATATTGTACAAAATAGTTGTATTCATTCAGTCTAGTACCTGTAGCATGTTGGAATCATGTCGATGGCAGTGCTGTTACATAGATATGGGCAAAAAACACAAGGCCAGTTACAAGGTGTCTTCTTCAAGCACTCAAGTTTAATCTATTTCCATTGATAAGGAGAAAAGTTACATCACGATAGCTGTAGTATGTTGGAACTACTCCTACTATGTTGGAATTTGACATTTAACCTCCAAGTGTGACCTTGACCTTGAGACACCACACCCACAAAGTGGGTTCTGCACGTCGCCTTGATGAGGTGAACATCTGACCCAAGTTTCATAAAAATCCTTCAAGGGCTTTGGAAGATACAGAGCGGACACGATTTTGTGACGGACAGACAGACGGACAACCGGACAGACGGACAACCGGGGGTAAAACAATATGTCTCCACCGATGAGGTGAACATCTGACCCAGGTTTCATAGAAATCCTTCAAGGGCTTTTGAAGATACAGAGCGGACACGATTTTCTGGCATTTGACATTTAACCTCGAAGTGTGACCTTGACCTTGAGACACCACACCCGCAAAGTGGGTTCTGCACGTCACCTTGATGAGGTGAACATCTGACCCAAGTTTCATAAAAATCCTTCAAGGGCTGTTGAAGATACAGAGCGGACACGATTTTCTGGCATTTGACATTTAACCTCCAAGTGTGACCTTGACCTTGAGACACCACACCCGCAAAAGTGGGTTCTGCACATCGCCTCGATGAGGTGAACATCTGACCCAAGTTTCATAAAAATCCTTCAAGGGCTTTGGAAGATACAGAGCGGACACGATTTTGTGACGGACAGACGGACAGACAACTGGGGGAAAAACAATATGTCTCCCCCATTTTTGGGGGGAGACATAAATATATGCCATTGAGTCTCATATGTATTAGTCGTTCCTACTCTCACAGCAATAAAGAAGATCTAAAGAAGCATTTTTATGTTACTCACTAGAGATCAGGTTACCCATAGTACCCGTGGGAACAAGCAAGGCAGCCTCTTTTCCAAACAGCTTGGCACATCTCCTTTGTAACTCTGCAAATTAATATTAATTATAACACTATCTGTCAGTGTAAACTTTCTGTCCATACAAAAGATTGAAGTTAATGTTCCAATATTTTTTTGTTTACAAATGCATATTTTAGATGTGTTGGTGTACTAAAACACACTTCTGTTTCAAAGGTTAACAGATTGGTGGTAGACAATGCTTTGTGCAAAAGTTTAGAACTCTTGGCCTTGTGGTTTTAGAGAAGAAGATTTTTAAAGTTTATCCTATATATACATATCAATGTAAAAATAAGTGACCTCTGGGATAGGGCTAACAGTGACCCCACAGATATAATTTGAACAATCTTTGCAGAAGTCTACCAGAAGATGCTAAGCATCGAATTTCAGACAAGAAGATTTCAAAGTTTGTCCTAGGCAACCCAAGGAGCATAGTCTGAATAATCTTGTTTGCAGTCCAGTTGACAATGCTTTGTGCAAAATGTTATAACTCTGTGCCTAGTGGTTATAGACAAGAAGATTTCTGCAGTTTTTTTATTCTTGTTGCCATATAGCAACCAAAATTTTGCACGGAATAGAATTCTTTGAACAACTTTGGTAGAGTTTTATGCAAGGTACATTGTTTTAGGTACATGTTGACAACACAAGGACGTACAGAACATGGACGGCAGGTGATCACAATATTTCACCATGAGCACTTCTGTTAACACCACAAGGACACACAGAACATGGATGGCAGGTGATCACAATATTTCACCATGAGCACTTCATGATCATTTGACCAAAAAAAAATATATATAGACAATAATAACAAAAAATGTTTGTAAAACATAAATCCCCCCCGGCAGCACCTAATTGCTTGTGGTTGGGCCAAAGCGTTCTCTAGTTATTGATCAGAAACCGTTTTTAGGATCAAGGTCCCTGTGGCCTTGATCTTTGACCTAATGACCTCACAATCAATAGGGGTCATTTACTAGTCAAGACCAACCAGCACACCAAGTTTGGTGAATCTAGGTCAAAGCATTCTCTAGTAATTGATCGGAAACCGTTTTTAGAGTCAAAGTCTCTGTGAGCTTGACCTTTGACCTAATGACCTCAAAATCAATAGAGGGTCATCTACTGGTGATGACCAACCAGCACACCAAGTTTGGTGAACCTAGGTCAAAGACTTCTCTAGTTATTGATCGGAAACCGTTTTTAAGATGAAAGTCGCTGTGATCTTCACGTTTGAGCTAATGACCTCAAAGTCAATAGGGTCATCTACTGGTGATGACCAACCAGTATACAAAGTTTGGTGAACCTAGGTCAAAGCGTTCTCTAGTTATTGATCAGAAACCATTTTTAGGATGAAGGTCCCTGTTAGTTTGACCTTTGACCTAATGACTTCAAAATCAATAGGGGCCATCTACTGGTGATGATCAACCAGCATACCAAGTTTAGTGAACCTAGGTCAAAGCGTTCTCTAGTTATTGATCGGAAACCGTTTTAAGGATGAAAGACTCTTTGATCTTGACCTTTGACCTAATGACTTCAAAGTCAATAGGGGTCATCTACTGGTGATGACCAACCAGCATACCAAGTTTAGTGAACCTAGGTCAAAGCGTTCTCTATTTATTGATCGGAAACCGTTTAAAGGATGAAAGTCTCTGTGATCTTGACCTTTGACCTAATGACTTCAAAGTCAATAGGGGTCATCTACTGGTGATGACCAACCAGCATACCAAGTTTGGTGAACCTAGGTCAAAGCGTTCTCTAGTTATTGATCGGAAACCGTTTTTTAGGATGAAGGTCCCTGTGATCTTGACCTTTGACCTAATGACCTCAAAATCAATAGGGGTCATCAACTGGTGATGACCAACCAGCATACCAAGTTTGGTGAACCTAGGTCAAAGTGTTCTCTAGTTATTGGTCGGAAACCGTTTTTACCTACAAGGTCAATGTGACCTTGACCTTTGACCCCTTGACCCCAAAATCAATAGGGGTCATCTACTGGTAATGGACAATCATCCTACCAAGTTTCAAGTTCCTAGGCCTAAGCGTTCTTTAGTTATTGGTCAGAAACCGTTTCTACCTACAAGGTCAATGTGACCTTGACCTTTGACCCCTTGACCCCAAAATCAATAGGGGTCATCTACTGGTGATGGACAATCATCCTACCAAGTTTGAAGTTCCCTGGCCTAAGCATTCTTTAGTTATTGGTTGGAAACCATTTGGTCTACGGACCGATGGACCGACCGACAGACAGACAAATGCAAAGCAATATACCCCCACTTCTTTGAAGAGGGGGCATAATTATTGAAAATGCCACTTTTCAAATTTCATGTAACTCAATTTAGTATAGGGGACACCCAGATTATTTTGTTGTATACTTAGTAATTACTGTATTTGAGGTCATTTTACAATTTGCAGAACTCTTGTTATTCAGATCATCATGTGTGTGACAAAAGGTGCACTGAGATTTCTTAAGATATTGTTGATTATTTACCATGTCTTCACAAGGAAATGAGGATCAAGCTTGTCAAGCATGATTTTTGTGTGCCTTCATCATCACACAATTTTCATGCACAGTTTGGTGGTAATAATGCCAGCTAGTTCAACAAAATTTCAATTGTCTTGAACATGCCAAGACATCGTCATCTCACCTTGGAAGAAAGGGCTATTGCCAAAGGGTGGCTTGATGAAGGAAGTTCCCTTCTTCAGACAGCAAACAGACTTAGCATTAGTCCATCAGTAATTTGCAGATTCAGGGTAAGGGACAGAGCAAGGTCAGGATGTCCACATTCACAACACAGTGAGATGTGTGATACTTTGTTTTGTGTGGAATTTAACAAAGCAATGTCATCGTTAATAACCTCAGAGGTAACCTACAGGCTGCTTTTGGTACTGGCATTAGTTATCAGTCAATCAGGAACTGATTACACAAAAGAAACATCCATCAAAAAACATCAAGCAGTTGGGCCACATTTACTTCCTTGCCTTAGGGAAGCCGGGTAAGCATGGGTGTATCATCATCTTCAATAGACACATCATCAGTTTTCTTTTGTATTGTATACTGACAAGTTGAGGTTGTCTTTGCAATATCATGACAGCCATACTTTATTGTACAGGCACCAAAGTGAATGGTTTGCTGGCATAAACATTTATGATTGAAATCAGTTTGGTGGTGGCAGTGTGATGGTGTGTGGAGGGTTCTTCTATCACCACAGGAGTGTACTTTACGTAACTGATGGTAATCTCAAGCCAATGAGGTATTGGGATAAGATTCTGACACCTCATATCCTCCCTTGTTTTCAGACAATTGGCCCTCAGGCTGTGTTACAAGATGATAATGCAAGATCTCATCAGGCTAACACTGTCACCAATTTTTTTTGCCAGAACAATGTTATATGGATGGACTGGCCAACATACTGCCAAAATATGGCACCAACTGAACACCTTTGGGATATTCTGGAAAGAGGTGTCAGGGCATAATAATCACCCCTGCCATAGAATCTCAGATAACTTCGTGCTTGGCTCACTCTAGAATCACCAACAATTCCACAGCATGTCCTCGGACATTTGGTCAATTCCATCAGACATTGATGTGTGGCCTATGTGGAAGCACAAGGTGGTCATACTTGGTACTGTTTTGAGATTTTGCTGAACTTCATTTTTCACCTTCATGACATTAATGATATTTATCCCCAGTCTGGTAATGAATATCAGTGAATTCTCGTTGTTTTAACAGTGCTTTTATCTGTAAAGATGATGAATTTTTAGAAGAAACATTCATTTGTATACTGCCTCCTTTTATACTGTAAAATAAAAGTGTTCCATAAAATTGTTTTGAGTAGTGTATATAGAACAGACTTAGTGTCTCTATATCAAATAGTTTCAATATTTATTCCCACCCCTAGTCCATACAGATGCTGAATCTGGATATAACAAGAAATGTCACTGTAAGATGACAATGCCCCCCGAATGTGTTGCTTTGACCTTTCAGCTGAGAACCAGTCATTCAAGGGTCAAGGTCAAATAAATATAGGTCAGTTGGAAGGTCTTATCCAAAGGGAGTTGTGTCCAAGTATGAAGTAATTCTATTTACTTATAAGGAAGTTATGGGCAATGTTAAACTTTTTGGACAATTGGATCTTCAAGGTGAAGGTCATTCAGGGGTCAAGGTCAAACAAATATAGGTCAGTGGGAAGGCCTTGTCCAAAGGGGTGCAGTATGCAGTGTATCTACTTACTAATTTGGAAGTTATGGCCAAATATTAGTTTTTGGACAATTGGATATTCAGGGGTCAAGGTCAAATAATTAAAGGTCAGTGGGAAGGTCTTGTCCAAAAGGGTGTTGTGTCCAAGTATGAAGTAAATCCACTTACTAATAAAGAAGTTATTGCCAATGTTAAAGGTTTTGGACAATTGGATCTTCAAGGTAAAGGTCATTCAGGGGTCAAGGGGGCATAAAAACAAGAGCACTGCTGGGCGGAGCATTATATGCCCGAAGGGTGTTTTTTCTAATTATGATGCATTTGTGATATAAGTGAGGAAACCTTAGACTTAAAACGTAAATGATTTGCTTTAAATTTTTAATTTTTTTTACCTTTGACCTACTGACCCCAAAATTATTAGGGGTCATTCACTTAATGTGTGCAACCATTATATGAATTCTGAAGTCTCTATGACAAATGGTATCGAGTTACAGTGTGTAAATGATTCTAAACATTTAGGTCTCTGTGACCCTGACCTTTGACATACTGATCCCAAAATATTTATGGGTCATCCACTCAATGTGTGCAATCATGATATAAAGTCTGAAGTCTCTATAACAAACGATTGTCAAGTTACATGGCAGAAATGGTTTTCAATGTTAAAGTCACTGTGACATTGACCTTTAACCTACTGACCCCAAAATCAATAGGGGTCATTCACTTAATGTGTGCAACCATTACATGAATTTTGAAGTCTCTAAGACAAATGTTTGTTGAGTTACAGAGTGTAAATGATTCTAAACATTTCTGTCACTATGACCTTGACCTTTGACCCCAAAATGTATAGGGGTCATCCAATCAATGTGTGCAATCATGACATAAGGTTTGAAGTCTCTATAATAAATGATTGTCGAGTTACATGGCAGAAATGGTTTTCAATGTTAAGGTCTATGTGACCTTGACCTTTGAGCTACTGACTCCAAAATCAATTGGGGTCATCCACTAAATGTTGGCAATTATCATTTGAAGGTAAAAGACTGTAGGTGAAAAAGTACTCAAGTTATTCAACAGAAACCAAATTGCTAACGGACAGACGGACGCCCTGGACCATAACATAATATGCCCCCTTCGGGCATATAAAAAAGAAGCAGCAGATAGTTTTAAAAACAGACACATACATTGGTTGACTTATTACATTACTGAGATGTAGTTAAAGTCAAGTTCAAATGATGACCATGCCAGGTATGGTATCTGGTATTTCAATTTTTGAAGTAATAAATTTACCATTAACGGTTGGATCTTCCCCATAAACGTCATCACCAACTTCTGCCTTGGCAATTGCTTTCCTCATAGCAGCGTTTGGTTTTGTAATTGTATCACTTCGTAAATCTATCACAGCTGGTTGTTGTGTGACTTTTGACATTGTGTATACTGGACTGAGTTTCACTCCTGAGTGGTAGCTACAAAGAACCTGAAAGGTAAAACAATAAGGTAAAGACTGTTTGTGGCACCTGTCAGAACAAAGCTGCAAACACTTGTTTTTGCACAGGATAATGCATACAAAGTATCTTCCCTTAATGAAAGACAGACCTTTAATATGATATCAAAACATCCTCTATCCTTAATGTTGTATTAAGATTCTAGATCAAATGCTTAATCGCAGGCATTAAAGGAAAGTTCTTGTTTCTAGCAATCTTCTTGGCCCTATTTTTCTACTGATGACCCTACAAGGTTTTCCCTGTTTTTTTTCCATACTTCACTTCTGCAGGTTTTCCTTGCTGCAAGATTTCTCTGTCTATTTAGTTAATGCAAGTCACCAAGTTTGAACACATACCAGCCCCCTTCCCCCCACAAAAAATGGTTTTTAGAAAAGGCATACCTCCCTCTTTTGCATATTCAGTTATTGCCTAAGTAACTTACTATCTTAAATAAGAACAGAGGAACTTTTTCTCAACTTTAAGACTTGAAAAGAAATAACATTTGTAAGGTTTTATTTTTCTTCTGCCCCTGCAACTGACAACGACAGGCATGATACCCCCTAGATTACTCTAAATCAATTAAGTTTTCAAAAACAGTCGAATTTAAATCAGGACTCTTATTTTACATTAATATAACTACACAGTCTGACCCTTACAAATACCTCATCATGTTCAAAAACACATAATTATGTGAAATTTTATGATAAATTTTCTCAATCCTTTTTGCTGGCATGATAACAAGTTTGAACTAAAGGTTACTGACACCTGTAAAGGTCATTTACACCTGTAAGTTCTAGACAGGAAAAGGAACATGTCACAATTTACGATATCAATGTAAAGTCTTAATATTGGTATACATTCACATTTACATATGAAAAGTTCAACAGAAAACATATACACAAAATAACACAAAATGCACATGGCATGACCATGGTAAACAAAAAACATATACACATAATAACACAGAATGCACATGTCATGATAAAGGTAAACAAAAACATATACATTAAATAACACAGAATGCACATTGCATGATCATTATAAACAAAGGCATATTAACAAAATAACACAGAATGCACATGGCATGATCAAGGTAAACAAAGACATATACACAAAATAACACAGAATGCACATGGAATGATCATGGTAAACAAAGACAAATACACAAAATAACACAGAATGCATATGGCATGATCATGGTAAACAAAGACATATACACAAAATAACACAGAATGCACATGGCATGATCATGGTAAACAAAGACATATACACAAAATAACACAGAATGCACAAGGCATGATCATGGTAAACAAAGACATATACACATAATAACACAGAATGCACATGGCATGATCATGTGCACAAATACATATACACAAAATAACACAGAATGCACATGGCATGATCATCGTAAACAAAGACATATACACAAAATAACACAGAATGCACATGGCATGATCATGGTAAATAAAGACATATACACAAAATAACACAGAATGCACATGACATGATCATTATAAACAAAGACATATACACAAAATAACACAGAATGCACAAGGCATGATCATGGTAAACAAAGACATATTCACATAATAACACATGATCACATATGATCACATATTGCATGATCATTATAAACAAAGGCATATTAACAAAATAACACAGAATGCACATGGCATGATCATGGTAAACAAAACCATACATACAAATAAACACAAAATAACACAGAATGCACATGGCATGATCATGGTAAAAAAACATATACACAGAATAACACAAAATGCACATGGTATGATCATGGTAAACAAAGACATACACACAAAATAATACAGAATGCACATGGCATGATAATGGTAAACAAAAACATACATACAAATAAACACAGAATGCACAAGGCATGATCATGGTAAACAAAAACATACACACAAAATAACACAGAATGCACATGGCATGATAATGGTAATGAAATCATACATACAAATAAACACAGAATGCACAAGGCATGATCATGGTAAACAACAAGAGGGCCATGATGGCCCTGGATCGCTCACCTGAGTACTTTGGCTGTAGGTTTGCTGTTAAGCAGTATTTCATTTTTTAATTGAAAATACAACAATGTACTTGTTTCATTCCCCTGACTGTTGTTACACTATGTTGAATAAAGTATCATGTAAAATGTCAGAAACACATGTTTTTTGGTTATCGTTTTTACCCTGTTGTGATGTTCAAAACCCTGGCGATTTTCCACAAATCTCCTATTAATGATTCAACCCTATACTGCATGTATGTATGCATTCATTTGGAAATGAAAACTGACAAACATGTACCCCACCCACTTTGATATTATAGTGTACACTGATAACCACTTAAACTGCTTAAAGTTGACTTAAAAACATTGAATGACCTTACCTGACTTGAATGTTGAGATAACACATTAAGTATTAACTATAAAGCCTACTGAATACAAAGATGCACTTCTCTTATCTGGCCGAGCTTCTCTTCTATACATTGGCTAACAAACTGTTTTGTAGTCTAGGTAAATGAAGATTGATTAAAACAAAAAAGTGGGCCATCATGCCCTTGAGGTATACTACTCAAAATTTGATAGGGAACACTTTTTATTTCTTATCTATCTTTTTAATGATAACCTCAAGATAACTGATTTTTTCTCATACATGTAGTTTATTCATATGGCAAAGCCGACCTGTCCAGCAGATTTTGATTGTTTACCTGTACATGGCTCTAGATGCACAGGAAAAGCGATACCCCTGGAAAAGTGGTGCACAGCAGGCATGTGCCTTCATGTACACATCCGTTTTATTCAGACTTTGCTTGTGCATGGTAATGTTTATATCTAACCTAGCACTGGTCATGGCAAATCTACGGCAAAGACAGCGTATTGACGATGAGGAGATGAATAGGGGGGGTAGGGATGCTTGAGGCTGGGTGTTCCCAACGGCATGTGGCAGGTGTTCTTGGGGTGTCCCATAGCAATGTTGCCAGGATGTGGCGACGGTTTCAAACTTACGGGCATGTCACGTACAGGCATGGCATAGGGCGTCAGAGGTCCACAACTCAGCATGAGGACCGGTTTATTGTCGTTCAAGTGCGACGTCAGCGCTTTGTTACTGCTACTGCCCTCCAAAATGACTTCCAGAATGCCACTGGTGTAAGACTTTCCACTCAAACCATCAGGAACCGTCTTCAAAGAGCTGGCATGAGGGCTAGAAGGCCAGCAATCCGAATCCCATTGATGCGAAACCACATCCAGGCACATCTTCAATGGGCCCGCGATCACGCCCGGTGGACGCTGCATGACTGGACCCCAGTGCTGTTCACTGACGAGTCTAGATTTTGAGTGGACTTCACTGATAGGGGAATGCGGGTATGGAGATCAGCCAATGAGCGTTTGGCACCCATATGTGTTGCTACCCATGACCGTCATGGCGGGGGCTCAGTCATGGTGTGGGCGGGCATAAGCATGCAGGGAAGACTGGACCTGCACATTGTTCAAAACGGCACATTGACGGCTGCACGATAGGTCAATGAGATCATAGATGTGTACGTTAGTCAGTACGCTGGTGCTATAGGCCCTGAATTCATTTTAATGGACAATGACGCAGCGATATTTTTCACCTTATTGGGAACAGGTCCTGTACCAGTCATATTGGGAATTTATGAGTCGTGAAAAGTGCCAAATTGGGAATTTTTGTGTCGCGAAATAAGGCAAATATGGAATTATATATAAGGTGAAAAAATTACATTATTTGCTAATCTTGTGAATCATTCTGCTTTCTTTTACAACCTAGGTTAACTTTGTGATTTTGTTACATATGTTTATGCACATAAGAATGTGAAAATAAACTTAAATCACATTTGATACAATAAGGGATCAATATTATATATGCCAGGAATGTTGCTTCTATTCAGCATGTTCACATGAAATTACAGTACTTGTTAGTAATGTCACGTTTTCAAGCTAAAATGATTATTACCACAAAGTGAAAAAAGGAGTGATGTTATACATGTAGACTTCGTGTTCTCTGGCTCAAAAATTACCTGTTCGGCAGTAAACTGCTTGTTAACTTACCGACAGAAAATCGGATTACTTTATCTACTTTATTAGGATCATGGTTCGGGATCGGCGAGAATCTGAAATCGGTAAGACATCTTGAAGTGGAAGAGCCACTTTCTGTTTTTATTTTTCCCCCGATAGTATTTGCTGTTACTGCTCATCCATTGTAGTTTCGGTTTGACTGATTTCCGGTTAATTGAATGGTTTCATTTTCTGTTTTTTTCCGCCACGTGTTTATAGTATTTATTAGGCAAACCAGTCAACTTATTCGTACTCAGAATTATTCGATTACATCGCACGTTATCAGGAATAAATTTTGTGTTAGAGATTGTGACTTTTAGGCCGTTTCGGACTAGAGTGCTCTATATTTTAATATTTCGGACTAAAGTGCTCTATATTTTAAAAGTAAATTGGGAAAATGGCAATTCTGATGAAATTGGTACAGGTCCGTTTTAGAATTGGGATGGGTCCGGTGGTGATTGGGAACGGGTCTGTTTACCGGACCCGTCTAAAGAAGGAAAAAAAACGCTGTGACGCCCTGCCTCACAGGGCAAGGGTCACCGACCAGTACCTGGACGCAGCAGCCATAGAGAGAATGGACTTGCCAGCAAGGTCTCCAGACCTCATTCCAATAGAGCACGCCTGGGACATGCTGAAGACTGCAATATCTGCTCGCCTAGTCCACCCAACCATGGTCCCTGGGCTACAGCAGGCCCTTCTGGATGAGTCAGCTTGACTCCCACAACAAGGCATCCGGAGACTCATCAGCAGCATGAGAAGGCGGTGCAGAGCAGTCATCCAATCAAACGGACACCACAAGCGATATTAAAGCAAAATTCAGGCCAAAGACTTGATTTTTCCAGAAAGTTCCATTTCATCTCCTGTCTGTGTTATCCCAAATTCGTGCCCCTCCCACGGCTCAGCCTCTGTCACACTTTAACGGTTTACAGACTTACTCATTTTTTGGTACCAAACTGTTGTCATATGAACATATTTACAGAATCACAACAAAAAATGTAACCTTTCAACCTTCTGTAGTAACTACACATTTTAATAAGTGATCCCTATCAAATTTTGAGTAGTATACTTGAGAAGTTTTTTTTTTTTTCATTTTTGTCATTTCATATATCTGACTTAAATACAAGTTATATATAAAATACAGGTCTTTTTAAGTATAACTCTGTATGTGAAATCTTTCTGAAAATAGCCGGTTTTCTTTTTCATATTGCAACTTATCAATTCAGGATACTTAAATTCCTTTGATTAATATATTATAACTGATGTATGTGAATGAATAATTTTATATATCTTACTTAAATGCACGAAATATATAAAATACTCTGTGTTATTGAATAACTGATTTGATATTGGCCTTGTTATTTGTTCAAGGTCCAATATGACCTTCCTGAGGACAAACAAGAGCACCTGCAAGAGGAGGCCATGCTCGACTTTTTCCTATTTCAAAGGCAAAGACATCAGAGGAAGCACATTGTTACAGTAGTGAAGGGAATCCAGATGATAAATCATCTGGAAATATAATTATCAAATTCATCTATAAATAACAAAGTTATGGCCAATTTTAGCAACATTCAGAAATTTGACCTTAGAGGTCAAGGTCAAGTTCAGTTTAACTTTCTTTGGAGGTATTGTCTAAAAGGTAGTTATATCCAAAGATGAAGACACTACATCCATTAATATCACAGTTATAGCTAAGTTAAGCAATGTCATAGTCATTTAAACGTCCAGGTCATATCTGAATTGTACAACATGTTTGTTTTATTCTCAGTGTTGTTTTGTCCGAGTATAAATCAAATCCCTCAATAAATAACAAAAATTTGGCTGTTTAAGCAAAATTCAATACTTTGACCTTGACAGTCAAGGTCATTTTAAGGTCAAAGTCATACTAAAATAATTTAACATATAGATTTTGTCAAAAGTGTTGTTTTGTCCAAGTATGAATGAAATTAAAATAAAATAACTAAACCTTGACGGTCAAGGTCATTTTAAGGTCAAGGTCATACTTGAATATTCAACCTGTCAGTTTTGTCAAAAGTTTAATTTTGCTCAAGTATGAATCAAACCTGTAAATTGATGAAATTATAACAATTTAAGCAAAATTCAATAATTTGACCTTGACGCTCAATGTCATTTTAAGGTCAAAGTCATACTTGAATAATTTAACATGTACGTTTTGTCATGAGTGTTGTTTCTTCCAAGTACTGATCAAAAAGAACTAAAACTAACGTTATGGCCAATTTTATCAAAATTGAATAATTTCACCTCAAATGTCAGGGTCATTTAAAGGTCAAGGTCATACTTTACTAAATCAAACTGTAGGTTTTGTCATAAGTGTTGTTTTATCAAAGTATGGATCAATTCATCAATAAATGACAAAGTTACGATAATTTAAGCAAGATTAAATCATTTGACCTTGACTGTCAAGGTCATTAAAAAAAGACAAGGTCAAACCTGAATTATTTAACTTGTCAGTTTTGTCAAAAGTGTTGTTTTGTCCAAGTATGAATCAAATCCAACCATTAACAACAAAGTTATGGCCAATTTTAGCAAAATTCAATAATTTTACCTTGACTGTCATGGTCATTTTAAGGTCAAGGTCAAACTTGAATTATTCAGCATGTTGGTTTTGTCATAAGTGTTGTTTTGTCCAAGCATGAATCAAATCCAACCATAAACAACAATGTTATGGCCAATTTTAGCAAAATTCAATAATTTCACCTTGAAGGTGAAGGTCATTAAAGAGCCATGGTCAAGTTCATGATCTACTTGAAGGTCTTGTCCAAAGGGTTTATCGTGGCCAAGTATGAAGACAATCCATTCATCAAGGCAGTCTGAAGGACAGCTAAATCCCCTTCTACAGTGGACATGAATGTGTACTTCTTGACCTATAACCAACCATGACCTTGTTGTTGTGCCATGCATATTATAAGCACATAGTCTCATGATAGTAATTATTTGTGCCAAGTTATTTAAAATCTTCCATAAAGTCAAAAAGTTATGGAGAACATTTAACCTTGACCTTGGGGGTAGCAACCTGGATGTTGGGTTCTGCACATCGTGTCATAGTGGTGATCATTTGTGCAAAGTATTTAAAAAACTTTTTGTAAGCCAAGTTAGTAAGTTATAGAGCAGACATGAAATGTGGAAATTTGACCTTTAACTGTGACCTTGACCTTGTGGGTAGCAACCCAATTATTGCACTCTGCACATCGACTCATAATGGTGATCACTTGTGCCAAGTTATTTCAAAAATTTTTCAGTGGTTAAAAAGTTATGGAGCGGAAACGAAATGTAGACTTTTAAAACTTAACCTTTAAGTGTGACCTTGACCTTGGAGGTAGCAACCCAATTATTGTGCTCTACACAATGTCTCATAATGGTGATAACTTGTGCCAAGTTATTTCAAAAAATTTTCAGCGGTTTAAAAGTTATGGAGCTGACACAAAATGTAGACTTTTTAACACTTGACCTTTAAGTGTGACCTTGACCTTTGGGGTAGCAACCCAATAACTACACTCTGCACATTGTCGCATAATAGTGATCACTTGTGCCATGTTATTTCAAAAAATTTTCAGCAGTTTAAAAGTTATGGAGCGGACACAAAAGTGTTATGGACGGACAGACAGACGGACTGACAGACGGAGGCCATTCCTATAATCCCCTTCCCGCTTTGCAGATGGGGAAAAGTAGCAAATCAGCTGTTCAAACAGATACAGTACTAAAGACTGTACTACCATATTTTTGGTAATCACTTCAAATTATTAAACAGGAACATAGATATAACTCTATGTAAATCAGGTAAGCCCCGGGCGGGGTCAGTTCTAACGCCAGGGTCATAATTTGAACAATCTTTGTAGAGGTATACTAGATGATGCCTCATACCAAATATCTCAGCTCCAGGCCTTGCAGTTTCTGACAAGAAGATATATAAAGATTTTCCTATATAACTCTATGTAAAAATGTGACCCCTTGGGCGAAGCCAATTTTGACCCAGGGGCCATGATTTTAACAATCTTGGTAGAGGTCTACTGGAAAATGCCACATACCAAATATCTAAGCTCCATGTGTTGTGGTTTCTGACAAGAAGCTGACAAGCCAGTTCTGATCCCAGGGTCATAATCTGAATAATCTTTGTAGAGGTCCACTAGATGATGCCTCATACCAAACATCTAAGCTCCAGGCCTTGTGGTTTTTGAGAAGAAGATTTTTTCTTTTGGATGCCATGGCAACCAGAGTTCTGCATGGAATTGAGTTCTTTGAACAACTTTGGAAGAGCTTCACGCAAGGAACATCCCATGCAAGTTTCATTGAATTTGGCCCAGTGGTTTCAGAGGAGATGTCGTTTGAATGAAATGTTGACGACGCACAACGACAGACAGAGGGGGATCACAATAGCTCACCATGTCACTGCATGACAGGTGAGCTAAACAAGGGGGCCATGATGGCACTGGATCGCTCACCTGAGTACTTTGCCTGAGGGTCTACCGTTAAGCAAACATCAGATGCAACATTACATTTTCTAGCTGAAGATATTCAAAGATCTCATATTTTATACCAACAAGAAGATTTCGAAAATTTTCCCTATGTAAAATAAGTTGACTGCCGGGGCAGGGCCAAATTTGACCCCAGGGGCATAATTTGAACAAACTTGGTAGAGGTCCACAAGACGATGCTACATACCAAATCTTAGATCTCGGGGCCTTGTGGTTTCAGACAAGAAGCTTTTTAAAGTTTTACTATGTTAAATCAGTTGACCCCCGGGGCGGGGCCAAATTTGATCCCAGGGACTAATTTGAACAAACTTGGTAGAGGTTCACTTGACAATGTCCCATACCAAATCTTAAGGCTCAGGGCCTTGTGGTTTCAGACAAGAAGATTTTTAAAGTTTCACTATATAAGCCTATGTAAAATCAATTGACCTCTGGGTTGGGACCAAATTTGACCCCAGGGGCATAATTTGAACAAACTTGATAGAGGTCCACTAGAAAATGCAAAATACCAAATCTTAATGCTCAGGGCCTAGTGGTTTCAGACAAGAAGATTTTCAAAGTTTTTCCTTTAAGTTGCCATAGCAACCAGAGTTCTTGATGGAATTGAAGTCTTCGAACAACTTTGGTAGAGCTTCATGCAAGGAACATCCCAGGCAAGCTTTATCAAATTTGGCCCAGAGGTTTCAGAGGAGATGTCGTTTGAATGAAATTGTTGACAGACGACCGACAAAGCCCGGTCACAATAGCTTAAAAGAAACAACAGAATTCCTACCTACCTAACCTCTTTTTTTATGGCCTTGGAGGTCATGCATTTTTTAAAGAAGTATTTCATTGCTCACCTTATCAAAACCTTTCTTAAAGTTTATTTACCTTAGACACCTGATGTTTTTTAATTTTTTTAATTTTTTTTTTTTTTTTTTTTTTTTTTTTTTTTTTTTGCAATTGGTTAGGTTTCGACTAATGAAATTTTTAGTCCTGTGCTGTAAAGACCTGCGTTACAAATGTCGAAATGTATTCAAAGGGAAATAACTTTTCTTTTCCATTAGCCAATATTGTTAACTCAATATTCATTGGATATGAATACAAAACTTGTCCAATGAAATTGGCCCGTTCAATTTTCTCAAGAACAAATTATACAAGATGGCGACGGGTGAGAAAAGTACAAACAAGACAAGAACTATTTGCAGATTATAGTTTTATGATCAAATAAGTCATCCAGAATGTTTAACCGAGGAAAAGGATGGTTACCTAGCTTACTTGTCAAACCGAAAAACCCGCACTCATTGGAGCACCTGAAGTAAGTCTGTCTAAATGATCTTTTGACAGCTCACTGTCATGTGTCACCTGACATTTTCTCGAATGACACAAATTCGAGTTTGAAAGGATTTTAGGGATTTTATTTTTGTTAATATTCTTTTGAAACAATATATTAATTTGCCATTTTTGCTTGTGAATTATGTTTTTCTCTCTTTGCATCATAGATAAAATTGAGAATCAGAAATTTTGTTATTTGTGTCAGCCAGTTTGAGAAACCTGGTTATCATATTGTAACCGTTGTAACTTCAAGGAGACAATATAGTGTCGCCAAGATGCAACCCGAGCACTAGCTAAAACGCTATGCCAGGGCACACCGAGGTGCCACAAAGCATGATGGTCTCAAGGTCATGCTATTGTAGGGTTATTGTCAACCAAAGAAATTAATTATCGAATGGGTAGGGTGGTTACTTCCCTAGGTTCGTACGCTGGGTATATCAAGTTCAATGGGTCAAGTCATCACAACTCCGAGTCACGGTTTTCCATATATTTATTACTTGCCCTTAACAAAGTTTATACTTGTCATAAAAAAACTATTTGATAAGCATTTTATAGCCTACGTTATGTGACACCCGTATAATTACTTAAGAATTCTAGACTTGTTAAATTACTGAAACAGGACTACGTCAATATGTGCTTTAGAAAACTGAGGGAGAGATGCGACAGGAACAGCTGTCCGTTCTCTAGGCAGTAGAAGTCCAACAGAAAGAGCTGTCCGTAATCTACTATCTTAACAATCCTAAGTAATAAATATGGGATCCACTGAGGGAACCTCCCAAGGCTTAGAACAGGAGAAGCTGTCTAGGCCGTTTTGTGAATCACGCACCAGACGTAGGGTCAGATTGCTGACCCCGACCAAATGAATTCTTAAGCATTTATACTCAAGGAGTTACAGCAAAACCTTGACTTTTGAGGATATAATAACTACAAATAATTAGTGCCAATATATTCAGCTACATAGATAATATTACGACGGCACTATCAAAATATTAATTTGTTAAGTTTTAAACATGATCTTTACTGACAATTATGAAAATGTAAATTTGTAACGATTAGACAACGCATTACAAGGGGAACAATTCGTGTGGTACTACTTGAACTAAAAGAATAACATCCCTTTACCGGAAGTAACCATATACGGCATACTTCGGCTAAAGATGTGCGTTTCCAAAAACGAAAGCAGAAACTGTAATTTAATTTTGAAGAAAATAAATGTTTAAACGGCAGAAAAGTTGACATAAGTTATAAGCATCAAGTAACAAGTTGTCAGGTACAAATTATAAACCAAAACCGTTTCATTAAGCAGGGCTCCGGAAATTTTGAAATCTCAGTCGGTCTGAGACCACCACACCCATTCAAAAATTGGAAATAAATTGGCCAGAAATAATGTTTAATGTTTGTATGCCTAATATATGCTTTCAGCGCTTTTTCTCCTATTGGAAAAAAAAACAACAGTTTATTATCAGTGCAGTGGACACCGGGTATATAAGGCATTTCCAACAGCCTCGCTGTTGGGCTCGCTCTTTAGCGACATGGTTGGAGTGTCTGGAACGTTTGCTAAGTTAAGCAACGTTATCCATGGTTAGTACTTGGATGGGTGTCCCAAATTGAGCTCATAGGCCAGGTTACTTCATCACTGACAATTAAGTATAATTGTAGAATAGTTCAGAATTCCACACTTCTGAAATTTTTTTACTGGACAGGACTGTGGGTCCTACGTAGTTTTTATTGTCAAGAAGTGTGAAAATGTTCTTAATCCATTGTTACATAATTGTCTTGTGTAATCAAGTCATTGATACAGAGGTCAGTGTTGCACATTAAAGGGAATGGGCATGGTACCATGCTTCATATATCACTTTCTTCTAATGCTGATGATAGCATATTTCAGCCAATCTGCAGTGTGTTTTTCATTACTAATTGATAAAAGAATTTGGAAGACTGCCTTTTTATATGATGATTGACGCACCCCATGTAATAGCCACGGGTCAAAATTGATTCATAGACCAATTTTACAATGGGTCAAATAAGTGTTTTTAAGGATTTTCATGTGTCAAAACTGGAGACCTTGGGTCAAATGGAAACCCTGATCCCAATAATAAGAGAAGTGCTCATAGCTGTTACTTACTGATCTCAGTACTTGTTTACTAAAGCTCAAGTTAGAGCTTGCTGATTGTCATAAAATACAGGTAATTTCTAATGGTTGCAATAAAACACAGGTTACCTCTTATTGATTGTCATAAAACACAGGTTATGTCTCAATGAATGTTATAAAACACAGGTGAGGTCTCGATGATCGTCAAAAACCACAGGTAACATCTCATTAAATCAGTGCCATCAAACACAGATTGTGTCTCGATGATTGTCATACAACACAAGTAAGTTCTGGATGATTGTCAAAAAACATAGGTTATGTCCCAATGGTTGTCACTAAACACAGGTAAGGTCTGGTTGATTGTCATAAAACACAGGTAAGGTATCGATGATTGTTAAAAAACACAAGAAAGGTCTTGCTGATTGTCATAAAATACTGGTGAAGCCCCGCTGATTGACATATAACAAGAGTAAGGCCTCACTGTTTGTCATTAATAATCACAGGTAGCTTCTTGTTGATTGTCATAAAGCACTGGTAAGGTCTTGTGATTGCCATAAAATACAGGAAAAGTCTTGGGGATTGGCATAAAAACACAGGTAACTTCTCAGTGATTGTCATTTAACACAGGTTAAGCCTTGATGATTGTTCTACAATACAGATAAGGTCTTTGATGTTGTCATAAAACACAGAAAGGCTTTATGATTGTCATGTAATATCACCATAGTTATACTGTACATTTGTACATGTGAAAGATACATGTTAAGTATTTGTTAATTAACCAGGACTTTAGAAAATGGCCAGATCACAGTAGGTATTCAGAAAACTGGTCCTCAAATTATAATCATTCTACTGTAAATATCATACTTATATTTTTTTTGCAGGTACCTGTACAATGTGTTATGTAAAAACCAGACAGTGACAGAGCAGAATCGTGTACTGCTTGTGGAGACACTGAGATCTATATCTGAGATACTGATTTGGGGGGACCAGAATGATAGCAGTGTGTTTGAGTATGTATAACAATATATTGTTATATATAAATAATAACTCATTAACTTCTTGGTTTCTGATTGGTCTAATGCTGATAACATGACTGTGTGGTATTATTCACCTCTAAAGAGATGTTGTTATAAACAAACATTGCATCATTATGCTTTTTTCTTTTGATATCACAGAAATTTCATCCATATATGTAACATAGATCTTATCTTTGAAAGATGACATCGGTGAAAGTCCCAATACATGGATAATGCACTTAAGATAAATTTTATTCATCCTTTGTCATAATTATAATGGAATAGTTAAACTATAATGTTATCGATAAACACGCCAGTCTATGGCCTTTGACCTCTGTAAATATCGCATTTCTTAGGTCAGTTAACTGGAATATTCACCTAATCATTATACTATAACTGTATAAATGAGGAATTATTATTATATTGAGTCAATGATATATTTTCTTGAAAATATATTGAACTTCACATGATATTATTTGGTTTACATAATCATGAACATTTAAGGCAGTTAATATGCTTTTCAGTTATGATTGCAATTTAAGTAAGTCAAGCAAAAGAACCAATCATGAAGGTTTCATTTGCGTAAGAAGGCTAGTGTATTACTGTATTTGTATTGGTGTAATTGTATCGGTGTATTTGTATTGCTGTATTTGTATAATTTAGGTATTTGTACTGACAGTGGACACAATCTTCATACAGACAATGCAGGGCTCTACAAATTCTATAGTCCGACGTCCGGGACAGCTCTTACCTTGCTTTCGGACAACTGACTGTGTACAAAAGTTTTGTCCCGGACAACTCTAATTTTGACAGTCATAAACCTCGTAAAACTGCTCTAATAAACAACCCAGTTGAATAAACAACATGATGCAATCGATTTCTAACCCATTGGCATTCGATAAGCTCCGCCTTAATAGAGAAGTGACAGCAGTGAGCTGAAAAAAGTCAACTAATCACAACTCGAGTTACAATTTACTATGGCTATTGATTATACTTTGTTTATCTGTGTTGTTATTGTGTGACTTTAAAATAAGTCATGTAATAAAATGTCTTAAAAAATTCATTGAATGCTTGATTCTAAAGGCAAAAGGGTAAACACCAAAGCTTTGCCAATGTTATGCTAAGCTTTTAGACAAAGAACCACAAAAAGCAAAAATTCTTTATGGCATTTTTGTTTAAATAATCGGATTTATTTAAAAGAAAAAGTAGAGTAGATTTAAGACAAGCTTAACAAAATGAAGGCAACCAATTCCAGCAAATATTTAGTTCATTAAACATGAAGCAGCGAGTGAAAATTTCTGATAAATTCCGTATGTCATATATTTCCGCGACCCCGTCGTATTTTAATATTTATAGAAAACAGTGTCTTGGATATTTTTTCAAGGCAAACTAGCAACATGCAATTGAAGACTTGAATATTTCTGTCGTATTTTACTTTAGAAAGCAACAATTAAAATGAATCAACATACCTTACATCTGAAAAATTGTAACTTGGTCAAATAAAATTCTGGAGAAAAACTGGAAACACATTCCCTAGATAACCAGATATTCAACCAAAAAAGTCACTGAATTTGAATACTAGAATTACATTTGTTTAAACAGTAAGTTGAATAAAACATATTTCTGTTATTGTCTTTTAAAGTTGAACTCAATTTCTTTTGAAAAGTTTGGGGTACATGTATTTTTAAAGCTCTATGAAAGTATCTTTCATTCTAAAAGTGTTTCTATTTTTTATAATTGACTTTGTAAAATAAAATGCTCTGTTAACTAATAAGGCTTACTGAAAACGCTATACTTGTTGCTCGGACATCTGACTTTGTTTTTGGGACAACTCTATTTTGCCACAGTCAGTTGTCCTGGACAACTCAATCTCAAAGAAATTTGTAGAGCCCTGCAATGTCAAACAAAAAATTACTAATCCTTTTTTACTGGCTGACATACGTTGTGCCTAATAAGTACATGCACCATTATTTAAGGGTGTAAGTTTTCATATTGATCTTAATATTGCATGCAACAACAGATGTGTTTTCATTTATTGCTCAATATGAAATATAATATATATGATTTCAGTTTCTTCCTGGAGAAGAATATGCTTACATTCTTCTTGCGTTACATGCGTCAGAAGTTTGGCCGATTTATCTGTGTACAACTACTACAGACCCTGAATATACTGTTTGAGAATATCAGTAATGAAACGTCTCTATGTAAGCTTTGTTTATTGTTGATTTTTGTCTCTTTCATGTAACAGTAATTAATACATAAGAATTCAGTGGCAAACATACTGAGGATTTTGTCACGATGCATAAGAGTTGTGTGTTTATGTAGTGACATAAATGGCATACTAATGTTTTGTACACTTCTACAGATCAAGTTTTTCTGTGACAAATACTGTTCAGCAACATCAGGTATTGAAGCTATTACTAGCTGACTTTATGTTCAGACCAGTCATTTACAAGTTTTTAATAATGTGAGTCAGTTCAACAGTAGGTGATAAACCAATCTTATAATATCAGCTGTCATTTAATGTTGCATCTGATCATGCTATGCAGATGTTAGGTTGTATAATAAATCCTTCCTTAAAATTTTTTAGATATTAATATTTTCTTGTGTGGTTTGATCATTTTCAGATTATTTGCTGTCCAACAACCACATTAATTCCATTATAGAGCACAAGTTTGACTTCTCAGATGAAGAGGTAAGAGAAAGGTCTGACTCCACCAATAATCTTTTAGAGCTAGAAATAATGCTTTGATATATAAAAGTTTTGGGACTATTTGTTTCTAACCCATGTGGCTCAGGAGTAGCTCAAAGATTTATTGTTTGTAGTATTTCAGAATGGCTTTAACAGTAAATTGTGACATATTATAAAGTTGTGTTGAAATGGCAAAGAGCATACCATATACATGTACAGTCCAGTTGTGCTGCTACGAATCACAGTATAATGAAATAACGGTGTACTTTGAAAAAAGTGATCGGTCCCATCATTTTTCTTCTTTATTCAGTTAAGATAAAATATGATTTAATGAAAAATGCAACTGAGCAAACAATTGTCATGGTCCCATAATGTAAGTAACAGTGAAATAAAGATTTAATATAGCGAATCGCCGTCAGACAGGTGTTTTCACACCTCTCTGAGTGATACCTTTTGCTGGTGCAGATCGCCCTGTGTTTACTGTTATTAAGCAATTATCACCTCAAGCAATAGTGGCACAAACAACAAGCGGGTTTGTTTGATTGTTACACAAAACTTGAGTGATGTCAAAAGTTTCAAATGGTATAAAATCTGGACAAGTTGTATTGCTTGACATTCTTGATTTTGTAATTTAAATCTGCAATAACATACAACGAATTCAAAAAAGGTAGTTCTCAATATTTTCTCAGTAAATTGATATCAGCATATATGATTTAAACTGTGTTAACTTAAGTGTAACGGTTGTGTACTCATTCAGTGTGTAACCTTAGTGCATGTATATCTATTCAGTGCTACCTTTCTATGACATTATGTCAATGTACATTTGTATATTGTTTGATTAATAACATGTAAATATGCAATCAAAATGACATCAAATGTTCCATTCTTCTTTATCATTGAAGTCTTAACTGACTCCGACATACACGACAACAATACGTAACGACATTGGCAGTTTACAACATGTTAGAATAAAAATGTGATTCTACGAAAAATGCGATATTATAAAAATTCTACAGGGTCCAGTGCATATTCGTAGCATCGCGAATGGACTGTAAACATTTTCTGAAAGGAGGTCCTTACATGTATTACAGAATACAAAATTTATGTGAGAGAAAATGTTTTATAATATGGTGAGAGAAAATGTTTTATAATATGGTGAGAGAAAATGTTTTATAATATGGTGATAACAATACATTAGAGACATAGAGAAAATGTTTTATAATATGGTGAGAGAAAATGTTTTATAATATGGTGAGAGAAAATGTTTTATAATATGGTGATAACAATACATAAGAGACATAGCAATGTCCTTTAGTAAAAATATTTTTAATTATTTATTTTTAATTATATATTTTAATTTAATTATATATTTTTATTATTTATTTAATTATTTTTTTTATTTATTTATTAATTAAACTTAACACAGTTTTACTGCATTGACTTTATCAGTAAAGTAATTATTGTATTTAGCATTAGGCAGGGTTAGGGTTAAGTGCAGGTTTTCAGGATACCTGGATTTTAGAAAAGCGTAAACAGGCATCTTGGTTCCACACTGTATAAAGTCAAGTCTACTGTTAGACAATCCTGCAGCTGGCAAAAGTGCCCTTTAAATCATAGATTACATGTCAGCCAAAAAAAGCCCACAAAAGTTGACAGTATAAATCTAACAGCAATATAATCTTAGCTATCATTCATTTTTAAAACTGTTTTCAATAACAAGTAAGCAGAATAAATTGTTCAGATGATATTAACATAACATTTTGTTACAAAACTGGAATTAACCATTGGATAGGATGACCATGGTGGCATGTTATAGTCCTTGGAATGTGGTGAACAGTGCTTTTAAAGTATTTGAACAGTACTTATGTAACAATCTGTATGAACAACACACTGGTTTTGTAGCTTTTGTTTTCCTTACAAGTAAGTTTCTTATTAATTTTAGCGGATGCAATGCTCACAGATTGACAGTATATCTGTCTGATTTCTGAGATATAATCATATATCTACTAATCATGAATGTTTTACAATTGGTTTTACAACAGGTGATGGCATACTATATTTCCTTCTTGAAAACACTGTCATTGAAGTTGAACAAGCACACCATTCATTTCTTCTACAACGAAGTACGTATGTCACAATCTCTTAAACAATATATAGACATCTAATGATTGACATTCTGAATTAAGTATATAGACTTAAAGTATTAAATTCAAGAAGTTGAATTCTAACTACACTATTTGTTACTTTCTCATGAGTAATGTAGATATGTGTCCAGTAACAAAAGTTATGACAGTGATTTGATCATGTATGACAGGTTTATTTTGGATTTGATGAGTTTAAACTTTTCCTGTCTAATGTCAGTTATAGACAAAAGTTTCCCGACCTTTGTTCACATTTTTTAAATGGCAGAGTTCAGTGAATATTTAGCACCAGCCCAACTGGAAGCCTACTTCATGTAAAAGCATGGCCTACATTCATTGACAGTATTTGAACACACAAACCTCACAGACTGTTACTTTATGCTGACACCGCTGTGCCTCCTGGAAGATTAAGTCAGATATTTCTGTCGGTGTGATACTATCAAATTAATAAGTTAGGTCTGAGTCAGCTTGAAAATTTTTTACTCCCTGTCAGTCACAACTACTTAAATTAACAGTGCAGTGTTATACTACATGTATGGTAAGTCAATTTAAATAAAGAGGTTTTACTGTAGTATTCCATTAAGTCATTGAAACATTGCTGACCATACTGACAGCCTAGTAAGGAAGTTGATTGATGATGGAAGTTATTTTCATGTAATGTCATTAGATTGATCTTTAACATGTGAGATTTAAACTAGCATTTACATGCATTTCAGCACACCAATGACTTTGCCTTGTACACCGAAGCAATCAAATTTTTCAACCATTCGGAGGGTATGGTCAGAATTGCTGTCAGAACTATCACACTTAATGTGTATAAAGGTAATTATAACAGCATAACCTTGATTTGTGTACATCTATGGTCTACTGTTTTCTCTCTGCAGTGTATATCCAGGGATTGCAGGTTTCATACTCTTCTCCTACACTTACATCACTTACAGTATGCGTCAAGAGGAACTCACATTTCCCGCTTTTTTTGCGCAGACGAGGAAAAAGAAATATCTGCCGCAACAACGAGGAAAAAGAAGGACATCCTTGATGTCTCGACATCGCCAAATATCTCGGCGATATTTGATGACCAGCGCAAAATTAATTAGGGTCATAACTCACCCGGATTAGCTAAACATTATATCAGATATACATGAATGTTTATGTATTTCAGTTCAGGATGATGCCTTGTTGTGGTATATCAGATATACATGGATGTTTATGTATTTCAGTTCAGGATGACGCCATGCTGCGGTATATCAGAGACAGGACTGCAGCCCCTTATTTCTCTAACCTGGTCTGGTTCATTGGCAACCATATTCTAGATCTTGATATCTGTGTTCGCAATGATACAGAGTAAGTATAGTTGTAGAATGTATCAGAATATCAGTCAGTTATGTATTGTGTTATTCACAAGAATGTTATTTATCAGGGATGAAAATTTTCATAGGAATAGAGGGTTTCTGCAGTTTTTCATGAGACCATTTTTGAGATCAGTGTAAATTTGGGGAGAAAATGGGAGGGCATGTGCAACCAACTGGTGAGATGTATTTTCTTCAGCAGCATGTTATTTGCTGTTTCCTGTCATGCAGGCGCTTGACTGATTCACTTACTGTGAGTTTTTATCCACTATCATTAAGAATGATTAGATTTTGTCAGGAATATCAACCTCTTTCGGCATTAGCGCAATGCTGCATTTGATAACAATTGTCGGAGTTAACAAGAGTGACTTCCCCCTGATTTAGGGAGGCTTGGTTATCTCGCTGCTGTGGTAAGGTCAAGACCCCACCAGGGTTACATCCCTAGACCCTGATAAGGAGCCTACCCAACCCCCAAACCCTTGTTGTAAATTTTCAGACATTTTATTTTTGCACACAGCTTATTCTTGTCCCTGATTTCTTGATCAGAAACACAAGTTTGGTTTATTCCATTTCACTTCATTCATTAATCGTGGGAAATATTAGATGTGAACATTTCTTACTCATGAATAATCAATTAAGTAGTTCTGTTTGTTTCCTAAGAATATCCATTTTGCAATCTCAGCCATTGAAATTTTTTTTTTTTACACGAAACATTGTCTCAGCCATGTTTAAAATTCAAACCAAATTGTTGAAAGCAACTGACACAGAATATAGCTTAAAAATGTTTTTCTTTAAAATTAAAGAGAAAGTATTATACTAAAGAAAAAAAAAACATGATTTGATTCCTACACCATAAAAACTGAAGAGAAAAAAGGCCTTGAAAGCTAAGCTGTTAGAACATTCCCATCTACAGTAATGTGTCGAAAGAATTTGAAATAAGCTTAGGTAGCTCTCATCACAGCCTAGCTTAATTGAATGGTAATATTTAAAGAATTATTTGAGAAACATTGCATACAAAATTTTATATCTTGCAGTCATCAGAGTAGAGGAAGGTTAGGGACATTGGTGGCTGAACATTTGGATCATCTGCACTATATTAATGATATACTCTTGATTAACATTGATACACTCAACGACGTGTTGTCCGACCAACTTCTCAATCGCCTGCTTATACCACTGTATGTCTACTCCCTGACAAAAAGAAAAAGACTTGATCTGAGACAGGTTTGTACACAAGGCATTTCTGACATCAGGCGTTGCACCTTACATTTTTTTGTTATAATTCTTCCTTATGTGTATGTTTATCCTTTATAGAAACAATGTTTTTGTTTTCAAAAGTAACTTAAAAAAAGAAAAGAAATTATTTAGAAAAAGTTGAAGTTGTTAGTATTTGGCAAATATGGTAATGTTCTCCATTTTAAGATGATTTTTATAATTGTTTGATTTTCTATAGATCTTTTTGACTTGATTATAGTGCTTACATATTTCTTTCTCCAAATTAATATGTTTTATCTAAAGAAGTTCATTTTTAAATCTTCGTAAATATGACATGATTTCACATGGTTAAGATATATATGTTGTCCTGTAATTGATATGCTGGTTGCCAACCATTTATGATAATTTCAATTTCAGAGCAACAGGAAGTATGTGAGCTCAGTTGTCTCCCTGTTCTTGCTGTCCCAGGTAAAAAATAATAGTATCTTAGTATTTACTGTATATCAACTTGTTTCATTTGATAACAATTCAGAGTTATCCCAGCTGAAAGAAATCATGTCGACCAAAGTCGTGATTGAAGCTGTTACCAGAGAGAGGGCAGTTACTAGTAACTACTGTCCGTCTAGATGAGTAAAGTACCTTTGACATCTTCTAGTTCTGGGTGGGATTCAAACCTGAGACCTTGTCAGTTGTGTGCAAACACCATAACCACCAGGCAAGGAAAAAATATTTATTTCTCTTTTTTTTAGCTTTTGGCTGTTTCAGGACTGAATCAATGTATATGTATACATATTAAGGTTCAAGGAAAATTTCAGGTTTCTGTTTAACCCTCTGTCTTGGTAAATAACTTCGTAACTAGACCTGTGAGATTGGAAGGTAATTGAAATTATACCAGTCAGAATTTTTTATCTTAATAATGTCTCCCCCAAAAATGGGGGAGACATATTGTTTTTCCCCTGGTTGTCCGTCCGTCCGTCCGTCCGTCCGTCTGTCCGTCACAAAATCGTGTCCGCTCTGTATCTTCCAAAGCCCTTGAAAGATTTTTATGAAACTTGGGTCAGATGTTCACCTCATCAAGGCGACGTGCAGAACCCACCTTGCGGGTGTGGTGTCTCAAGTTTAAGGTCACACTTGGAGGTTAAATATCAAATGCCACAAAATCGTGTCCGCTCTGTATCTTCCAAAGCCCTTGAAGGATTTTTATGAAACTTGGGTCAGATGTTCACCTCATCAAGGCGACGTGCAGAACCCACTTTGCGGGTGTGGTGTCTCAAGGTCAAGGTCACACTTGGAGGTTAAATGTCAAATGCCACAAAATTGTTTCCGCTCTGTATCTTCAAAAGCCCTTGAAGGATTTTTATGAAACTTGGGTCAGATGTTCACCTCATCAAGGCGACATGCAGAACCCACTTTGTGGGTGTGGTGTCTCAAGGTCAAGGTCACATTTTGAGGTTAAATGTCAAATTTTACAATCGTCTGACTCAATACTATCTGCAGCAACTGGCTGAGGGGAGACATATGTTTTTGTTCAATCAAAAACCCATTTCTAGTTGTTTTAATACTAAGATACCAGTGATTTAATGTTTCCAGGTATTCCTGATAATACGTCATGGTCCTCTGGTACGTCAGCTAGCAGAGATTATATTCCAGGGTGAAGTAGAGTGGTCCAGACAAGAAGAACAAACTTCTGACTCCCCTAGAATGGTAATCTTCCATATTGTACTGGACTGGATTTTATTTCTTAATGTCCTGACTTGTAAATATTGCTATGGGGATAATGCTTAAAGATGTCATAAATTTTACAGTATGTAGGCAATTCAGTAGCCAGTCACTGTCAAAAGTGTAACAGTTTGTATCAGGAGTTAAGGTACAGTGAAGATACATAGTCTTTATTTCTAGACATAATAATTTGATTTGTTCACAGTTTATATAAACTTAATAGCTTAATCATTAGTAAACATAAACATAGAAAAAATTAGTGTACATATTTTTTCAAACATTATGTAGAGTTATATGCTTTAATTGTCTTAGTTTGGCTTAAAAAGAAAGAAAGACAGAAAGAAACCTTTTAAATGATGTTTACATTGACAGTAATCCAAGAAATTGATCATCTGTGCCTCAGTTCCATTTTTTAGAAGTGTTATTTTAGGCCAGTTAAAATCATTTTGAAAAGTCATACCCAACATAGCATTAAGATAAAAATTCCAGAGTG
Source organism: Cyclina sinensis (assembly GCA_012932295.1). Lineage (NCBI taxonomy): Eukaryota > Metazoa > Mollusca > Bivalvia > Venerida > Veneridae > Cyclina > Cyclina sinensis. The sequence continues at coordinate 63,360,762 of JAAONU010000001.1, read as the reverse complement.
TCTGGAGACAGTTGTAATTATGAACATAGAAAATGCATTCTAACAGTGCAAGATTTTCTGAATTAGATAATTAAATGAATGAAGCATAGATTGTCTTTCAGTCTTTTCTGTTTCTTTGCAGCTTGTTCGAGAGTTTGCGGCCCCTGATGAAACCCTGGAAGAAACCCTAGGAGGTACCAGAGGGCTGAGGCCACGTAACGAGTCTGTTCGAGTTAGCGAAGGTAACTCTACATTCTACATGAGAAGTGATGTACCTGGTGAAATTGTCCCTGGTATGTGACATCCATTTAAATACCTGTTCTCAATCCATGGCTTACTCTCCTGTTTGGATGACATGATTATCTTTCAGTACTTCCCTTCCTGGCTAAACCACTACCTACCTTATCCTGAACAGTGTTCCTATCTATAGAAATACATTGCTTTTGCAGTCATTGGAAAGGAATTTGTCACAGTGGGCATATTGCTCTTTCAGTCCTGAAAACATTGGGGGATTTTCAATTTGAACGGACATTTCCATGAAGTTAGATTTAGAAAAATACTTTTAGGTATATTAAAGTTTTTATATTGAACAGTTGACTTCTTTCTTGTTCATTGGTTTGAAAAATTGTTTAATATGTTTGTATTTAATGTGTGTGCGAAAAGTCTGTAACTAGTAACTAGATGTATTGCTGATAAGACTGAACATTAATTGCAGAAATATTTCTTCAGAAGTTGTAAAACTTAACTTACTCTAATGAACTTATTCAGTTAAAAAAAATCAAACAGCCATGTTAAATTGATCAGTAATTTGCTTTGGAAAAGGGTGGGTTGTCAACTCTGGAGTGAGACTTATTTGTTACTGTGAAGTGAGCCTTTTTTGTTCCTCTGGAAGGAGCCTTATATGTTATTGATCATTCATTGTAGGTAAACCATCATTATATGCAGCTAATTAAAAATGGTTTGTCCTTCTAGATTAATTTATACATAATACAGATCTAACTTGAGAGAATTAAAACAAACTGGGAGATTGTAGGGTTCTCTTTACCTTGAACTTTTTGCAATGATATTTCACAGGTGTTTGTTACGATCAATAATTTACTACCTTATTTCAACAGATATAACATGTAGTCTTGTATAACGCGCACCGATTTTCCAGTTAGTTTGAGCTGAAAAACCCTTTGACAGGTACATAACACACACACAAAAATCGCACCCGCATGCCTCCAATTTTAGCCGGAAAATCTGCTAGGAGGTTAGCCTGAGACAAAGTGAGACAATTGGACATGACGTATTTCTTTCTGGTAAATTGGTTGGTCCTAAAAAGGACTGTTGTATCTCTGCATGCGAACGTCTCTACTTGTTTCACTCAACTTATTAACGTAGCATTCTAAACTCAGACGCATGAATACCTTCTCAAAATTCTCAACACCTCAAATATCGGTCAGAATTGACAACCCACCCTCCCACTAAGAAACACAAGGTTAGAAAATTCAAAAGCCCAGAACTTTTCCTAAGGAAGGTATTATGGTACCTTCCTTTGAATACCATTGAAAGGCATCATTCTAAATAGAATATTTTTAGAAGTACTAACTATAAATTCCTGTGAATGTAGCTGCCAATCTTTCATGTTGATGTTTTCTATGCTAGCTACAAACATTTCTATGTTGTGATGCTTGCAGAGCAGCCTAGGACAGCTTTATTCTCCTGTATCTCCATTATGTTTGCTAAATATTTTTTATGCGTCAGTTTTATTGAAAAGCTACCTCTCATGCCAGATTAGCTTGTTTGGAACTGAATGTTTTTGTTTAACTACATGTACATGTATATAGTTGCAGTCCTTGCCTAATGCCTTCATTTCTTATATGTTGTTCACTTCTTGTCACCAAGAATGTTACTGTCTAAAGTATTGGTTTTAGTTTTTTTACGGTTAACAATTAATTACATTATTAAAACTCGATTCAAGAAATCTTGCTTCCTGTTAACTTTAAGAAATCTTGTTTCCTGTTAATCTGCAATTCAAGAAATCTTTTTTTCCTGTTAATCTTCGATTCAAGAAATCTTTTTTCCTGTTAATCTTGGATTCAAGAAATCTTTTTTCCTGTTAATCTTCGATTCAAGAAATCTTTTTTCATGTTAATCACCAATTCAGGAAATCTTGCTTCCTGTTAACTTCAAAAAATCTTTTTTCATGTTAATCATCGATTCAAGAAATCTTGTTTCCTGTTAATCATCGATTCAAGAAATTTTGTTTCCTGTTAATCATCGATTCAAGAAATCTTTTTTCATGTTAATCATCGATTCAAGAAATCTTGTTTACTTGTCATTCTTAATTACTAAGGTATGATATAAAGTATGCATATTTACTAGGGATGGCACTGAGTACTTATGTTAATTCAGAGTATATTTTCATTCTTTAGATCAAGTACTTCAAGTACAAATATTTCTTTGGAGTTTTCCAGTCATCCATATTTCTAAGATACTACACTCAGATGTATTCATGGCTTATTGTGCATGAAACTTAACCTAATATTTATCTGTTATTTGCAAATGAAGCTTGGTTTAGAAATCTATCATTGGTAGGTGTTGGACTCTTGTAGTAAGAGTTCTACTGATGTTTTACAAGTATTGCCAGTGGTAGCTGGCATTCAGTCACCATACTTTAATACTGATAGCTACTGGCTAGACAACTCCAAATACATGCAATATCTATCACAACAATATTGCCACTAGACATAATCTCCTTTCCTTTTGTAATCTGCTTCTATGAAATGGCTAGTTATATAAAATGTAAATATAACTGCAAGTGTGGTAACTTGAAAATGAAGACTTTAATTGTTACGCATTATGGCTACCATGAAACAAGATGCAGCAACAAACTGTGAAGGTTTGGTCTTCTTGTCAGTTTGACTTAATTTGGAAAAATCTTGTAATTCTTTGAAGCTTCCAAGCCTTTTTGGAGCCTGTTTTTTTCTATCAGAGTTTTTTATCATTTATCGTCGGTACCGGTTGCCCATAAGACCCACACACCCTGCAGAGATTACCAGTAGTTATTTTAGGTTGTGGGAGATAGTGCAAGATACAGAAAGCATCTTATTCCAGAGACGCCCCTGGTCCTTTTACATACTCAGTGTATAGCACTGATACATGGGACCTCAGTTTAACATCTCATCCAAAAGACAGTTAATATTAGTGGATGAGCGGGGGATTGATATCGTGACCCTGGGTTTCCAGTCCAGTTCGTTACCACGGGACCACTGATCCACTCCAAAAAAAGATGTTTAATAATTAGCAAATAAAATCCTGTAAACAACATGCCAAAACCATTGATTGCCTTACTAACATTGTCAATGAACCACATTATTTTCACACCTTTGTAAAGATGTTGGATTGTAGTTTAATAGGTTTAAGTGTCTCTTCCGTGGAATAATGTCTCAGAGATTAAAAATTAAAGTACACAACAGAGGATATTTTCAGAAAAACTGTTGTATGTATAAAGAGTTTTTACAATAAACTGGAACATTCTACAATTGAACTGACCTATTTTACAGAAGCAAGTGCAACTGGCAGTCAGGATGAAGTCATTGATGATAGTGTACCTTCACAGAACTCTACAGATGAGGAGAAGATTCTGTCAACCAGGAGCCAGTCAGTGAGGGTTGGAGGAGGCACGTCACCTACACTCGGGTCATTCTCTCTAGATAATAGGTAGGCTTACCGGTACTTGTGTCATTCTCTCTAGATAAATATAGAATAATAGGTTAGTGTCTTAATATGAGAAAGTTTATCTGGCAAGGCGTAGGAATTTGTCAGGTGAGCTGCAGGCGAACCCGATAAATTCGCAGCCGAGCCAGATAAACTTTCTCAATTAAGACACTTACCTATTCTATTTATCCTGTCACATCTGGCATTTGGAAATAATTTACCTAAGATATTGAAAATCTATCTTTAAAGTGTTTCAATTTAGGCTAATGTCAAGGTTATCCGGCAGAGGTACATTTGCAGACAAAAAATTAGTTCCAAAGTTTCAGTAACTTTATTTCCTTAAATGATCACTGTATTGTAAGATTTACATATTTAATTTTTTATTCAAGTAGTCTCTGTTTTTGTAATAACATCAATTTTATCACTTCCTTCTGATTATAAACACAAAAGTAGTTCATGACATATCATGTGCCGGATATCAACGTCACGTGACCAACTGCCGTAGATGAAATAAAATATACGGCACCTTGTTATCGGTTTGAAATTGTTATAAGTGACAGGATAATAGGTAGACTTACTCAGGTATCTTGTGCTTTATTTGGCTAAACAAATACTGTATAATTGAAACTCTGCTTGGAAAAACAAGATGGTAGTCAAGAAATATGAGGGGATGATCATATCTTAGAATCTACTTTGTACAAACAAGTATAGCTAATGTTTATGCAACATTCAAAACCCACTTCAAATAATATTTTTTGCAAGTATATTTGAACCAGTGTAAGTATATTTGAACCAGTGTAAGTATATTTGAACCAGTGTAAGTATATTTGAACCAGTGTAAGATGTCATTAAGAGATGTAGTTTTTCCAGCCTGAAGTGAATAACTTTTAAGTCTCAAAAAGGAAGTAATATTTTCTCAGCTTTCACAAAATTTATATGACTGTGCTTCTTATAAATATACTGTTTGAGCACAGTGTGAAGACAAATAATTGTTAAAATGTCTTTAAATTTTAGGATTTTTATTGAGTTTGTGAATATGATAGACAATATTACTAGATGATGTTTGTTTGTGTTACAGACCATATCTTGAAGCAGTATTCCATGCATTAGAATGTACAGAGAATGACTATGAGGCCTTGTTTGCTCTTTGTTTGCTGTATGCAATGGGACATAATGAAGGTATCTTTGCTCGTATTGCCTAGATTTTCTTTTCTTAGTCACATTTATTGTGCAAGAAATGTCAGGTTCCTGCACCAGATGTTTTTACCCCAGTACCTTATCTCTGCTTCATTTGTGCTTAACTGGATTTATTGCTTGCTTTAATTTAGCCAGTCATTTTTTATAGAAAGACATGGACTAAATTTATTCCAATTAAATGTATTTAGTCATGATAAGGCTAATCGAGTATTATTGAAAATAAAGTCTGGGTTGTATCTCTTTTTTTATCAAATACATCTGAAAGTAATCGGTGATAATTGAGTTTTGGAAAACTTGTTGTTATGAATTTCTTCTTAAATATCAGTAAATCACAACATTATATTAACATTATTGTTATTTCTATTCTTTTGCTGGCAGAGGGTTGGTGGTATTTTTCAATGTTATTTCAATGTTGTGAATATGACTTTGTTATAGTGGTGTACTAGTATCCCTAAATAATTATACTACATATTTCAGACAGATTTTGCTTAAATTTCAAAGGAAGGAGATAAAACAGTATTATCTTGATGAAATACAAAATATCACTCTGTAACAATTAGTCTTGTTTTTCAGAGAATAAGAAAACTGACAAAATGCTGAAATAAAAGGATACAAATAGCTTTGAAGATATACCACTATGATATTGTTTTGTTGAAACTCTAGGTGTATTTTACAACTGTCTTTTTTATTTATCGTATTGGAACATTTTCATTTGGCTTACCATTCTTTAGATGCATGAATGAACAATATTAATCACCTTGTTAACAACCATGTTTATGGTTTGAAGTTAAAATCTGATATTACAAAAAGTAGGTAGCCTACCTGGCTAGCTCATTTAGTGGAATACTGGATTTCAGTTTGTTGGCTGGCTAAATTTTGTGTGTCTAAAGGTCATTTATCTCTCACCTCTGGTTGGGTACCCAGTAACACTTGTTAGATGGACTGGCCACCAGGATTGTGAGAGTTCCCAGTGACATTCCACTTTCTTCACTTTTGGCACTAGTACTGGTTAGAACCCAAAAGCAGTCATCAAGGGGAATTAATATAAGATGCAAGAACTTCCTTCCCAATCAGTGTAAAATAACTGAGGTTTAAATTAAACCAGTGGGATATGACCAAAAAAAGATTGAAATTGAGTATACCCAAATACAAACAAGCAAAAAGTAGTTAACATTTTTTATTGATGTTAGTTTGGTAAAGTCAGACCTTTCCCTCTTAGATGCCTTTGTTTAAAGACACTGGCTAGTGTTTGAACCAGTGACTGTCTGAAGCAGACGCAAAACCCTGCTCCACTGAGTTCCATGTAGCAGTAGTGAGCATTCTGTATTATCCAATAAAAACCCTGCTATTTCACCAATTGTTTTGTACTGTGATAGCTTTTCAGTTTTTATTTTCAAGAGGAAAACTTAGAATTTTGAATACAGATCACTTGTGGCTGTTTAAGTATTGTGTTCTGTACCAGTCATTTGCAGTCAGTTATTTACATTTTTTTAATAATTTTACATTATGTCTTGTTTGATCATAGTTAAAAGTATATAATCCTTTCCCACTAAGTGTTCTCCAGAATTTGTCACAGATAGATCAGAGTAGACTTCCTTTGCTTTGTTTATTTAATACATCACCTAAAATAATAGAATACATTGAAAATACATGTAAAATAAAAGAGCTTTTTGGGCTTGAGAGCTCTATGAAGTGTCGTCTTTTGTAATGCAAGTATAGGTATACCCTGTATTGTACATTGCCTGTGTCATGATACTTGTAGAAGGATTTAAACAGATTTTCTAACCTTTTTTTTATTTCAGGTATACACCAGGGTCTGATGGACTCAGTATTTATGCCTACAGACAGATCTGAGGTACAGATTTTAATTTACCTCAAGTTGTTGTTTTATTGCTCTGAGATATAAAATACTGTTTTCAGCAACAAGGGATTAATTGGTCTACTTCATGTGAATATACTCAGAGACTAGTTCTGCTCATGTCCATCTCTATGCTGATAAGTTTGTCTGTCCCTAATTCACATCATAACATTATTAACTTCTTCATTCATGGATGGATTTTGATATTAGCTCATAGTGTAAGGTTACAATCTTGCATATACTTGCAAGGTCAAGGTCACAGCAGGAGCTCAACTATTGGTAAACTGTGTATTATTTCTGCTATTTAACTTGATATTTAAGAATATTTGATGTACCTGTTACTTCACAGTAGTTCCCAAGAAATAGCTTGAGGGTGTATTTCATGCAAAACCTGGCAGGTACTCTGAAGGTCAAGTTCACCACAGGTGCTCAAAAAATGATTTCCTGTCATGTTTATTCTTGCTTTTTGTTGTCTCACCCAGGGTTGAGTTGGTCTTGGTTTTTGAAAACTGTTCATTTCACCAGCCATGCAAATAGGTAAAGGACATTTAATAGTCTTACTCATAGACATAATTATGGTACTTTGTTCAGTTCACAGACTGCAACAGACTTTGGCACAGATAAAGGAAAATTAGCAAAGAAATGATGGTTATCATTGTTTCAGGCCAAAGACAACTACAATGTGGCATTGGTGGAGAGATTAATACGTATAATCACCCTAGCCTCCCAGCATGGCAGCAAAGTTCGACTTGCCACACTGGAATTGAGCATACGACTGTTGAAACAACTGGTATATACACCGGGCAAGTCCTACCTTCAGGATAGACATCTAGCAAGCATAGAAAATGCAAGAGAATGTAGTACGCAGTTGTTGAGAAATTTCTATAAGGTGTGTTCTGATACAGTAATACATTCCATGAATTATGGGAAAAGTGAAAGTCAGTACTTTAGTTGCAAAAAATAACTTAACTTACCCACTGTACAGTAAGTGAGTACTTTAGTTGCAAAAAATAACTTAACTTACCCACTGTACAGTAAGTGAGACCACATGAACTGGAAGAGAGTTATAATATCTGGTTGGAGTGCTTGACTTTCTGACTTTCATATAGCAAGGCACCTATTTTATTTACTATTGCAGCTAAGTCAAATTCTAACATTACCTGCCTTTATTTTGAAGGAATTTATTTTTGGCATATAGTATATGCTGTTTTGATTGTGTGACAATGAACAATTAAGGAAGATCACTTTCTCAGATACAAACTTCACACATCTTCATTTTGTTTTTAGCTCACCTGTCACGTAGTGACAGAGTGAGCTTTTCTGATCACCTTTTGTCCGTCGTCCGTCCGTCCGTCAGTTAACAATTAGTTTGTTAACACTCTAGTGGTCACATTTTTGCCTCAATTGTCATGAAACTTGGTCAGGATGTTTGTCTCATTAATATATCAGACGAGTTCAAACATGGGTTATCAGGGTTGGAAAACTAGATCACAGAGCCCAAATATAGAAAAACCTTGTTAACACTCTCGAGGCTACTTTTTCAGATTAAATATCCTGGAAATTTGTCAGAAAGGTTCTATCTATGGTTTCTAGCTCAAGTTCAAATATAGGTCATCTGGGTTCAAAAACTTTGTCACGGAGCCCAAAAATAGAAAAATCTTGTTAACACTCTAGAGGTTACATTTTCAGCCCAAATAGTCTGGAAATTAGTCAGAAAGGTTGCATTGACGATTTCTAGGTCAAGTTTAAATATGGGTCATCTGGGGTCAAAAACTAGGTCACAGAGCCCAAATATTGAAAAACCTTGTTAACACTCTAAAGGTAACATTTTTAGACCAAATAATTTGGGAATTTGTCAGGAAGGTTGCATTGACGATTTCTAGCTCAAGTTTGAATATGGGTCATCTGGGTTCAAAAACTAGGTCACAGAGCCAAAAAATAGAAACATCTTGTTAACACTCTAGAGGTTACATTTTCAGCCCAAATAATCTGGAAATTTGATAGAAAGGTTGCTTCAAATATTTATAGCACAAAATCAAATATGGGTCATCTGGGTTCAAAACCTAGGTCACAGTGCCCAAAAATAGAAAAATCTTGTTAACACTCTAGAGGTTACATTTGCAGCCCAAATAATCTGGAAATTTGTCAGAAAGGTTGCCTTGAGGATTTCTAGAACAAATTCGAATATGGGTCATCTAGGGTCACAAACTAGGTCACAGAGTCCAAATATGGAAAAACCTTGTTAACATTCTAAAGGTAACATTTTCAGTCCAAATAACCTGGAAATTTGTCAGAAAGGTTCTATCGATGATTTCTAGCTCAGTTTTGAATATAGGTTATCTGGGGTCAAAAACTAGGTCACAGAGCCCGAAAGTAGAAAAACCTTGTTAATGCTCTAGAGGTTACATTTTTAGTCCAAATGTCCTTGAAATTTTCAGAAAGGTTGTTTCAAGGAATTGTAGCTCAGATTTTGATATGGGTCATCTGGGATCAAAAACTAGGTCACATGGTCCAAATATGTAAAAAACTTTTTAACACTCCAGAGGTTACATTTTCAGTCCAAATATCCTGGAAATTTGTCAGACAGGTTTTTTTGATGATTTCTAGCTCAAATTGGAGTATGGGTCATCTTGGATCAAAAACTAGGTCACAGAGCCCAAATATGGAGAAAACCTTGTTAACACTCTAGAGGTAACATTTTAATTCCAAATAACCTGGAAAATTGTCAGAAAATTTAATTCTATGGTTTCTAGCTCAAGTTTGAATATGGGTCATCTGGAGTTGAAACATCTAGGTCACAGAGCCCAAATATCGAAAAACTTTGTAAACACTCTATAGGCTACATTTTAAGCCTAAATGTCCTGGAAATTTGTCAGAAAGGTTGTTTTGATGATTTATAGCTCAAGTTTGGATATGGGTTATCTGGGGTCAAAAACTAGGTCACAGAGCCTGAATATCGAAAAAACCTTGTTAACACTCTAGAGGCTACTTTTTCAGTCCAAATATCCTGGAATTTTGTCAGAGAGATTGTTTCGATAATTTCTAGCTCAAGTTCGAATATGGGATATCTAGGTTAAAAAACTAGGTCATAGAGCCCAAATATGGAAAAACCTTGTTTACACTCTAGAGGTAACATTTTCAGTACAAATAACCTTGAAATTTGTCAAAGAGATTGTTTCAATAATTTCTAGGTCAAGTTCGAATATGGGTCATCTGGGGTCAATTAACCAGGTCCATAGCAACTTTGTTAAAAGCAGTCATACTCAGGTGAGCGATACAGGGCCATCATGGCCCTCTTGTTATTTTTTAGGCCTGTCTTGAAATTTTTCAAAGTTTCTAAGGTTCAAGATGTTTTTGCTTAAAGAAAACTGGGATTACTCTCTAAATCTTCCACTGGTTTTGTGGCTTTATCACAAGTAAATTTCTAGTACTACTTGCTGAAATAAAAATATGTTTTGAAGTGTATATTATATGTAAACAGTTATTTTTATGAAACTCTGTATTGAGAAATGTTCTTCAAACTTTCAGAGTGAAGAAATATTTTTGGACATGTTTGAAGATGAATACAATGAAATGAAGGTAGGTTCAATTTCTCATCTTTCATAGTTTTATGGAATGCTTGTTTTTGTTTCTTTATACAAGGGTTAGAGTTCAGCATATTTCAAGCAAAGAACAAGTTCACTCTAGCTACTGAATACAATGCATGATGCCTTAGTCTGCTGTTGTTTATAAAACTGACACACACTAAACAAGTAATTCTATCATTTTTTATTGTCACCGACAGTCTTTAGAGCTGCAAATCAAAATCAGGAATTAGGGCACGTCCACTTTAACATTAATATATTAATGTGCCCACTCTGGTGTACCCACATGTCTGAACCATTTACAGGGGTGATCTCATAATATGTAATTAGTCACACATGCTACCCGAAAGTAGATATATAAGGTTTTTTTTTTCGCCTCATCATGATGACTTTCTTCATACATTGTCTTATTGTCAGGTATACACTACAAATGTGGAAAATGTGCTTAGATTCTAAGATACTGAGAACAGAAACCAAAACTTTGTTAAACAGACATAATATAATGTTTATGCACACCTTTTCCTATGCCACTGAATATATTATACAATAACAAAGATGCAATGTGTTGTACAGAAAAAAATAGCGCAGTCATAAAAACAATCTAGAGTAGTGCATTCATAAAAACAATCTAGAATGTGATTGACTAAAATACGAAAAATTGGGAAAAAAAAACTAATATCAAGCAGAGGCTGTTTCATGAATTTATTTCGTTTATTCCACACACAGATGCTAAACATATGAAAGGTTAAACAGGGATCACATATTTGGATAAAAGACACACTAATATCAATGTTGTAGAATTTTACATTTTATGAAAATAATTGTCATTTATCAAATTATGTGTTTCATTTTTTATTTTCTGTAGTTCAAAAACATGCATTTTGCGCATAATCAAACTAACACTGGCTATCGTGCTAAGAATGATTTTCCTGTGAGTCAACAGAATTGACTAGTCTATGATAATGGAAAACAGTTCAACAAAAAGTTCACAGAGTCCTAAAGTAATGTGGATTGAAAATCTGTATGTTATGCCAACGATGCAAAATGTTAGAATTATTTTTATTTTGTTACTTTGTTTGTTTCCAAGTAGCTAAATTAGAAACAGTATGATGAAATGCAATGGTTAAGGAAGGTCATTGCAACCTTAAGCTCTCTGTAGTGGCCAGTAAGGAAATGACAGAAAGTAACGGACAGATGTTTAACTTGTTTGTTTGTTACTTTTTTCTTTCATGCTGGTTTTTCCTCTTTAAGTCTTTAATATTTTATCCTTATGATAATGGTGATGATGATGATGATGATTCAGTATAACATATATCAGTGAATGAGCAAAAAGACAAATAAATGAATGATTGCATTAGTTTTATCCCCTAGCCATTTGAATATTAATCCTTACATGTGCATCCAAAATTAACTTCCTTCTGATGTGAAGACTCTCTTGATTCAAATTAGAGGGATGATTATGAAAGCAAAATTTGTACCTCGGCATGACCCTTGCCTCCTATCCAGCCAACAGTCTTCCAGTGCTTGAAACGCTGTGATTAATATACATGATTAGTTCTATGTCAGACTGAATTATGTGTTCATCTTTATACAAATATAATTCATTTTAAGGGTAACTTCTCTTTGTGATGTTTTTTCAGTTACGCCCCCTGAATGTGGAGTATCTGACAATGGATGCCTCAATATTATTGCCCCCCACTGGAACCCCATTGACTGGTATAGATTTCAACAAGAGGCTACCTTGTGGGGAAGTGGAGAGAGCTAGAAGGGTAGGTCAATGTCTTGCAGCTGTAAAAAAATGTTTTGTTGTCAGTTCGAATCCCAAGGATTTGGTCTCAGGCTCATGTTTTATGCTGAATTTTATATCATGCTTTGACTTTAGATTCATTAAACAGAAAATGTTTCGGCCTCAAAGAGGAAAGTTTATATCAATTGGACAGCATAGTTGGGAAAGGGAATGGCTTAGTCTACAGGCTATTTTCGCTGCTGATTTCTGAACAGATTTTATGAACAATTATATGCAACAAAATACAGCAATAGTGAATTATTACCAGCTGGTTTAAAAATAGAAAATGTTTTTTTATTTTTACTGTACACATTAGATAATTGCGAACAGAAGTAAAAATTGTAACTCCTGTACTTTTCAGCTGCAGGTAATGTGTTGACGATACTTTTCAGTGTTTTAAATGTTACTCTGTACAAGGAATAACAAATGGGTGCAAAGTCTTCACCTTTCTAACCTACCTTTCTATAGCCTAATGCAGATATATAACCCATAGCCTGCTAGCAACAAATGAGTCTACCTGTGTGATCTGTGCTGATCATGATCAGACTAGGCATCTATAATAATTAGCACAATAAGTGATCATTATGTCTCCCCCCAAAAATGGGGGAGACATATTGTTTTTCCTCCGGTTGTCCGTCCGTCCGTCCGTCTGTCCGTCACAAAATCGTGTCCGCTCTGTATCTTCAAAAGCCCTTGAAGGATTTTTATGAAACTTGGGTCAGATGTTCACTTCATCAAGGCGACGTGCAGAACCCACTTTGCGGGTGTGGTGTCTCAAGGTCAAGGTCACACTTGGAGGTTAACTGTCAAATGCCACAAAATCGTGTCCGCTCTGTATCTTCAAAAGCCCTTGAAGGATTTTTATGAAACTTGGGTCAGATGTTCACCTCATCAAGGTGACATGCAGAACCCCCTTTGCCGGTGTGGTGTCCCAAGGTCAAGATCACACTTGGAGGCTAAATGTCAAATGCCACAAAATCGTGTCCGCTCTGTATCTTCAAAAGCCCTTGAAGGATTTTTATGAAACTTGGGTCAGATGTTCACCTCATCGGGGGAGACATATTGTTTTTCCCCGGTTGTCTGTCTGTCCGTCCGTCTGTCCGTCACAAAATCGTGTCCGCTCTGTATCTTCCAAAGCCCTTGAAGGATTTTTATGAAACTTGGGTCAGATGTTCACCTCATCAAGGCGACATGCAGAACCCACTTTGCGGGTGTGGTGTCTCAAGGTCAAGGTCACACTTGGAGGTTAAATGTCAAATGCCACAAAATCGTGTCCGCTCTGTATCTTCAAAAGCCCTTGAAGGATTTTTATGAAACTTGGGTCAGATGTTCACCTCATCAAGGCGACATGCAGAACCCACTTTGCGGGTGTGGTGTCTCAAGGTCAAGGTCACACTTGGAGGTTAAATGTCAAATTTCACAATCGTCTGATTCAATACTGCCTGCAGCAACTGGCTGGGGGGAGACATATGTTTTTGTTCAATCAAAAACCATTTCTAGTTATACCTGGTATTTTGATCATGGGGTATGATAGCTTACTTAGCAGTGTTCTGTTTGGCGACTCTTGGTTCATGTTCTATTTGAAGACATAACACTCTTGGTTCATGTTTTATTTGAAGATACAATTCTCTTGGTTCATGTTTAAGACATAATGCTCTTGTTTCATTTTCTATTTGAAGACATAATACTCTTTGTTCATGTTTTATTTGAAGACATAATGCTCTTGTTTCATGTTTAAGACATAATGCTCTTGGTTCATGTTCTATATGAAGACATTATGCTCTTGTTTCATGTTTATTTGAAGACATAATGCTGTTGTTTCATATTCTATTTTAAGACAATACAGTGGTTCATATTCAGGATAATTTTCATCATTTTTACACATGTATGTCTAATTCTGGAAGAGACTGAGACTGGAAATTTGGTAGGGTCAAGGCCACAGTGGGCCACACATTCGAAAACAGATTCTAATCAGTAACTCCTGAATGACTGCTCCCAGCACCTGCACCTTCTACAGGCTAGTTTTGTTTTGTTTCTTTTTGGGGTCACAGGTTCAAAGTTAAAAATTAGAAAGCAGTTTCCTATTAATAATTCTAAAATAACTTCTTCTTGGACCTTCAAGATCCAGTAGATAAATCGTATCAATTTTGTGCTCACTGTTTCAAATGTCAAGTTCACAGGTTCCTGTTCTTCTTCAGTTGTCTTCAGTCAGTCACTAGAGAATGAGAAAATCCAGGAATTTAATGAGTAGATAACTCCGCATCCAGATTTTTAGACTCGCCTTGCTGAGTAGACATTGTTGATTTCTGGTGTTAATAAGTGGGGCGTCAGTGTTATTCTGACAGTGCTTGTTTTAATCTGTATTAATATTTAAAATGATCAGTATTAACATGTGGCAGGTTCGAATCTTATGTGTACCTGGCTAGTATAGTCTTATGTTTCTTTAAGTAAGGGTTTATCAGCAGCCACGTATATCATATCTTGAGATTCAGAGTAATTACTTAAATGACACAGTAACAAGACAGAATCAGTGATACAACTTTAATTTAGGTTTTACTGAGAGATATATTTACATAGATAAAACTGTTGTCTTAGTGCAGTTTTAACATGTTTAAGGTCGGGGTAAAAAGGCTATTTTAGTATTAAAAAAAAATAAGAATTTGATTTGCTACTAAGAGACACCTGGTTCTTTTCCATGCTTAGTGTATAGCACTGCTACATGGGACCTCAGTTTAATGTCTCATCCAAAAGACGGTAATGTTAGTGGAGGAGTGGGGGATCGAACTTCATGACCCCTGGTATGCATTCTGCTTTATCCAATCAGTGTGAATGTTACCATTGTCCAATAATCAATGGGAATTATCTTTATAGATAAACATTAAATTGACTGCATCAGGACTGGAATCAACACTGTTAAGGCTTAAAGACACACAAAATATACCCTGTTACAAACACATCAAGTATAACGTATTCAGACAGTTGTATTTACACATGATATGAGCAGCATGAGTTATTTAAATCTGTATTAACACATCAACTGATCAGTATGAGTAATTAAGACTGTTGTCCCGTCTGACAGGAAATTTATGACATGAACAAAGATGCTTAATGCTTAAAAGAATTGGTGTTTCCTTCTCATTTCTTTTACCACTGAATCAGGAAATTTATAGCCAGATTTGTGTTTCCATAGCAGACAGGAATTCAGCATTTGCTTGTATGGTTCTTACTTGTAAATCTTGGCTTCACTTATCAAAGCTTAAGATGTTTATTTAATCCTCTTGAACCATACATAAACAAACCAGTGTTGAGTATTGTCTTGCCTTTTTAAGCATTGTACAATACTGTCTTGTCTTCAGACTGATATTAATCTTGATAGAGTCATAAAGCAGACAAGAAAAACATTGATGCACAGCATCTTGGTGGTTTGGAAGATTCTGAAGGCTTAAAAGTGTCTGATGCATGTAATTTCACACATACTGAATATCTGTATAACTGTTAGTACATTTAAATAGAGCAACTGTGAGTGCAATTTGAATTTATGCCACCTTGATCATTAGTAGTTTGTTAAAGCATTGCTCTAAGCACTGAGCCAATGAATTGATTCGCCTACATGTTTTGTCAGAGGTTGTATCTATACAATCGCCTACATGTTTTGTCAGAGGTTGTATCTATACAATGGCCTACATATTTTGTCAGAGGTTGTATCTATACAATCGCCTACATGTTTTGTCAGAGGTTGTATCTATACAATCGCCTACATGTTTTGTCAGAGGTTGTATCTATACAATCGCCTACATGTTTTGTCAGAGGTTGTATCTATACAATCGCCTACATGTTTTGTCAGAGGTTGTATCTATACAATCGCCTACATGTTTTGTCAGAGGTTGTATCTATACAAAAACCTTTGTGTATTATTCATGTTATTTGCTCTTCAGGTCATTATTCAATAACTGCAAAAGAAACTGGAAAAAGCAGAAATCAAATAATTCATAAATTTCAAAAATCTTATTCAATCAAATGACATATAAATGAAAATAAACTGTCAATAACAACTTACCCAAATTTTGCTATAACTTTGACAATATCCAATATAAGCACTGATATCTTGATACCAAGGGAAACTACCCTCTTCTGCTCTTACACAAGTTACAAACCATACATTGCTCTCCCTTGCAAAATTATTTTTTCTGCTGTCACTGCATATTTTGATGTTTTATTGGTGAATGAAATGTGCTTATTTGGGTGGACACTGTTTGCTGAAATTAGATTTATTTGAGGTTTATGCAGGATTTACCTGTTGCAACAATACAAATATAAACAAATTATACACTATCAGCATAAGTTGTATTTTAAATATAGCGCTCAAATCATAAACTCTTTTCACATACTACATTTCAGTTATTAGTTTTGTTTTCATGTTTTGCCATAGCATTCTCTACCCAATAAAACCCCTGGCTCCTGGCCAGACTTTGTATATCACAGTCCATACATTATGAAGATGAATATTATGATAGCTTGCAGTGTTCATTTGAAATGTAAATTTTAGATATATGTCACTGTTATGTTTAATTTTAGACTTGATGTAAACTGAAAGAAATGTACAAAATACATGTCACATACTATCAGCTTTATCTCTTTAGCTCACCTGAACGCATGTGTCGTCAACTTTTAACTTTAAACAATATTTCCTTCTTAACCTGTATGTTCAAGATGACCAAACTTAGCAGGGATGTTACTTGCATGGAGCTTTACCAAAGTTGTTCATGGCAACAAGGATGAAAAATCTATAGAATTTCTTGTTCAAAACCAGACCCAGACCCAGAAATCTAATTTTGATGTGTAGTATTGTCTCATAAACCTTTGCCAGGTTCATTCAAGTTATGTCCCTTGGCTCTTTATTGGCCCTGCCAAAGTGGTCATATTTTAATAAGGAAATATATAGGAATAATTTTAGAAGTCTTCTTGTATGAAACTGCAAAGCCCATTGAATGAGTTCAGTTGAGATTTGCCTTCATATCTAGACTTTTTGTCAGAAACTACTCTATTTTCAATGCACTGTAATAAAACTAGGATTATCACCAAGAAGTATAGATATGCAGGAAGTAATTTGCATGTGCATTCCTCAAGGCATTTTCAAAGTTATCTCCCATATAAGTTTGACTTTTTTTTCAGTGCAGATTTGCATTGACCTAATTATGGAGTTGTTCTTCAAGTTTTAAGTGCTGTCAGTCTAGATCAAAACTTTGTACATGTTATCAGTAAAAAACTGTAGCTGTGCAAGACATGTTTTTCACATACATTTTATAAGGCATTCCACAGTTATCTACCATTGAATGTCGAATTTGCACTGACAAGTTTGTGTTGCTAACTATGTTGGTCATTGGGTAGGTATTCAAAGGGTAACTCATATTCAGTGACTGTTCTAGTCTTGTCAGAAGCCATAAGGCTAAAACTTATGAAAGTTGGTTTGAAGTATTACCTAGTGGACCTCTAGCAATATTGTTCAAATTATGCTGTCTGTTAAGTTCTGGGGGGGGGGGGGGGGGTTTTGTTTTTTTCTTTTCTTTTCTTTTCTTGTTGTTGTTGTTTTGTTTGTTTTTTTAAACACTCTGGTGAACACTTAAAGTTCATCATGGCCCTCTTGTTATACTTATTCAAGAGTTTTTTCTGAGAAATTGCTTGACCTATAAGTGACATGATATCTTACAATCTCTTATTTTTGTCATTAAAACAGTTTAGATAAATAAATCCATTACTTATTAAATCTTTGAAGGCATATCAACTTATGTCATAGCCTAAGTACCCAGTCTGATGGGGGTTTTCCCCTGCTCTGTCTGAGAGTTTGATTAGCTAAGGGCCATGAATGATTCTTACCTTTATATACATTTTGAATTGTATGTTATCATCATATCAATAGTCTGGCTTAAGTACAGACATAAAGCTTGTTTGTACATTCAGTCGTCCAGACAAAATTCACAGGTACGAAACAAGTCCTGTAATAGAAGCTATATTAGACAAAGAAAATTATATAAGTCTGTCTATATATCAATCAAGTAGTTTTTAAAAAACAATGTCTGTAGAGACTCAAATGAGAGCACAACATAACTACCACAAGGTCTGTCACAGTTTCAGTTACGTTGTCTCCCTTTCTATAATAATTGCCACTTTCTACATAGCTTTAATAAACTGTTATGGATTTAGTATCTGTACCTATGGGTGTTCTTTTATGCCCCCCAGAGGGAGGGATATTGTTTTTGGTTTGTCTGTTTGTTTGTCACAAAACTTTAACTTTGACCATAACACAGAAGTCTTTCCACCTACAGCCTCCAAACTTCACAGGTGCATGCACCTTGATGAGCCCTACCCGCCACACCCACTTAGAGGAAACAGGGTTAAAGGTCAGCCCCCCACCCCCACCCCCCACCCTCAAAGGGGACATAGCGTTCATTTGAACATAGCACTTGTTTGTTTGTTTTTTAAACTACCTGCCCATATAACAAAAACATTATAGAAATATAACAGAACAAACTCAGAAGAATATCATTAAAAAGTGTTAATCTTCTTCATTAAGACCACACGTTAACATAAAACTAACAGTTCGTGAGATAAGCCAGTCCTCATTGTCATCAAATCTAGATATTTATTCCATAGTTCCACACACATGCCATTAACTTTCAGTATTGTAAATCTTTGCCAGATTTGTATAATGTAATTCAAGCACCTAACTATAACACTTTGTATATGAATTTCGTAGAAGTGATAACAAATTTCCAGTTTTCTTAGAACAGAATGGTGTCAGTTGGTCACATATTTTATGTTTTAGTTTCTTTTTAAAATAGACTGTAGAAGCACAAAGAAAGAAAGAGACTTTTGTAGCACAAAGAAAGAGACTTTTGTAGCACAAAGAAAGAGACTTTTGTAGCACAAATGAAATACAGAGATAACAAAAGAGATGTTTCTAAATGAAAGAAAAAATATTTGCTTTACAGAGATTTCAGCCCAAAAATCAAAAATAAACATTGATCTGGAAATGTATCTTTTCAGTTACTGTTTGAGATAAAAGTTTTTTGTTTTTATTTTGTAACAGTTAAATAGTTTAATCTTCACAGTGCATTAATATGAATTTATATTTTATTTATTTGTTAATTGATTGCTTGATTAGTCTATGAATTGATTGAAAATATCAGTAATGAGATTATTAATTAATCTTCTCATCTTTTGTTTACATCAATGTACTATCTATCTATCTGTTTGTCTGTTTATGTTTTACTGGGTTTTTATGGTAGAGTTAAGCATATACAAATTTGGTCAATCAATTTTCCATCTGCTCTGTTCAAATGAGATGTTATGATTTTGTGAATTTTTTCAGCCATTATTCCAAGTATTTTAACACATGTTCTTCCACAGTAACTATGATTTTAGGTTTTTAATTCTTGAGAATTGCAGCTGAGTAGGGATAGTTTTCTCTGAAAAAAGTTACAAAATATCTTAAAAATTAAATTTCCATATTTTTTGTTATTTAATTTCAAATGACTAAGACAGGTACATATGTTAGTGCATGGACACACAACCATATTTTTTGGAGTTCTTCTGACAATTATCTAATTGCTGAGGCTAAATTTTAAAGAGAGGGCCCGAGTTTAGGCCATGCCTGAATTTGGGCAAATGCAAGAACAAGGCACTTGATGTTTTAACGTCTTCGGACAATAAATATATCATTCGACATGTCAAAGATACATTACCATTTGCCAATGTTACAGTAAGTGGAATAGCTGCTGCAGGTTGTAACACCATCTAGTTCTTACATGAACTCATGGTCACCAATATCGTATTTTTGATATGTAGCTGTTGTGGTCAGTGTTGGCAGAAGGAAATTTTAATTGACAAATCATGTTACAACTTGTTAAATGTCAACAGAGGCATCAGTGTCTACAGACAAAGTCATATAAATGCTTTTCTAACAATTGCGATCTGCATCTGAACTGTTAAAAATTTAACCATGAAATGCTGTTCTAACCTGAATCTTACATTTCTCTAACCTGAATCTTACATGTGTCTTACCTGAATCTTATGTTTCTATTACCTGAATCTTATGTTTCTCTTACCTGAATCTTATGTTTCTCTTACCTGAATCTTATGTTTCTCTTACCTGAATTTTATGTTTCTCTTACCTGAATCTTATGTTTCTCTTACCTGAATCTTACCTGAATCTTATGTTTCTCTTACCTAAATCTTACCTGAATCTTATGTTTCTCTTACCTGAATTTTATGTTTCTCTTACCTGAATCTTATGTTTCTCTTACCTGAATCTTACATGTATCTTACTGGAATCTTACATTTCTCGTACCTGAATCTTACATGTATCTTACTGGAATCTTACATTTCTCGTACCTGAATCTTACATGTATCTTACTGGAATCTTACATTTTTCTTACCTGAATCTTACATGTATCTTACTGGAATCTTACATTTTTCTTACCTGAATCTTACATGTATCTTACTGGAATCTTACATTTTTCTTACCTGAATCTTACATGTATCTTACTGGAATCTTACATTTTTCTTACCTGAATCTTACATGTATCTTACTGGAATCTTACATTTTTCTTACCTGAATCTTACATTTCTCTTACTGGAATCTTACATTTTTTCTTACCTGAATCTTACATGTATCTTACTGGAATCTTACATTTTTCTTACCTGAATCTTACATTTCTCTTACTGGAATCTTACATTTTTCTTACCTGAATCTAACTTGTATCTTACTGGAATCTTACATTTTTCTTACCTGAATCTAACTTGTATCTTACTGGAATCTTACATTTCTCTTACCTGAATCTTACATTTCTTTTACTGGAATCTTACATTTTTCTTACCTGAATCTTACATGTATCTTACTGGAATCTTACATTTTTCTTACCTGAATCTTACTTGTATCTTACTGGAATCTTACATTTCTCTTACCTGAATCTTACATGTATCTTACCAGCATGTTATTTATATCTCTCAGTCTAATTACCTGTAAGTATATATTGTAACTTATATGTCTGTTACCTAAATCTTACAGATATTTTTCATGTATTATACCTGCATCTTACCTGTATTTTACATGCAGTGTGATTTTGACTTTAAAGGCAATATTTTTTAAGGTTAATTTTAGATAATGGAGATTTACAAAGCAGTGTGTAGGAGTTGGTATTCTATCCTTTCATTATTCAGCTAACAGCTTGAAACTCATATATCAGCATTGATGTGTGTCGTCTCCATGGAAACTCTATTCAAGCTTCATGGTTGCAGTTTCATCTTTTGTGTTTCTGAATGAATGCTGCTGAGTGAGCAGCCATTGTAAGATA
Source organism: Cyclina sinensis (assembly GCA_012932295.1). NCBI lineage: Eukaryota > Metazoa > Mollusca > Bivalvia > Venerida > Veneridae > Cyclina > Cyclina sinensis. The sequence goes on along the minus strand of JAAONU010000001.1, from coordinate 63,339,303 downwards.
GAAATGAAAATTGTAAGAAAGTGCTATTTTATATATGCATGGATGCAGAGCAGTATGTGTCAGTATATGTCATACATGCTCTTTGACCTCAATAAATTACAACCATCTAATGCCCAGGAATATCTGTATCATAGACCCAGGCAGGGCTCCCGAAAACCGAAAATTTGTCGGTTTTGACCGAAATTTATCTCTCTGGACTGATTTTGATGTCCAAAAGTCCTTAAAAAATCGGTCCAGATAATTTCCAAAAAAAAAAAATCTGTATAACTTTTCATAAAACAGTCAAAATCTCATAGGAAAAACCTCAATTGATCGCTAATCCGGTACTTCACACCTATCATAAAACTGTCACTGTTGCCCGTGGCAATTATCACCAATTAACTTGTAAAAAAGTTTAAGTGTGCTTGATTTGCAGCTGGCCAATCGATTAAAGTTGACCGGCTCAAACTGTGAAATATAATTTTATCGAAATCAAACTCCTAGCAGCGGTTACTTCCCCTGATCAGTACAGAAAACAGTTAAGGTAGCAAAGGAGTTTGCATCGAAATAGGCGATAACTGTTGTCTGCTAAATTTCATTAAGGGCTTAATAGTAATTGTAGTGGCTAGCTGCAGCATAAAGCACACTTAAAAATATCAGTGACTAGTTTGACGTTGTAAAATTAGCTTTAATTCTACTTTCGCTTTGAAAAACACATTTTCGTGATGTCAACTCAAATTGTTCTAATGGGGGGGGGGGGGGGGGGTGTCGAGGTCAAAAGGGGAGGTGTCGAGATTTCAAAATTTTAGGAGCCCTGGACCCAGGGCATAGGAAAAGTTATTAATAGTTAATTATAACCACAGGGAGTTTTTCAGAGTGCAACAAAAATCAGAGTGCAAAAAAAAAAAATTAACTGAGCAGCAGAATATAGAATTATTATGAGTTAGAAAATTAGAAATAGACAGTATCTTGCAGTGCTCTTGCAAAGCACAGACCAATAAGGGAATGTTTCATGAGGTAGGCCAGAAATATTTGTGAAGATGTACCAGGTACTTTGAATGGCAATTTAAGTAACTGGTACAGAAACCTTTGTTTGATATCTCAGATTTCAGATTAATGTAAAGAATGTGTATCCAGTTGCATCATCTTTGCTGCTGAGAAGTTAAAATGTAGATCATGATAGAGATTTGGATCAAGAATTGTATTTAAAGACAGAAAGATTATAATTACATAAAGTAAACATGATACGAGAATTAATCAAACAGTATATTTTGCATTATAATCTGCTTATCAATCCCTGTCACAAGAGCAGGAGTGGGATACACGAATGGTCTTCATCCATCTGTCTGTCTGTCCACATTCGTGTCAACACCATAACTTTCAAACTGTTTGCAAGATTTTGTAATAACTTGACACAAATATTAACCATCATGAGACGAATTGCAGAGCACAACAACCAGGTCTGTATCCCATAGTCAAGGTCTCATTTAGAGGGCCATAACTTCCTCAAGCATGAAAGAATTTCAAAATAACCTAGCAAAAATGTCACCATCATGAGACAATCTGCAGAGGTTAACAACCAGGTCCCTGGGTGTATAGATCAGCCTTTACAAAATTTAGGTGTATCACCACTAAGAATAGAAGCAGGTTGTTACGAAAATATTGAAGTGGTAAACAGAAAATGTTTTAACTGTCCCGATACTGTTGAAGATGAAAAGCATGTACTGCTTTATTGTTGGGTTAGTATAGTGGCAAAGAATATGTTGCAGAGGCATCTGTAGCCGAAGATTTTTGGACATTCTTATTCTGCGGCCCTCCAGTTCTATCTGCCACCCCATTTGCAGCCTTACAGTCAATGTTTTCTAGGGAGGATACCAGAATTTAATATTTGTTTGTGTTTTTAGTTAAATTTAACAAAGAAATTGATTGTAATATATATATGATTTTCCATAATTTTTAATAACAACAGCAGTGAAATTGAAAATTATTTACTGCATGTACAACAAAAGACCTACAATCCCCTAGAAATTTGAAAATGCCTGTAATGCCAGCAGGTGATGCAAGCATTGCTAAAATAACTATGTATTGGTCTACCTATTTGAGCTTATTTATCATCAGTACTGATTGCCCATATGACCGTCGCCCTGTGAAGAGGTTGTTTGGGGATAGTGCACAATACAGAAAGCTTCCCATTCAAATGACACCTCTGGTTCTTTTCCATGCTAAGTGTATATTATAATGTACACTGGAAATTTAAGTCTTGTAAAATTAAGAACTGTTATGTTGTTCCCTTTTTTATTATTATTTACAATACTTTAATAAATATTTTCTAAAATTAGATGATAGTAATTTAGTTCTCAAAGATTATATTTTATAGTGTATTCATTATATCCTGTGCTTGTAAAGACTTATAATATTATATATTGTAATAAAATTACTCGCTAACTTTGTTTACACTCTGACAGTATTTATTTACATGGGCAAGAACATAACTATCACTATCATAAGAAATATTTCCTCAAGGTGTGATCACATGTACAATCAATTATTGGGCATAACCCATTGGATGGATTTTTAAGCAGCCAACTTGTCCAGTATATAATGATACAAGGATATGGTCCCTGCACTCAATAATAATACGTCAGTGAATAATCAAAATATTTCTGATGATGATAAAATAATTGCAATACTTTCTAGTGAAAGTCTTGTATATCTATCTGCTAAAGCCTGCCATCATATTCTACTTGAAAGGAAAAGTAATAAGTGAATAGATAGTTGCATTAAGTAATGGTTACATTTTAAAATCTGTAACTATGTATAGTCTCATATAACTCAAATATGAGTGACATTTATGTACAATGGTTTAAGTTTTTATGCCCCAACCAGTTTGTGGGGAGGTGCATATAGATTTGCCCATGTCCTTCCATCATGCTGTCGCACAGTCCACAGTATTTAGACCAGTTTGTGTCACGTGTAACTCCAAACATTTATTGGAGATCTGCAGGCTTAGGATCACTAATACAGCAAAAATAGCATTTTTAGCTCACTATCAAAATGTGATACCATTTCTAATGGGCAGATAACCCAAAAATTTATTTTTGCAAAGTTATTCCCCTTTTTGACTTAAAACTTCATGGTTTACCTTTTCTGTTAATATCCGTTTCTCATAAAATGTCAGATATATTCCCTTCAAACTTAGAATAATTGATCACCAGCAAGACCCCTTCAAAAATTGTTGTACTAATGTCCCTGGGTCAAAATTAGCCCCACCCCAGGGGTCACTTGATTTTGCATTGACTTATTTAGGAAAAAACTTCTTAACTTAGAAATAAACTATTTACTTACATGGGATGGTAGGTACTTCCCCCCACCTCTGCCCCAATTTCTTTTTTTTTTATTCCCCCAATGGGAGGCATATAGTAATTGCACTGTCTGTCCGTCTGTCTGTCCTGTAAAATCTTGTCCTCGCTTCATCTCCAAAACCACTTGAGGGATTTCATTGAAACTTAATAGGAATGTTTGTCACCAAGCCTAGTTGTGCATATCGTCAGAAGGTTCTGCTCTATTTTTTTTTTTTGGCAGAGTTATGGGCACTTAATCATTTTTTTTACTCTAACTTCTATATTTTCCACACTTCATCTCCAAAACCGCTTGGGGGATTTCATTGAAACTTCACAGGAATGTTTGTCACCAAGCTTAGTTGTGCATATCATCAGGAGGTTCTGCTGGGATTATTTTTGGCAGAGTTATGGTCACTTAGTCATTTTTTGCTTTAACTTCAATATTAAAATCTTCTCCACACTTCTTCTCCAAAACTGCTGGAGGATTTCATTGAAACTTTTCAGGAATGTTTGTCACCAAGCCTTGTTGTGCATGTCATCAGGAGTTCATGCTCAGATTATTTTTGGCAGTGTTATGGGCACTTAATCATTTTTACTCTAACTTCTGTATTAAGATCTTGTCCATGCTTCATCTCCAAAACTGCTGGAGGATTTCACTGAAACTATAAGGAATGTTTGTCACCAAACCTAGCTGTGCATATCATCAGCAGTTTCAGGTCGGATTATTTTTGGCAGTGTTAGTCTTAGTCTTTTTTTACTATAACTTCTATGTTAAAATGTTGTCCAAGTCTTAGATACCCTTGATTACTATTTTTCTTTTACAACAGCTATATAACCAACCCTCATCATATGGGCTGTACTGAGAATAACAACTCTTTGTGTATGCTTATCCTAGTGACATTTATTGATAGGATTAACTGAAAGAATATAAAAACAAGCATAAGCACATTGTAGAGACAACCAACATCTGACTAGACATACAAGACAAGATTTTACGGACATCTGACTAGACATACAAGACAAGATTTTACCAACATCTGACTAGACATACAAGACAAGATTTTACCAACATCTGACTAGACATACAAGACAAGATTTTCATTTAAGCAGTGCAAATTGACATGAAAACATATATAATTTCTTTAACCTTACAAGTTGATATGAAATACCAACAGGTCCTGAGGTTGACATAATACTGTTAGGACAATATTCTTAATCATAACAATGCGGTGGTAAAAGAAAGATACATAAATGTGTTGATATGCTGTCCTTATAGAACAATACAGAATAATGAAGTTACAGGCTTTAACTAAAGGCTGTGTTCTTAATAGTCGCTTGAAATGCAAATTCACCATTCATTACATAAAAATTATAATCAGTCAGGATACTAGCTACTTCAGCCACTAAATAGAGTGGCATTGAAGAAAACTTCTTTTAAAACGTAAACTAGAAATATCTTTCAGTTATGTTTTAATGAATTATGTGAGCATATTCATTTTGAAAACAATGAATTTTTTTAAAAGACTGGCAAGGGAGGCAACTTTGTATTTCACACGTGACTTCCACAAAAATAGAAGGATCAAAATTACATTATACTCGCAAATACTCGTTATTATAATGACCAAATCATTACGTATGGTTAAACACCACTAAACAGCAGTTATATGGATTAATTGGCAGCTGGGGATTAAGACTGCTTACATGTTGTATTAAGCAAAGTTTGAAATGATAAGAATATCGTACATTTTAAAAATTTTATGTTGTGACTTTTCAAGTAAATGTTATGTTAAATTGCTATATGAGGGTCTGTCTGAGTGTGCACTGTAATTGCACAAAGTTTATATAGTAAAAACGGGGTAAGCATTCTTTTGTACTGACATTATGATAATAAAGTGACCCAAGAAAAGAAACTAATCAAAGATGAAATTGAAATTGGTAGACTTGGAGTAAGGGATACTGAAGACCAAACATATTTATTCGTCAGACTGTCTTACTGCAGTGATATTATTTCCCCCTCCCCTCCCCCAACCCCACCCCCTTGCCTTTATTGTAACCACATAGACACTGATCTCTAAAATCCAATTTTCCTGTAAATTTCTTGACAAGCTATCAAGCTATTTACAGTACCTGGTTTATATGAGTTCTGAATGTTGTTTGAAAAACTATCTAACATGAATTTGGAACAAAACTGTGTGATTATTTGGGATTGAAAGAGTATTCACCATTTCAAACATTCACAATACCTGTTGATGATAAATATGTAATGTAGTATATTTCCAGTATTTTGTTTTGTTTCAGGCAATCCGTGTATTTTTTCTGGTGCGGGACTTGTCACTGTCACTGTTACAAGAGGAAGAGACACAATTACCTCTCACCAAAGATAAAGACTGTGTCAAAATTGACAATATATTAGATCTCAGTAAGTTACTGAAATTCTCTTTAGCTCACCTGAGCATACTAAAATCACCTTTATACAATTAACTCACCTGAAATTTAAGTTGTCTTAAGCTTGTTTAGTTTACCGAAGTGCATTTAGCTCATGATCACTTGAGGATATAAAGCTCACAGGGGTATGTTTAGCTGACCTGGTATATTTTAGATTTCCATTGCAGATTAATCTTGTTTTCATAGCAAATTTAGGCCACAATTTGTCAGCAAAATTTCTCTGAATTATGTTGTCTACTCATTCTAGGAAATATAAATAGACTGTTATAAATAGAAGTTTGCATTGTTCAATTTCTTGGTATTTTTACATTATGGCTGATATGGCTATTGAGAGAAAATCCTATAAATATGATTTTTTTTTTTTTTTTTTTTTAAAGCAATTGGTGGATTGGTTGTTTCTGAGTACACATTCAAATCATCTTGTAAATAGTTCACATATCTCTTATTAAGAAGTCATATACACTGGGACGCCATTATAGCGCTTTACTTAGGTGGAGTCCAAGGTTTCAGACCACGATATATACAGGGTTCCTATATATAATGCGCCTACCGAGATCGTATAGTTGACCTGTTGAATTTGCTAATATTAACCCACCCACCTATTTAACATGTAACTGTATCATAATGTTAAAGTTAAAACATTCAAAAGAACCAAATTTGTTTGTAAACCACTCAAGATACATTTTATATAGAGAAAAATATTATTTGGTAAAATATTACCAGCTTTGTTTAAAAAAACAGATAAAAATCGCATAAGAAAAGTGTAAACATAAGCAAATCCCGGGAAAACCATGGCGTAAGCATTACGAAAGTAAAACCGTGAAAATCGGTAAGTTACAATGTGTAACGCTGCACGTAACTCAAGGTACCTATTTTGATGTATCTACCCGTCGTTCCTGTTTTCTCTGCTGAAGAATTCCGTCATCTTTCGCTGCACTGACAGATTCTTAGCTGCAGTCCTGTAATATCTTTGTGAGATACAATGAACTTTGTGCCGTCTGATAGAAAACCCAAGGTTTTTAAACAGATTTTTGGCTTGTGATTGTTTACAGTTCATCGATGTTTGCGCATCAGAGCTGCGAATTTGAGGTTTTCATAACAGTTTGATACCTGACTGATCATGGATCACGATGAACAAAGAAGCGTATTAACACCAGACTTTGCATGCTTTTCACACTTTTCCCGCCTTAGAACGTCCTAATTACATAGTTAATTGTACTTTGCTGACACATTAATCAAGCGTTGTTATGGATACAGCACGTAAGATATGCATGTAAAATAATTATGGTCAGTGAAAAATAGGTACATCTTTTTTTTTGGGGGGGGGGGGGGGGGGGGGGAGATCCATGACCCTTGAGCGTTATACTGAGGTTAGAGTTATAACGGAGAGCATAGTAACGGGGTCCGAGTGTATGCAGGTTACTTCCCAATCAAGTATGCTAAGTTTATTATTAAAGGGGCAATACCTTTTCAAAAAGTTTTTTTTTTTTACCTTTGTAATCAAGAAACAACCCTCACCATTAAAAACAAACAGTTTATCAATGTGAAACACTCCTAACAAGTTGTTCTTTTTTTTCCTTTGAAAATATTTTTAACATGAAAGTACAAGAACAAAAACAGCTGGGTAATGCCATAATGATCATATGACTAAATGCTCTGGATCCAGCCTCATTGTAAACAAGCATGACAGATCCAGCCTCATTGTAAACAAGCATGACAGACTATTAACATTATAGTGTGTCGAGACTTTTGATGAAACATGTAGGATCCTAAGGGACCTTTCATACAATTCTGTTTTTCCTTTTTTTTCTCTAACACCTGTGTTTTTGATCTTGTGCTAATGAGTGACATTCCTGATAACAAATTATCTCCCTTACTCAGATGAAATCAAAGATAGACCAAATTGCACATTGGTCTTCTCAGTTGGAATCCTCTAACTTTATCCTTGTTTCTCTTTGTGATAGTCATGACTTTTAGTTGTGAAAATTATCACTTATATATTAAATAAAAAGTTAGGATTATCTAAAAATAGTAATAGTGTTAACAAAACATGCTGCTAAACTAAATGGGTAATCTGACTACCATTGTTGCAAATAATTAGGCTTAATTATCACCATACCAAAAATAAAAATAGGGATGAAAGCAGAGGAATCCAAATGGAAGGACCAATGTAATATCAGAGAGTATTCAGGGTAGATAATCCACTAATGTCCCCCATTGGGTCAACCATGACAAGCAATTTTTTAAAGTTAATTAACTGTTGCATGCATGTGAGGGAGTATGAAAAATAAATACTGGAAATTCACAGAGTTAAAAATAGCTTTTATTAACTCCACTTTTCTAAGAAAAAAGGTGGAGCTATTGCTATGACCGTCTCTTCTGTTCAGAGTTAACCTTTGTTTAACCATTTGTTAACCTTTTTGTTAAGGGTCATTTCTCAGAAATTATAAAAGCTATTCACTTCTAACATAGGAAAAAACTTTTTATGGCAGAGCACAAAGCTTAGAACTAAACTATTTACTTAGATAGGATGGGTAGTTACTCCCCTGCCCTGATCAGCCTTAACACTTCTTTGGTCAGGCCAGAACACTCCAAATTAGACCAGAATCTGATTTGGCTGAACCACTTCTATGATCAGGCTAAACACTTCTCTGATCAGGCCAGAACACTTCTCTGATTAGGTCAGAACTCTTCTCTGATCAGGTTAAACACTTTTCTGATTAGGCCAGAACACTTCTCTGATTAGGCTGAACACTTCTCTGATCAGGCTAAACACTTCTCTGATCAGGTCAGAACACTTCTCTGATTAGGCTGAACACTTTTTTATCAGGCTAAACACTTCGCTGATCAGGCCAGAACACTTCTCTGATTAGGCTGAGCACTTCTCTGATAAGGCCAGAACACTTCTCTGATTAGGCTGAACACTTCTCTGATCAGGCTAAACACTTCTCTGATCAGGTCAGAACACTTCTCTGATTAGGCTGAACACTTTTTTATCAGGCTAAACACTTTGCTGATCAGGCCAGAACACTTCTCTGATTAGGCTGAGCACTTCTCTGATAAGGCCAGAACACTTCTCTGATCATGCCAGAACACTTCTCTGATTAGGCTTAGCACTTCTTTATCAGGCTAAACACTTCTCTGATCAGGCCAGAACACTTTTCTGATTAGACTGAACACTTCTTTATCAGGCTAAACACTTCTCTGATCAGGCTGAACACTAATGTAGGGCTAGTGAGAGAAGCTGGTAGAGAAGCTGAAGTTGCACACACAGACAAATATATCTGACACAGTTTTACTCATTAAGGATTCATTAGTTCTTTGCATCAAACTTCTGTTACTCATTTGTTAACAAAACTGTACTAGAGAGAGGTATACAAAATGAAAGAATAGTGATAACTGACCACATTTATATGATTGTTATATTTTATTTTACAAAAAAATCAAAAGAAATGAGAGTAATTGTGGCAGTTATCTAATACATCTTTAAAACACCTTAGTTCGAAAAACGGGACGTATTATGGGAACGCCCTTGAGGGTTAGGGTTAGGGTTGTCCGGAGCATATCTCCTACACGCATGGAGGGTTTTTAATGAAACTTCACAGAAATGTTCACCACTATGAGAAGCCACATCGCGCTCAGGAATCAGGTCTCTAGGTCAAAGGTCAAGGTCACATTTAGAGCTCATTGAAACATGCTTGTCCGGAGCAAAACTTATACTAGCATAGAGGGATTTCAATTAAACTTGGCACAAATGTTCACCATTGTGAGGCGGAGTGTCATGCGCAAAATTAAGGTCCCTGCAGCCAAGGTCAATGTCACACATAGAGTTCAAAATTCAGATAAAAATATGAAGAGGAGTATAGGGACCATTTAGTCATCATTTATTGAGGGATTGTAACACAAATGGTCATTATCATGACTACAGCTGTGACACATGTAACGGAGGTCAATATATGCAAGGTCAAGGTCACTAAAGATGATGAAATATCCAGATTTTGTCTGGAGCATATCTCCTACATGCATGGAAGAATTTTTATAATATTTTATAGAAATGATCATCACCATGAGACGTATTGCTCCACACATGATCCAGGTCTCTAGGTCAAAGATCAAGGTCACACTTAGAGCTAATTGAAAAACCCTTGTCTGAAGCAAAACTTCTACATTCATAGCGGGATTTTAATATAACTTGGCACAAATGTTCACCATTGTGAGTTGGAGTGTCACACGCAAAATTCAGGTCCCTGCGACCGAAGTCAAGGTCAGACATAGAGGTCAAATTCAGATAAAAAGATGAAGATGTGTATAGGGACCATTTAGTCATATTTATTGATGGATTGTAACACAAATGGTAACTATCATGACTACAGGTGTGACACATAATTTAGGTTAATATTTGCAAGGTCAAGGTCACTAGAGATGATCAAATATCCAGATATTGTCAGAAGCATATCTCCTACATTGATGGAGGAGTTTTAATGTTACTTTATAGAATTGTTCACCGCCATGAGACGTAGTGCCCTGCACATGGACCAGGTCTCTAGGTCAGTGGTCAAGGTCACACATAGATCTCTTTGAAAAATGCTTGTCTGGAGTAAAACTTCTACATGCATTGAGGGATTTTAATATAACTTGGCACAAATGTTCATCATTGTGAGGCTGAGTGTTGTGCATAAAATTCAAGTCCCTGTGACCAAGGTCATGGTCACACATAGAGATAAAATTTCTGTTAAAAATATGAAAATATGTATAGAGACCATTTAGTCAACATTAGATTTGATCTTCACTAACATCACACCTGTTCAGACAGGTGTTCTAGAGATGTACTTTACTGACCACAAGGCTGTTTGGATTGCTATATAACATCCAAGGTATGATATTGTCACAATTCTAGAGATTTTGGGGGTTACATAAATGTACTAAAATCTCACATTACTGTTAGTGTACACGATTATATTCAAGTGACCATACACTTCAAATATTTATGGTGTATGAAATAATATTGCATTGTTTAATTTGGGCTTGTTACATCTTGGTAATGAATCTTAATTTATATCAGTTAGGGTCCTGTGCATATCTTCCCTACTAATTTGTTTGAAGGTTCATTTAACAATACAGTGCCAAGAATAGAAACTTGCTTGCCAGCTAACACTTCTTATCCATGATGCCCACATCTCCACCTAAAGCTTTTGTGATGAGCATATCTTGTGACAGTGTCACCCTTGATGGTATTAGATTCCTAATACTGTACCTCCTCTCTGAAGAGTATTCAGTTCCATTAATTTGTGTAGGACTGAGACATCTTCACTGAAGGATGTGGGTTCAATCCCCACTCAAGCCAAATTTTTTTTCTCTTGTTTCTAGCAGTTTTACATTGTTTTGGTTTTAACAACAGTAACTTTTATAGAATTTTAATTCAGTCTCTTTTGTTTTAAATATATTTCAATTGTAACAAAGCTTTTCAACATGGTAAATTGATGAAATCATCTTGAGCTTTTCAGATGGCCCTGTGTCCGTAGTGTCGTGAAGTGGCATCCGATATTTCTTTAAACAACATCTCCTTAACCACCAAGTCCAAAGTTGATTAAACTTTGCTGAGATGTTTCTTGCATGAAGCTCTACGAAAGGTGTTCAAAGAATTGAATTCCATTAAGAAATCTGGTTGCTGTGGTAACAGAAAGGAAAACCTGCCCTGGGGGTCGTGTTATTTTACATAGGCTTATATAGGGAAAACTTTGAAAGTCTTCTAGTCTGAAACTGCAAAAACTAGAGCTAAGATTTTTTGCATGGAGCATCATCTATAGGTATTCTACCCATTTTGTTCGAATTATGCCCCTGGGGTCATTAATGGCTCTGCCTGTGAGTCGTTTGATTTTACAAAGGCATATATAGTGAAGACTTAAAAAATCTTCTTCTCTGAAACTGTATGCTCTAGAGCTTAGATATTTTTTATGTTGCACTGTCTGGTAGAACTCTACCAAGTTTGTTCAAATTATGTCACTGGGGTCAAAATTGGCCACACCTAAGGGGTCACATGTTCCTTTTTTTTTTGAGAAACCGTAAGCTATAGACCCTAGATATTTTGCATGGAGCTTCAACTAAAGTTCTCTATCAAGATTGTTTGAATTATGCCACTTGGGACTTAATGGCCCTGCCCTGGGGTAACACGACTTTTCACAGGTTTATATAGGAAAGATTTGGAATAGACCATATGCTTTAGAGCTAAAAAATTTTGTATGTTGTATAATCTAGAAGACCAAAACTCCGGGGGTCCTATTTGTGTAAAATAATTGATCTTTGAAAACCTTCTTGTGAAAAACCTTAAGCTATAGACCTTAGATATTTTGCTTGAAGCTTCATCTTGGGATCTTCTACCAAGATAATTCAAATTATGCCCATGTGGTTATTAAGGGCTCTGTCTGGGGGTCACATGATTTTACATTTATAGTCTTATATAGGAAAGATTTAAAAAATCATCTTATCTTAAACTCTTTAGAGGTTAGATAATGTGGATATTGTGGATGTTGCATTGTCTAGTGGTCCTCTTTATTTGAAATACATCCATGGGGTCAAAACTGGCCCCAACTTGGGGGTCCTATTTGTGTAAAATATTTAACATTTGAAAATCTTCTTGTCTGAAACCTTAGAGGTCATGCTCAGAAGGCATTCAGGATAATTTAAATATTTGGTATATAGACACCTTGCATGAACCCCATTCATTAGATTGGGGTAAAGGTCACCAAGGCTTAAATTAGATTTATCTACTTTACCTCATAGAGCCTTCATTTATTGACCAATATCTTTGATATTTGGTATGTAGGTTTCTTGTATAGACTTCTTCCCTTAGGTTTAAGGTCACTGGGTCAAGGTCATCATAACTAATAATAGGTATTTCTACTTTCTGTCATAGAGCCCTTATTTATTGACTGATATTTTAGATATTTGGTTTAAAAATCTTCAATTAGAAAAAGTGATATGTATATGCAACTGCTCCTTATGTTTGCTTAAGAGCAAACCCACAGCAAAAGTACTCAGGTGAGGGATCCAGGGCCATCATGGCCCTCTTGTTGAATGTATCTTCAAAATTGTAATACTAATCTAGCACTTAATAAAATTTTATGAACAAAAGTTTCCAAAAAGTATAATGAAAATAATCATATACATGTATATTGAAAGTCTTTTTTAAAGCAGCAATGGTATTCGCTTTTATGCATTGTAACAAAAATTGATATATGTGTTTTGTCAATAAGAATTATAGTAGGTTTCAAATTGAACCATATAGGTGATATTTATGTTCCCCGAAGGGCGAGCATATAGTTGCTGCATTGTCTGTCCATCCATCCCGTCCGTTCGTCCGTCATAATTGTCCAGAGCATAACACAAAAACTATGAGAGATATCAAGACAAAACTTCATAGGTAGTTAGATCTCATTAAGGAGCAGTGCAGTGCACAAGAACCATAACTCTTGCTTTATTAATTTTTGGGTTATTGCTCTTTGAAATTTCTCATACTTAGTTTTTGTCTGGGGCATATCTCACAAAGTATAAGAGTTATCAACTTGAAACTTTATAAGTAGATAGATCTCATTGATGAGCAGTGCAGTGCACAAAAACCATAACTCTTGCTCTATTAATTTTTGAGTTATTGACTTTTGATAAGAGATATTAACATGAAACTTTATTGGTAGATAGATCTCTATTAGGAGAAGTGCAGCGTGCAAGAACCGTAACTCTATTTTGCATAATTTAGGAGTTATGCCCTTTGTTATTTTCATACTTTAAAAATAAATACATATTAAACAATAGCCCTTTTGGAATTGGCATTTATTCGGGGAGCATCCATTGGTTCTACCGATTTCTTGTTTTTATATGCTGTAGATCAGACAACCTAGTCTGTCGCTACAACTGTATTTGAATTATTTGAATTTAACACTTAAGGCCACATTTTGAATTCAGATATTACAGGTGACATTCAGAAGACAGCCATCAAGATTTTCAGTCACAATTTTTTTTTATTATTATTACTTCTAGGTCAGGTTTCAATATGTGTCACCTGGGGTTAAAAACAAGGTCACTGCATTTTCTGAGCTGTGTTTATTATAATAACTCAAGATGTTTTTTTTTTATTTTTATTAACAATTTGGTAACTTACCTTGATTTCTTTGTTCACCTTGGATGGTTCTCAGGTGAGTGATATAGGGCCATCATGACCCTCTTGTTTATCTTCATTTTTGTAAGGCTGATCATGGGGCAGAAGAGTACTCATGTGAGCGATATAGGGTCATCATGGTCTTCTTGTTTTGGGGTTTTCTTTTAAACAAAAAAAAGGTCAGGAAGTAATAGGCCAGTGCCTTAACTGATGAATTCTGCAGTCATGGCATGGGTAGATAGTTGACATTTACTTGTATTATACACAATCAAGTTATATCTCACTGTAGCATAAGTTCTGCTCCGAACCAAGAATTTGAAAAAAGCTGCTTAATTATCTGTTTGAATGAAATGATTTTAAGAACTTGTCTGTTTGATAGAAATACTTTTGAAAGGTTTAACTGTTGAAATGAAATAATTTTTAAGAGCTTATCTGTTGAAAATGGCTTATCTGTTAAAAATGAAATAATTTTTAAGATCTTGTCTGTTGAAAACGGCTTTTCTGTTGTATTGAAATAATTTTAAAGAGCTTGTCTGTTTTACTGACAGCATTTGAAAGAAGTAAGGTTTGATACAAAATTCTGCTAAATGTAAACATAAAAAATAGGAAACATACAAAAAGTGCACAGTGACAAACATTTCATTCTAAATCTAATAAACTGTATGTCTAATAGTGTGTTCTCACCGCCGATCAAGCACTCGATCAAGCACAATCAAGCAATTGGGTACTGGTCTAGCTCTGTCAGCATGCGTGATTGGGGGTGGTCGGAGTGGTTTACCATGGTTGGCAAGGCTGGGGCTTCCTACCCGAATTTTTTTGACATGTCAAAAAAATTCAAGTAGCGATCAGATAGCTAAGTGGGCGAGAAGCGATCATATAGTGATAGAGTAGAAGATCTAGTTGATCAAGAATCAATCGTGTAATGATCTAGTCAGGTATACATCTTTTACCCGATCTGTACATGATCATCTCGACTTCTGCTCGAGCATTATCTGATCGCAACCCGATCAACTCAACCTCTGTTCAATCTTTTGTCCAGAATAACTAGACTACTACCTGACTGCTACACGACTGCACACAATCGCTTCCACATAGTTATTCGACCATACACAAGTTCATGTGACCAAAACAATGAATGTTTGAAGATTTTATTCTTAACAATTCAATACACGACCATTCACGACTCGATTACGATCATTACGATCTGGTTGGGTGGAAATCTGGCAACGATCGAGCAGAGGTCCAGTTAGTCTAGTTGAGATCGTGTTTGGCTCTCATATAAGTCTGGGTGATCGAGGAGAAGTCGGGATGTTGGTCAGGTTGTTGTTGAGAAGAAGTCGTAAAAATCGTGTAGGGTCGACTTGAGGTCATGTAGGAGTCATTAGTGTGCATTTAATCGAGCATGTTAGGGTTTTGTCTGGGTATTTATGTGATCGGAACAATCGAGTTGATCTGATTGGCGGTGAGAACACAGCTTAATATTTGTTTGCTGAAATCTTACACTGTTCAGTAATATATTAGAGCTGTAATTCACCGATATTTTATATTATTATTGGAAAAAATGGTGCAACAATCAACTTCAAAACAGATAACAAGGAAATTGAGGGGAAAAACTTTGTGTAACAATGCCTTTCAATAAAAAGAATGTTATCTTTATAAATGGTAGTGAAAAAGCAGTTGTACAAAATGAATAGATTTGTAGAATAAGACCTAGATAATGTTAACAATTCAACTAATCTGGGAGAGAGGGTTTAAAGGAAACAGTAGATCTTTGGCAATTAATAACAGAGGCAAGCTGATTGTATTGAATATCATTCCCTTCCAGGTTCAGTCAGAAAGTTTGAAAATACACAGTTATCATGACTTACAACTTACAAAAATTATTTGATATAAAAGGTACAAATTACAGAAAACCTTTTTTTTCATAGATTAGCAAAGGTATAGTACAGCACTTCTACTCCCTTTGCGTATCAGCTAGCTTTTATGGTGACATGGTAGTGTTAATAAAGTAATCCAATTTACCCTAGTTCAAACCCAGCTTGGGGCAGGTGGATTTTTCCAGGTTACATTTGGCATCTAGCATAAATAACTCATGAGTGAAGATGTGATAACACCCTTAGAAAGTCCCATAGACATTCATTACTCCAAGAATTCGAGTACAAATTATGAGGCGAGGGTGTATGTAGCAAAAGTATAAAAGAGCACTTCTACTCCCTTGCATATAATCAGCTAGCTTTAATGGAGATGTGGTAGAGTGTCCACTTAGGAAAAAAGATACCTGAGTTAAAACCCAGCTCGGCGAGATGGATTTTTATGCCCCCACCACTTTGGGGGCGCATATAAATTTGCCCTTGTCCATCCATCGCTGTTACTCTGTTCCACTATCATGCTGGTTTATGTCATGTGTAACTATGCCATTGTAGTACACCTACTTCAGCTGTAAACACTGATGTGCCATTGTAGTACACCTACTTCTGCTGTAAACACTGATGTGCCATTGTAGTACACCTACTTATGCTGTAAACACTGATGTGCCATTGTAGTACACCTACTTCTGCTGTAAACACTGATGTGCCACTGTAGTACACCTACTTATGCTGTAAACACCGATGTGCCATTGTAGTACACCTACTTCAGCTGTAAACACCGATGTGCCTTTGTAGTACACCTACTTCCGCTTTAAACACTGATGTGCCATTGTAATACACCTACTTCAGCTGTAAACACTGATGTGCCATTGTAGTACACCTACTTCTGCTGTAAACACTGATGTGCCATTGTAGTACACCTACTTCCACTGTAAACACTGATGTGCCATTGTAGTACACCTACTTCTGCTGTAAACACTGATGTGCCATTGTAGTACACCCACTCCAGCTGTAAACACTGATGTGCCATTGTAGTACACCCACTTCCGCTGTAAACACTGATGTGCCATTGAAGTACACCCACTTCTGCTGTAAACACTGATGTGCCATTGAAGTACACCCACTCCAGCTGTAAACACTGATGTGCCATTGTAGTACACCCACTTCAGCTGTAAACACTGATGTGCCATTGTAGTACACCCACTTCAGCTGTAAACACTGATGTGCCATTGTAGTACACCTACTTCAGCTGTAAACACTGATGTGCGATTGTAGTACACCTACTTCCGCTTTAAACACTGATGTGCCATTGAAGTACACCTACTTCAGCTGTAAACACTGATGTGCCATTGAAGTACACCTACTTCAGCTGTAAACACTGATGTGCCATTGAAGTACACCTACTTCAGCTGTAAACACTGATGTGCCATTGTAGTACACCTACTTCAGCTGTAAACACTGATGTGCCATTGAAGTACACCTACTTCAGCTGTAAACACTGATGTGCCATTGTAGTACACCTACTTCAGCTGTAAACACTGATGTGCCATTGTAGTACACCTACTTCAGCTGTAAAGTACACCTACTTCAGCTGTAAACACTGTTTTACCATTGTAGTACAATTAAAGCAGGTAGATTCTAATGCTGAAAAGCAGGTAGATTCTAATCCTGAAGTTACATGAAAATATCAGTCCCTTTCATTTTTTTTGTGTAGACATTATTATTTAGCCATTTCTTTCAAAGATACAATTTGTGACCAGTAAAACTGAAGCTTTAACAAACAGACACATCAAAGAGGTGTTACCCTGCCTTAGAAGGCCACTGAAGATCTTGACCCTTTCAAAGCTGTAAAGTCTGGTGGACTTGGTTTATTATTTGCTTGCCATAATTCAAGTTCAATTCAGACAGTTAATAATATTTATTTTACCCTACCCAAACAAATAACAGTGTTCTGTAAATGAGATGAATTCTTTATCTGTCATACTCGGACTGATGTATGTTCTTAATCTGACACACTAGAATTATTCTTATGCCGTAGTCATTGAACTTTATATGTTTTACAAAATTCAGTTTTTTGTGCCTGCCAGTAATATCAATTTAGTTACATAATTCAAACATCATATTTTCTTTCGTTTAATAAACACTCACCTCTGAATAAAAACACACACATGCTGTTACTCATATTCAATGATCTGTAGTAACTTCATCTGAAACCATTTTGAAACATTGTGGAGCCAGAAAATAAAGTCCTTTTTAAACGATAATGGTAACATTTCCTCCTACAAGGCAAACGTGACAGATCTATGACATCATCTGCTTAAGTTGCTGCGATAACTTTACAGAAAATGAATTATTTAATCTTAAATAATTAGTTTATGAGTTACTATTATTTATTAGTTTTGAAGTACAAACAACATTCTTTCAAGTAAGCATGTTCTACTGATTTGTTTCTGAGTAATACAAGTTAAGTTGAAGTGCCTTTTCCTGTGAATTGTTAATTGGGCTTGAAGTATCACTGTAGCCTTAATTAACTGCATCTGTATTTGATAAGGAAATTAAGGTAACAATGAAGTCTTAGTGCTTTGTCTGGAAGTTCCAGCTGGAGTTACATACCATTGAAGTTTCTGCCACATGATTACATTATGGCTCTGGTTGTGTCTAGAATGTTTGTCACAGTGCTGTGGAGCTAAGTAGAAATAAGTTAACCAAAACTTAAATGGTATGTCATGCACTTAACCGAGGCCTGATATTAAATTAAAACTTATTTGTATGCAAGTGAATGTTGAGAACATTATAATTTCATCATAGACAATATACTTGCTATGGCTGCTTTCAGGCTGGTCAGACATGTCTTCTCGCTGACACAATTTAGCAACTTTTGAAGTTGAGTTAATTTTTAGATTCATGCATGTGACCTCAGAGAAGTTGAGTGATCTACACTTCTACAAATGCAGTAGGATTGATTTAACTGGAGTAAAAAAATTGGGAAGAAAAAAAATAGGTCAAGCATGAAAGATACTTTTTATAGACTACAGCTAAGTTCTGACTAGGAAGTGTTTTGTGCTATGTAGGTCATCGGATTAGAGTTGAAAATAATAGATCTTATTATGAGGTAGGTATAAACAGAAAATAATGGGAAGCACCTTGGTAATCATTGAAATGACAAGGAAAGTAAATCTTAGTCTTTCTGCAGAAACAGGAAGAACATTTTCCTGTTTCTTCAAGATCCTGTCACTAGTGAGCTGCTTACTGAAGTGGCATATCCGTTGAAACATAGCAAATTATTGGAACATGAACATATACAGTCTTGCCCTTAAATTACTGTAGACATTGATATAATTTATTATTACTATTTCTGTGTCTTTTTATTTTTTCTGTCCTGTTATTTTGTAGAAACACAGAAAAAAAGATGTCAGGTACTCAGAGAGAATATTCGTATATAAATCTGAATTATTGTGGAAATGTTCTACAAACCTGTATAAATAAAGCACTCTATCAATGTTCCATAAAATAATGAAATAGTGACAGACTGATCACATTTATTATTGGTAATTAGATCATTATTTTTCAAGGTGTTAGATAACTGCAAGTTATTTACCGGTAAAAGTATTGATGGCCTCAGAGAAAACTTTATCTCTAGTATTATACAGACAATAGACCATGTTTAAAAGTTATGGTAACTAATGTTTTTGTCATGTACATAAACCATAATGTACAGCCCTGATGAATACAACTTGATCTGCCTTTATAGTTCATGACAGTGAGACCACCACACACCATGATAGTCCACATTGTACCATGATTTTGGTAAATCATGTTTGTTTGTTGTTGTTTGTTGTTTTGTTTTTTTTACAATGTACATAAACGATCATGACGGTTATTCTTTTCAAATTTCTTAGTACATGTAGTTCACATAATTGAACAAAAGATGTTTTTGCCAAAAGCTATCAAGTGTTGTAATAAAAAGACTAATTAACAGAATAAATTACAACATGGATAGATTCTCTAACAGAACTCTTACAAGAAATAATATTTAGGGGTAGGTCTATGTTGCTGACCAGACCTAGCTGACCAGCTGGCAATATATACCTGGTCAGCAGAATTTGGTCAGCAAAATAGATCATGTGGTCAGCTTGCTGACTGGTCAGCAGTCAGCTGGTCAGCTTGGTCTGGTCAGCAAAATAGACCTTCCCAATATTTAGATAACCTACAATATCAGATTTTACACCTTTTTGTCCACATTTTTTTTTTCAGGTTTCCATTTGAGGTAACCCCATGTATTTACCCCGTCATAGGTACAAAATGAAGGTCTTTTTGTCCAACTTTTAGAGCACATTTCAATGATTTCTTGCCTTTAATTACTACCCCAGCTGGAGCTATACTGGAATCACGTCCATTGGTCAGTCAGTCAGTCAGTTGGTTGGTCTGTTAGTCAGTCCAGCTGTCCATAGGCAAAATTTGTCTGGCCTATTTCTCAGTAACAATTGCTCTGATTTTAATAATACTTTGCAAGAATCATAAGTATCACGCCAGTGCATACCCTTATGTTCCCTCCAATGTTTTGTCACTGAGTATTTTTGGTTTTTTGTGGGTGTAAATAAGACATTTAATTTCTGACTTCATTCTCTCTACAACAAAATGTACTTGAATGTTTCAGATAACAGTGACCTGATTGCCTGCACGGTTGTTACCAGGGACAAGTAAGTAGACTTTTGTCCTCTCAGTTAAAATAAGAGATTCTGTTTAAAAAAGCAATAATCCTGGACACGCGTGTTTTGTGTTTATGCAGATTTCTATGGTATTTTTTATGCCCCCGAAGGGAGGCATATAATTTTTTAACTGTCTGTCCATCTGTCCGTCAGTCCGTCCGAAAATTTTAACATTGGCAATAACTTTCTTATTAGTAAGTGGATTTACTTCATATTTGGACACAACACCCCTTTGGACAAGACCTTTCCACTGACTGATATTAATTTGATCTTGACCCCTGAATGACCTTTTCCTTGAAGATCCAATTGTCCAAAAACTTTAACATTGGCAATAACTTCTTTATTAGTAAGTGGATTTACTTTATACTTGGACACAACACCGCTTTGGACAAGGCCTTCCCACTGACCTATATTTGTTTGACCTTGACCCCTGAATGACCTTTACCTTGAAGATCAAATTGTCAGAATACTTTAACATTGACCATAACTTTCGTATTAGTAAGTGGATTTACTTCATACTTGGACACAACACCCCTTTGGACAAGACCTTCCCACTGACCTTAATTTATTTGACCTTGACCCCTGAATATCCAATTGTCCAAAAACTAATATTTGGCCATAATTTCCTTATTAGTAAGTGGATACACTTCATACTTAAGCACAGCACCCATTTGGACAAGGCCTTCCCACTGACATATATCTGTTTGACCTTGACCCCTAAAATGACCTTCACCTTGAAGATCCTATTGTCCAAAAACTTAGACATTGCCCATAACTTCCTTAATAGTAAATGGAATTACTTCATACTATTACTTGGACACAACCCCTTTGGATAAGACCTTCCCACTGATATAGTTATTTGACCTTGACCCCTGAATGACTGGTTCTCAGCTCAAAGGTCAAAGCACTACATTCGGGGGCATTGTCATCTTACAGTGACAGTTCTTGTTCTTAATAGAAATCTCCAGGAGTTAGGCTGACAAGCAAAAGACATCAAAGAATTTTTTATGCAAAGAAAAAAATTATCATTGAACAAGCAGTCACACATAATTGACTTATGGTGGTTGCTGAATTTATAATTGTATGTAAATAAGGTCTGCTTCAGATAGTTAAGTGTGTAAGTGTAGGCGGGAGATGGTGTCATTTGAGTCAGACATGTAAAGTTATTTTTTTGTTAGGGCAGTAAAGTGAAAAACCGAGATAACAGGTGTGATTCAATAACACTGGGTACAAAATAGTTATGTAAGTATATAAAAGGAATTTTCACTCATCTTCTCATCCTGCACAAACAAGCTGCTAACTTGTTCTCATGATGAGGCATGGCTGATAGTTGGGCTTAAAGGGGAGAAGGGTATCATCCAAGTTAGTCAGCTTACTTGACCAGCATAGACATCAATGCACATGAGAACTGACAAGCTTCAGAATTTCCAGTTACTTCAGTGGGAACGTGCAGGGAAGGTCTTAGCTGTTACTGCTAGATCTTGGTTCTATTCATTTCAGGATATTGGCTTTTGCCTTGATCTTCTAGTTTTGATATGTGTAATTGAATTCAGTTTTTATTTTTACACAAAAAAAGTACAATTGATACAGCTTCATATAGATGACCTACTCAGCATTTCCTGGAATTATCTGATTCTCTAGACAGATTGTTTCCATGAATTCCTACAGACAAACATCAGTTTCCATAAATGGCAAACAGCCTTCTGCAGTACATTGAGTTTTCTAGGAAATGAGCATGAGTTTGTAGAAATGCTAAATTGGTTTTTTAGTTCTGATGTCAATGTTTATGATCAGAAACCTTTGTAATGTGTTATATAAAAAATCAGTCTTCTGTGCATACCACTATAGCAGATGGAAAATACTGGATTTAGTTAGGACAAAAACAGTTCCTAATTGCATTTGTCTGAAATAAAAATGATTTTTATCATGCAAGATGAGCCAGTCAGTTTCTTATTGTACTGTCTATCAAGAAAGAAACCTGACAGTCATAACATGGAAAAGATGTAGGCAAACATGTGGGACTTCATGGAGGGGGTATTTTTTTATGGGCCCCAAACTATTAGAAAAGGCGAAGGGCGAAGGGGCATTAGGTGTTGCACCAGCCCACTCCATCCATTCGTCCACATTTCATTTCCGCATATTTAAAAAAACACTTGCACAGATTTCATTCATATTTTGCTTGTATGTTTGTATTACAGAACTAAATGATCTGTCCTCATTTCAGCATAGTTGGGGCATCTGTGTCCCATGGACACATTTGTAGTTGTTGTTTTTTAAAAGGATTAGTTTTTTCATTGCATTTGTCAATGTTTGGCATTTGCACTGTCGGAAATTAGTTTGATAAGCTTAAATAAATCGGTTACATATTTCTTGCACTAAGGTAATGGTGCATGTTTTAAGTAGGGTGTTATCCTTCAACTCTAGGTTAGTCAAATAAAAACATTAATTTCAAGCTACAAAAAGACATTGCTTATAACTAGAGAAAGTAAGACATTCTTTTCCTTTGAAGTAAATGCATTACCCCATTTTAGAGTAACAAGTATAACTCAGTGTATTTCTTGTAAATATGAAACCACATGCTACTGTATAGGACTGTCTAGCATTTGAATTTTCTCACTGGTGGTAAATAACTGTATTAATGAAACAGGGCCGGATCCAGAAATTTCTGACTGGGGGGCTTGGGGGAAGGTACGGAAGGGGGTGACTCCCTTGTGTAGGGGGCGGTTGGGGGCCGCCTCCCGCAAGAAAATTTTCTGAAAAGGTGGAGTAAATGGCTCATTTTGGTGCATTTTAGGCATAAAAATATAATGTAATTTGTGTGAGAATTTAAAAGAAATACATGGTATTCTTTGAAATGTTCATTTGAATGTCTAGAACGGGTTTTCACACCTTTTTTCACCTCTCAAGGCAACTTATCATGGCCAGCAGACGCTCATTTAACAACTTTATCAAATACGTCAAGGTTACAAGACCCTTGAAAACTATACATCATGATCAGTCAGGATAACTCTGGGATAATCCGTGCCACCGAATATACAGTACCTTGTATAATATACATGGCTATAAAGTTGTGAAATTGTTATCAGTTGTTACGCAATATTGCATGACCGTTGCAAAATGAAAGGTTGATTGTGTTTCTGTTACAAGGTGAAAAGAGCTGAAAAAATATTTTAGAGTCTTTAAAAATAAGACTTTTTTTTTTTTACAAACGGGCCAGCTGGAGGGGGGCTTGGGCCCCATAAGCCTCCCTTCCTCCCGCCCTCAACGGGTAAATCCGTGCCTGAATGTGATTATGGGATCTGTTCTCGTAATGCTTCATCCATGTCAGACACTGTTGAAAAATTTCAGTGAAAATAAATTGCATAGCCAATTCTTTATTTGGGCTCTTTTTCTTTTTTTTTAATCAAAGAGAGAAGCACTTCTTGTATTCTGCATTAAGATTTTTATATAGACCTGAATGACAGAAAAGACATCTTGGGGGTTTTAAGATGATAACAAGCTATTTTGTGCATTCTACAGAATAGAATTTACTGAGTTAGCTCTAATTGAGCCGTTATTATGTTTTACAAGCAAATATTACCTCGCAGTTTCAAAATGTTAAGAAAAGTATCATTTAGCAGAATTTGTTGTAATGTTGTTAATTGAGTTTCCTTGTGAGTCATGAGTGAGGACATCTTACTTTTTATCCATATTCTGTTAGTTGATTGGTCTGTCTATAAGACTGTCAATCTGTTTAATGTATTAACTCTGCAGTAAGGTATGGTGATGATTGTGTCAGAACAATTTTCAGTGCATGAATTATGCACAAGAATATGTTTTGCTGTTGGTCAGGCTTGATAAATTCCAGTTCATAAGCTGAATTCAGCAGTTCTCTTTGTAACTTCTGACAGGATTTGAAATAAATTGGCACAAATATTTATTGTATGCAGCTTTTGTCATACTTTGTTGCACAAAACCTGAAGGATAACACCATGCAGTTTCTACGTTTGTGTTCAGGTTTTGAATTTTGATTATTGAGTTGGATGTTTGGGTTGAATTGCTTTACTAACTGTACAAAAAGCATTCATGAAGTTTACACTACTTGACATTTTACTCATCTACCACTACTCATCTACCACTACTTCAAGTCAAACATTCTTGACATTTTACTCATCTACCACTTCTTCAAGTCAAACGTTCTTGACATTTTACTCATCTACCACTTCTTCAAGTCAAACATTCTTGACATTTTACTCATCTACCACTTCTTCAAGTCAAACATTCTTGACAATTTACTCATCTTCCACTTCTTCAAGTCAACATTCTTGACATTTTACTCATCTTCCACTTCTTCAAGTCAACATTCTTGACATTTTACTCATCTACCACTTCTTCAAGTCAAACGTTCTTGACATTTTACTCATCTTCCACTTCTTCAAGTCAACATTCTTGACATTTTACTCATCTACCACTTCTTCAAGTCAACATTCTTGACATTTTACTCATCTTCCACTTCTTCAAGTCAAACATTCTTGACATTTTACTCATCTACCACTTCTTCAAGTCAACATTCTTGACATTTTACTCATCTTCCACTTCTTCAAGTCAAACATTCTTGACATTTTACTCATCTTCCACTTCTTCAAGTCAAACATTCTTGACATTTTACTCATCTACCACTTCTTCAAGTCAACATTCTTGACATTTTACTCATCTACCACTTCTTCAAGTCAAACATTCTTGACATTTTACTCATCTTCCACTTCTTCAAGTCAACATTCTTGACATTTTACTCATCTACCACTACTTCAAGTCAAACATTCTTGACATTTTACTCATCTACCACTACTTCAAGTCAAACATTCTTGACATTTTACTCATCTACCACTTCTTCAAGTCAAACGTTCTTGACATTTTACTCATCTACCACTTCTTCAAGTCAAACATTCTTGACATTTTACTCATCTACCACTTCTTCAAGTCAAACATTCTTGACAATTTACTCATCTACCACTTCTTCAAGTCAAACATTCTTGACATTTTACTCATCTTCCACTTCTTCAAGTCAACATTCTTGACATTTTACTCATCTACCACTTCTTCAAGTCAAACATTCTTCACATTTTACTCATCTACCACTTCTTCAAGTCAAACATTCTTGACAATTTACTCATCTACCACTTCTTCAAGTCAAACATTCTTGACATTTTACTCATCTACCACTTCTTCAAGTCAAACATTCTTGACATTTTACTCATCTTCCACTTCTTCAAGTCAACATTCTTGACATTTTACTCATCTACCACTTCTTCAAGTCAAACGTTCTTGACATTTTACTCATCTACCACTACTTCAAGTCAAACATTCTTGACATTTTACTCATCTACCACTTCTTCAAGTCAAACATTCTTGACATTTTACTCATCTACCACTACTTCAAGTCAAACATTCTTGACAATTTACTCATCTTCCACTTCTTCAAGTCAAACATTCTTGACATTTTACTCATCTACCACTTCTTCAAGTCAAACATTCTTGACATTTTACTCATCTTCCACTTCTTCAAGTCAAACATTCTTGACATTTTACTCATCTACCACTTCTTCAAGTCAACATTCTTGACATTTTACTCATCTACCACTTCTTCAAGTCAAACGTTCTTGACATTTTACTCATCTACCACTACTTCAAGTCAAACATTCTTGACATTTTACTCATCTACCACTTCTTCAAGTCAAACATTCTTGACATTTTACTCATCTACCACTTCTTCAAGTCAAACATTCTTGACATTTTACTCATCTTCCACTTCTTCAAGTCAACATTCTTGACATTTTACTCATCTACCACTTCTTCAAGTCAAACATTCTTGACATTTTACTCATCTACCACTTCTTCAAGTCAAACATTCTTGACATTTTACTCATCTACCACTTCTTCAAGTCAAACATTCTTGACATTTTACTCATCTTCCACTTCTTCAAGTCAAACATTCTTGACATTTTACTCATCTACCACTACTCATCTACCACTTCTTCAAGTCAAACATTCTTTGCAGATGGTACTCTTTGTAGGGCATTCGTCACTTACAGTGACAGATCTTGTTATATATTCAAAGACATCATTTTATATTTACAGTAGAACAGTTTAAAGATTTGCCAAAAGTCATAACCCTGTCTCTTTTCATTTGTGTCCAGGTATTTGACTTAACTATACTTAACTATACTTGCAGAAAAGAAAAAACCAGTTTTCTTTGTCTTAGATATAAGAAATGTTTCAGAGTGTCAGAGTTAAGTTTGATTTTTTTATGCCCCTGAAGGCCGGCATATAGAAATCGCACTGTCCTTCATCTTTCTGACCGTCTGTCCGACAATCTTATCCACGCTTCAGCTCAAAAACCACTGAATGAAACTTCACAGAAGTGATTGCCATGATGCCTAGTTGTGCATAGTATTTGGATGTTTGGTTTGGATTAAAACTTCCTGAATTATGGCCTTTTTGAATGTTTTCATACAAATAGTCTGTACAGTATGATCTTGTCCACGCTTCATCTCAAAAACCACCGGTTGTTATATACGTATTTGTGGTGAAAATATAATTGCACTTCTTAAATGTTTAATCATGCAAAAGTGAGGGGTCAGTAATCCATCAGTTTTCATGACCCTTTCATCAGCATTGGATAACCTTTTTGTTAAAGTCCATTTCTCAGAAACTGTCAAATCTATTCACTTCAGATTTGAAATGCTTGTTCACTATTCCCCCACTCCTCAAAATTTCTTTTTCATTATTTTTTATGCCCCAGATGGGAGGCGTTGACTTCAAACTTAGAATATAGCTTGATGGCGATGAGGAAAAGTGCATTGCACAAGAACCATTACATTATTCTTCAGTTATCTCCCCTTCTCAGTTATCCTTGTCTGGCCATTTCCTCACAAAGTATACATGGGATTGGCTTCAAACTTGGAATAAAGGTAGTTGGTGATGATGGGGATTGCAGTGTGCAAGAACCATAACTCCATCTCACTTACATTTTGAATAATCTCCCTTTTTCATTTTTGCTTGTCCAGGGCATGACTCAAAAAGTATCAGAGATATCAGCTTGAAACTTTATAAATAATAAATCTCAATGAGGAGAAGTGCAGTGCCCAGGAACCAAAAATGCTACAAAGTAGCAGCGACATATAGGGATCACTTCTCCATCTGTCTGTCCATCCGTCTGTTTGTCCAGACTACCTTTACAGTCAAGTTGAAAGAGTGTACATCCACATAACATAACCACTGTGTATCCATGTCTTCTTTGTTTATGCAAAGCCTAATACAAAGCTGAAAACCATTACAAAAGACATTATTTCTGCACTGGAAGGTAATACTGGGTTGGTCTTTGTGATGGGAGATTTCAACTGTGAAGGACAGATGAAACAGCAGTTAGAAACACACATGGAAACATGGGCTGCAGCAAAAAATTCACATGCCTACGACTAACAACAACAACACCTTGGATCTGGTCTTCACTGATATACTTAAAAAAAGAAACCGGTCATCTGTCCCTACCAGGGCTCCCGAAAACCGAAAATTTGCCGGTTTTGACCGAATTTTATCTCTATGGACTGATTTCGATGTCCAAAAGTCCTTAAAAAATCGGTCCAGATAATTTCCAAAAAGAAAAAAATCCGTCTAACTTTTCATAAAACAGTCAAAATCTCACACCAAAACCACGATTGATCGCTAATCCGGTACTTCACACCTATCATAAAACCATAAAACTGTCACTTTGCCCGCGGCAATTATCTCCAATGAACTTGTAAACAAGTAAAAGTGTGCTTGATATGCAGCTGGCCAATCGATTAAAGTTGACCGGCTCAAACTGTGAAATATAATTTGATCGAAATCAAACTCCCTGCAGCCGTTACTTCCCCTGATCGGTACAGAAAACAGTTAAAGTAGAAAAGCATGACATAACCGGTGCGAGGAGTTTGCATCGAAATAACTGTCGTCTGCTTAATTTCATTAATGGCTTAATAGTTATTGTGGTGGCTTGCTGCAGCACAAAGCATACTTTCAAATATCAGTGACTAGTTTGACGTAAAATTAGCTCTAATTCTACTTTCGCTTTGAAAAACACATATTTTCGCGATGTCAGCACTATCATAACTCAAATTGTTCTTAGCCCTTAAATTGTTTTTTTTGTTTTTTTGGTTCGGCGGGGTGGAGTCGAGGTCTCGGACCGATTGAGATTTCAAAATTTTAGGAGCCCTGGTCCCTACAACCTACATACCACAATACTGAAAACCACAGAAAAATCAAAGTTACTATGAGTAGTAACCTGAACTTGTCATCCCACATAAACAACATCACAAACAAAGCAAAAAACTGCTTAAGGTTCATCAGACGAAATGTCGAAACACAAAACAAACAACTCAAAGAAACTGCATACAAAACATATGTAAGACCACAGGTCGAATACTGCTCAATCATATGGCACCCGTGGCAGAAATATCTCACTCACAGAACAGAAATGGTCCAGAGGTCAGCTGCAAGGTACATTCATAATGATTACCACTATACAAGCAGTGTAACAAACATGATTAAGGAACTAAAATGGTTAACTTTAGAACAAAGGCATGGCGGCGTGGCCGAGTGGTTAACGCGTCGGACTAGTAGTCAAAGGATTGCTAGCCGCACGGGTTCAAACCCAGTCAGGGGCAAGCCGTTGTTTCCAAGAAACTTTACACTCATTGCCTAGTACTGGTTAGTTCCAGGAACGGATTCGAGAGTGTGTCTATAAGCTAAAAGCTTCCTACACAATCGAACTAAAATAGATTTGGTATAAACTAACAAAGGCAACACCATGCCAGCCTGGTCATGCTACACAAAATAAAAAACAAAAAAGGTCAATGTCGATCACAATCACCTTACAAACACAAGAAACGACAAATTCCTCATCCTGCAATCAAAAACACAACATCACATGAACTCATTGTTCCTAAGGACTATATGACTGGAATGAATTACAGACCGAGATTAAGGCTACCCCAACTGTGCCAGCTTTTATCAGTGGACTGAACAAGTTTTATAGATTTTAAACATTCAAAAAAATGATTAAGTAAGATCTTCAGTTAAATCTTGTTTTCTTTGTTATTATCTTTTATAATTTTAATCTTCCTGACATGCGCATGCCAAGTATAGTCAGTATTGACTTTTGGCAGAAATAAGTTGAAGATATACAAGAAACCAATTTCGGTATACTTGAAACATACTTCAGCAACCACAAAACTGTGTTTCTAACTGTGCCCACCCATGGAACATAATGGTATCCTCCAAAAGTACAATGTTCAGCATCATCAGTTGGGTAATTCTTACTGTCTCCACATTACAGAAAATACTCAAATGTCCATACAGTCAATTTACATTTCCAACAAACTGTCCAATCACCCCTCAATACAACTGCGTAATTGGCTATCATCAGGCGACACATGATTGTGAATACTGATCGCTTTTGTTTAACTTTTCATTGAATTTTTCTAGCAGACATGATGTGTGTGAAGTTTTACTTCCTCAATATGTATAGTTTCCTACCGCACTTAAGTCTTGTAGCTGAAATAAAGTTGTAATGCAAGGCAACTCTTTATTTCCAGGTTTTCTTGGTTATAAAGTAGATCCAACAATATTATCTATTCAGAAATTTCTGGGTTTTTTTTAATAAAATGTGAAAGCATTTGAAAACAATGTATGTACTTTTTTGAAGTTTGAGTGGGTTAAGGTTGTCTACATTCTTTTACTTACAGGAAACAGAAAAGATTCCTGGTAATTGATGCCCTACAAATGATCCTAGTGGAACCAGACATCCGGCGGCTTGGATGGGGTATCGTTACTTTTGTAGGATTTTTACAGGTTGGTTTATCAAGACAGTGTGACTGTATTTGTGTTTCTAATTAGCTACTACCCATAACCGTGATGTTGAATTATATGACTTTATTGAGGTTTGATGCATGGATAATGGTGGACAAAAGTCTTGATAAGTTAAGGTTTTTCAAGAATGGTTTTGAGCATACTTCTTTCTACTTCTTGAGACATAGCCTATCATATGTGGACTAAAAATCCCCGTAGGTCAGCATCATTCATGCCCCACAGCTTTGCATAGTCTGTGAGGTAACTCTTTGAATTGTTTTGGACAACAAAATTTTATAGAGGTCCTTTTCATGGACAATATGGTTTCTTTCCATTGATAGCCTAATGGCCATTGTTTTTTGCCGTTTCCAGTGTGCCGTGTACTCAGCAAGCAATTTTACACATCTCTGTGATATTTTGGGTTTTCTAGCTTTCGATTTAAAACAAAATTTAGACAAGTTTTACTGTATAATACATGCGTAACAAATAGTCACCTTATTTACACACAGATACATCAAAACATTGTATTGTGATGTGTTTGCCCTCAAGGGTTTATTCTTGGGCTTGTCAAAATGTATTCAAACTTTGAGCACACAATAATTGCTTGCTAAATTGGGTCAATTTTTGGCAAATTGAATTCAATTAGTGTGGCGGCTAGCCGCAGACATAAAGTGACCATTTAATTAACGTGTTATTACTTAGGATTTCCAATGGGAGTGTCATGAAATGACCATTGTTACAAGGTACCCGCTGATATAAGATTACCATTATGGCAGGTTTGACTGTATCTCAGTCTGACAGCATGTTTATCAGCAAACTTAAATTCACAAAAAAAAAGATCAAATTCCAGAAACAGTTCATAGCAAATAACATTTATGCAGATGTTTACATGCCATTTCATGAAACCAGGGTTGAAGCTTATTCTTGTTTTAGATGCTTATGATCTTTGTTTATATTCTTCCTTCATTAAGCTTATTTGCATGCTAAACTCTTAACGGGGGAGTGACCAAGGAAGACGTCATTGTTGTTCTGGACAGACAGTGTATGCTGAATGGCATACAGTTGCAAATTAACATTGCAAATAAGAGATTTAATGGTTACAGTAAACAGTCTTCAGCATTTTTGCTTCAACATTACATATTACTTTATATTTCCTTACTCTTACAGAAACTATTTTAATTTACAATACCTGATACCTGGCTTTAAGTACTTTCTTCCAGTTTTTATTTTTCTGAAATAGGTCATTGGAGATAACTATAGCAACTTTGCCTCATCAAAATAATCTTGATTTACTGATTAAAATTGTTTAAGTACAAAATTATGAAAATATTGCTTTTGATAAGAAAAAAGGTGTTTTTGATGATCGGCTGTTTATTTTTTGACATTGGTAGTTTCTGCTGCAATTTTTGGCTGTGACCTAGATTTATCCTCAATGTAAGAGGCAGTAATGCAGCATAACTGCTCATAACACATTGGTCTTTAAATGTGAAAATAACACTAAACCACAAGTGCAAGAAACACAATAAAGGGACACTAATAAAAATAAACATGCTTTAAATTATAAATTTAAGGGATAATGGGAAAAATATGCTTCACCTTCCTTTTTCGCGCGTGAAATGTGTGTGTGACCAAGTGCATAAAATACCGATCTTAAAATGCTACAAAAAACTTCCAGATGAAAATTACCTGCGGAATTTAGTAAAACTGTCTTAGCTGGATGTATATTTTTCTCTCATATGAATATTTTTCGAGTAAAACAGTTGTGTCAAATGACCTGTAATGTCGATTTGACAAAAGGTTATGACAGCTTCAACAGAACAAACTTCATGAAATATGTTGTGTAGTTCTGTCATAAAATTTTCCTAACAGTAGTTGTTGTTATTTTGAAGAGAAAAAAACTGCCTTTATAAACAAACTTTTCGTTACTTCTGAGAGTGGATTCCTTCATTATTCTTCAGTGTCATCCCATTTAAACAGTAAGTTCTTGGAGACACTAGAAGATTTTTCTAATTTTAATTTCAAGATTGAACACATTAATACTATCATGGTTCATGACAAAACCTCTCTACCCCAGTGCTTCTGCACTTTGATTTTTAACCAGGTTTTCAATTTTGAAAATCCTGGTTATTAGATTGGGGTATGGCGGGCGGATGGGCGGGCGTCAAACGAAATTGTGTCCGCTCTGTAACTCTTCAACCCTTTGAAGAATTTTGATGAAACTTCAGACAAATGTTTACCACATCAAGATGACGTGCAGAACGCATGTTCCGCATGGCTGGCTCCAAGGTCAAGGTCACAGTGACATTAACATTGAAAATCCTGTCCGCTCTGTAACTCTTCAACCCTTTGAAGAATTTTGATGAAACTTCAGACAAATGTTTACCACATCAAGATGACGTGCAGAACGCATGTTCCGCATGGCTGGCTCCAAGGTCAAGGTCACAGTGACATTAACATTGAAAATCCTGTCCGCTCTGTAACTCTTCAACCCTTTGAAGAATTTTGATGAAACTTCAGACAAATGTTTACCACATCAAGATGACGTGCAGAACGCATGTTCCGCATGGCTGGCTCCAAGGTCAAGGTCACAGTGACATTAACATTGAAAATCCTGTCCGCTCTGTAACTCTTCAACCCTTTGAAGAATTTTGATGAAACTTCAGACAAATGTTTACCACATCAAGATGACGTGCAGAACGCATGTTCCGCATGGCTGGCTCCAAGGTCAAGGTCACAGTGACATTAACATTGAAAATCCTGTCCGCTCTGTAACTCTTCAACCCTTTGAAGAATTTTGATGAAACTTCAGACAAATGTTTACCACATCAAGATGACGTGCAGAACGCATGTTCCGCATGGCTGGCTCCAAGGTCAAGGTCACAGTGACATTAACATTGAAAATCCTGTCCGCTCTGTAACTCTTCAACCCTTTGAAGAATTTTGATGAAACTTCAGACAAATGTTTACCACATCAAGATGACGTGCAGAACGCATGTTCCGCATGGCTGGCTCCAAGGTCAAGGTCACAGTGACATTAACATTGAAAATCCTGTCCGCTCTGTAACTCTTCAACCCTTTGAAGAATTTTGATGAAACTTCAGACAAATGTTTACCACATCAAGATGACGTGCAGAACGCATGTTCCGCATGGCTGGCTCCAAGGTCAAGGTCACAGTGACATTAACATTGAAAATCCTGTCCGCTCTGTAACTCTTCAACCCTTTGAAGAATTTTGATGGCTCCAAGGTCAAGGTCACAGTGACATTAACATTGAAAATCCTGTCCGCTCTGTAACTCTTCAACCCTTTGAAGAATTTTGATGAAACTTCAGACAAATGTTTACCACATCAAGATGACGTGCAGAAATTGTTGTCTCATTATTAAGTATACTCCTTGCAGACAGTATTGTTAGCCGAAATTTACATCCTACTCATTATCATGTATTCTCATGAATATTATCTTTTCCTTCATGTCATGTTATAATCTTTTGAATATTCATAGCAATCTTCATTCCAAAATTCATACTATAGTATAGAATCAGAACAACATTTTTGAAAACCTGGTTTCGTGGCATTGCCATGTTTCTTGTACATTCATGTTTAGATCCCTACCATTGTCTTACATCTAAATATATCTCCACAGATAAGAAAGTTTGCATTGTTTGGTAGAAGATAAGGCAAGCTCTAATGTCATTAAAATGCTAAGATATTTACTGAAAAAACTCTGTTATTTTGAGAGCAAATTATTTTCTTCACACATATAAATAACAGTATTTTTTACCAGTCATTTATACATAGTAGTAATCTCTTCATCTTAAACATATTGTGTGCAATAGCAAATTTTGGCAGTTTGAACAGGAAAAATGTTTGCTAGTAACATATTAAATATATACAATGTAAGTAGTAACTTATATTACTTGTCATGCCATATCTCAAGGACTGCAGTAACAGCTGATCTCAATTTCTGACAAACAGAAAATTAAAATGTCCTTGAACCATCTATACTCTGAACAAGCAAAAACAGTTGAGTAAATTATTGAGTTTAATGATACTAGGGTGTACTTTGTATATTAAAACTATTGAAAGGCAGCCAACATGAAAGAAATAATAGAAAAAACATAACAGATTACTTTATCATGGCAATCTTCTTGTAAAAAAGAGAGTTAAATGTAGAATCTGTTATACATTAGTCAAGTAAAAGTCAGTACCAAGCTATGACAGGAGGTTTTGATAGGACTTTTTACATGTTTGTATTGTTTACTTGAAAACATACTGAAGTATCATTTTACATTTCCTGGAAGCATGACTTTGTATTTTCTTTGAAATTGAAAATGTCGGTAGCATGATTGTAGGTAAATGTGGCTTAGTGTTAAATATTATGAAAGAGACAGCCTAGAATCCCAGAAAAAAAAAACATGTCATAACAGCTGCAGCTAAATAAATACTGTTAGATTTCAGTTTTGTTATACTTTTTTTGAAAAAAAAAAATTTATTGTGTTGTTTTGCAGATTTCAGTCAGTACACCATTTCAGATCAGTAACTCAAGAAATCTTCAATTCTGAATTCTTAAATTTGGTAGGAAGATTGTTCATAAGCAGCAAAAATGTCACAGTTATTTTTAAGGTCACTAGATTAAAGGTCAAGGTCATAGTGACCATGGAAAGTTCCCTTCATTATCGCCGTTCCTGGACGGCGATATATACAATTAACAAGATTTGAACAGTTTTGCCTGTACACCGCCTGCCTTTAGCCAATCAAAGCAAAGCATTTCATATCACATGATAACAAAATGGACGTCAAAATTCTTCAGCAAGGGATGCGTAAATGGACTCGCCCAACCACCATGTTTGTCGGGTTACTTATTCTTACAAAAATACCATCATCAATGTACGATCTCAGTACCAGTCTTCAGTCTCGTGTAGGATAAATACAGGATAATCGCAATATATTTTGCTACATCTCATTTTTAACTAGAGGATGTAGTCTAAATAAGAGTATGTTTTTTTTGTTTTTTCCAAAACTTGCACTTAAAGAAAAAGATAAATGCTTGCTTCCGGGCGATTCTAATCAGGATACAAACTCCCCGCAGGGGTTACTTCCCCTGATTAGTTAAGTAAAAGTAGCAAAGCGTGACGTGACCGGTGCGAGGAGTTTGATCAGGATTTTTCCGTGTTTTATATATGCTTGATTAGGGTCAGGGCAATATCGTATTTTTTACCTAAAGTTTATTCTGTTTAAATTGTACATTTAATCTTCTTATGGTATTGAAGAACTGTATCTAGCTTTTGTTAAGTATACATTTTTTAGTAATAAATAAAGTTAAAAAACTACGCAAACAGTCAATTAATTATGCGTAGACTAGACAACAAAGCAATATTTACAAGGTTTTAATGCTGCAAATTTTAACATGATGTATAAAGATATTGGGATGTTTTCATAAAGAAACCAAATCGTCCGCTTTCAAAAATAGTCCAGCTACAATAAAAATTACAATGTATATTTCATCTACTTTATAATTTCTGTGTGAAAATTATCAAATATAACTTCGCTTTCCAGTGCAAAGCATGTTGTAAGATTATCAAATTAATGAATGAAGAACATGAAATACATTCATCTATGGATAAGACGAAATGCATGGCTGAACGGCGATTTCAAGCATTTTTGGAAATGCTAATACTTGTTTCAGAACTAGAACTAGAGAATTCTTGATTCAAACTTGATAGTGAGATTCATCATCTCCTGCAGAAGACCCAATATCATCAATACTGGAATAAACAACTTAAGAATGAATGCTCTAAGGAACTTCAGACTTTAAAAGATGGTTGGGTATGATGAGTACCTGAATTGTGTTGTTTTGGGGTCCACAGGGTAGGGTAAAGGGTCAAGCTCACAGTCAGTGTCAAACATTTAACTGATACTGAATAATATGAGAAAATGCTTAATCTGATAGAAGCCTGGCTGTTATTAATTTTGTGATGTAGCATTATGTATTATGTAAAGAACACTCATAGGTGATCCTGCAAATTCTGAGAAATATAGAAAACACTCATTCATTACAAACTGAATAATTATTTATATTTAATGTGTTTTTTTCATTCACATTGAAGACAAGTATAAAATACAGAAAGTAATTAGATACTCGCACCTCTAGTGGAATTCATCTCATCTAAAAGGCAGTTTGTAATTTTAGTGGAAGAGTGTGGGGATCAAACTTTGGACTCAGAGCATTACCTCTGGACTACTGATCTACCCCAACAAAGTGATCTGCGCATGTAAACATTCTCTTAAAACCTCAGTCAATCAATGTGCTTTGTGTGAAATCATTAAACATGAAGAAACACAAATTAAGTCATCGTTCAAACTTTATCTTTAAACTGCATTTTCATTTTCACACAATACATCAGATATGTGTATTGTTCTCAGACCTTCCTGTTTATTATGCCCCCAAAGGGTGACATATAGGAGTCACACTCTACATCTGTTATTCCACCTGTCTGTCCATACATGTGTCCATCCCATCTTCTGTGCACAACTTCTTTTACAGTTCTCATTTGATTTTCACCAAACATTAATAGAAAATAGCATGCTGGTTGGTCATCACCAGTAGATGACCCCTGTTGATTTTGAGGTCATCAGGTCAAAGGTCAAGCTCACAGGGACCTTCATCCTAAAAACGGTTTCCGATCAATAACTAGAGAACGCTTTGACCTAGGTTCACCAAACTTGGTATGCTGGTTGGTCATCACCAGTAGATGACCCCTATTGATTTTGAGGTCATTAGGTCAAAGGTCAGGGCCACAGGGACCTTGATCCTAAAAACAGTTTCTGATCAATAACTAGAGAACGCTTTGGCCCAACCACAAGCAATTAGGTGCTGCTGGGGGGGCATGTATGGTTTACAAACATTTCTTGTTAAATTTTACTTGATATTGCTTCTGTGCACAACTCCATTTCTCAGGTAATAGTCACCAAACTTTGACAGAATGATCATTATCAAGTGTTGAAGCACATTTTCTCAGGCTTTTTCCATTCGATTATTTGTGGTAGAGTAATTGTCCTTTGTTTAATTTTACTTAATATTGCTTCTCTGTGCAACTCCTACAATCCTATGGTGTTCAGCTGGAGCATAAGAATCCAGAAGTTAGAAGATAAGAAACTGTTTTGAAACACTTTTTCTGTAAAGTAAATACACTGAAGGTTTAGACAAAACTTAGAGACTATATAACATTTATCAGCTGGTTAAAAGAATCACAAGATTACAGACACCATTTAGTGTATTAATATACTGTATGACCAGAAACCATCTAGAACAGCATACAAGATTTCTTTATAACATAATATATTTCTTCTGTTGTAGAACATAGAAGTGACTGGAGATAAAGAGGATAGTAGGTCACTTCATATCACTGTGCACAAACCTGCCTCCTCCCACCATGCTCGGCCTGTACCCCTGCTGGCTGCAAGGTTTATCTTTGATGACCACATACGATGCATGGCAGCCAAACAGAGGCTGACGAAAGGTCGAATGAAAGCGAGGCAGCAAAAAATGCAAATGATTGAGAAGTTATTGGATATTCCAGCAGAATCACTAAGCCATGGAACATTCAGCAGATCAGCCCCTATTCCTGGTTAGTTTTCCATTTGTTATAGATAGGAATTTTACTTTAAGTAATGGAGTGTTTTATGCTGTGTATGAATATTTTAAATTTTTCATCTAGTTTTTATCTCACCTGAGCTCTTTGTGCTTATGGTGAGCTTTTAGGATTGCCCTGTGTCCGTCGTGCGTCGTCAGCTTTTGTTTAAACAACATCTCCTCTTAAACCACTGGGCCATAGTTGATGATACTTGCCGTGGATGTTCCTTGAATGAAGCTCTTCCAAAGTTGTTCAAAGAAATCAGTTCCATGCAGAACTCTGGTTGCCTTTGCAACCTAAAGGAAAAACTTTAAAAATCTTCTTGTCTGAAACCACAAGGCCTAGAGCTTAGATATATGGCATAAATATCTGATGGAACTCTACAAAAAATGTTCAAATTATTTCCCTGGGGTCAAAAATCATTTTTCTCCGAAATTAACAGGACTAGACCTTAGATATTTGGTGTGGAGTATTGTGTAGAGAACCGTTACCAGTATTGTTTATATGTTGGCCCTGGGGTCAAAATTTGCCATGCCCCGGGGTCAAAATTGGCCCCGCCCCAGGGGCCCTTAATATGTAAAAGGGCAATATTTAAAAATCTTCTTACTGGAAACCTCAATGCCTACAGCTTAGATATTTGGTATGTAGCATTGTCTGGTGGATGTCTTCCATGTTTGTTCAAATTATGTTCCCTAGGTCAAAAATGGCCACACCCAGGGTTCTCTTGGTTTACATGGATTTATATAGGAAAAACATGAAAAATAATTTTTCTCTAAAACAAGTAGGTCTAGACCTTAGATATTGGATGTTGAGTATTGTGTAAAGAACCTTTACCAATACTGGTTAAAAGTTGGCCCCGGGGTCAAAATTTGCCCCGCCCCGGGGGCCTTTAATATGTAAAAAAGGAAATCTTTAAAAATCTTCTTGTCTGAACCACAAGGCCTAGAATTTTAAAATTTGGCATGAAGCAAGCCTTATCAAGCTTTATCAAATTATTAGATAAGGTTAAAGGTCACGGAGGCTAAACATAGATTTATCTACTGTACATAGAGCCTTCATTTATAGACCAATATTTTTGATATTCAATACAGGGCTCCCGAAAACCGAAAATTTGCCGGTTTTGACCGTATTTTATCTCTATGGACCGATTTCGATGTCCAAAAGTCCTTGAAAAATCGGTCCAGATAATTTCAAAAAAGAAAAAATCTGTCTAACTTTTCAAAAAACAGTCAAAATCTCACACCAAAACCTCAATTGATCGCTAATCCGGTACTTCACACCTATCATAAAACCATAAAACTGTCACTGTTGCCTGCGGCAATTATCGCCAATTAACTTGTAAACAAGTAAAAGTGTGCTTGATTTGCAGCCGGCCAATCTATTAAAGTTTGGGTCGAGGGCTCGGACCGATTGAGATTTCAAAATTTTAGGAGCCCTGATTCAATATATAGGTTCCTTGCACGGACCTCTACCCATGGGTAGGGTTTGAGGGCAATGGGTCAAGGTCACCACAGCTTATAATAGATATTTCTACTTTCTGTCATGGAGCCTTTATTTATTGACTGATATTTTACATAGTTGGTTTGTAGGCACTTATATATTTTCAATTAAAAAATGAAATTCTGCTTAACAGCAAACCTACAGCCAAAGTACTCAGGTGAGCGATCCACGGCCATCATGGCCCTCTTGTTTGTGTTGTGAGATATATACCAGCTTTTATAAGAAAGGAGTGGCACTGCAAAAATTATAATTAAAAGATAAAATTCTTAATATTACATAGTACTTGTTCAAATTTTTTTGTATTATTTTTTAAAATGTATAACAGATTTTTACGGTTTAGCATGCTATGTTATGAAATGTTAATTTTTCAGGTCGGAGTCACCCAGTGCGAGTTTCAGTTAGTGCAACTGAAAGAAGGACAACATCCTCGACATCATCACAGTCTGATCGCAGGTCACATGATCATTTACCTAGCCAGTCAGCTGTTAGTGCTGGTCATACACCATCAGGTGAACAAGTAGGTCAGAGAGTTCAGAGGGCAGAGTCAATCTTTGTAGAACAAGGGACAGAGTCAAGTTCAGTGTTACAACATTCTGACACGGATGTGAGTAATGCACAGACTGCAGAAGAAGTAGAAATAGCAGAAGAG
Organism: Cyclina sinensis; assembly: GCA_012932295.1. Lineage (NCBI taxonomy): Eukaryota > Metazoa > Mollusca > Bivalvia > Venerida > Veneridae > Cyclina > Cyclina sinensis. The sequence goes on along the minus strand of JAAONU010000001.1, from coordinate 63,299,160 downwards.
GCGACATCAGAAATGGCTTTTCAGACACTACATCAGACACCCAGTGAAATATCTAACAGACATGATTCTAGTTCTCATGAAAATAGTCCCACTCCACAGGAAATACCGTTGGAAGATATGTCCCGGAAAATGAAATCTAAACGTAAAGAACAGCTAACTAGAGCCAAGCTGACAAAGACAAGACTGGCGGCTGAGTTGAGAATGCAACAAGACCAGACAAGAAGCAGCTCACAAAGTCCAAAAAGAAAGCCCAGCTCTGATAGTATATCTAAGATAAAACTTCGTGGGAGATCAACATCTCTCACCACAGAAGCACAGGATGGCTCTAGTCGGAGTAGAAGTGGTACCCCAGAAAGACGTGTACATAGCGAAAGTAGTCCTTTACCTTATAGTTCTAATACCCAGCATTCATACAGATTAAAGAAAAAGTCCAAAGAAATGCAGACACAAACATTATTAAATGTTGATATAGCATCAGCTTATGCCAACTCTAAATCAAATGCTGTGAGTTCAGACTCACCAAAGACTTTAAGGCCAGCCCCATCGCCTGCAGTGTCTCTTGTCTCAGAAACAGACTCGAGCTTGGAAGCATCAATAAAAGATTCCCCCAAGCTTATGCCTCCAGTTGATACAGATAGAGCTAGAAGTTTTAGTGATGTTTCACAGACCAGTAGCGACAACGATTTTTCTTCACAGAGTAGTAACAGGAGCTCTGACAGCATGAATCCTGTGAATTTGGGGCTGGAGACTCCAAAAGGGGCAGGGGCTGAGCTTTCAACAGCTAGTGCAAAGGTGGAAACACTGAAGCCACCATCAGTTTCTGAGGGTCAGACAGCATCTGACAGACTTACTCAGTTGGCACAGATTGTACAACAATATAATTTTGATGGTGACCAAGAGGAGACAACTGATGTTGATAACTAACATGAAGCTGCAGGCATGTTCTTATGTGCTAAGAAGTATTATGTACCAGTATATCACATAATACAGATGGGGAGGCAGTTTTTAATTGATCGAAAAGTCCTTTTATTTCAATAAAATTTGAATCAGCACAATTGCCTGTAGTAGGAAAGCAATATGACTTACCTGTAATGGAGCTTGTTTTATGTTCGTTGATCCTAGTGGTAATCACTGTTATAGGTAGTTTTTGTTCTATGTTTCACTGAGTGTGTCATATTGCATTGTTTATGTTTCACCAGGGGAGGCCCTGGTTTCACTGAGAATGTCATATTGCATTGTTTGTTATGTGTTTCACTGAGTGATATTGTATTGTTTTGTTATGTTTCACTGAGTATGTCATATTATATTCTTGTTTTTCCAACATTTTCTTGCCTTGTTTAGTACTTTTGATATTTATCATAAATTTATTCCTGTCTAGTTGAAACAACATCAGTGGCAGAGTAATTGTCTGTGGAAATCTGTTGTGTTTTGCCGATACTTCACAGTTTTCGATCAGTTTTTAAAGGAGCTTTCCTGTTTTCAAGAACATCCTTTGCATTTGGAGAACTTTTGACTTGATAGTTTTCAAATGAATTAAAGACAGATTTTGATCAAATGATTCAGTAAGTACTGAGGATTTAACAAGGAAAAAAATATGCCCCCCCCCCCCCCCCCCCACTCCACCACCAACAAAATTGACTTTATTCTGCTGAAAAGCTTGGATAGCACAAAATTGCTAGCTTTGTATAATAATGTGAAAAGATTGCTTCTCCATATGATTTTGGGTACAAGGAGCACTTTGTAAATGTGTCAGAGAAAGAAAACAGTTATAACAAGATTGATGCCTGCACTACATTTTGGCTCCATCTTTTGAAGAAAAAAAGGTGGAGTTATTGTCATGACACTCTTGTCGGTGTTGGTTAACCTTTTGTAAGGGTCCATTTCTCAGAAACTATCAAAGCTATTCACTTCAAAAAAGGAATACTTGTTATACCCCCTAAATGAAGTTTTGGGGGGTATATAGGAGTCACCCGATGGTTGGTCAAGCAGTCATTCGGGCAGTCTGTTGCAATTTTATTGTCCAGAGTATTGAAAACTAATGGTTTGAATTCAATGCAACTTCATACAATGGTCAAGCACAATGAGAGGAAGTGCAGTGTTTAAGAATTATAACACCATTTTCACTATTTGCAGAGTTATTGTCCTTTGTTGGTTTTCCTTGTCTGGAGCATAACTTGAAAACAAATGTTTGGAATTCAATGCAAATTCATACAATGATCAACTACAGTGAAATGAAATGCAATGCACAAGAACCACAACTATCTTTAATTGAAGACAACCATAACTCTGTTAAAACTTTCAATTCTTTTACAAGCCATTCCGCTCCATTGCACATAAGGGCTGCAAAAACTAAAAAAAGAAAAAAAATCAAACAACATCTCCTCCTAAACGGCTGGGTGATTTTCCACCAAATTTTATGGAAAAGTTCCATACATAGCCCTCTATTATAATTGCTAAAACGGTTCTGCTTCATTGAACAAAATGGCTGCCAGAGCTGAAAAAAGATTTCATCAATATTTGGCTTCAAAAGACATCTCCTCCAAAACCATTTGGCCATTTTAAACCAAATTTGACAGAAATGTTCCTTATATTGCCCTTTTTTAAAATTACTCAAACCATTCCGCTCCATTGCACATAAGGGCTGCAAAAACTAAAAAAAGAAAAAAAATCAAACAACATCTCCTCTTAAGACTTTTATACCAAACTTTAAGAGCTAAAAATAGGTTTTCTTCTATATATGGCTTCAAATGACATCTCACAAGCTGTTATCATGAAATTGCCTCTGCCCCATGGATTTTTTTTAGCTCACCTGAGCACTTCTCAAAATGAGCTTTTAGGATCGTTGAATGTCCAGCGTCCGTCGGCGTGCATTGTCCTTCATCAACAATTTGACTTGAACGACTTCTCCTCCTAAACCACTAAGCCAACATTAACAAAACATGCCTGGGATATTCCTTGCATGAAGCTCTAACGAAGTTGTTCAAAGAATTCAATTCCATCAAGAACTCTGGTTGCTATGGCAACTTAAAGGAAAAACTTTGAAAATCTTCTTGTCTGAAACCACAAGGCCCTGAGCCTTAAGATTTGGTTTGTAGCATTGTCTAGTGGGCCTCTACCAAATTTGTTCAAATTATGTCCCTGGGGTCAAATTTGGCCCCACCACGGGGGTCAATTGATATTAATAGGCTTATATAGTGAAACTTTAAAAATCTTCTTGTCTGAAACCACAAGGCCCTGAGGCTTAAGATTTGTTATGTAGCATTGTCTAGTAGACCTCTACCAAGTTTATTCAAATTATGCCCCTTGGGTCAAATTTGGCCCCGCCCCGGGGGTCAACTGATTTAACATTGTGAAACTTTAAAAATCTTCTTGTCTGAAAACACAAGGCCCTGAGCCTTAAGATTTGGTATGTAGCAATGTTGTGTGGACATCTACCAAGTTTGTTCAAATTAAACCCCTTGGGTCAAATTTGGCCCCTACCCAGAGGTCAATGGATTTTACATAGGCTTATATAGTAAAACTTTAAAAATCTTCTTGTCTGAAACCACAAGGCCCAGAGATCTAAGATTTGGTATGTAGCATTGTCTTGTGGACCTCTACCAAGTTTGTTCAAATTATGCCCCTGGGGTCAAATTTGGCCTTGCCCCGGGGGTCAACTTATTTTACATAGGGAAAACTTTGAAAATCTTCTTGTTTGTATAAAATATGAGATCTTTGAATATCTTCAGTTAGAAAATGTAATGTTACATGTGATGTTTGCTTTACGGTAGACCCTCAGGCAAAGTACTCAGGTGAGCAATCCAGGGCCATCATGGCCCTCTTGTTTTCACATGGGCCAGGGTCTTTCAAATAGTCCAATTCAAAAGACCCTACTTGGGCCTCTTGTTTGACTTAGCTTAGAATTTATTATCCAGCACCTTGAAAAGTGGAGCGTGCTGTCTGCGGACAGGTCTTGTTAACCAATGCAAGACTTGAAAAAATTTATATATTCAACACTTTTTCCTATTAACAGCAATAATAAAGTTCTACATGTATTTAGATTACATATCAATGTAATAATATTAGATTTCTGACAGACTGAGGGGTAATAAAAAAAATTGAAGTAGTAGAACACCTAGTCCCAAGTGAACATTGCTAATTTACAGATTTCGGACCTTCACATATAGAATCACAAAATTTTAGTCCAGCAGTATAAATTTTTTGCACTTTGTGTATTGGCAATGAAATCATGGTTATGTAGGTCTAGCTTTCTGTCAAAACATGATATCTCATTTAAATATAAATAAGGCAGTTATTAATTTTTTTATGGTTTATTGAGAAATACAAGTTTTAAGAAATATGACCATTTATTTTTGCTTGGTTTAGATCTAAAATCCCCAGAAAATTGATGTCTTCAAATAGAATTATTATAATGAGGTTATTGATAGTGTATTTTTGGTTTCAGGTGTGTAGAGCTATTAACTTCTAGTTATTTATTACAGTAGGTAGAACTAGATAAAAGAAATGGATGATTAACACCCAATCGGACAAGTCATCTACTTGTAGCTGTCTGATTATCTGGGTTTAAATTTACCAAATATCCTTTATTTATTGATTTAAAGGGGAACACAATTATCGCTTTAAATTATAATAGAAGAGTGTTTAGTTAATACCTTGGTTAAGATTTTACCCAAAGATTTTATGACTGTTAAACTTCCTTGTCAATTTGAGTTTCACTTGTTTAGATAAACACCTCTTTATAAGGCATCATATTCGTTTCATTGAAATTCATTTCCAGTTTATATTATGATCACCACAGGTCAATGTTTACTATTTATCATATATATAAATTATTTGATCAGCTTTTTTCTCACATGAAATGTCAATTTATCTGGGTTGCTATACCCAGTACTTTAGTAAAACCATGAATGAAAAGTTTAAATGAAGTTGTAAGTGTTGTCAGCTGAGGTGAAAGCGAACAGTTAGAAGTTTATGCATGGCATCAAAGATGCTGCAAATTGCTGTAGAAATAAGTCACAGGTGTTGCATGCAACACAAGTCCCCTAATTGACTGCTTTGACAGTAAACGCATCGACACTGCACATGTCCCATAATTGCCGGCTTTGACAGTAAACAAATCGACACTACACATGTCCCCTAATTGCCCCCTATGACAGTAAACACAGCATCAACACTGCATGATTTTCATAAAGCAAAAGACAAGCAGTCAAAATACTGTCACATTTTCACATGATACTTAGTTTTGTAAATCTAGCTTGCATACTATTTATAATAATATGATGATAATAATAATGACTTTATTTATTGTGGATTACATATTTGGTTCATGACTGGTTTTCAGTATGGTCCACAGAAAGATAAAAAAAAAAGCACAATGAAAAGCAGAAATGAAAACAGAAAAAAAATATGTACAGAGATTATGCAAAAAAAGTTCAAAAAATAATTGTTTCAAATTACCTGCTAAAGTACCTCCATGTTAAGTAAGTCTTTTTGAATTGTTCAAGAGTTTCTGAAATTCTAAGTCATGTTTTGGTATCTTATTCCTGATAACTGCCCCAGAGTAATAAAAAGATTTGCGAAAAATTCTTTGTGTGGTTTAGGTGCAACTAGTTTACCATTTTCTTGTCATCTGTATCCAGGAGCTGAAGTTTAAAGTAAATCAAATTTTGATTTAAGATAGTGTGGGCACAGATTATTTAGAGAGTTTATATAGATTAAAATTGCTTTTTTGTATTCGATTCTTTCTGATATGGTCATCAATTTAAATTTTTTGAAAAGTTCAGCTGTTGGTGTGTTGGAATCTCTGTTAAGTATTATTCTTGCAGCACTCTGTTGAAACTTGTAGACCATTTCTAAGAGCTCACAACTGCAATTACCACATACTGTGCAACAGTAGTCCAAGTGGGGTAAGATGTATGCATTAAAAAATAACTTTCGAGAGTGCAGGTTTAAGAAAGAATTATTTCTGAGTAAAAGATAAAGGTATGAATTGCACTATTTATCACGTAATCAATTTTTATCACCCTGCCATAAAATGGGAGGGTTATATAGTGTTACCCCTGTCTGTGTGTGTGTTCGAAAAAGTACATAACCTGTGCATGCATGATGGGATTTAAAAATAAATTGGTACACTTGACCACCATATGTAGATGATGTGTTGTTTGCAAGACCCAGGTCCCTAGGTCAAAGTTCAAAGTCACAGCAGGACATTGAACTTTGTGTATTTGTCATATAGCCTTAAGTGCAGTTGGAGTTCATATCCGGTCCATAACTTCTGCATGCATGATGGGACTTCAAAATAAATTTGTACACTTGACCACCATAAGGAGAGGATGTGTGGCATGGAAGTTCCAGGTCCCTAGGTCAAGGTCACAGTAGGGCATTGAACGTAGTATATTTTGTCATATAGGCTTAATTTCAGTTGGAGTTTGTGTCAGGTCCATAACTTCTGCATGCATGATTGGATTTCAAAATTAATTAACACATGACCACCATAAGTAAACAATGTGATGCGTGCAAGACCCAGGTGCCTGAGTCAAAGTTCAAGGTCACAGCAGGGGATTAATTCTAACATATTTCTCTGGTCCATAAATTTTGCATGCATGATGGTATTTCAATATCAGTTGTAACTTCACAGAACAGTCACCTCTGGTCCTGTAACTTCACAGAGCAGTTTCCTCTGGACCTGTAACTTCACAAAGCATTTACATCAGGACCTGTAACTTCACAGAGCAGTAACCTCTGGACCTGTTACTTCACAAAACAGTTACCTCTGGTCCTGTAACTTCACAGAACAGTTACCTCTGGACCTGTAACTTCACAGAGCATTTACCTCAGGACCTGTAACTTCTCAGACCAGTTACCTCTGGTCCTGTAACTTCACAGAGCAGTTACCTCTGGACATGTAACTTCACAGAACAGTTACCTCTGGACCTGTAACTTCACAGAGCAGTTACCTCTGGACCTGTTACTTCACAGAGCAGTTACCTCTGGACCTGTAACTTCACAGAGCAGTTACCTCTGGACCTGTAACTTCACAGAGCAGTTACCTCTGGATCTGTAACTTCAAAGAGTAGTTACCTCTGGACCTGTAACTTCTCAGACCAGTTACCTCTGGATCTGTAACTTCACAGAGCAGTTACTTCTGGACCTGTAACTTCACAATGCAGTTACCTCTGGACCTGTAACTTCACAGAGAAGTTATCTCTGGACCTGTAACTTCACAGAGCAGTAATCTCTGGACCTGTAACTTTGCAGAACAGTTTCCTGTGGACTCAAAACACCATTTTTCATTATCAATAGTTGCCTTTTTAGCTCACCTTTCACGTAGTGACAGAGTGAGCTTTTCTGATCACCTTTTGTCCGTCGTCCGTCCGTCCGTCCACAATTAGTTCGTTAACACTCTAGTGGTCACATTTTTGCCTCAATTGTCATGAAACTTGGTCAGGATGTTTGTCTCATTGATTTCTCGGACGAGTTCGAACATGGGTTATCAGGGTTTGAAAAGTAGGTCACAGAGCCCAAATATAGAAAAACCTTGTTAACACTCTAGAGGCTACTTTTTCAGTCCAAATATCCTGGAAATTTGTCAGAAAGGTTCTATTAATGATTTCTAGCTCAAGTTCAAATATGGGTCATCTTGGTTCAAAAACTAGGTCACGGAGCCCAAAAATAGAAAAATCTTATTAACACCCTAGAGGTTACATTTTCAGCCCAAATAATCTGGAAATTTGTCAGAAAGGTTGCTTTGACGATTTCTAGGTCAAATTTAAATATGAGTTATCTGTGGTCAAAAACTAGGTTGCAGAGCCCAAATATTGAAAAACCTTGTTAACACTCTAGAGGTAACATTTTAAGACCAATTAATCTGGAAATTTGTCAGGAAGGTTGCTTCTATGATTTCTTGCTCAAGTTCAAATATGGGTCATCTGGGTTCCAAAACTAGGTCACAGAGCCCAAAAATAGAAACATCTTGTTAACACTCTATAGGTTACATTTTCAGCCCAAATAATCTGGAAATTTGTCAGAAATGTTGCTTTAAAGATACCTAGCACAAGTTCAAATATGGGTCATCTGGGTTCAAAAACTAGGTCACAGAGCCCAAAAATAGAAAAATCTTGTTAACATTCTTGAGGTTACATTTTCAGCCCAAATAATCTGGAAATGTGTCAGAAAGGTTGCCTTGAGGATTTCTAGATCAAGTTCAAATATGGGTCATCTGGGGTCACAAACTAGGTCACAGAGTCCAAATATGGAAAAACCTTGTTAACATTCTCAAGGCTACAATTTCAGTCCAAATAACCTGGAAATTTGTCAGAAAGATTCTATCAATGAGTTCTAGCTCAGTTTTGAATATAGGTTTTCTTGGGTCATAAACTAGGTCACAGAGCCCGAAAGTAGAAAAACCTTGTTAATGCTCTAGAGGTTCAAATGTCAAGTCCAAATGTCCTTGAAATTTGTCAGAAAGGTTGTTTCAATGATTTCTAGCTCAAATTTGGATATGGGTCATCTGGGATCAAAAACTAGGTCACATGGCCCAAAAATAGAAAAATCTTGTTAACATTCTAGAGGTTACATTTTCAGCCCAAATAATCTGAAAAATTGTCAGAAAGGTTGCTTTGACAATTTCTAGCTCAAGTTGAAGTATGGATCATCTGTGTCAAAAAATAGGTCACAGAGCCCAAAAATGGAAAAACCTTGTTAACACTCTAGAGGTAACATTATAATTCCAAACAACCTGGAAATCTGTCAGAAAGCTTAATTCTATGGTTTCTAGCTCAAGTTCAAATATGGGACATCTAGGTTAAAAAGCTAGGTTATAGAGCCCAAATATGGAAAAACCTTGTTAACACTCTAGAAGTAACATTTTCAGTACAAATAACCTTGAAATTTGTCAAAAAGATTGTTTCAATAATTTCTAGGTCAAGTTTGAATATGGGTCATCTGGGGTTAATTTACCAGGTCCATAGCAACTTTGTTAAAAGCAGTCATTCTCAGGTGAGCGATACAGGGCCATCATGGCCCTCTTGTTTATCCTTATAAAAAAAATCCATAGGGTGCACATTTTTGCACCCTTCTTAGGTTTTCCCCAGACAGGATACTGTTAATAAGTATAGATAAATCAGAGATTTATAAAGATATTCAAATGCCATGCAGTAATTGAGGTGAAATGGCTACAGTAAAGTTCACCAAACATGAACTCGGGGTTTGCAACCTGTACTAGTTTTACTGTGCAATGCAAAGGTGAATTTATTGAATTTCAAACCGTCATGTTCGCAATAGTATGACAAGCTTGTCTTATCTGATATCTAAGTTCCTTTTGTTAACTTTTTTCACATGAGTTGTTTAAATTTTTTCAGAAAATTAATGTTCCATATAAAATGTATGTATGTATGTATGTGTATAATTATGTCATGCCCTCTATTTGAACTTGTTTTCTGTAAAATACAGTCTAAATCCTGCATTTCAGGCAGTATTATTGGTTTTCTAAAATCAGGAAATGATTTCAGTTTTTCAGAAAATGATACAGAAAGTAGACAAAGCACTAAGTGAATCTAAAGTCTTTGGCAACTACTACTTGATCTTTGTGGGTTTGAACTATTTATATTTTGACAGATTTAATTTCTAGAAATGAAATTATTTGTACAAAAATGAAAACCTAACTACAATGGGAGGTATTTTGATAGCGAACAAGGAAGTCAATCCGGATGTAAGTTTTAATAAATAACCCAATACCCCTGTTGCTAGTTTCAGTTTAGTATTTGCCATAATACAGTACTTGATAATAGAGTTTCATATCAAAAGAGGTCAATGAAAAATCTGTAAACGAATTAAGTCATTACAGAGATGTGTACGTATGTTACCAAATTAATACTAAGTCCAGAGTAAGTTAAGAAAGAGTTACTGGGCTTGAAGTACGTTAGAGACATAACTCTGATTTAAACTTATATGAGTTAATCCCTTTTACATGAACATTTTCTGCAAAATCTTCATGGTTAAAACAAGGCCAAGTCAAATTTTTGGCAGGTTCTTTTTTTTCTGAAATCATGTGCACTGTACATATAAATATAAATTCAGTATGTTTTTTTTTTCATCTTTTTGTGAAATTATGAAGGAACAGTCATTGCATACATATTGCTAGTTTAAACTTTCATTATTTGTCATTGATGAGTATTTACTCTGATAACATATACTGAAGTAGGTTTAAGTGATAGGTGAGTTATCAAGATGATAACAGTATTTGTACATGATTAGCTTTAAATTCTGGTGCACTGGTTTCGTTCACAGTAACATGTCGATATCGAACAATAATAAAGAAATGTGACTGATATGACTTCTTTCATTATCTTCCTCCCTGAGTTCAGCAGAAGTGACAAAAATAAACTAATGTGGTTTAGTACTGCACAAACGTCAGACACTACTTACAGTAGTAAAACGCACAATACTAAAAGTTTCTAAGTTTATTCGGCAAAATCAGTATTATTCATGTCTTTGCCCATTAACAATAAGTAATAAAGATAACATGGCATATTACAAGCAGTTGTTGCATATATGAAAAAGAACATACATACCTACTACACACTTACATACATATATAAAGAGACTCACATTTAATTGAATGTTATGGTATCAACCTGTTTCGATTTCTAAATTGTGCGAACTTTATCGCATTCAGGTGAAAGTGTTTTTAGCTCACCTGTCATGTAGTGACAGAGTGAGCTTTCCTGATCACCTTTTGTCCGTCATCCGTTGATTTGTTAACACTCTAGTGGTCACATTTTTGCCTCAATTGTTGTGAAACTTGATCATGATGTTTGTCTCATTAATATCTAGGACAAGTTCGAACATGGGTTATCAGGGTTGGAAAACTAGGTCACAGCGCTCAAATATAGAAAAACTTTGTTAACACTCTAGAGGCTACTTTTTCAGTCCAGATATCCTGGAAATTTGTCAGAAAGGTTCTATGGATCATTTCTAGCTCAAATTTGAATATGGGTCATCTGGGTTCAAAAACTAGGTCACAGAGCCCAAAAATAGAAAAATCTTGTTAACACTCTAGAGGTTACATTTTCAGCCTAAATAATCTGGAAATTTGTCAGAAAGGTTGCTTTGATGATTTCTAGGTCAAGTTCAAATATGGGTCATCTGGGTTCAAAACTTGATCACAGAGCCCAAAAATTGAAAAAACCTTGTTAACACTCTAGAGGTAACATTTTTAGACCAAATAATCTGGAAATTTGTTAAAGGAAGGTTGCTTCTATGATTTCTAGCTTAGGTTTGAATATGGGTCATCTGGGTTCAAAAACTAGGTCACAGAGCCCAAAAATAGAAACATCTTTTTAACACTCTAGAGGTTACATTTTCAGCCCAAGTGATATGGAAATTTGTCAGAAAGGTTGCCTTGAAGATTTCTAGGTCAAGTTCAAATATGGGTCATCTGGGGTCACAAACTAGGTCACAAAGTCCAAATATGGAAAAACCTTGTTCACATTCTAAAGATAGCTTTTTCATTCCAAATGTCCTGGAAATTTGTCAGAAAGGTTGTTTTGATGATTTGTAGCTCAAGTTTGAATATGGGTTATCTGGAGTCAAAAACTAGGTCACAGAGCCTAAATATCGAAAAACCTTGTTAACACTGTAGAGGCTTCTTTTTCAGTCTAAATATCCTGGAAATTTGTCAGAGAGATTGTTTTGATAATTTCTAGCTCAAGTTCGAATATGGGACATCTAGGTTAAAAAACTAGGTCATAGAGCCCAAATATGGAAAAACCTTGTTAACACTCTAGAGGTGACATTTTCAGTACAAATAACCTGAAAATTTGTCAAAGAGATTGTTTCAATAATTTCTAGGTCAAGTTCGAATATGGGTCATCTGGGGTCAATTAACCAGGTCCATAGCAACTTTGTTAAAAGCAGTCATAATCAGGTGAGCGATATAGGGCCATCATGGCCCTCTTGTCTTTTATTGTTCTTACGAATTTTAACAATATATTCTTAAAAAACAATTTGCAATAGCTGTCGAGTTTTGGCATTTCATGTGTAGTTGTACTCCAATCTTGAATACATTGATTGTAAAAGCTATGCTGACGAGATAAAGAAACTCCTCGTCGGAAAATGGTGTTAGTTTTGTTTCTTAGTGTAAATTTACAGTTTAATATGTAGCCGGGTACAGGTTTATAGGTGATAAATCTATTAGGCAGAACCATGTGGCTTGGTAGCTCAGTTGATAGAGTGTCCGCCCTGTTCGAGTCCCGGTCGAGCCACTATTTTTCACCTCCACATCGAGCGATGCGAATAAGAGTTATTTCAAATAAATTAATGAAATGAAAAGAATCTTACCACAGCTTCTCAATAATTCATAAAAATAACTTAATAATAAGATATTTTCCAACTGAAAATTCTATTAATAAATGTATAGAATTTAAAATAACTGTCTGAGATCTAAACTCGTGAGAGAATAAAAACCAAGTGATGTGCAGGATAGTTCGCGGGAATTTGGAAGAAAGGAAATGTCAAAAGCCAATCTAAAACTTTCTCTCAAATTTCCCTCAAACAACATACAAAACGATTGGACGTACAGAAAACAGTTCACAAAAATGCACGAGATACAAAATACGGTTGAAATGTCTCGGACGTTTTCGTGAATTTCCGCTAAAAAGCGTACATAACGGAACTATCCGATACAATAAAGCAGACGATAACAGACGCCTCGTAAACAAACGAGAATTGACGCATGCGCGAATGTTCAGTATATTTTTCTCGCGCCTTATGCATGGACTGCGCACGGCAAAACGAATATTTAATAGTAACAAATAAACGACCCGTGGCAAATGTCCAAAATGTACATGCACTATGAACGTTATATCCACCCAACAAAATCTCGTGCGGGTATCGTCCACTCGTTTGTAAATTCACGTGCATGCCGATGATTTTGCTTGGGTGTCCATCCGAGACGCTTGCGTTGTTTTTTTTTTTCGAGTGAATTTGACACTCGTAATGTATTAGTCGATAGACAACCACATTATCAGAGATTTTTTATCATTACACACTTAGTGACAATGCCAATGCTAAATCCAGAAGGGAGGGCTCAAGTTTTAGCAATGTTTGAATGTGGTCGAACAGAAGAACAAGTGGCTAGACGTTTAACGTCTCCCGCTCGACTATAGTTCGTCTTGTTCGACGCGTTAGAGACACGGGAACGTCTGCCGACAGACCGCGTTCAGGTAGACCGCGTGTAACGTCTGTACGGCAAGATAACTTCATACGGCAACGTCACCTCCGTGATAGGTTTGTAACAGCTGAAGCAACAGCACGTGTAGAGATAGGCAATGCTGGACGCCCGATTAGTCTAATTACGGTTAGAAATCGTTTTATGCCGCAGACGCTACCGTGGTATGGTGCTGACACGGCGACATCGCCTAAACCGTCTTGTTTGGGCGCGTGACCACCGTGGCCAGCGTTGGAATACCGTAGTATTCAGTGATGAATCCCGTTTCAACCTATGGAACGCAGATGAACGCATCCGCGTGTATAGGCGACGTCTTGAACGTTATGCCAACAATTTTGTTGTTGAGGACAACCGTTACGGTGGTGGTGGGGTAATGGTTTGGGCGGCCTTTAACCACACGTTGAAGACTGAACTTGTTGTCTGTCATGGTAACCTTTCTGCCAGGCGGTACATAGACCAGGTTTTGCGCCCGATTGTTGCCCCTATGTTTCGGCCTCGCCAACACCTGGTCTTTCAGCATGACAACGCCCCCCCCCCCCCCCCCCCCCCCGGCACGTTGCACGCATCGCTATGGACTTTCTGCGCACAAACAACGTCAACGTGCTGCCGTGGACGGCATGTTCGCCGGACTGCAACCCGATCGAACACGCATGGGATTACCTTGGACGGCGGTTGCGCCGCCGCCATCCGCCGCCGGCAAACATACGGCAGCACTGGACCAGGAGTGGGCCAGAGTCCCACGGTACCTTCTCCGCAACTGGTGTGGGTCGATGAGAAGGCGCCTTCGTGCTGTGGTCGCCAGCAGAGGCGGCCACGCGCGGTATTAAATTTTTCCACAAAATGTTGCTGACCCCTCACTTAAAACCATGTCTGTAAATTACAGTTAGGTTTCAAATTTAATGAAATGGATTTAAAAAAATTTAAAATGATTGTTTCTTCAAAATTAAATAGCTGTTTCTTTACATTTCATTACGCTTAGCAAAATTTGGTAAATTGAAGTATTATAAGGCGTTTCTTTATCTCGTCAGTTTACATTTGAACAGGTACTTTTAAATCGCTATTTGAAAGAACCTGATTTGAATTATGATTCATATCTGAATTTAATCTTACATTGGTAAAACCCAGCTTATCTTTTGATACAAAGAGGCTTCAAAAATAAAGTGAAGAAGCCACATGACCTCCCTTTATTCATTCTGTCGATTGAAAGGTGCAAGAGGTAGATATGGGTTTAACATCTCAGATTTGACAAGCGTTAATGGGTTTGTAAAGCGTGACTGTTAAACTTCTACGTTAAACCGTTACATGTACATTTCGCCAGAATAAACGACCCATATGTGTCAACCATTATCATACATTTTACCACTAATGACCTTTTATGTTTTCTTCCCACAAACAGGATGTACTTGTAGCAAAATGACAAACAGAAAAAAAAGCGTTTATGTTGAAATGCTACTTAGGGGTTTCAAGCCTTTTCTCCGTATCAAAAGAGGAGTTAGATTCAGGGTAATCTGAAAAGAAACCTTTTTTTCTCTGTCAAACCAGAAAAAAGCTAAACAAACAACACACTGAAATAGAAAAAAAACTTAACGGTCGTAAATACACAGCCAGACAAACTCTATGCAGAAATGGACAAAGCGACAAATGTACAGACACGAAAACGACGGACACAGTCATGTCTAGTTTATCATAATTTATACCTGTTACATTTGTATGCATGGACCTGCGAAATAAAGGGGCCACAAATAGTGAATTATTGCCATCAGATATTTATTTTGCCTTGCAAAACAACGAATACATTATCAACAGTGCCAAACATCATTTCTCCAAGTTTAAAAATACACGTATACTATTAGTTACAAGTCGATAATGCGCATGACTTGACAAAGTGTACTGATAACGTATTTGTTACACCTTTATATTGTATCTTGATTGGCGCACTTTACCATTTCAATTTGTTTCTTTCAACAACTATTTTTTAAGGATCGTTAAATTTTAAACGTAAGGTAAACCACAAACGAACTCGTGCAGATCTTGAAGAGGGTTTTATTTCTTTTTTGTGTGTGTAATAAGTCACATAGCTTACTGATCTTAATCAGAAAAGACGAAACAATTTTCAACAGATTCATTATCAATATGCAGAACAATTTGCACCACCTGTGTGGCATACAAAAATCTTTTTATGACTTTCGAAAACCAAGGTCTTGATATAATGATTCACGGAAGATTCACGGAATTGTTCTAACCTTGTCTTCTGACCAGTTTTCGAAATCTAATACTTTCGATTTTGGTGAGATGAATTTGTGATAAATAGTGGCATAAGCCAAGTTACTAGTATATGACCTCTTTGGTTAAGTGTGGCATCCAGCAGTCTCGTGTGTTCAGACACTTCAAGTGAGAAAGTCAGCGTTTCTGAGACATCTCAGGGATGTACAGCCATGGCGCTGCTCGGAAACAATGGTCAAGTAATTTCTCGCCAACTGAAAGGACACAAACATCAGGAAACCAGATCTAGTACTTTTACATTCGAGCCATAACCACCTTTCTTAAGTTATGATAAATAACCCTAAAAGGCATGCATACGGAGAACTGTGAGCTGATTCTCCACTGAGACGGGATGACCGTGAACTACAAGCTATGCATACGGAGAACGGGGAGCTGACTCTCCACTGAGACCAGGATGACAATGAACTACAGGCTATGCATACGGATACCGGTAAGCTAATTCTCAACTGAGACCGGGATGACCGTGAACTGCAAGCTATGCATTCGGAAAACGGTGAGCTGATTCTCCACTGAGACGGGATGACCGTGAACTACAAGCTATGCATACGGAGAACGGGGAGCTGACTCTCCACTGAGACCAGGATGACCGTAAACTACAGGCTATGCATACGGATACCGGTAAGCTAATTCTCAACTGACACCGGGATGACCGTGAAGTACAAGCTATGCATACGGAGAACGGTGAGCTGATTCTCCACTGAGACGGGATGACCGTGAACTACAAGCTATGCATACGGAGAACGGGGAGCTGACTCTCCACTGAGACCGGGATGACCGTGAACTACAGGCTATGCATACGGATACCGGTAAGCTAATTCTCAACTGAGACCGGGGTGACCGTGAACTACAGGCTATGCATACGGATACCGGTAAGCTAATTCTCAACTGGAACGGGGTGACCGTGAACTTCAAGCTATGCATACGGATACCGGTAAGCTAATTCTCAACTGATACCGGGATGACCGTGAACTACAGGCTATGCATACGGATACCGGTAAGCTAATTCTCAACTGAGACCGGGGTGACCGTGAACTACAGGCTATGCATACGGATACCGGTAAGCTAATTTTCAACTGATACCGGGATGACCGTGAACTGCAAGCTATGCATAAGGACTCTCCACTGATAGTGCTGATAGAAAAGTCCTTGAAATATGCAAATATAACTGGTGTACGATAATAGTCGTTACATTCATGTATGAATTCGACGCCCGATTGGTCAGTTACTTTATTAAGCCTTAATCTTCCTTGTACTACATAAGATGTATTAACCTATTTATTATTCTCGGGGAATATTAAATTGTACTTTGTCAAATAGCTCCACAATACACATTTCATTATATAACTTTAGTATATAACTAGTAGTTGGTCAGACCACTTCCAGGTTTATAGTGAAAAACTGGTTTGATTCCACCGGAGTTACCAGGTGGATAAAACACTTCATCAACATGAATGGCTATAAAAAAATAAGTTAAAATTAGAGTCCCGAATTACTTTTTACATTGTATTTAAAATAAAAAAATGACTTCTTTTACTATTTTCGGTTAATTTTTATTTGGCACAAATTTAATATCATCTTGAATTGTATATTTTATAAAAGTTTGCTTGTGATATCATTAGTTCTAGATGGCGTGTTACACAACTTAAATGTCGTTCAAATTTCAAATATCAACTTTATACCAATGTCCCTGGTTGTACTGGCATTTTCAACTTCAAACAACTCACTACTACTCGCCACGTAATAGAATGTTAAATTGGAAAACGAATTCAAAGTTTTTTTTCGTCCGATTTGCTTATAAAAGAAGAAAAGATAGAATGATTCACGTTTCTTGTATTTGGACTTTCTACTTTTTAGAAGACGGAAAAAGAAGCCAGCTGAGTTATTCAAGCTGTGGCTTTTGGTGGGCATAGCTACCTAGAAAAGTGCAAAAAAGTTCCCGTCTATGATTTAAATATTTTTGGAATTTTAATTCTGCGAATTTGTCATTTAAAACACTGTTATTGCAATAGAGACTGAAAGTAGCTAATGTGATGAACCGTGTTAAAAAATGTGGGCGTGTTCTTCTGTGAAAGGTTGACCGCGGTCGTTGATAACCCGCCTATTATAAAATTGTTTCGTTACCACGTCCGTTTTCGTATAAAACCGGACATAAGTCACGACCTTTCCCAGAAAATAATTATTAGATACATATAGCATTTAACAGTAACTGTATTTAGATTTTTACAACGCAAAACATGTTGAATAATATTCCGTTTCATTAAATGATATCTCGACAAGTCCTAGAATTCGGATTTCAAGATGTCATTGCTGTACCATTCACTAAGTGTTTCACGCTTAAAATGTTACCTTTGTTTGTTTGCAATATAATTTTCAGTGTGTGAGGTGCGACGTGTTCAAATATAGCTAGATCGTGTACTACGTGCAACTATACATTCAGTAGGGGTTATCTCGTTTCGAAGTGTAATTCCGGATATTTCTTTTCATACAGCGAACAAAAAATGCAATAAATATACTGGGTAAACTTTGACACAGAAAACGTCCTTTATATCAATTCTTACCGGGTAAATGGGGTTTCGAGTAATGCACTTAATATATCCGGGAAGGGCCATCTAAGTATTGCTCATTTCGAAGAAAAAAGAAAAAGGATATTCGTCATTATTTTTAGGCAGTAACCTAACTGGTGAGACCTAATGCAGGGATTAAAGTCTTCAGCTCTCAATTAACCTCGATTTTGTTCTGAGTGAAATGGAACTGAATAGACTTACTCCGGAATAGAGAATATTTGGGGTTTTCCCAGCTAATCCGGGGGTACAAACAAACTTTTACAGTTACAACAAGGTAAATCAGCGCAACACGTTGATCAACCTTTTGTGAAGGGTTGTGTACCGTGAAGCCATAACGGTAATAGTTTGTTTGTACACCCGGATTAGCTGGGAAAAACCCACATTTGCCGAGTTCCGGATAACATCTCAGTCGCCGGAAATGAAAACCAAACATAGATATGAACACTCTAACAAATATCGATCCCCTACCAGACAGAAACATTAAGCCTTGCCACAAGTCAAACCAGGAAATGGAGTGCAAATTATAAACATTTACAAACCTAATTCTGTTAAAGACTGCAACTTAATCATTGAAATCAATTTTCCTAGATAAAGACCACACAATTTTTCTTCATTTCCTGCACAGCTAACAGGAAAAGTTTATACTTTCTCCGAATTTAAATATCTTTTTTTTTCTATCGTATGAAACCTGACATTCTTGAAACAATGGTTTACATAATACATAAACAAAAAGTTCAGCAATTACACATAAAATGTGGGCCTACACCTTGAATGATTGAGATCTATCACTTCAAACAGTACTTGTATTTCCGTGTAACCGGGCTTTTATCAAATGTCATTTTAAAGAAATCACCTGGCAACAATGTGGAAATTTTATGGATAAAAACTCATTTCCCCCCTAAACTAATTAGCTAATTTCATAGAAAGACATCTTTCGGGGAAGAACATCGAACGGTTTCAGCCGAAACCATTACATTGTTTATTCATTAGCATTAAGTAATTTGCATGTTTATGGTTTAGAGAAAACTTAGCCTTAAGAAATTACGTTTTTTGCGTTCCGGATTTAACCAACATTTTGTATTCATGCGTCAAACCTTTTGTGTCTTGACCGTGCAACACTTCAAAATACTGAATTAAGACGACTCAGGGTTACTGAACTCAGCAGTACCTGAAAAATGCAGCCAAGAGCGATTTAATAGAATTTATTTCGAAAACATTTAATGACAACGGACATTTTATCTTCATGGATTTTTAACCATAAATCCGTAAGCAAACATGCTGCAACATTCCAAACTATGTCGTGAAAAGGGAGAGAAAGATTGATAATCATTATCTTCCATGACTTTTTTTTGCCGATAATTTTTACTTCTGTATAGCTATTTTAAGATGTAGCCGTAGGCGCGTGCTACAGCTGTTAACCTTTAGTCGGAAAAGAAAAATCGATTCTTTCTGAGAATTTTGTGAGTCTAAATTTAGACCTCTGACATATATTTACATTCGCCAGAATACAGTTAATTGTTAATATCAGGCACATAGGAAAGTTAATTATGTTTTCATTTATTTATTTTCTTTTATTTTGTAACAATGCCAGTGAATTTTATTTCTGTTGTTATTCTAGGAATGCTTAAAACGCGTATTACTAATTAATCAAAAAAAAAAGATAAGAGATACGGATAAATTCTACATATATTCTGAGACTTCAATCAATTAATTAAACGAAACACAACGTAAATAATTATATTATCTTATCTTTTTTTACATTTGTTTTGCTTTGGCGTGAAAAGTATGAAAATTTCTATATTGAAACAATGTTTGACCACAGACGAATGACAGTCATTGTTCTACCTGTATCATTTGACCAATAGTTTGTTCTAACTATTCTGAATGGTTTATTTGAACTAAAAAATTACAAAGATTACAAAAATATGATATCATAACAAATATTTATAAAATGGAATTTGAGATGGAACACTTTGTGTTGAAATATTATGTGTAAAATTCCTCTCTTAAAATAGCCGCCTGTTTCTGCGTAATTTAAAGTTACAGCGGAAAGTAAATCGCCTAATGGTTATCGAAATACACCGGATCAAGATTTATATAATGATCGAAATCATTTTTTGTTTTGTTTTCTTTACTATACGGATAGACCCGATCTACCATCCTTTAAACAAACAATTGCGGTTTCGTGATAAAACTTCACGCGTGATATCTACGAAAACAATTTTGAGTATTTTGAAATTTTTTGAATGTTCTGAAAAACGCATAACTGAATGACAAGTTCGACCACTCCTGTTATTGTATAATATTGAACGGTGAAGTTTTGTTTTTTACAATATACTGTTCATGCAAAATGTGACTCCTTGAATTGTAGAACATGAAATCACACACATGTATTCATTAAAAACTCAACAGTGTATATGTTCATTATATTTTTTTTTGTATATTTGCAACGTACATAAGCTGACTATATTCCGATCGAGTCTGACACAAAGGCAATACAGATTTTCGTCGGTACAGACAGTAAAATAAAAAATTTACAGTAAAAACAAAGATTTACAGTAAAAACAAAGATTTACAGTAAAAACAAAGATTCATCTAAAAAAAATTCTTTATTTTCCTCCTAATCTGTTTATAATTAAAGTGTGATACAAAACATTAGAGAAATTACTTCATTCGAAAACAATGTATTTGAATTAATAGACACGGAAACTGACTTATAAATAGAGATATATTTAGAGTTTGAATAATAATAAAAATGTCTCCGGTACGTTTAAACCATTTCCGCGATCATTTACATATATAAATATAATGAATTCTTCGTAGAATCCCTGAGAAACTTTAGTATAACGAACACAGATATTCCAGCTACAGCTTAAAGTTTTACGCACCTTTTTCCTACGCTCTTTGTTGCATTGTTCGTTAACCTGTATGTACTTAACAATGAAAAAAAACAACAACAGAAATATGACCTCAATGTTCACGTCCTCACATAAAATCGTGAAGTCAACACACTCTCTACAGAGCAGAACGAGGTCATTGCTAGCAAATATTGCACGCATCTCAAAATTCAAGTCAATATAAAAATGGATAATCCTTAATAATACTCCGTAAAGGTTTTGGTAGAGGTAACTGATCAACAAGCGATGCTACGTCCGCCGAACTTGGTGCCGGTAGCGACCTGTTAATTACTGTCCGTGCTAGATGTTTTAACGTCGGTACATTATTCAACTTGGGCTTAGACATAACTATAGGCAAGTCCTTCCTACCCGTTTTATCAAGAAACCTACACTGTTCTGATTCTTTTCCACTGCTCTTTCTTATGTAAAAATCTATTAACTCCAAAAGAGATGAGAAATTTGGCATTTTATTCTTCGACTTTTCCTCAGCGTCTAATGAAAATCGTCCATGTTCGTAGCAAATTCGGATACTTGTAGGTCCTCGTTTAGTTCTAACACTTATTGTGTACAGGTATTTGGAGTCTGCGCTGTCTCGAACTAGAAACGTTCCGACTGGGCATGCCTTTAAAATCTGCTTGGCTTCTGAACTACCAATGTCTTGATAGTAAAAACATCCGTTATATAATCTAAACTTTGTTCCTATTTGCAAGTAGAGGTCCTTTTCACAGTAATATTGGTCAGGGTGACGATGACAGACTGCCAACCTGGATTCCACACAACATTGCTTCCACTCGTCTGGATTTCCATTACTGCTGCCGCCAGCTTGCTGATTGTCTTTGCCTTGCCGATGGGCCATACAAGCTGTTTCCGTACACACAGGCCCGCCCATATGGTTTCTATTTATTGACTCTAATACAGTAACTCGTTTAAATCAACCCTTTCCTACAATTCAGTTTTGATAATAAGTAAAAAACACTGCTCAGTTAACAAGCACACATTTGTCTGGCTTGTAACACTGCTAGTTCACAAATGATCAAATCCAAAACAATCCATGACAGATCTAGAACGATTTGTTTTCTAGGAATACAGCGTATTCGCGCAGTCAATCTAAAAATAGCCATGTGGATTTTCCCTAAGCTAAAAGTGTACTACACGTATCGACTAAGAGCTGTACACTACTTTCGGTAAAATATTGGATTAAATAAAAACCACACAAACCAAACTAGTATTTAATTAATTCGCTTTGCAGCTTTAAACTACTCCTCTTTCAGTGGCGAAATTCTTGCATTACAATGTCGACTCGAAATAATCAGTTTGATAAACCTGGTTTATCACTTTGTAATACTTGGTGAAGTTTTCAAAAGTTGTATTTAATTCAGGTGAAATAACAACTTCCCACCAGTTAGGTCGGCCCTGGCAACATTCAGTAACGACTGAGAGTCTTATATTTTCAGATAAACAACAATGATAACTGATAATGCGTGATCTACTGTGAACATTTTCTAATGACGTCTAGAATCTACAGGGGCTTCAGATGTGTTTTTCATAGGGTTTAAGATAACAAGCAGTCATTCAGACATTTTACATGTGAGCAGCCAGGAATCCTGGAATTCTCCTTTACTTCCAAATTTTGAGACTGAAATAAATATGAACGAAGACTGAATCGTTGCACAAATTAAAAACAATGTATACACTTTTTCTTTCTTTTTTAATTTTCATCATGTTGGCATCAGGTATCTCGGCATTAGGTATCTCGTCATTCTAACATGTTATAAGGGAGAATACTCCGTCAAGCTTAGTGGGATGGCGCTTGCCTTGATAAAACTACGAAAAAAAGTACTAATAGATCTACTGAGAAAATGATTATTATCAGTTGTTTTTGTTTCGAAATAATGCTTTTATTCTGGATGATATTGTTTAATACAACCTCCACCATTCCCATATGCAACATAATAAACAGTCTATACACATGATTCATTTTACTGTATATAAATTATATATCTATATTTTCAATCATATTGTACCCACTGAACTAAACGAATGATTGTCTGTCTTACGTTCGATTCGGTTTTTGATCAATAGCCGTTGTAAACTGATTGTTTCAGAGAAATAATACTATTTTCTTAAACTGAAACTGTCGTAATATCAGAAACACTTTCAGTGTATCTTGTTTCTCATTTAAATAATTTAATGTACAATTTGTTATATTTTTCGTTATCTTTCTCTTCTGGTTCTCAATGAAAACAGCTCATACTTATGCTCGCCGTAAGGACACTTAGCGGATAATGCTCGCCGTTAGGAAACAGAGCTGATTATGCTCGCCGTTAGGACACAGAGAGGATTATGCTCGCCGTTACGACACAGAGCGGATTATGCTCGCCGTTACGACACAGAGCGGATTAGGCTCGCCGTTAGGACACAGATCGGATTTTGCTCGCCGTTAGGACACAGATCGGATTATGCTCGCCGTTAGGACACAGAACGGATTATGTTCGCCGTTAGGACACAGAGCGGATTATGCTCGCCGTTAGGACACAGAGCGGATTATGCCCGCCGTTAGGACACAGAACGGATTATGCTCGCCGTTAGGACACAGAGCGGATTATGCTCGCCGTTAGGACACAGAGAGGATTATGCTCAACGTTAGGACACAGAGAGGATTATGCTCACCGTTTGGACACAGAGCGGATTATGCTCGCCTTTATGACAGAGAGCGGATTATGCTCGCCGTTAGGACACAGAGCGGATTATGCTCGCCGTTAGGACACAGAGCGGATTATGCTCGCCTTTGGGACACAGCGCTAATTGTGCTCGACTTTTGGACACAGAGCTGATTGGGCTCGACGTGAGGACACAGATAGGATTATGCTCGCCGTTAGCACACAGAGCTGATTGTGTTCGACGTTAGGACTCAGAGAGGATTATGCCCGCCGTTAGGACACGGAGCTGATTGTGCTCGACGTTAGGACACAGATCGGATTATGCTCGCCGTTAGCACACAGAGCTGATTGTGTTCGACGTTAGGACTCAGAGAGGATTGTGCCCGCCGTTAGGACACAGAGCTGATTGTGCTCGACGTTAGGACACAGATCGGATTATGCTCACCATTAGGACACAGAGCTGATTGTGCTCGACGTTAGGACACAGATCGGATTATGCTCGCCGTTAGGACGCAGATCGGATTTCGTCCGAGAAAGAAGACGTTTTGTGATGAACATTAAACACACAAGCAGATATTATTCGCGGAGATATGAAAACAATAGCCGTCGGAAAATAAATGAGATACCCTGAAAATAATTATAGCAACGGACAGTGTCTCTAGATGACAGAGAACTGCACGTATATCTGGATATAGCTTCATTCCTGTCTATAAACTAGTGAAGCAACTACAGGTGGCAGTTAACAGTTTCACACAAAAATTCAACAACCGACGACAACTCAAACTTTACAGTTATTCTTATAGGAGTCTTATTATAGGAGACCGACAACAAAACATAAATTTCAGGCCATACTCCTCTTGCCAGAAAGAAACTGCCCCTAAGTACCACTTTTGACCAGTAACCGAGGCAATATCTGTGAAACAGACAAATCGATTGAAATATTATGTTTAAACATAGAGTCATATAACACCACTTCCTTCTTGTTCATCTGCTATAGCACGAGGTCTCACGGCACACTATATCAGCTAGAATTAGTTAGCTGTCATGCCTAACTTTTGTTGCAATAATGGCACCAACACGGACTCCTACTCGGAACTTCTACATCCGAAACCAGCGACATAATCAGCTTTTAGTAGTTTGAGCTCCCACTTCACACTGAATGCATTTTAATACTACTCAAAAATGCAAACAAAAAGAAACCTCTCGGCGGAGCACTCGGAACACTCATATTCTCATGTATAGAGTAATTAGACTTCAACATCATATTCTTCCCTGAAATTTATCATTTCTATGGCCATTTCGAATATGTGGCTAAAACACTGACTAAATGGAGTATGGTTTTATGTCTTTATCAGAATTCCAATGTTGTGGTAACGACATTTATTTTCCTTCGTCGTTTGTTTTCTTTAGTTGTTTTATATAAGTTTAACCATGCGAGACAGCTGATTGTTGTTGTAAACATTGTAATGTGAGAATGCATGCCTACTGCAGCACCGAACAATTGGCTGGAGCTGTTTGGAAGTGGGGGGTCTTGAGAATGCGACCAATGGTATCAAACAGACGAGCTCTCTACAGGGTCAGACTGGAAATAGACATAACTATAGTCCGTACGAGGTATCATGCATAAAACACAATGCTAGTCTGACGTTTATACCTTTCCAGAAACACCACACATGATTACCAGAGAGAAATGCCGGTTAAATATATTACTGATACATATTCAAAGGTGTGACAGATTAGGTATGAGTGACGCATCTCATACTCATGTTCGCACCCGGTCTAAACACTGCAGGCGAACGCTCTATCCTCGAACTACCTATATGAAGGTCCAATAAGCTTACATAATAAGCTTGACCTATTTATTATTTCGTGCCGAATACTGACAATTCATTTACTCGAATATACAAGACATAAAATACAGTTTTTGCGGTCAGGAATCACTGCTTTCCGTTTCTGCTAAAACCGTCATTTTCGACTCGCATTTTTTTATTTGGGCAAGTGAGCTGAAGTTTCAAGGAAAATTCAATCCTTTCGTTTTTGATATGCTGATTTCTGTTCTGTTCTGCGGTTGAAATCTGGATTCGGCGACCATTCGTCACAAAATAATTACTTTCCATTGGCAAATTCCGCTTGTAAACACACGGACGTTAATATTTAAACAAATCTGTTAATGATGAGATGTTTCACTGTATTTTTTGTTGTCTATTTTACACTTTATGGACTCAAAGAAAATAAATTATTTTATTATAAAATGATTTCCTGATGTAAATATACCCGGATCCTGTCATTTATTTTTGTAGTTTCGGAACGGAGATTAAATTTTTCTCTAACGTTAAATAAAGGATCAATCGCTTTATTTTGCAAACATATAAATGCCCTTTCACAAGCACAAACACTCCTATGCAATCGTAGTACACATATAATGAAAGGCAAAGAGAGAGGTAGCGTTACACGATTATTAGAATTTAAAAAAAATATATTTCCATTAATTTATTCTGCACCAAGAGAAAATTCAACATTTTCTTTGTATTCTGGTGTAGAAAAAAACAACAACAACAAACAACTGAAGACTACCACGGGTTATTTATTAGTAAGGTTTATTCTGATTTGTAGAGGAATACTTCGAAGAAAGATTAAGCTCTTCACCATGTTTTCTGTCTTTACTTTGTTGCAGTATTTCATCAACATTTGGATCATATTAGCTGTGTGACTATATTCCAGCCTTTAACTACTTTCCCAAATAGCGTCTTGTCACTTTTCTGTATCAAGAAAAAAACGAGATTCGTATAACGTTAATTTATCCACTACATAATACATGTCAATAAAGTTAAGCCTAATTTCACAAATATCGAATTCACAAATCCGGCCTTGACAAACAAACTGTGCATAAACATTGCATAAATAGAGGATATTCAAGGTTTTTCTATAAATACGGGATTTATTTTCATCGAGTGGTATGAAAATAAATATTTCACGAGTGGCAATAAATCCCTTATATAAAAAAACTTGAATTTTCTGTTTATTATATACTTTCTCTCTTTTTGACCTAATGATTCAAAAGAATTCCCCTTTAATTTTGTGTATTGGCTGAATTTAAAAGAAAGTAGTCCGGCAAGACACCAGTGAAAATACGGAAAATATGTTTCACTGCAGTGAAAAATAATTTTTTACAGTGAAAATACGGAGAATGAAAATACGCATTTTATTTCATCAATTTTTCTCAATATTTCATTTATAAGTATATAATAAATAGTTATCTTTTTTATCAGCATATCAATCATACCTCTTCAAGGAGTCACACACGTGCTCAAAATGGCGGTAATCGGGACAGCAAAATAGACTCTGTATTATACCTCGTTATTCGAGACTCCTATGTATGCGCCTCAATTATATCATTCTTCCAGCTGAAGGTACGTACGTAAATACGTGCGTATTACTGGTTACGGCACTCACCTGGGAATTGCTAAAATAAATTATACCCTTTTTGTATTATATTAAAATTATACTTTCTCAGGAACGAGAAATTGTTTTGACAATGAAGAACGGATCAGTGGTCCAGTGGTAACGTGCTGGACTGGAGTCGCGAAATCGACCCCCACTCCTCCACTACCATTACTAATAGTCTTTCAGATGAGACCTTAAACCGAGGTCCCATGCATCAGTGCTTTACACTGGGCATGCAAAAAAAACCCAGGGGTGTCTCTGGAATGGGATGCTTCCTGTATCTTGCACTATCCCCCACAACATAAAACAGGGGGGGGGGGGGGGGGGGCGTCGGTCATATGGGCAACCGGTACCAACGATAAATAAACTCAGATAGATAGAGAATTTGACCAAGGTTTAAAGTAAATCATACATGCAATACAGATTGCCGGTTTATTAACGGACATTCCGCAAATAAGCCCCAACATGGGTCCCTTACAAGAATTATCACCGAAGAGACTTTCGCTCCTTACTTTTCGGACGATTAGTTTATATTTCTCCATAACAGGAATAAAATATATAAAAACATGCGTCAGAGATGATGGATATTAAATTCTCCCTGACTTATATATGTGAAGGTTTTCTCTTGTAAAAGGTTTCAGTTATGATGAAACCTCGTACCTGTTACAAACTCTTAGTAGCTGCAGTTTTTCAGCTGAGGCAAAATCAAAGGGTTGTGTTTGTTAATGGGGACTAAAGAGGACGGAAGAGAAAATGAAACAGTTTGCAGCTTTGTTCTAGCCAAATATCGAATAAGGAGATGTCAGGTATCGAATAAGAATATGATAGGTATCAGTAAGGAGATGGCAGATATCAAACAAGGAGATGGCAAGTATCGAATAAGATGAAAGCAGGTATCAAATAAGAAGATAGCAGGTACTGAATAAAAATATGACAGATATCTGTAGGGAGATGGCAGTTATCGAATAAGGAGAAAGCAGGTATCGAATAAGAAGATAGCAGGTACTGAATAAAAATATGACAGACATCTGTAAGGAGATGGCAGTTATCGAATAAGAAGAAAGAAGGTATCGAGTAATAAGATAGCAGGTAATGAATAAAAATATGACAGATATCTGTAAGGAGATGGCAGTTATCGAATAAGAAGAAAGCAGGTATCAAATAAGAAGATAGCAGGTACTGAATAAAAATATGACAGATATCTGTAAGGAGATGGCAGTTATCGAATACGGAGACAGCAGGTATCGAATAATAAGATAGCAGGTATCGATTAAGAAGACAGCAGGTATCGAATAAGAATATGACAGGTATCTGTAAGGAGATGGCTGGTATCGAGTATGGAGAGATCGAATAAGAAGATAGCACTATCGAATAAGAAGATAGCACTATCGAATAAGACGATAGCAGGTATCAAATAATATACTGTAGAAGTTATAAATTAGGGGCCTTTTATTCCAGGTCTATCCATTATGTGAAGTAATAAGATATTTTCAACAACAGATTTCAGTTGTGTTGCTGCAGTAGAAACGGAAGTTCAATGAAGTGGTGTACTTGGACTCCGAACTTCACAATATAGGACTTCAACAAGTTAGAGAAAAAAAGAGAACCCATGAGACATAAGTTACTGTTTTTAATGTTCGCAACCATTCTGAAAATAAGACATTTTTTTCTGATCTATGTCCGGGACTGAAATTTGTTTCTAGTTAGAGTTCAGCAAAAACTTTCTGAGAACAGTTTTCGAAATATTGTGAAAAGGAAGTGAATTGAAACTAGTCACCTGAACTGTCGTTGTATTTCATCATGCACGATAATCACTGCACGTTCAGTGCAAATGTGCGCAATCAGAAAGATAAAGTTCAAGAGGTTTATACTCAGGACAGATCTTTTCACTCAGCAGCTCTCAAATCTATAACAATCTACGTTTTTTTTTTAATTATTATTATCGTGTTTTCAGAAACTGACGGAACAAAACGGCCTTTTTGAAATTTTACCTTAACCTCACTTTAATAGCTACAGTGATAAATAGACAATGCTGTAAAAAACAGAAAATCCTTTTACAAGTTTATCTATCTTTATAACAGTCTTACTATCAGAAATATGGCTTCATCAGGTTTTTTTTTTTTCAAAGTTGATTTTCATTCACATAATTGCTACATTATCATGGGCAAAATAACCATTGAGAATTGTAATGAACTTGTTCACTTAAGCTATACGTATAAGAACAATATAACTAATTAATTGTATTGACCTATTACAAGGTATTTCTGTGTTGAAAAGTACCGCGCACGGGCCACGCCTCAAATGCAGAGAGCTTACAACCCCACAATACGAACCCGTAAATAAAACGCAAAAAAAACATCAATATAGGCTCAAGGCTTGTCTGACTACCTAAAATATCATTTGAAGTAGTGTAAGTTATCGTAATCTTGAAAAAAGCACGATTCTTTTCGGAGAAAAGTACATTATTCCTTTTTTTGTTTTTGTTTTTTAAATTTTCACTAAAAAGACAAAAACAGCTGCATAACAACTGGGTGTCTTATTCTTTCTACTAATATACATAAACATTATCGAATGAATAGTACTTTTGTTCTATTTCATTTACATCGAAGAATACACAAAAAAGTAACGGAACTGGGGTATTTTCACAGTACAAACTTCGATTTCAGAAAAAAAAAAGTACGAAGATTATTCATAGAACTGAGGATTCATTCTAGGTAACGGTAAGATTCCTTTTAACACCGTTTTAAGTACATGTAGTGTTTTTACTCAGTGAAGACTAATGATTCCTAGAAAAACTTCGTTTCCTACAATCAAATTCGCGCAACGAAACCAGTAAGACCGCGCACTGAAAAGTCGAACTTCCAACCTATATCCTGTTCACGTAAGGATAGTCTGGAGCACGTAATGTCTTATCGGTTTGCAATCAAACAACGACGCCTTTAATGTTCAACCACAAACAGTTATTCTTCCTCTTATATATCATTAGTTTAAGTGCTTCACACATACTTAAGTCAAATTAAAGAGTTTGAACCTTCATTGTCGCAAACATCAGCCTTCGAACCCGCCACAAGTGGAAACTCATTGTACCTTAAGGCTCCGCTATTATTTGTAATTATTCTGACTTTTTTTACATTTGACATATCTTCAAAAGGTTTCGGATTGTTCTTTTAGAAAAACCTTGAAAAAAAAGCTAAAATACGACCAAGACGTTTCAGTGTGACTACGAATTTCAAGGCTTTTAATACATGCAGACGACAAAACTGTCCGTCGAGTGGATTACAAGTAAAAGGTTTCGGTAAAGGTTCGGTAACACTACCGGTTCAGTAAGGAAAGTAAATAGTAAAAAGTCAGCGGCTGGTACACCGTACAGATTAATAGTCTCCCGACAAAGTCCAAGTGTTCACAAGTAATTCAAGTCACAGGATATGTTTTTGAATTTCTTGGAAAAGTTCAGAGATAAAAAGCCATGTATATTATCCAGTTATATCTGTCCTGGGTGGTTAAATCACATCATTATCATACTCACTACAATACGCAAACGCGTCAAATTCGCCGATTAATTTTTGAGTGTACCGATCATTTACTTTAACTCAAAGCAAAAACATGCATGAACTGCAGTTATCTCAACGATCAAGCTGACACAGTTTCATTCACTTAACGTGGAAATAACTTGTGTTTTCCACTTACTGTATGATATTTGTGTGCTGGGCTGTTTTCTTTGTGAATGTAAAGAATATGGGTATTTTCAAATCAACTTCTCCTCTCACATTCTTGTATCTTATTTTATAATTCGTGTATATATTTGTGTACATTATCGAAAGAAGTTTGATATTAACTAGTGTTTAAAAGAACCTAAATGCATGTCAGTAAAATTAAACGCTGAAAACAGTGTTCAGAAATCTTAAAAAATATACCTGTACTGTTTTTTTCACATGTAAGAGATATGCCAATGAACTGGCCCGGTCACAAAACATTTTTATAGAATTTATAGTTTGTCTTTAGGAGAATAGACATCAGTGCATTTTTAAAAAAAAAAAAATTGTTCAGTATTCAGGGTCACTTTAAAATAACTGTTCATTTAAATCAGAAGGACATTTTGCCTTTTTCAAATGACAAGCTATTAAATAGGCATTATTGTTCGATTATAATGAATTACAAATGTATTTGAATTGAACGAAAAATGAGAAGGGCTAGTAAATAATGCGACAAGATAGAGGAGAAACAATGAATGAATGAATGAATGATATAATATGATTTGTATGATTTTTAAAACATAAACTTGACGTTTATTTCATTTTCATTTTATATCTTTATGAGAAAATAGAATATCTGAAAGAGAAAGTCACAATTAATATTGACTAGTTGGACAATTTCTCCTCTCAGTCAGCATCTTATCAGTCATCAATAACTTTTGAATATTTTGGAACAGCAAATTCTAATAACGATCTTACCTACATAGATTTACACGGTTGAGGAAACGTTTACAGGAAACTAAAACCTTTATTTGTCTCAGATTTCATTTTCGATTGACAAAAGTTAATGGTGTAGCATGACGTAACCAAAAAAGAAAACAAAATATATTTGCATCAACTTACGCATGTACCCGAGGTCGTTACGTCCAAACATGTGGGGGCGGAAGATGGTGTAAAAGATAATATTTGTTTTGAATTATTATTTTTATATATTTGCTGTTTCCTTGATATAATTCTCAATTCTCACTGGACAATCATTCATTCAAATAATTTAGAAGAAAATACTGATAAATTATTAGGACAAAAAGGATGTTGATAGAAAATCTTCACGCTATTTTTTCAGTATTTTATCATGCAAGGTATTGACAAATAACGGACAAGGAGATATTGTCTGTGATTTCTACACTTGAACTAAATTTACAAATCAAATCTTACATCCGAAGTGATGAAAACAAAACCCGAACCAGGTCAACGTGGCATGTCAATTTTACGCGTTTTCAGAAAACTACGATTCTATCCTAATGATCCCACATGCTAAATAGTTAACGCACTGACACATATGGTAGACAAGAACTGATCTTGTACATCTTATAAGTCTGAAGACTTAACCAGCCTAAGTTAAAACAAAACCAGGCATAAATATGGGAGACTGAAAAAATATTGATATATCATTTTTTCTGCTTTATCGTATGTCTATGTAAGAAAACGATGAAACTTTTCATAAAACGTGTTATTATATATGCCATGTGTTATTACATCTGCCATGTCGAATCTATGGTTAAATTATAGAATCAAAATGTGCAACAAATGCCATCTTATTTGGTGCCTGTTATTTTCTGGGAAAGAGTTATCAATTCACAGCACTAGTGTAGATACAAACCCGAAACGACCCGTTTCTGAGAAAATTACTCGTTCTCAAGGTAAACCATTGCTTGTGCATGCATTCTTTGAAATAATGTTCATAAACACGATAAGTTTCAAGAAATCCACTTAGTTCTAGAAACAATGAGCACGCTTCGTGGTTTCGATTTAATAAAAAAAAAACACCATTGGTTATAATTTTCCGTAAAAATGATTGTGGAATATCGATTTGGCACAGTAAAGATTCCCTGAAAACGCGTAGATCTTTTTGTGTACCTAAAAAATAAAATCCTGAACATAAACCTGCTAGACAAACCTAAACAAATTCTAAGTGTCATGCAAACTACTAAGCGTTTTCGTCTATAAGACACATGGCAGCGACTTGAAGAGGCTGAACTCCAGATTTGATATAAACAAATTTTTTACTTAAATTAAATATCTAGATGCCGTGAGATTATAACAACATGATATTTTACTTCAAAACTGATTATAAAAGTCAAAATAGAACAAAAAAAATATATTCGCTTTAGCAGGATTTGAACTCTGGACCCTCATGTTAACAAAATATTAACAACGCTTTAACTGTCACCACTATCGCCGCTTGTGAAATAACTATTGTTTACTTTAAATCTTATACAATATAGTTATACCGTCGCGTTACGGTATAGCACTATGAAAGGAAAAAATCAATTTATAATGTGATAACCTGACTTTTTTTTGTCAGTTAGTGAGTTTTTAAGCATTAATCATAAATATCACAGGAAATTTATAATACAAGAAATTTTTTTTTGTGTATCATCTGGAGCACAGCCCCTTTAAATCTGTCTTCACCATCAGCTGATTCTTTTTAACAGAATACATTATTTGCACGCAATGACTTGTTGCACGTGGTGCACGGGGCTTTAGAAGATTTAATATACCCATTTTGCTCTAATTTCAGACAAAATTTGCTGACCAATACCTGTGTCGATTACAAAGGCTGACGGTAGTAATCGAGAAGTAATGCGAATGAGACACTTTTAACTGTGTTACTTCTGTACTGTGAAATATATGTGCATTAAACAGTGGTATTTCTTTACAAAGATCAACAATAAATACTAATAATTTTTTATTGATCTTTATACAAGTCGGTTGAGCGGTTTTACATAAAACCCATACTATAATGCAATCAACTGTTTCTTAGAATATGGTTATCTTCTTTAGGGGTTAAGATCTAAAAAAAATCCGCTGGTCCTCATTCAAATTGAGTCGGTGTAAAAACTTGGTGATTTCATCAGATTGTTAATGTCTCATTGAAAACGGGAACATGTTTAAGCATTATTCGAAATAATTTTGTAACTACAAGATAGAAGACATCTGTCAGGTAATTCAGAACTAGGAACTAGAAGTGAACTTCAAAGATCCATTGAATAGATAATTGTTCAGACAAGGAATGAGTCATAGCTTGTTATTTCTAAATCATACCTCGAAATGCAACAGGAAGTTGAAAATGACCGGATATCTAGAAAATCGCTCTAATGAACTTCTCAGAAACAAAGTAATTCCCTTCGAAGAAATCTTGCATCTAAAACTTCGAGAATGAAATATGACGAATGTGCAATTTAAGTGACTACTATAATGTTAGGAATGAGTCCATACAAAACAAACATTTCTTAGTAACTATAAGTGAAAGGTGCGTATTTTCTTAATTTGACCGATCCCAGTTTGATACATCTGAAAGGACAAACATTTTAAATTCTTGCTCAGTTACGTCACTGTACACGATGATTTCATCATAACCGACGCTACCCCTACCCCACCCAACACACACACACACACACACACACACACACACACACACACACACATTTTCACTATTGATAATTTCACTATTGAAAATGCAAAGGAAACAACTGTTCTTATAATGGAAACAAGGACAGAATAGATCTATAAATATACATTGTACTTGGCAAAACCTTCTTTATCAACAATGACTTGCCATAATGTTACATTGTTGTAGTTTATGTATTACATTGGGCAATCGATATATAACTGTTTATGCAACAAAAACATTCCTACATAAAACAATGTAGAAGTATTTTACAGCTATGTCATGACAAACCTCGAGAGTTTCCTAAAAACTTTGTAAGTATTAACCTCTGTGATTTGCAGATAACACAATGGTCACAACATTTTTTCGATTGCCACTTAAAATTCTTCAAGTTTCACAAAATAATGACTTAAAGTTTTTTTCCTTATCAAGTCCTTGTAAGAAATCAAAACATGTTCCTAGAAAAGAGGACCAAATACATTGATACACGTGCTAAATAATTGTCTTATATAAGACAGAGACACCTTTTTCGTCATAGCTGGCTAACCATTTTGTCCATTTAATAAAACAATCTACTTTCATGGCTGAAAACATGGAAATAAACACAAATGAATATTAACAATTATCTCACTGGTCAGATGTCGTTATCTGTCCAAGAAAATGTTACGGGACGGTTTTGAGACCCCCATGATTGGCAAAGTTAGATGCCAGTAAAAAATGCTTTTCTTTTGAAATAATTCACCAGGCAATATATAAACGCAAGTGTAACGACAATTTAGTTTGTTATCGTTCCAAAACTATTTAGAAAGATAATACTTTTTTTCTTTTTACTGTCAGTAACGTAAGTATTCAATCACTCATACTTAATTGTATAAGCTTCATGAATTGTGAAATCTTACTCTTGTGTAATATCATAATCATGTTGCCCTTGTAATGTTTAATGCGATTTTGTACAACGAAGTGTCTGTATAGGTAGGTACAAGTTGGAAATAAACTTATGTTTTGCCTACTTCCGTACAGTTCAGTAAAGTTTTCTCTCATATTATATAACGCCAATCTGGGCGTTTGGTAATACTCTTTTAAACAGCTATAGTCCCCTTTTAATTAAAATATTCTGTTCCTATAAAGAAGGTATTGAATAATTACTCAATATTTACTCAATTTCTTAAAACTCGACAAAAACTGAAATTCCGACAGTACAGGAGAAAACAAGATATGCAGACAGATTAACCTAGTTGTTATACAATCCGCTTTACGGAAATTTCAGCTTTGCTTTTCACAATAATTTTGAGGTTTTCTACTATAGTGCCATATAATTATTATAAGCTGTGACATATCTAGCTTCGTGATTTCTCGAAAATAACTAAAGAGCAAAATTACAGGAATATATTTACCGGAAATTAAATCAAAATTCTTCGGAACGTCTTTGTCGTCAGCAAAAGAACGGGTGAAAATACAAAATCAATTCTTGGGATATGAAACAAAAGAAATCTTAAAACAATGTTTGAATACGTAACAAAAATAGAAACAAAAATTAAAAACAAATGAATGCCACATTTTACCGCAACTTTAAGCGTATCTATATCGGGCGAATATGTAAGCATTAAAAATGGTTTTTCGAAAATGTGTTTATCCGATTTTTCTTTTAACTTTATATTTCAGGTCTCGCAGATTATAAATAAAACCTATTATTTCTTGTCACAACTGAAAGTATAAACAAGAGCCCTTAGTTTCTGTGAAATTAAGTACATGTAATTCCATTATCAACGAAATTTATCCTCAATTTGATCCCAACCATTCAATATTATCAAAGTAGGACAAGTTCCAATAAGTCGGTCAGAAAAAAAATGTCCTGGGACGGATAGGTAACGAGGACAAATCAGGTCAACACTTGATACGTCATAAAATCGTCTGTAAATATACTGTTCTTACTTGGTTAATATCGTCGAATGTTTATAAAGCTGTTTTTAACGGGTGCAAATAAATGCTTTTGATTTCAACGACATTGAACGGTATGTCATTACTGTAGCTAAAAAATAATTATTATAAAAATGTGCTAACATCCTGTTTTATTAATATCAAATTAACCCGTGTACATATACATGGAATTGATCGACTCATTCTGGGAAAGATTAATTTCCTTATTTCTGGAATTTCTGAATTATTCTACGAATTATCGCATGATCACGTGACAATCAGAAATGTATCAAAATCTTTCTGCTTATGAAGGGGTGGATCGAGCGAGACCATCTCATTACAATAAATGACTTAACTGAAATGACATCACTTAGGTTGTATATTATCTACCAAATGTGTCAGTGATATCACTGACTGATAAACATGTATTCTAACACTGATTTCTTTGAAGTCCTAATTTAGAATTATACAAACAATAGAAACGCTATCTCTCTATCTCGGTTAATCATCGCTACCGGTCGCCCATATGACCGACGCCCCTGCAGGAATTAGCTATTTTCTGTTGTTTGGGGGATAGTACATGGCACAGAAACCATCCCACCCCAGACATCCCTGGTTCTTGTCCATACTCAGTGTATAGCACTAACACATTGGACCTCAGTTTAACGTTTGACTCGCTGGATTACAAGTCCAACGCGGTACCATTGGACCACTTACCCGGTCCATTTTAAAACGCAACATGCCAGCGAAGATTTGTAATCAAAATGCATTGATTCATCACTACAGTTTCGTCTTCGCGAAAACATAGCTTTCAGATAATAAGGCAATAAATAATTTAAATTCTCTTATACCGCAATGTAGTTACTATTGTCAACGAAATGATAAAAAAAAAGCGCCTGGATAAAAAATTTCAATCTATTTTGAATTATCTAGAGGCCCTTTATAATCTCATACTAAACTTCCGTTTTAAGGATAAAAGCATACAAAACCCACAAATGAAATTCCTGTCATTTAGAATATCACCCCGTGTGTGTTAATGTTTTATCATTTAAAATGTATAGTTTTTGACCTATATACCGTGTTTTTGACCTACATACCGTATTACAAATATAACATGTATATATCACGACTAAATGTACTAGAATAAATCTTCAAACCGAACTTAAACGAGTGAACGTAATTTAATTAGAAGAACCAATTTACATATCTTAACATAAAGCAGCTTCCATAACCTGGAATGCGGCCTGCTTTTATCTTACGTATACTTTGAACGTTTAGGGACCATCGCATGGATCTTTTGCAGACAAGAGCGCTCCAACGATCTTACGAAGCGATACAATCATTTGTTTAGATCGGGAGAACGATACAAGTTCTTTAAAGTTTTAGAACCAATTACCTGGTTAAGGACAGGTACTTAAATTACAGGTGACAAATTACAATAGAGTGGACAGATCGATGTGTCTCTATGCTAAAAATCTCTTCCACTTTGGTTTGGAACTGAAATCCTACATTAATTATTTGTCAAGAAATTGACTACACACAACTTCTCGAGATCCTTGACCAGACTAGAGAAGTGCTTTTATAACCAGTTGCATTCACCGTGACGAATATTCATTTGCTACTGAACAGAAAGTAACGAGGTAAAATTCCGATCTGGTGTAGGGGAGTCAACTCTTAATCAACATTATATTTTAACAGTTAAAGTATTTGCCCCTTGTTACATCAATGTAGAATAAATAAAATAAATTTAATCTCATTATGTCTTGTGATGAAGAAAGCATTAATACCAAAATCAGAAGTGACATGAAAGCAAAAAGAATAACTATATTTTACAGTCTAAAAGCAATATGAACCTTAAGTTCCAGCTCATATGCATTTTTGGAAACCTTCATATAGTTGTTTTTTTGTTTTTTTCTTCTGTTGTAATTAGTCATCTATCTATAAGTTATCTGTGTTTGATTCCTTTTGCAGTTGCTCCCCCTGTCAGGATTTGTTTTGTTTCTCCTGAATGGCCGATGCTGACTGGACATTTACTGTTCCATCTTTTGGGGACATTCAAACAAGAAATCTTGAACTTTTATCTTTATTCTTTCAGTAAAATCTCAGGATAGTAACTTCTGTGTAAGCAAAGTAGGTAAATTTTAAACTTAAGGAAACAGTTTCTCACAAAACCTCTTTCACAAGCATCAATGACAAGTAAGACCTGAACATCATTTAGATCCGCAGTGTCTCGAGTCAGAGTTCCCTTACAGAAGGGAGATGACACATATAAACAGACTTCTTCAAACTGTAACATACTTCGACAATACTACATCTTGTATGTCTCTTTTTCTTCTGGAAATTATTTGCATAGATGGAATATTTCAATGACTGCCTCGCTGACTAATCATGTTATCCCGTTTTTCTCACAGACCTGGGCTAATGTATAGAGCAGATGTGGTAATATACTGTCCAGTACCAATATTCCACTAGAAGATGCTCTTATCCCACTAAAACACAAAACATATCATATAGAGTAATCATTCAGAGTCCTTCTAATAATCTTAAACTTTAATTTTTATTGTAAACTTTATTTTTATAAACACTGCCTTATATGTTGTAAATCTTGAAGCAGCAGTAACATCATCATGATCACTATTATCATCACCATCGTTATCATCATCATCATCATGACAAAAAAAGCCCTAAA
This sequence comes from Cyclina sinensis, assembly GCA_012932295.1. Lineage (NCBI taxonomy): Eukaryota > Metazoa > Mollusca > Bivalvia > Venerida > Veneridae > Cyclina > Cyclina sinensis. The sequence goes on along the minus strand of JAAONU010000001.1, from coordinate 63,260,335 downwards.
CAGAAAAATAGAACACAGATACATTTATGCTTCATAAACTCCTCAGGGTCAGAATAAAAAAAACAACTGGTTCATATCTGTCTCTGCTCAAAAAATAAAACTTTTAGTTAAATAAAGAAACTGAGATATACAACTCTTGTTTAACTGCATTCAAACTCTTACACCTTAAACACTGGGAAGAGTGATACATGAAATGAATTAAGCTGTCAATATCCTACTGCTCTCCTTGTGATATTAAATATTATGACTGCAAAAAACACAACCTGTGGTCTGCATTTAGGAATCCGTCAGAAACAAAGTGACAAAATGTTTCTGAAGAAACCAAAGCAGAAAATAAACGTCTGTCTCCTACTTTTGACCAGGTCTGAAAAATAAAAAGTAAACAAAGTAGTGAAAAACAACAACAACAACAACAATTCATCAATGTTAACAAGCAGTTTACCAACCATCACTCTATAGTAGCACTAGAACTCTCCTGTAACCATCACTCTATAGTAGCACTAGAACTCTCCTGTAACCATCACCCTATAGTAGCACTAGAACTCTCCTGTAACCGTCACTCTATAGTAGCACTAGAACTCTCCTGTAACCATCACTCTATAGTAGCACTAGAACTCTTGTGTGACCATCACTCTATAGTAGCACTAGAACTCTCCTGTAACCGTCACTCTATAGTAGCACTAGAACTCTCCTGTAACCGTCACTCTATAGTAGCACTAGAACTCTCCTGTAACCGTCACTCTATAGTAGCACTAGAACTCTCCTGTAACCGTCACTCTATAGTAGCACTAGAACTCTCCTGTAACCGTCACACTAGAACTCTCCTGTGACCGTCACTCTATAGTAGCACTAGAACTCTCCTGTGACCGTCACTCTATAGTAGCACTAGAACTCTCGTGTGACCGTCACTCTATAGTAGCACTTGAACTCTCGTGTGACCGTCACTCTATAGTAGCACTTGAACTCTCGTGTGACCGTCACTCTATAGTAGCACTTGAACTCTCGTGTGACCGTCACTCTATAGTAGCACTTGAACTCTCGTGTGACCGTCACTCTATGGTAGCACTAGAACTCTCCTGTGACCGTCACTCTATGGTAGCACTAGAACTCTCCTGTGACCGTCACTCTATGGTAGCACTAGAACTCTCCTGTGACCGTCACTCTATGGTAGCACTAGAACTCTCGTGTGACCGTCACTCTATGGTAGCACTAGAACTCTCGTGTGACCGTCACTCTATGGTAGCACTAGAACTCTCGTGTGACCGTCACTCTATGGTAGCACTAGAACTCTCGTGTGACCGTCACTCTATGGTAGCACTAGAACTCTCGTGTGACCGTCACTCTATGGTAGCACTTGAACTCTCGTGTGACCGTCACTCTATGGTAGCACTTGAACTCTCGTGTGACCGTCACTCTATAGTAGCACTTGAACTCTCGTGTGACCGTCACTCTATAGTAGCACTTGAACTCTCGTGTGACCGTCACTCTAGAGTAGCACTAGAACTCTCCTGTGACCGTCACTCTAGAGTAGCACTAGAACTCTCCTGTGACCGTCACTCTAGAGTAGCACTAGAACTCTCCTGTGACCGTCACTCTATAGTAGCACTAGAACTCTCGTGTGACCGTCACTCTATAGTAGCACTAGAACTCTCCTGTGACCATCACTCTATAGTAGCACTAGAACTCTCCTGTGACCGTCACTCTATAGTAGCACTAGAACTCTCCTGTGACTCTATAGTAGCACTAGAACTCTCCTGTGACTCTATAGTAGCACTAGAACTCTCCTGTGACTCTATAGTAGCACTAGAACTCTCGTGTGACTCTATAGTAGCACTAGAACTCTCGTGTGACCATCACTCTATAGTAGCACTAGAACTCTCGTGTGACCATCACTCTATAGTAGCACTAGAACTCTCGTGTGACCATCACTCTATAGTAGCACTAGAACTCTCGTGTGACCATCACTCTATAGTAGCACTAGAACTCTCGTGTGACCATCACTCTATAGTAGCACTAGAACTCTCCTGTGACCATCACTCTATAGTAGCACTAGAACTCTCCTGTGACCATCACTCTATAGTAGCACTAGAACTCTCCTGTAACCATCACTCTATAGTAGCACTAGAACTCTCCTGTAACCATCACTCTATAGTAGCACTAGAACTCTCCTGTTATATGGAATTTTTACCTTTCTCATTGAACACTTGAGTTATGAGCTGGATAGAAGTTTTAACATTTTTCTCCATGGGAACACAATATAATGATTTTACTTAGTTCATATTTAAACCAAAACTACACTTCTACACTACACAATCTATCAGATATATAAGGGAAGTCTAGTGATCATTACCTCACAACTAAGTCCCTCCCTTGTCCTTAGGCTTGAGATCAACAGTTCTTCAAGCCTGGAAAAGATAATTATTAAAATATCTGTCATTTTAAAAGGTCAAAGAAACAGTAATTGATCTGTGGTTTCAGCACAAAGAGTACTTTCCTACTTTAAAAATTCTTCATACTACAGTACACTGTTTTTAACTGTCAGACTGTGATGCCAGAAAACCAAACATATTTTATCATCCACAAGATGCACCATATGCATAAGACAGGGCCTGCTTACTGGTTCCCTTTCACAACTGGATGGACTATGGCATGTGTGGCACCAGCCATCTCTACCCAAGTACAGTACTATGACTCTTTCAGGGAGTCACATGAGAGAAAAACCATTTACTTTAATAAGCTAGGTTAACTAAACCATCTGTGGCACCAGCCATTTCTACAACTCTGCCAGGGAACCAAACATGTGACCTAATATCCTACCTATATGTGCTGAACTAGATTAAAATGAACTTGGAGCTATTGAGGTCTAAAGAATTTTTTTAAAGGAGTATCATATTTCATTTTTAGTGTATTTTCAGATTGAATATTTATGCTTTTGATGTTTAAGTGTAACCTTATATAGTTTACATGGATGGGAACACAAGTTTCTGCAACTTATATCCATCCCTCCTCCTGACTGATTTCTAGGTTCATACAAGTAATTGCTTACAAAGTGTGGAATTACCTGTCTTTAGTTGACAAAGGCACTATTTTTCTGGTGGCATGACCAAATTTTTCTACTTCATACATCCAGTTTTCTGGTGCTGGAGTCTGGACCCTCGCCTCTCTCCACAGTTGATGAGGTTTGTTTAGTGGTGCAAAACGACCATGAGCACCTACAAAAATAGATGAAGGTATTTAACAAGACAAGTACCTGTAGAAAACTTCCATGCATGTATGCACCTAGCTAAAACAAGAGCATGGCAGAACAGAAGCAATACAAACTAGTCAGCCCAGACACGCTAAAGGACTCTAATCAATAAAACTATGCCACATACGGACACTGTACAAACTCTAATGTACTATTTTGTAAAGTTGGAAACCAAGCAATATAGACTAATGCTTTTTGCAATGTCCACTCACAATGACAGAGACCTACCAGCACAACATGTAATTCATACCAAAGGGGCATAATCAGTGTTTATTAATCACTAAAGAAAAGGAAGAGTTATGCTTATTGGGCATTGCACTTTTCATATTTGCCATCTATCTATATTTTTAATTTCATATCAAATCACTTCACAGTTTTAAAGTTATGCTAAAAGGGGAGATAATTCAAAAGTGCAGTGCATTTCTACTTTCTACCATCTATCTTTATTTTAAGTTTAAAACCATTCAGTTCAATGCACACATTCTCTTCAAGTTATGATCCAAAATGAAAAAAGAAACGATTACTCAAAAACCAGATAAGGTAAACTTAGGCATAGCACTTCTGCTTGTTGCCAGCTATTTTTATTTGAAGTTTCATATAAATTCACCACACAGTTTTATAGTTATGCTCTAGACAAAAAATGCTTAAGATGGGAGATGATTAAAAAATGAAACCAGGAAGAGTTATGGTTCTTGTGTATTACACTCTTACTTCTTACCATCTGTCTTCATTTTGATTTTCAAGTCAATCCCTTTCACAGTCTTCAAGTTATGCTCTGGACAAGGTTCATTATATAATAAAAGAAGGAGAGATTATTAAAAATGGGCTAAGGTAGAGTTATGCTTCTCAAGTACTGCACTTCTCCTTGACGCCATCTGAACAGTTTTATAGTTATCCTCTGGACAAAAAAAATGTTTAAGAGGGGAGATAATTACAAATGGAACTGGGTACAGAGGGGAGATACTTAAAAATGGAACTGGGTACAGATCTGGTTCTTATGCACTGCACTTCTACTACTTACAATCTAGCTTTGTTTTAACTTTTGAGTCAATCCCTTTCATAATCTTTAATTCATGCTCCTGACAAAGATTCATTATAAAATTAAGGAAGAGGAGATTACTCAAAAATGGAATAAGATGGACTAATGCTTCTAATGCACGGCAATTCTCCTTGTCGCTATCTATTAACATTTAAAAATTCACATCAATTTATTTCAAAGTTTTAAAGTTATGCTCCAGACAAAAAATGTTTAAGAGGGGAGATAATTCAAAAATGACTCTTGTGTACTTCTACTTCTTCCCATCTATCTTTATTGAAAGTTTCAAGTCAATTCTTTCAAAGTCTTCAAGTTTTGTTGCAGACAAAAATTTATTATAAAATAAAAGAAGGGGAGATTATTCAGAAACCAGATAAAATGCCCTCCTGCCTGCCACAGTGTTTCCCATAATACATCCTGTCTTTCAAAGGGCATATAAATAGTTACAAGATAAGGAAACTGTCCATCTGCTACAGAAATACCTGTTTGGTCGATGGTCTCAGATTATAACACCCATACATTGGTCCTCAGTAGATATCAGCTTACAGACCACTATAAACAAGTGGTGGGTTGTGAAAATTTTAAACCACTGGATTATAAGTTCAAGCAGTTAATCTATGCATATTAATTTAAAAGCATTACTTCGTATTTTCTCTCCCTTCCTCTTGCTAAAGGCATTTTTAGAATAAGAAAACATTCTATTATAGAAACATTATATTATGTCAAAAGTTGTATGTCTACATGTAGATATTATTTAAGTTTTGAAAGTTAATATAATTTGACATAATTTTGTAAGGCTGGTAGGGGATGGTTCCCTGATCCCTACTTAGCCTATGGATAGGGAAAATAAATGGCGTTACCCAGTTAATAGGGGCCTCATAAAAAAAAGCATTACTCCATCTGAAACTTTCAAACATCTGACTATAATGGTCATGGACTGTGTAAAACCATATTTCACTATCATATTTTACAAATACAATCCTTTGCCTATTTTCAAAATCAAGTAAAACACCATTTGACAACTATCGTACAATTTCTAGCAGTTTTCATGTACATGCATTCTGAGGTGTGAATGAAATAAGTTCTAAGTGTTATCAAAGAAACAAGCAGATAGCACTTTTTCACAGTCATCTCTGTATTTGCAATTATATTAAAACTACCAAGTCATATCAAGCAGACGGTTTACGTATTATTCAATCCTTAGAAGGACCAGTACTAGACTTCAATCCCCTGTAAGATAATACTTTCTCACAAAAATGATCATGGTTGTTACTGGTACCAAACTCAAAGCTATGATTTCCAATCTGTGAGAAATTTCACTGTTACAAGTCAGTGATCTTTACCATTTCACCATTTAAACAAGGGTCTATTTACACATACACTAAAATAAAAGGATTAACATGTGTTATAAGTAAATTTAGCAAGCATCTAAATGTATGAGAATTACGTATGTAATAGACAGGGTCTTGCGACTACCCACATAACCACAACTTGTTTGTACTGACTTGATTATCACCTATTAAGTGAAATCATTCATGTTTCCAGCAGATTTGTACATAGGAGCTTATACTAAGGTACTTTGAATATTTCATGTTTCCAGCAGATTTGTACATAGGAGCGTATACTAAGGTACTTTGAATAATTCATGTTTCCAGCAGATTTGTACATAGGAGCTTATACTAAGGTTCTTTGAATATTTCATGTTTCCAGCAGATTTGTACATAGGAGCTTATACTAAGGTACTTTGAATAATTCATGTTTCCAGCAGATTGGTACATAGGAGCTTATACTAAGGTACTTTGAATAATTCATGTTTCCAGCAGATTTGTACATATGAGCTTACACTAAGGTACTTTGAATAATTCATGTTTCCAGCAGATTTGTAGATATGAGCTTACACTAAGGTACTTTGAATAATTCATGTTTCCAGCAGATTTGTAGATATGAGCTTACACTAAGGTACTTTGAATAATTCATGTTTCCAGCAGATTTGTAGATATGAGCTTATACTATGGTACTTTGAATCATTCATGTTTCCAGCAGATTTGTACATATGAGCTTATACTAAGGTACTTTGAGTAATTCATTTTTCCAGCAGATTTGAAGATATGAGCTTATACTAAGGTACTTTGAATAATAAACGTTTCCAGCAGATTTGTACATATGATCTTACACTAAGGTACTTTGAATCATTCATGTTTCTACAGATTTGTACATATGAGCTTATACTATGGTACTTTGAATAATTCATGTTTCCAGCAGATTTGTAAATATGAGCTTATACTAAAGTACTTTGAATAATTCATGTTTCCAGCAGATTTGTACATATGAGCTTACACTAACGTTTTTTGAATAATTCATGTTTCCAGCAGATTTGTTGATATGAGCTTACACTAAGGTACTTTGAATCATTCATGTTTCCAGCAGATTTGTAGATATGAGCTTATACTAAGGTACTTTGAATAATTCCTGTTTCCAGCAGATTTGTAGATATGAGCTTACACTAAGGTTCTTTGAATAATTCATGTTTCCAGCAGATTTGTAGATATGAGCTTACACTAAGGTACTTTGAATAATTCCTGTTTCCAGCAGATTTGTACATATGAGCTTACACTAAGGTACTTTGAATAATTCATGTTTCCAGCAGATTTGTACATATGAGCTTACACTAAGGTACTTTCAATCATTCATGTTTCCAGCAGATTTGTACATATGAGCTTACACTAAGGTACTTTCAATCATTCATGTTTCCAGCAGATTTGTACATATGAGCTTATACTAAGGTACTTTGAATAATTCATGTTTCCAGCAGATTTGTACATATGAGCTTATACTAAGGTACTTTGAATAATTCATGTTTCCAGCAGATTTGTACATATGAGCTTATACTAAGGTACTTCGAATCATTCATGTTTCCAGCAGATTTGTAGATATGAGCTTACACTAAGGTACTTTGAATAATTCATGTTTCCAGCAGATTTGTACATATGAGCTTATACTAAGGTTCTTTGAATAATTCATGTTTCCAGCAGATTTGTACATATGAGCTTATACTAAGGTACTTTGAATCATTCATGTTTCCAGCAGATTTGTAGATATGAGCTTATACTAAGGTACTTTGAATAATTCATGTTTCCAGCAGATCTGTACATATGAGCTTATACTAAGGTACTTTGAATAATTCATGTTTCCAGCAGATTTGTAGATATGAGCTTACACAAAGGTACTTTGAATAATTCATGTTTCCAGCAGATTTGTAAGGTACTTTGAATAATTCATGTTTCCAGCAAATTTGTAAGGTACTTTGAATAATTCATGTTTCAAGCAGATTTGTAGATATGAGCTTATACTAAGGTACTTTGAATAATTCATGTTTCCAGTAGATTTGTACATATGAGCTTATACTAAGGTACTTTGAATAATTCATGTTCCCAGCAGATTTGTAAATATAAGCTTATACTAAGGTACTTTGAACAATTGGAATGTACATCAGAACCATAGCTGTAACACATGTAAATCTTTGTTATTTTAGTATATTATATTATTGTTATAATGACATACCTGGTCCAACACCTATATACTGTGAGCCTTGCCAATATGCTTGATTGTGTTGGCACTCATATCCCTGTAGTAAACAAGACATGTCTGATCTGCTTTCCATCAGTTTAACAGAGTACATCTCTACTATGTCATGAAGGTCTACAGTTTACTGTAATAGTTCTCACAGGATGTGCCTGGATACTGAGGTTTGAACTCAGGTAAATTAACACACTGTTACAGTCAGTATGACTCATTTCATGATAGAAAAAAATCCTTGTAAAAATGATAATTCAAAAATCCCCTTGTACAATTTAACCTAAGACTTCAAGAAATAAGTTGTGTTTCCAACCTAAGTTAAGGTCCAAAACTCCTTATAATTCTACTAAACGACTGGTAAAAGGTCAGTTTCATCAATCAAAGACTCAACGTACCTCAATGATTTTCAGCTGAAATACATGTACTTAAGACATTTTTTACCATCATTCGATTTTTCACTCATCAAAGCTGCACCATTTTCATTTACTAGTCATCAGTCTTACTAAAGATAAACTAGTATAAATAACTGGACAATAAACTTATCCATGATATTATGAATCAACAGTAAAACAAAGAACTGCATACAACCTGTCACAGTTTAACAAAGACAATGTTACCATTTACCTCTATAACTTACCTTTCTGGCAAAGTTAGAGACTTCGTAACGCTCCAAGCCATGTGCTTCCAATATCTATAAATAATCAACTGGTATGAAACCTCTAATAGTTATCAAACATGTGTAGGCAGTTCTCAAGGGGGTGGGGTAACTTCCCAAAGAAAGGTACCCTGCTGACCAAAGTGGCTGGAATATTTGTTAAATTTATTCTGACAACCTCTTAAATCTATGTGATTATTTTTTTAAAAAAATAAAACGAGTCTGGATATTATGCAAGCAGGAACATACTGGCTGAATACTAAGGTTTACATACAGACAAGGTATCATCTTCTATAATCTGGATACATCAGTTGAATTCATTAAAAAAAGGTCAGCTACATGTTTGCATGAAAGTGAAAGTGATCTTTGCACTTTTGCAGAACAATGAGTTTGATGATCTAGATTTAACAAGAGTCAAGTGATCAGAACGTGATGTTAAAAGCTAGTCGACTGTAGAATCTTAACCTAATTAATAAATTACACTATAGTTTAACAATATACTGTCTTCTGTTCCAGACAGGTAACTTCTACAAACCTTTACAGCCTGTGTGTACATGTCTGCCATTGTGTCATTGTCTGGTACCATCACTTGACCAGAATCCACCCATTTAAACAATGGTGTACCCCTCTCTACTGTCAGCTGATACAGGGACACATGGTTCACATCCATACTTATTACCTAATACACAAAGTTTACACATGTCACAACCTTTATTTCTGTGGATGACTGTTCCAAAAAGGAGTATGCTTTGAACCACTTTTATCTTATACATTTAACAAGACACAGAATTAAATTACATTAAAAATGAAATGGTATACCAGGAATGACTGTAAATCAATGAACTTAGAGCAAAGAAAAGGTGTCAGCTTCAAAGGAGACAAACGCTTATGGACAGACAGACTGACTCACTCACTTACTCACTGCATTCACTGACTGCACTCACTGACTGGACTCACTGATAAATCCTTTTACATAAATTTAAAGTTTGCTGAACTGTCATTACCATAGAATGATCTCTCATGGTAACGCTAAGGTAAATCTGGATATATCATGACTGAGTGATGTTCTGTTTAAGAGTAAAATGCATATTCCTGATAAAAACAAAAGAAAACTTGAAAAAAAAATGAAGTTTTAGCAATGTTTTTCTAAAAAAAAAATCAGCTCTGTATTTTTTATTCAAATACGTGATCCCTATTTTGACTGTGCATATGTGGAAACGCCAACGTGCACAATAATCTGAACACATTTGCCGATCTTAAAGTGGATGTGTCTTTCAATGCCTGATTTTGATTTATGGTATTAAAGACTGCCAGCTTTGCTTACACTCTAAAAACTGTTTTTACGAGAGAAAATGATGACAATATGCCAAATAATAAGTTCATATATATACAAGACATAATGACCTGTTTAAGTTCTTTCATCCAAGATTCTAATGTCTGTCCTGGCCTTCCAAACATGAGATCCACTGAAACACGATCCAGAATATTTTCTTTGCTTTCTCAACACACCTGTAACAGATACAATTCTATTTTGTTTTATTCTATTATATTCTACAGTTACACTGTTATCTCTGGTCTTTAATAATTTTTCCTTGTGCTAAAAGAGTTTTTGTCACATACTACAGAGGTACCAAGTCTGAATGACCACGTCTGTCTGAAAATATTTCCTTTGTTCATATAAGAATACTTTGTCCATGCCTAAAATATTTTATTATCAACAAGAGAACTAGAATTTACCTACATGAACATCAATCATGACAAACAAGGCAAACTTGGTCAAATAACTAGGATAATAAGCTTTCATAGTAAGTAGTGTTAAGATGTAGAGAAAATATTCTTTTCTGAAAATCTAAAATACATACCTACCTTAAAGCTTCTGTAACTGAATGTTCTCTGCCTAAAAACTTTAAATCCTCCGAGTTTAAAGCCTGAAGTGAAATGATGTATTGCAACAATTACATCATAGAATGATATCTACATATATCTATATATTCTATGCCTTTTCTTATCCATCCAATCACTTAGCTTGATTTGTACCATATGACCATACATTATCTTTCTGTATTTGTACCATATGACCATACATTATCTTTCTGTATTTGTACCATATGACCATACATTATCTTTCTGTATTTGTACCATATGACCATACATTATCTTTCTGTATTTGTACCATATGACCATACATTATCTTTCTGTATTTGTATGCATGTGCCTACAAAAATCCTGTACTTTCTGTATCTGTACAGTTTATTGTTTTCCTGTTTTAAAATAATGATAAAATCTGAAATGTGTGGAAAATGTTCTGTATGATTTAAATACTGCTCAAAAATACATCATCTAGTACTATGTTGAGTGTTGTTTTGTAAAGTTCACAACATGAAGAAGAAAGTGATTAAAAATAAGTACAGGCAGAAAGATTATTTAAAAGTGTTCTGTATGTGATATATATGTATATGGATTTTTGATATATGTGGATATGTGATATATGTGGATATATGTGGATATGTACCCAGCTGGAAAAGTGTTCTGTATGTGATATATGTGGACATGTACCCAGCTGGAAAAGTGTTCTGTATGTGATATATGTGGACACGTATCCAGCTAGAAAAGTGTTCTGTATGTGATATATGTGGACATGTACCCAGCTGGAAAAGTGTTCTTTATGTGATATATGTGGACATGTATCCAGCTGGAAAAGTGTTCTGTATGAGATATATGTGGACATGTACCCAGCTGGAAAAGTGTTCTGTATGTGATATATGTGGGCATGTATCCAGCTGGAAAAGTGTTCTGTATGTGATATATGTGGACATGTATCCAGCTGGAAAAGTGTTCTGTATGTGATATATGTGGACATGTACCCAGCTTGAAAAGTGTTCTGTATGTGATAAATGTGGACATGTATCCAGCTGGAAAAGTGTTCTGTATGTGATATATGTGGACATGTACCCAGCTGGAAAAGTGTTCTGTATGTGATATATGTGGACATTTACCCAGCTGGAAAAGTGTTCTGTATGTGATATATGTGGACATGTACCCAGCTGGAAAAGTGTTCTGTATGTGATATATGTGGACAGGTATCCAGCTGGAAAAGTGTTCTGTATGTGATATATGTGGACAGGTATCCAGCTGGAAAAGTGTTCTGTATGTGATATATGTGGACATGTACCCAGCTTGAAAAGTGTTCTGTATGTGATATATGTGGACATGTATCCAGCTGGAAAAGTGTTCTGTATGTGATTTATGTGGACATGTATCCAGCTGGAAAAGTGTTCTGTATGTTTTATATGTGGATATGTACCCTGCTGGAAAAGTGTTCTGTATGTGATATATGCGGATATGTATCCAGCTGGAAAAGTGTTCTGTATGTGATATATGTGGATATGTACCCAGCTGGAAAAGTGTTCTGTATGTGATGTATGTGGACATGTATCCAGCTGGAAAAGTGTTCTGTATGTGATATATGTGGATAGTACCCAGCTGGAAAAGTGTTCTGTATGTGATATATGTGGATATGTATCCAGCTGGAAAAGTGTTCTGTATGTGATATATGTGGACATGTATCCAGCTGGAAAAGTGTTCTGTATGTGATATATGTGGACATGTACCCAGCTTGAAAAGTGTTCTGTATGTGATAAATGTGGACATGTATCCAGCTGGAAAAGTGTTCTGTATGTGATATGTGTGGATATGTATCCAGCTGGAAAAGTGTTCTGTATGTGATATAAGTGGACATGTACCCAGCTGGAAAAGTGTTCTGTATGTGATATATGTGGATATGTACCCAGCTGGAAAAGTGTTCTGTATGTGATATATGTGAATATGTATCCAGCTGGAAAAGTGTTCTGTATGTGATATATGTGGATATGTATCCAGCTGGAAAAGTGTTCTGTATGTGATATATGTGGACACATACCCAGCTGGAAAAATGTTCTGTATGTGATATATGTGGATATGTATCCAGCTGGAAAAGTGTTCTGTATGTGATATATGTGGACACGTACCTAGCTGGAAAAGTGTTCTGTATGTGATATATGTGGATATGTATCCCGCTGGAAAAGTGTTCTGTATGTGATATATGTGGATATGTACCCAGCTGGAAAAGTGTTCTGTATGTGATGTATGTGGACATGTATCCAGCTGGAAAAGTGTTCTGTATGTGATATATGTGGATAGTACCCAGCTGGAAAAGTGTTCTGTATGTGATATATGTGGATATGTATCCAGCTGGAAAAGTGTTCTGTATGTGATATATGTGGACATGTATCCCGCTGGAAAAGTGTTTTGTATGTGATATATGTGGCTATGTTCCCAGCTTGAAAAATGTTCTGTATGTGATGTATGTGGACATGTATCCAGCTGGAAAAGTGTTCTGTATGTGATATATGTGGATATGTATCCAGCTGGAAAAGTGTTCTGTATGTGATATATGTGGACATGTACCCAGCTTGAAAAGTGTTCTGTATGTGATATATGTGGACATGTATCCAGCTGGAAAAGTGTTCTGTATGTGATTTATGTGGACATGTATCCAGCTGGAAAAGTGTTCTGTATGTTTTATATGTGGATATGTACCCTGCTGGAAAAGTGTTCTGTATGTGATATATGCGGATATGTATCCAGCTGGAAAAGTGTTCTGTATGTGATATATGTGGATATGTACCCAGCTGGAAAAGTGTTCTGTATGTGATGTATGTGGACATGTATCCAGCTGGAAAAGTGTTCTGTATGTGATATATGTGGATAGTACCCAGCTGGAAAAGTGTTCTGTATGTGATATATGTGGATATGTATCCAGCTGGAAAAGTGTTCTGTATGTGATATATGTGGACATGTATCCAGCTGGAAAAGTGTTCTGTATGTGATATGTGTGGATATGTATCCAGCTGGAAAAGTGTTCTGTATGTGATATAAGTGGACATGTACCCAGCTGGAAAAGTGTTCTGTATGTGATATATGTGGATATGTACCCAGCTGGAAAAGTGTTCTGTATGTGATATATGTGAATATGTATCCAGCTGGAAAAGTGTTCTGTATGTGATATATGTGGATATGTATCCAGCTGGAAAAGTGTTCTGTATGTGATATATGTGGACACATACCCAGCTGGAAAAATGTTCTGTATGTGATATATGTGGATATGTATCCAGCTGGAAAAGTGTTCTGTATGTGATATATGTGGACACGTACCTAGCTGGAAAAGTGTTCTGTATGTGATATATGTGGATATGTATCCCGCTGGAAAAGTGTTCTGTATGTGATATATGTGGATATGTACCCAGCTGGAAAAGTGTTCTGTATGTGATGTATGTGGACATGTATCCAGCTGGAAAAGTGTTCTGTATGTGATATATGTGGATAGTACCCAGCTGGAAAAGTGTTCTGTATGTGATATATGTGGATATGTATCCAGCTGGAAAAGTGTTCTGTATGTGATATATGTGGACATGTACCCAGCTGGAAAAGTGTTCTGTATGTGATATATGTGGATATGTATCCCGCTGGAAAAGTGTTCTGTATGTGATATATGTGGATATGTATCCCGCTGGAAAAGTGTTCTGTATGTGATATATGTGGCTATGTACCCAGCTTGAAAAATGTTCTGTATGTGATGTATGTGGACATGTATCCAGCTGGAAAAGTGTTCTGTATGTGATATATGTGGATATGTACCCAGCTGGAAAAGTGTTCTGTATGTGATATATGTGGACATGTACCCAGCTGGAAAAGTGTTCTGTATGTGATGTATGTGGACATGTACCCAGCTGGAAAAGTGTTCTGTATGTGATGTATGTGGATATGTACCCAGCTGGAAAAGTGTTCTGTATGTGATGTATGTAGACATGTATCCAGCTGGAAAAGTGTTCTGTATGTGATATATGTTGACATGTATCCAGCTGGAAAAGTGATCTGTAAGTGATATATGTGGATATGTATCCAGCTGGAAAAGTGTTCTGTATGTGATATATGTGGACATGTACCTAGCTGAAAAAGTGTTCTGTATGTGATATATGTGGATATGTATCCCGCTGGAAAAGTGTTTTGTATGTGATATATGTGGCTATGTTCCCAGCTTGAAAAATGTTCTGTATGTGATGTATGTGGACATGTATCCAGCTGGAAAAGTGTTCTGTATGTGATATATGTGGATATGTATCCAGCTGGAAAAGTGTTCTGTATGTGATATATGTGGACATGTACCCAGCTGGAAAAGTGTTCTGTATTAGATATATGTTGATATGTATCCCGCTGGAAAAGTGTTCTGTATGTGATATATGTGGCTATGTACCCAGCTTGAAAAATGTTCTGTATGTGATGTATGTGGACATGTACCCAGCTGGAAAAGTGTTCTGTATGTGATATATGTGGATATGTATCCAGCTGGAAAAGTGTTCTGTATTTGATGTATGTGGATATGTACCCAGCTGGAAAAGTGTTCTGTATGTGATATATGTGGACATGTACCCAGCTGGAAAAGTGTTCTGTATGTGATATATGTGGACATGTATCCAGTTGGAAAAGTGTTCTGTATGTGATATATGCAGATATGTATCTAGCTGGAAAAGTGTTCTGTATGTGATATATGTGGATATGTATCCAGCTGGAAAAGTGTTCTGTATGTTACATATGTGGATATGTACCCAGCTGGAAAAGTGTTCTGTATGTGATATATGTGTACATGTATCCAGCTGGAAAAATCATGCAAGACTCGTCCAGCAGCTCTTCCATTATGGTTTATCCTGCAGATACTCATCCAAATATACCTCCGCATTGTACAGAATACTTTAAAATAGGTAAATGTTATATGCATATTGGCAAAAGATGAATGCTTTCACAGGTGTAGAATATATTAAGGAAAGCATAAAAACTTAAATATTCAATACATTAAAATCAATACTGTTTGCTGAATTTTCTTTTATTCTAATTAGTCTTGTCATAAGATGGAAGCTGTGACTTTAATGACATCCATATTGCTACTTAAACAGAAAATAATGTGTAAAAATTAAATCTCCATTTTTAATTTTGTTGTTTTGTTCATTTCAGGACTCTTTCCTTTCCAAAGAAAATGATAACAAAGTAACCATCCTTACCTGTACACCTATAGAAAGTCTGTTTACACCTGCAATTTGGAAATCCCTGAAAGCCAGACATAAGATAAGACAAAATATTTGTGTTTCACCACTCTGAATCCAGACAATATTCTGTAAAGTTCTCTCAAATCACAGTTTAGGGTGCAAGTTATGTTCAAGGTATGTTGAATAACTTATGACTTATGTCAACACAGCATTCTTTATTTCATTAAAACATTTTATAATTCTGAAATAAATGTTTAATACTTATGAAATAAATGTTTAATACTTCTGAAATAAACATTTAATACTTCTGAAATAAACGTTTAATACTTCTGAAATAAACATTTAATACTTCCGAAATAAACGTTTAATACTTCCGAAATAAACGTTTAATACTTCCGAAATAAACGTTTAATACTTCTGAAATAAATGTTTAATGCTTCTGAAATAAATGGTTAATACTTCCGAAAAAAATGTTTAATGCTTCTGAAATAAATGTTTAATACTTCCGAAATAAACGTTTAATGCTTCCGAAATAAACGTTTAATACTTCCGAAATAAATGTTTAATGCTTCTGAAATAAATGTTTAATGCTTCTGAAATAAACGTTTAATACTTCCGAAATAAACGTTTAATGCTTCTGAAATAAACGTTTAATACTTCCGAAATAAATGTTTAATGCTTCTGAAATAAATGTTTAATGCTTCTGAAATAAACGTTTAATACTTCCGAAATAAACGTTTAATACTTCCGAAATAAATGTTTAATACTTCTGAAATAAATGTTTAATTCTTCTGAAATAAACGTTTAATACTTCCGAAATAAATGTTTAATGCTTCCGAAATAAACGTTTAATACTTCCGAAATAAACGTTTAATACTTCTGAAATAAATGTTTAATGCTTCTGAAATAAACGTTTAATACTTATGAAATAAACGTTTAATACTTCTGAAATAAATGTTTAATACTTCTGAAATTCCATATATTTTACCTTAGCTTGTTTGTTTCTAGAAGTGTTGGGTTGGCTTCAAGTGTGACCTCTGACCCCTCTGTCAAGATCGCGTGATCTCTGATTGTGTCAATGACTTTACCCACTGTGCTTGGGGGTGCTAAACTTGGAGTACCTGAAATTGTAAACTTTTTACTGTTGTTCCCTATATACTGCTTGAACAATTTTTTCATTTAATTATTTTTAAATAACAGTTGTAAGAAATGTTTATTACAGAGTCTGGCATTTCAAGCTGTCTTTAGAACTAATGTAGAGAATACTTCCTGTGATAGTTCGAATATGATTCTTAACTCAGAAGTACTACTTTGAGCAAGATTAATTCATAAGTTTTAAAACATGGTTATAGCTTTATCACATTTACAGAAACAAAACTTTCTGCCCTATTTACAAGCAAACAGAAATTTAATATGTAGGTAAGGGAACTGCAAACTGATGCTTAAACATTCTGGTTAATTTTTTAATGAAAATCAGAAAAATACAAACACACCTCCACCAAAGAAAACAGTTGTTATTCTAGGTATCCCACTTAACTCCAGTAAGGTTCTTGTCTCCATAGACAGGCAGTCTGACATTCTTTTATTGTCTACTGATTTACTGAAATGAATAAACTCAGAGGTGGAAAGATATAGGTGCTGCTTGTAAATATTATCACAGTAACAAATGTTATACCGTATAATGCCATGTCATATTTAACAAAAGAACACTTTAACCAGAAGGGAAGACAGGGATTTCTTATCACATATTCTTAGTTTCTACAGCAAACAATAACAGTATGACCTATCTAGTCCAATATTCACTCAACTATTATCAAATCTCAGTAAGAAATGATTACTTGTATACATAATATAAGATACAGATTATTTGGATGTGTATTTTCCCAGCCAGTCTCGTAGTGAATTTTACATGAAGATTTACAATCATGCATAGACTAGTTAAATATAATTACCTATATTCAGTCTTACTGGTTCATATTTTCTGACCAACTCTTTAGTTTATGATGTAAAATACCTTTAATAATACATCAAGTAGCTACTATGTAGGAATATAGCCTTTGAGTTATATCTCAGAGGTTATGTGTTAAATCTCTTCAGTAAAATTTGAAATCAACTCACTTCACATTCCAGCACTACTTTTGTTGGGATGAGTTCTGTTAAGAAATCTGGAAAGCAGTCATCCAGAGATATTAGTGTAAGCTTCCACACCTTGCCTTTACAACTGATGTAAAATGAGATAATGTTTGAACTAAAGTTAATACCTGATGTACTTGTTGTAGTTACAATATGTACACTTTCTAGCACAATATGGCCACTGAAATAGAGAGCAAAAAATATCATCAAATCAAAGTACTTACAACTGTTATTTGACAGATGTAAAAAAGTAAGGTAATGATTTGTGTCATTTGACAGGTGTAATAAAGTAAGGTAATGATTTGTGTTATTTGACAGGTGTAATAAAGTAAGGTAATGATTTGTGTTATTTTACAGATGTAATAAAGTAAGATAATGATTTGTGTTATTTAACAAATGTAATAAAGTAAGGTAATGATTTGTGTTATTTTACAGATGTAATAAAGTAAAGTAAAGTAATGATCTGTGTTATTTTACAGATGTAATAAAGTAAGGTAATGATTTGTGTTATTTTACAGATGTAAGATTTGTGTTATTTTACAGATGTAATAAAGTAAGATAATGATTTGTGTTATTTAACAAATGTAATAAAGTAAGGTAATGATTTGTGTTATTTTACAGATGTAATAAAGTAAAGTAATAATCTGTGTTATTTTACAGATGTAATAAAGTAAGGTAATGATTTGTGTTATTTTACAGATGTAAGATTTGTGTTATTTTACAGATGTAATAAAGTAAGATAATGATTTGTGTTATTTAACAAATGTAATAAAGTAAGATAATGATTTGTGTTATTTTACAGATGTAATAAAGTAAGGTAATGATTTGTGCTATTTTACAGATGTAATAAAGTAAGGTAATGATTGTATCATACTGACCGCCATCTCTGTAACTGGGAGATGCTACTCAAGTAAAATGTAGCGATTTTTTAAAAATAAAAACCAAGAAATATAGCAAGAGCTGTCACTCTGACAAATTTTCCCAAAGTGTATTGTCTGCAGAAAGTTCTTGACTGACAAATCTGATTACAAAAATACAGATAAGTAGCATGATGAGCAAAGGACAGTCCAAAATATGGGTGAACATTGTGCCAAATTATTTCAAAATCATGTGATGTATCAAAGACTATGAGAGCAAACAGGTAGGTAGTATTTCATGCTATCTGGTGGTCCTGAAGACCGACAGAAAAAAGCCCAGTTTGTGACACATTACGTCAATCCAGTGAATATCAATTATGTGGCATGTTTCCTTATAATCTGAAATCCTTTGACGTGAAAATGAGATAAACAACTAAAAAAATGGAAAAAAAATACATTGGAAGTACAGAAAACAGATAGATGGACAAAGAAATTGTGACACAAGGCTTCAACTTGTTCAGCATTAATGCAAAAGTATTTTAAACTCATGTAATATACCAGTGATTTACAGAGCTATATGGCAGTACACATTCAAGAACAGAGTGACAGACAGACATGTAGATGTTTTACAATAAAATGTCTCAAAACAAGGAACATTTATGCCAAGTTATTTAGAAAATGAAATACACAGCAGACAAAAACATATGGGTAAGAAGTATTTTTTGTTATTTGACAATACAGACAAAAGGACACGACAAGTGAACAAATTGTTTGTGACAGATTGCCTTTATCTGATGAACAAAAGAATTTTGTGAAAAGTCATATCAAAATCCTCTGACATACCACAGAGTTAGAGACAACGACATAAAGGCTTGTCACATTCTATATTATTTAAACAATGACTACTGACTTTGTTCTTGGAAACCCTTGTCTTTATTGCTACATGTCTAATTTGTGATGAATATCTGTCGCAAGTAATATCACAAATCTATAGTAATAGAACTGTAATGAATTGTTCTATGTTACATGGTACAGAAGAGGGAGGAAAAGACAGATGGTATGCAACTTGCTGACTCTATCTGGCAGTATTCTATTTCATTTGGACGATGATTACTGACCTTGATGTTAGAAACTTGGGTCTTTTACATGACATGTTGTCTCAATGTGTTGAGCATTTGTGGCAAGTAATATCAAAATCCTATAAAAAGGGCATAGTTACAGATGGGCAGAAATGGATTTCTTACATGTCAGAGAGGATTTTCTACAGTTTACACCGGTGCTAGAAAAACCCATCTTACACCCCCCATGTAAGGTAAGTTGCATGCTTTAAATAACGTCAGTCAGTTATGAATGAAATTGTAAATTCATAGGATACTATAAAAAGATAGTGCTGAATAAAAATATTATTTTTCACTATTTTCTTCTGAATTTTAATGAATGTATGATATAGAGACATAGTCACCCCTTTCAGTATTCAAGACCCTCTCCACGAACAGACTGTTTTAAATACTCTTTCTTTCCTAGGTCAATACCAGTCTGGAACTGCCTGCCAGAGTCAACTGTTTCCATTTGCACAGTGGACTCCTTTAAACAGGCAATTAGTTAAATGTAATGTGGTACAACCCTGTACATAGTTTTAACAGGCTAGGCTTGCTACTTCAGCATGTAATTATAATCTCAGAGCAGTTTGGCCTCAAATTTTCTTTTATTGGTGTATTATACATGAATATTTTTTAACCCATCTGGCTGCTAATCTGCCACCCACATGACGTAATGATCAGTCTTGATTCGAAGTCATTATCGGAAGAAAGAAATATGTTAGAAAAATAATCAAACACTGGTTGCTGGTACAGATGGGAATATCTTTATGTAAACACACATACATGTACATAGAGTGTGGCGTCAGTTTCCACAACATCTTTATCTTCTTTGGTGACATTTGATGTAAAGCATCTTGCTTTATATAACTTTGTTAACAACCACAGCAATCTTGGTTTACTAAGCACAACTGAATAGTGCATTCTTTCGTGACACTTAACGATTGTGACCATTCTCAACAGTTGTGAACACTCTCAACGGTTGTAACCACTCTCACTGTGTTCAAAGTACACAATTTCACAAAGCAATACCAAAACATAGTCGCCTTAGCTAATGATACAGCAATACTGCCAATAGTCTTTTCGACATACGCAGCTTAGATTTAGAAGAAAAGATCAAATTTTAAGGAATAATATTCACTGATCTGTTCTGAGCAATTGAAGAATCCCTGGCCTCTAAAATTTACACTTTCGAACACAGAGATACAGTTCTAATTTTAACGCAAACATGAACAGAACAGGAAAATCTTTTGTAAATTCACTTTCACATTCCCCTGCATTTCCGCACTATCTCCGATCATAATAACAACCAATCATATCCAAATGAGTGAAAGCGCTTCCGGTTTGTCAGTGAATTAGATAGTCTGGATTACCTGCCCTTTGTCTATTTGTTTACAATAGAAGCTGGGAACCAGACTATGAATTAGAGTGGTCAGACCAATGCTCGGCGTAAAATCAAATGAATTTCTTTGAAGAGACTAAACAAATTACTCATTTCATGTTATGAACTAATTATATTCAAGAGTAAACTTTGCTAAATCCTTACGAAGTTTCCCCATGTGAAACAACCGTGACGTAAACAACAGGGCAGGCCATAAATAGACCGAGTAAAACATGTGCGGTTTGCACAAAATTGTACCAATGCTCGGCGTACCGTAGATGACCTGATCGGCGACCTTTCAAAAAGAAATCTTTTGTAATTATGCCAAGAACCTTTCTTGAACACAAAATGAATAAAGTATTAAATAGATTGTTTCTATTCATTGCATATCAAACAGCGGAAGTACATGATCTTTCGTAGAAAACAATTCGCTTTGTCTGTTTTATCCAATGGGATCCCCTTCCGTCTGCTATGCTTAAGTCACGTGGTGATACTGGAAGTTCAGAGAACCGTGAAAAGATAGACGAAATGACACTTAACTCGAATTTAAGGAGTGTTTTTAATCACTTCTAAGAAAAAATATCAGTTCCGTGAAAAAAAATAGATTTACGCCGAGCGTTGGTATACGCCGAGCGTTGGTCCAAGCACTCTATATTTTAAAGAAAATTATCATAATACATTTTGCGGCTTACAGTTAATGTGTTTGATGGAACTATTGATAGACGGGTCCAAGTTGTGCAAAGTAGCCATTCTTCATTTTAAGCAAACATGGCCTTTTGATTTTAATAGTTCTAGATATGTTTTAATAATTATTTCTTTTCATCACAAAATGCCCTTTTCTTAGGAAATTAATAAAGATATATCAGTATTGAGGGATTTCCAAGTAAGAAGATCATACAATATTACATTATCGTAACGGAACTATGGACAAGGAGGGGACAGCTCGTTTATTTGTCCTCTCCATTATTTCACAAATAAAGAATATAAAAACAGGGTCTTTCAAATGGCATTTGATAAGACCCCGATAAAAACAACAATATTTCTTATGAAATTCGAACAGTTATTGAAGACTGAACATAAATATGTTAAGTTTCCTTGGTATTCAATAGAGACAACACACTGTATGATGTTACTTCACCTATACACTTTCACCTACACTTGTATTCTGTTTGTATTCAGCCTTGGTTTTGACTCATTTTAGGGATTCAAAGAAACAGGAGTCACTGCATGAATGCGTAATACATGGTAGTTTAGTTCTGGCTTCCAAAACTTTAAATGGCGCTTTTTCAATATTTTGACACGTCCAGTAACAGTATATATATCGTGTACGCTGAACACCTTAAGCTAATGGTAGGTCGGTGTTACTTACTTAGATGCTAGGTGGTAATATTAGGACGTGTTAGATCCAAACACTTTCACCACCTTATATTACATGTCTAAATCATTTGTTCGGCACGGAAAACTGATAATACAACTAAACTTGAAGGCTGCAGGTCGCGATCATATCTAAAAGGAGAACTATATTTGAAGTTCAAAAGACAACAAGATTGGAGATAATGCAAACAACACCAGCATTCGGACATCTCTAATATGAACGGAAACTGGAAAAAGAGAGTTCTTGGTTTAAAAGAACAAGGTGATGCAAATTCAGTTAAAGTTGACATTTTTGCTATAGCTGTGTTAAGTTGGTCACGAATTAAAATAATCACTGTAATGGTCAACTCTGTAAATTGTAGCTGTAGTAACAGGCTGACCACTACATACATGTCCATCGTGGTGCCCAAAATATTTATTAGTGTATTTTTGCGTTGTCAAATTGGTGATGGATGTCTTAATCTTTTAGGTACACTATGCGAGCCTAGAATATTTGTACACACACGTAATGCGACGAACGTGTACCCCTTATCATTACTATTTTTCAAAC
This sequence comes from Cyclina sinensis, assembly GCA_012932295.1. NCBI lineage: Eukaryota > Metazoa > Mollusca > Bivalvia > Venerida > Veneridae > Cyclina > Cyclina sinensis. The sequence goes on along the minus strand of JAAONU010000001.1, from coordinate 63,237,350 downwards.
TGATCCTCAAGTAGAGAAAATAAATTCGAGTGATCGGGCTAAATTTGTAATTCTTTGATAAAATGGATATATCGAATACTTAACTGATGTTTTATCTCGAGCGATAGGACTTCAACGTAATCTCTCACAACACGGCTTTGTGTCATTTTAACTGCTTTACCTGTAAAAGAAATTTGTAAAGATGTTGCATGGACTAATTTTCAGCTTTATTGTTATCATAAATGGTAAGTTGTCTTTATTTGTCACGTTTCATCGTTACTCAGGTCCTGATTTATTGACTTTTCCTGGCTTCATATATCTCACAATCTTTAAAAGAATGTTTCGATCGTTGCATGTCATTTTTGTGATGAAACTGGTTATTAAGAAGAGGTACATTCGTTATTTATGAAAATTTGTCTGTCCTCGTGCTGAAAAAACTTAACTTATCGAGGGGAAAATTGAAAATGAACTACTGTAGTAGTAAGGAGAATTAATGACTATTTCACGATATTAAACGTCCTAAATTTACTCCAATTTTCACTACGTCCGACAAGTATATATTTGACTGATTGATCACCGTGTAATTGAGTCCATGTGTCAGTTATATTAACTATGTTACATTGCTAAGTTTCTAGTATTCTAGTCTCCAATGGATTGCATTATTCATCGAAAAATTAATGATGCAATGCAAATATTAGCGTTGCTTGGCTTTCAACCTACCAACTTCCTAAATATGCCACGACCTGCTAACAAATGCAACCGTCATCCGCCTATTCTGTTTGCATTATCGACATATATTTTATTTTCTAACACCAGTTAAAATATTACTAGCCTCTGATACTCTGTGCACGATACCGATTTGAGTATTATTTATAATTTGTACATGCAATACTTGCAGGTTAGAAATACCAAAGATTTTTAAATTCGAATTTCTAAGACTTACGTGCTAGCATTCCAGCACTGGCTTTTCTAACATAAAAAGAATGGACCATTTCGTGCTCAGTATCTGAGATCGAACTAACATTAATAACAGTACACATGTTTGAAGGGAATTAGGTGTTGCTGGATGACCTGATATCAAGTTGGTCTACAAAATCATGATATGATTTCAAAATATCAAATATGATGTCATGTTATAAATAGAAAATATGAAACAGTTAAATGGAAAACGAAATTAAGGTTGTACAACCGTTACTTCTTATTATTAATTTGAATCATATCTAGTTTATAGTCGTTCTTATGCATGTTAAGTCCTTTTAAGTTATGGATGACCTGTCAAAATTTGTTTAATACGACAGCGATGGGTTACAACATAATCAAGTTGATATAAGGTAATCACATTCCAAAATAGTACCATCTCCATCACTGTGACACATGTAAACTAAATGAGAAAATAAACCAATGAATAAGAAAATAAATAAATCAATAGGTAATTGATTTATAAACGAACGCACGAATCAAAAACAAAGAAAAACTGAAGGAAAGTGGAAGACATTTGTTGATACAAACTTTTATTTAGCCACAAAACACATGTTTACGCTTTAAATAAACAACTTTTTAGGTTTTAGGTATAATTCAAAATGTAATAAATACATTTTATTTGAGTTCCTGCAACGCAGTGATTTTGTAGATTTATATGAGTCAAATCACAGTGATTTTTAACAAGATAAATAGTATGTTTTGTAGGTAAAATAATAGATGAAAAGATTTGATAAGAGTTAGACAGAAGAATTACATGTTGTTTTCGAAGCGCAGTAACAGAACAAAACATATTAAGGTGTATTTAGACCTGCACGTAGATCGCCTGCAGCACATGAAATACTATACACAAAAGGTCAAGGTAACAAACAAGTGTTATTGTCGTGAATGTCACGATTTTGGTTAATGTCCCGCCGGTGCGTGACTACCGGCGGTGTTGGTGTCGGCGGTGCCGGCCGTCGGTGTGCATGTTTTTCTTGTTTTTGCATGCTTTTTATGTGATTTGGTCTACTTATGTAATGTAACTAGTATGTAAGGCGCAACATTTTTCTTTTTTTGGGGGCTTTTCAGTTAGTTTGATATGTTACATACGGAATAAATACATTATAACATGGAATAAATTTCATTTGGAAACTGATTACTTTTACTTGGATTTTATATAGCTCTCCCGAAGTTTGGTTTTTAAAAATGTGTGTTAAAATTCCAATGTGGTCTCATAACCGAACGATAAATTACAGTGTCTTTATAAGCATTAAAATAGGTATTATCAAGATAAGAATACATAGTTTATTCTTGTTTGAAATGGTGAATAATACGACACTTGAAGTCCGAACAATTTTTAATTAATACAGTTACCATTAACAACTACATGATCAGTTGAGCAGTCATCTTACATTCGACACCCAGTTTTAATGACCATTTTTAAATAACTAACAACCTGGTTATACGCAATCTTACGATCATTATATCTCTATTCACTACTTTCGAACAATATTAAATTATTCTGACATATCTATGTATATACAGAGGATATCTCCCTGGTTCACTGTACACGCTAGCAGTGCATGTAATTGGTTTTACTTTAATATAAATTTTACAGAATTTTAAGTGTATACACTCAATTTCTTTACGTTTAGAGTTACCCCATATTCATATGCGCAGTTTAATATTGATACAAAAAGGTGTCTAAAAACTAGCATAAAATCTTTTGACTAAATTCGAATTCATAACATTTGCATAGCAGAATACTCAATGCCTTGAGAGCTTGGCGGGAACATTTACCTGATGTCTGAAACAACGTTTATAGTTCGTTATTACAAGTACTGTATTATTGATTTGTAACAAACTTGTATGTTCGATACCTTGGAGATGACAGTGCAGCCTGAAAATCTTTTGAATTGCTTTACTCATACATTTTCTTTTTTTCTGTTTGCAGTACTAATTCCGGGAATAGCAATATCTACGACACACCTTCCATTGAATAACACAATGACAACAATGAAATCGTCGACCACGCAGTCGCGGGCGTCTAGTAGAATACTGATATCATTATCTTCAACACACGCTCTAACAACAGGATTTCAATCGACGTCAAAAGTTGTTAAAGTAGACCGGTTGTTTACGACTCCAAAGATAGCAAGTAAGGCAACATCAATGACTCAAAAGACATCAAGTAAGGCAACATCAACGACACCAAAGATAGCAAGTAAGGCAACATCAACGACACCAAAGATAGCAAGTAAGGCAACATCAACGACACCAAAGATAGCAAGTAAGGCAACATCAACGACACCAAAGATAGCAAGTAAGGCAACATCAACGACACCAAAGATAGCAAGTAAGGCAACATCAGTGACTCAAAAGACATCAAGTAAGGCAACACCGTTTACTTCAAAATCTTCAAGTCAGGCAACGTTAACGACTCTAAGGACAAAAAATAAGGCAACATCAACGACACCGAAATCCTCAAGCCAGGTATCGTTAACGACTCCAAAGACATCAAGTACTTCCTTAAGTCCTTCATCTCCTAGATTTACGACTGAAAATACCTCAAGTTATGCAACATCAACGACACCAAAGAAATCAAGTAAGTCAACAATAATGACTATAATTTTTTCCAGTCAGACAAAATCAACGACTCTGAAGACATCAACGTCTTCCAGTTGGAAACCACAGACGACAGCAAACTTTTCAAGGCAGACAACACCAAAGACTTCAGAGATTTTAAGTATTTCAACCTCAACGGCTTTGAAGGCATTAAGCCAAACATCATCAACGGCTCAAAGGATATCAAATCAAACGACATCATCTACTCTTAAGATATCGAATCAAACGACATCATCTACTCTTAAGATATCGAATCAAGCGACATCATCTACTCTTAAGATATCGAATCAAGCGACATCATCTACTCTTAAGATATCGAATCAAGCGACATCATCTACTCTTAAGATATCGAATCAAGCGACATCATCTACTCTTAAGACATCGAATCAAGCGACATCATCTAGTCTAAAGATATCAAACCAAACGACATCATTTACTCTAGAGACATCAAGTCAGAACACAATTACGACTCGAGGGCTATCAAATTCAACAGCATTGATAATTCAAGAGGATTTCAATCAAACAACACAAAAATCATCGACAAACCCTAAATTATTCAGTGAGATAATTTCGTCGACTACAAATATGTCAAATCTTATGACATCATCGACTCCACAAACATCTCCAATTCTAACAATACTTACAGCTCCAACTCAGACAATACCAGAGTATACAAAGTTACTAAATCGGACAACAATGAAATTCCAAGAGACTTCAGGTCGAAATATATCAACGACTCCTAAGATGTCAAGTCTGATAGCATTAACAACAGTACATACACCAAAAAGGACTACTACTTCTACACCAAAGACTTCGAGTCAGTCATTATCAACGACTACAGAAGCCTCATACGAGACATCAACGACTAAAGAAGCCTTTAGTCAGACAACATCAACGATTGAAGAAGCCTCAATTGAGACAAAATCAACGACCAAAGAAGCATTTAGTCAGACAACATCAACGTCTACAGAACCCTCGCGTGAGACATCAACGACTCGAGAAGGTTTAAGTCAGACAGCGTCAACAATTAAAGAAACATCAAGTAAGACACAATCAACGACTAAAAAAGCCTCGAGTAAAACAAATCAAACACCCCCAAAGACATCAAGTCAGACAGAATCAACAGATACACAGACTTCAAGTCAGACAGCATTAAGAAACCCAAAGTTCTCAAGTCAGAAAGTATCGACAATTTTAGAAACATTTGCTCACACAAAATCAAATAATCTGAAAACCTCAAGTAGTATAAATTCAACGACATTTACTCCTTCACGCAAGACAACACAATCATCTTCAAATACTAAAAATACTTCAGGTCAGACAACACCAACGTCTCTAGAGATTTCCAGTCATACAGCATCAACGACTTCATGGACTTTAAATGAGTCAACAATAACGACTTCAGAGATTGTAACTCAGACAACGCCAATATCGACCAACATAACAGGCACTACCAGTCAGACAACACTAGCAACTTCAGACACTTCAAGTCAAACTTCGCCAGCAATTCCAGGAACTTCAAGTGTGAAAATGTCGATGCCTCGGAAGACTTCAAGTCAAACAATAGTATGGACCTCAACTTTTCCAAGTCAGACAACACAAACAGTTTCTCGTCAGACAACACCAGCAGTTTTTCGTCAGACAACACAAACAGTTTCTCGTCAGACAACACCAGCAGTTTCTCGTCAGACAACACAAACAGTTTCTCGTCAGACAACACCAGCAGTTTCTCGTCAGACAACACAAACCGTTTCTAGTCAGACAACACCAGCAGTTTCTCGTCAGACAACACAAACAGTTTCTCGTCAGACAACACCAACAGTTTCTCGTCAGACAACACCAGCAGTTTCTCGTCAGACAACACAAACAGTTTCTCGTCAGACAACACCAGCAGTTTCTCGTCAGACAACACAATCCGTTTCTAGTCAGACAACACCAGCAGTTTCTCGTCATACAACACAAACAGTTTCTAGTCAGACAACACCAGCAGTTTCTCGTCAGACAACACAAACAGTTTCTAGTCAGACAACACAAACAGTTTCTAGTCAGACAACACAAAAAGTTTATAGTCAGACAACACCTACAGTTTCTAGTCAGATAACCCAAACGATATTTCATACTCTAAACAAAAATAATTTTACAACTCTACAGAACTTAATCGATTCTGAGACGGTAAACCACGCAACAAGACAAACCACCAACACAAATGACCAAACCACCCAGACAAGTCTAAGTTTCGCGAGTAAAAACAAAGTGCAAACAACACTGACGACAGTCCCTTCAACAATTCAACCGAGAGAGACTTTACGTAAAATAACAGGTTCAACCTCACATAATGACGGTAGTGTTACAAAGCAAACCACTGTATCACTACGTCAAACAATTGATTCAAACACTGATAACTTTGGTCATACCACAGTACAAAGTAACTCGACAACAAGCCAAACGTTTACGGATACCACTGGCAATGTCACAGCAGGCCAGACAGCAGTGCCACAGGCAGGTGACACAAATGTATCAAAAATAGGAACAGCAGGTCAAACAAAGTCGACAGCTACAGACACTGCTGTACAAATGACGACGACAGAGACAATAAGACTAACACTAGAACCGTTCATAAACACATCAAGTCAGAAGCAAGTGACAGTCAGAGACATAACAACCGTATCAACGGTATCTACAGCACAGACCACAAGTTCGCCAAAAACGTCAGCTACAGAAACAGCAGCACTAACAGCAATGCCGGATATAAGAACTACAGTTGACATGAAAACACAAACCACTGAGATAACAGAGCAGGCCATCTTGTCTACATCGTTTACTAGTGAACAGCCAGCAGATTCTAGCAAAGACAAAGAAAGGCAGACAGATTCTACGACAAGGTATACAAACCAAACTTCTGAGTCCTCGTTTGAGCTTACACGCCTGACAACAGAATCAAACTTTCAGACGTCAGGGCGAGAAAGACCCAATCAGTTAACAGTGTCGACCTCAAACCCTAAGGATATAACAACAAAATTAAATATGCAGACTGACAGACAGACATCAGCATCAACCAGAAACCTTACCCGTCAGACAATTTCGTCAACCATGCACACACTTATTTCCCCCACTAACATTCCATTGTCAACATACCAACTTTTTTCAAATTCATCAATGACATCTGATGTGACAACAGAACGCGTAAAATTCGAATCTCGCTCAAGTGCTCCAGAGAAATCGACGGTTTTAACAACAGACAAACGTACCCAGCCTTTAATAAGTTTGTCATCATTGACAACAGTCGCAAAACAATCCTTTTCCAAAGCTGAAACTGTTGTTTCTACATATGGACCCGGAAGTTTAGAAACAGATATGGAGCACACAACTATGGAAGAACAATTCCGAATGACAGGAAGAGTAAAAACAATAACAACGCCACTAGAACAGGGGACAGAAGCAGCCCCAGTGCCTAGTCGTTCATCTAGTAAAGAAGGTCTGTCCACAGGAGGCAAGGTTGCCCTCGGAGTATGCATACCGTTACTAATACTGCTGACAGCTGCCCTTTTATTCTGGTTTCACAGGAGGTCAGTTAAATAATTGTTATTCTGAAGTAATGACAAAAAGGAAACATGCAAAATCTTTTCTTTTCAGCTGAATTTTTATTACATTTCTTAAATGCTTCATACAAAGACAAACACCTTGTCGAGTATAGAATGTAAGTTCATTCTTACAACAAGTTAGTAAACAAATTTCTGTTTGTAAGTTCATTTTTACATCCTGCCAGTAAACAAATTTCTGTTTGTAAGTCCATTTTTACGACACCTAGGTAAACAAATTTTTGTTTGTAAGTTCCTTTTTACGACATCTAGGTAAACAAATTTCTGTTGGTAAGTTCATTCTAACATTATATTTAGGATTTTAAGTTTGAGTGATATACCGTCTGATATATCACGGTGTCGAGTTCAGATGCGTAGTAATTTAATCAGAAAGGCCGTAGGCCTGAGTGATTAAATAACTATGCATATGAACGAGAAACCGTGATATATACGACGGTAGATCACGAAAATGTTAAAATCTATTTCCATTCTAACACGTAGGTATATTTATAAGGGGCGTAAGTATGTGCACTATTTAACAGTAACGTTCGCAGTGACGTCAGCGGGCGCGCGCTTGTGTTCAGCGTGCTATACTGCCTATGATATATCACGCTCAATTCCGTCTTTGTTTATTGTCGGCGAATTGCAGATAGTGTTAGAATAATGAATAAATTGCTAATATTGCTAATTACTACAGAATGTTTCTACAACAGAAATGCCGTGGCCGTTTTCATATGTATAAAAAACCAGAATGTGTAGAAATTATAACTAATAAACACTGTATTTCTCTGCAGACGCAAGTATAGGGGGAACTGGGTTTTAAGCACAGATGTTGAATACAAACCCTGGAGATTTAGCAACGCCAGTTACCTTAGCGACGAAAACGTATGTATGTCGTAGTAGCCTGTTATACGAACGGCGATTATTGATACGGAGCTGCAACAGTTTTCGGTCCGAAAAAAACCATCATGCTGTTTTATAGGGTATTTTCTTGCTGAACTCATATGGTGCAGCTGGTTACAGTCTTGTTCTTCCGGGGCAGACGAGCAGATCAAGAGCATAGAAACTCAGTGACAGATAAAATTGAATGCCTGGATACTAGAGCGCAGACATGCGTCGTTCCTGCCTCATTAGAACTTGCAAATGTAACTTTGAAACAGAGTGCCCGTGATAAAGTTTTGAATGTGACTCCAATGTTCAACAAGACATTTTTTTTTTTAATTTTAAGCTAACAGTAATTTTGTATCATTTCAGTTATGTAAAAACTCCATTTGATACTTGCCTATTGCTAATTTATTCATTAATAATGCTTTGCTTAATCATTTTCATGATTTTGCAAAAGAAATACCTCGATTTTGTATCACGTTTACATTACAGGGAGAGGCGTTGAGTTCTACCGTAGATGATGCAAATTGGAAAGACTGATACAAAATAATACTCGTAGAAAAGCCCCTAAATTTGATATGAAAATGCTGTAGCATAAAAGGAGATGAGACAAAGTAAATACTAGGCAACACGTGCGGACACGGAGAGAGCAAATACAAGAGATGGAAATGGTAGATACGAACATTGGAACTTGTAGCCTGTTGTCAGCGTGCTTAGAATATTTCAGCTACAGTTGTTTGAGAAACAAGAAGAACTAACCACTTTTATCACGCACTATAGGTCCCTGAGATAGCAGAGAGATTTTATCGAACGTCATGAGGTCTGCATATCCAGACAGCTGGTGAAAAAATGAAATCATATATGATATATCAGTATCATAATGTCTGTGTTTTTATGTTTGTGATTCTCGGGATTATGCATGCAGACTTTATACTTGGAATATATATAGAAACTGTCTACATCAAGGGATAGCTTGACACTGAGCCCAGATTGCAATGTGCAGTTGTAGGCAATGCAAACTTCAGAAGTAATATTTTGTAGCTTCTTTCTAATGTTTGCTCCGCTCTACCCAGAGGCAATAGATTCTAATATTTGCTCCGCTCTACCCAGAGGCAATAGATTCTAATATTTGCTTCGCTCTACCCAGAGGCAATAGATTCTAATATTTGCTCCGCTCTACCCAGAGGCAATAGATTCTAATGTTTGCTCCGCTCTACCAAGAGGCAATAGATTCTAATATTTGCTCCGCTCTACCCAGAGGCAATAGATTTTCGGCTTACCCGTGTTTGAGTCATTTTAAAACACTGAAAATATAAGGAATTAACAAACGTTTAATATTCTGCTGCAAATGAAAGAGAAAACTGATGTCAATAAAGTATAATTATATAAATTGTATTTCATGGGTTGTTCTCTGTTCCAGTTACAGCTACGCAGTTCAAGCATTCGTTCAGTCTTATTTGTATGACAGATTATGACATATCTTTCAAATGCCTTACATTTAATTCATCACAGATAGTGGTCTAAAGGGAAACCAATCTGTCACTATCGGGTCTCCTAAGCTACTGGAGTTACGTTTCCTATGCCATCACAAGTTTTACACTGCGTATCGACTGTCATTTTTTGTTTTACTTACTTATGAAATGTTAAAATTAGGCCTGTATAACATGTAAATATCTCCAAAATTATCAGCGTGCATTACACTTTCAAAGAAAACATAAATATTAACTATATTGTACTTCACTTTTTAAATTGAACGAGTTATCTAGTGCCTTGAAAACGAAAACAAAACAAAAATACCGAAAAAGAAAACTATAAGTGACTATAATTGAAAAAGGTCTCTAAGCTACACAAATAAATGGAATTCTCTCTGGGCTGGTGTGGGGTATTCAATGCATGATGCATCTGCTACCTCTGTAAGATCGAGACTTGCTTTGAGCTGTAAATATGAAATAATCGATAAAGCCTGAATGACCTTGAATCCTAAAAAGTTATCGACGAGAATTTCGCGTAAAGAAGTCGCAAGTGTCGTTGCTTTTTATCTTACTTTTTTTTGTTCTTTTCTGTGAATCATGGGACATATACCTCATATTTAAAACCTTGAGATTATTCTAGTTTTTGCCTGTTTAACTAGATAAATGAACCTAGAAACTTCCTGAGTTACGTGCCACGTAACATGTCCCTAGTTTTTCTTGAAAACTAATGGCTTGCTGAACATATAACAATATAACTGATATATGTATTGTACTTTCAGCATAATTTCCGCATTAATTGTTCTTTTTGTTTAAGTTCCTAAAGCTGAATAGAAGTAAAATTTTGTCGTGAAATGCATAAAAAGAACTCGAAGAAATACAATTAAACTACTTGTGTATCTATACTAAAGACATTTTACTAAAATTATGAACCGCAAGGTCGTATTTTGACGTTTTGTCTGTCATGCTTTTGATTTAGTAACAATTTTTATTTCATATGATTCTCACAATTTTTGTTGTAGTTTGTGTCTTGGCCATATGAGGTTGACAGATAATATTGAAATTATTTTGTCGTATAAAAAAAGAGAAAAAAAAGGGAAAAAAAACCACTTGTTTTGCCACATACAATTATACGCTTGTATAGATAGATAGCTTCCAATTGACTTATATTGTCAAAGCAACCTTATATACTCGCACAGAAACAATAACAGTGATTTTTTTCCACGAATTTATCGTCACGTCAAAATTATTTGCACGTAACCCATGTACTGTCATGTTAGCCTGATGGTATCATTGAACGTAACATTTTATTGTCATGTGAACCTGATGGTATCATTGAACGTAACATTTTACTGTCATGTTAGCCTGATGGTTTCATTGTATGTAACATTTTACTGTCATGTTAACCTGATGATATCATTGTACGTAACATTTTACTGTCATGTTAGCCTGATGGTATCATTGTACGTCACATTTTTACTGTCATGTGAACCACGTGCAATGATTGAACCTATCTTAACATCATTATGTAAACTTGATTATATCATTGCATTTTAAATATTGGGGAAAAATGCTAGAACAGAATTTAAAGCGACTGACTCACAAATGGGTCAACGATGAAAAAAAAATGTTTATACATCTAGAAATTCTAGCTGTAATTGTAAAGAACATATCTAAATTAAGTTATTGGCTCATTTTTAGTTACAGAAACACATCACAATATAAAGATTTACACACTTTAATCGGTAAAAAAATTTACCTCGTTAGTCACGGGGTAGATACTTCAGTTATAACTTTAATTTTTATAAATTATGATAAGTTGTCTCTGTGGCTCATTGCTCTAGATCATCATTCTATACTTTACTGACCTAAAGGGCATGGGTTCGAAATCCGGTAGAAGCAAAACTTTTTTTTCAGTTTTCATGGTGTATAGAAACATAATATTATGTTTTTTTTCCATAGTATACTTCTATTTAATTAAAAAGTTTCAGCTAAATTCTGCGAGTCAGTCGTTTTAAGGTTTAAAGGCTGTTACCTACATTAAAACTCCACGTCTATTTTGTATTTGCATTTTCAGAAAACCACAAGAAAATCAGACAAAAATGCTGACTCGTGCGGCTGTAATTTTTACAACTGCTTTAGAGTATTAAATCTTCATCCCAACCTCTATCCTTCTGAGATTGTTATAATGTACATGTATATACTTTTTCTTGCTGTCGTGAGAACTGGCAGAACTAATTCATGGAAATTCCCAGATGTTACTACACGTGACTGACCGCCATATTTTAGCATATTAATGTCTAACATAGACATATATCACCGCATGTCGCCAGATTGCATAGCTACAGTCAGATTCCATAATCAATAACTATGAATTCACTTGCTTAGATTCGTGGGTTCTGTAATAAATGTCTTATGTTCGCATTGTCGTCTGCGTGTATATTAATTTGTATGTGTGGTTAAGCTGGAATTCTATTGCGTGTTTAGGTTGTCACCAACCATAAAGGATGATAACACACGGTTCTATATTAACACAGGTCATTACAATAAGGTGTGTCATTTAACAAGCTTCGATAAGAACGCTCAAGATCACACAACAGTTTTAAATACGTGTTTATGTGGATAAAATTTCAGAAAACGTGTCAGGTTAGGGTTTACATCAAGGAAGTTAAGTGCTTCATCAAATTTTAATTGAAAGACATGAAAAGGTTGTATTAGGACGGCATATGTTTGTAGTTAAAATTCAACCATGGAGTGGAAATATTTTGTAACAATTTTGTGCATAACAGGTACCCTTTTTATTATATTTATTATTGTGAGCACTCAGCCAGTGTTAAGTACCATTTAAAGATAACTCAAAGTCATTTACAACTTGTATTTAAAAATGATATTTCATGGCCGAATGTTAACTTTATTTACTCTAGACGATGAATAAGTTTGACTTTGTGTACGCTGTAATGTGAAACTTGAATATATTTGTAAACAAGATCGAAATATCGTAGAACTAATGAACTGATCCGCGAATTTGAAAAGACTACACTGTAAGGAAGTTTATATATGCTCGAATGAACAAATATTGCAAAATATCTAATATCAGAAGTCAACAACAACTGTCTTATGATATGTAAACGTGTAGTTTCATAAGTGACTTGTCATTCAAACTACGCGTTTATGAATTGAAATTTAACCCTTCATCATGGGTGATACAATAGAGCACATGGTGGTTTATACCATTTTCTTGCTTTGTACAGGTAACTTATTTTTTTTTCATGTTCAGCCATTCGCTGATCCTTTTCTGTCAGGTTTATATATATAACTCAGACGAAAATTTTGATTTAGTCCAATATATTGGACAAATTATAAGTTTCAATGGCTTCAACTTCAACTGCGTTTATAGTATTTTTATTTAAGACTTAAATTGCAAAATCGTATACATTAGGGTGTGATCGATTCGAGCGTGAATAATTATAATTTTGTCAATAAGTATAAATATTCTTTTTTTTCATTATCCGTGTTGGTAGAAAACGGATACGTGTCTTGCCGCTGGCAATGATTGAATTGTTGATAATGCCAACTAGTTGAAATTACATTTAAAATATTAAAACCAGAGGCTAAAATGACTTTAACTTGAAAACGTCTTATCTGGCACTGTGATTTCGGTGAAACAGTAAATTTGAGTGGTCGCAAGTCATCATACGTTAAAGATCTGTTTGACTTATATGAAATAACCACTGGTACTTAAGCCACGAACACCACTTCACTTATTTGAAATTATTTTGTCGTAATACCAACATCAAATTCTCCCCAGAATGTTGTTATGGTCCAGTGCACACCGAGGGGGGGGGGGGGGGGGGTTTTCACACGATATGTTTTAGCATACATACGTGCTGTTTTCCTGATCACACGTTATGCTAAAGGATGTATCTGTCATTTTTATCACTGATGTTTTATTTCCCATGTATTGTTTGGAGATTTGTTTGCTGCTCCTTGCAATGTCTGCTGCCTACCTTCAGTATTTAAGAAATAGAAGAAGGACACTGACATGTTCATTAGGTAAGACCTTGGATTCTGTGGCGGAAAAAGTTATGGAGCACATCATGCCCTGTTGAAAAGGCACGGAAATGAAAGTGAGCTGCACGCAAATGAAGCGGCAGATTTTAATTGAAAACAACATTCCATAGATCTGGCTCAATTTTACAGAGTTCAGTTACTTTTTCAGTTTGATCTTAATTCAATTTTAATTCTGATGCCTTAAGTTTGAGAGGCATTGTTTTCTGGATCAACCCATGCGTATGCTTCATTTTTTCTTGTCACATGCTGACAACAGGATAGTGTACCAGGAACTTTTTTAAGTAGGATTAAATTACTGTATGTTGTACATACCGAGATAGAACATGTTCTGTTTGGGCTGCTTTACATATCTGGTTGCATTTTACCCCTGTCACACGGTATGTTTAGCAGATATGTTCAGAACATATAATTAATTGTATAAAAACTTCCTCTGACATCACGGAATCGATTGTTTTGGTTTAAAGCGTTGGTTTTCAATGCGGGAGGACCTGAGTTCGAATCCCGCTCTAAGTGGTCTTTTCCAAGATGCACTGTATCTTTCTTTTACGACTTTTCACGAAAGTGTATTCTCTGCAGTATGTTGAGTTAATCTAACATGTAGAAAGTGAATTCTCTGCAGTATGTTGAGTTAATCTAACTTGTAGAAAGTGAATTCTCTCCATTATGTTGGGTTAATCTAACTTGTAGAAAGTGAATTCTCTGCAGTATGTTGAGTTAATCTAACTTGTAGAAAGTGAATTCTCTGCAGTATGTTGAGTTAATCTAACATATAGAAAGTGAATTCTCTGCAGTATGTTGGGTTAATCTAACATGTAGAAAGTGTATTCTCTGCGGTATGTTGAGTTAATCTAACTTGTAGAAAGTGAATTCTCTCAAGTATGTTGGGTTAATCTAACATATAGTAAGCGAATTCTCTCCAGTATGCTGAGTTTATCTAACATGTAGAAAGTGTATTCACTGCAGTATGTTGAGTTAATCTAACATGTAGAAAGAGTTTTCTTTGCAGTATGTTGAGTTAATCTTACATGTAGAAAGTGTATTCACTGCAGTATGTTGAGTTTATCTAACATGTAGAAAGAGTTTTCTTTGCAGTATGTTGAGTTAATCTTACATGTAGAAAGTGTATTATCTCCAGTATGTTGAGTTTATCTAACATATAGAAAGTGTATTCTCTCCTGTATGTTGGGTTTATCTAACATGTAGAAAGTGAATTCTCTCCAGTATGTTGAGTTTATCTAACATATAGAAAGTGTATTCTTTTCAGTATGTGGGGTTTAACTAACATGTCGATAGTGTATTCTCTCCAGTATGTTGGGTTTACCTTACATGTAGAAAGTTTATTCTGTCCAGTATGTTGAGATTATCTAACATGAAGAAAGTGTATTCTCTCCAGTATGTTGAGTTTATCTAACATGTCAAAAGTGTATTCTCTCCAGTATGTTGAGTTTATCTAACATATAGAAATTGTATTCTCTCCAGTATGTTGAGTTTATCTAACATGTAGAAAGTGTATTTTCTGCAGTATGTTTAGTAAGTATAACATGTAAAAATATGTTTTGTTAATCTTCGTGTAGAAAGTGTATTCTCTCCAGTATGTTGAGTTAATCTAACATATAGAAAGATTATTTTTTCCAGTATATTTGGTAAATATAACATGTAGAAAGTGTATTCTCTGCAATTTGTTCAGTTAATCTAACATGTAAAAAGTGAATTCTCTGCAGTATGTTGAGTTTATCAAACATATAGAAAGTGTATTCTCTGCAGTATGTTGAGTTAATCTAACATGTGGAAAGTGAATTCTCTGCAGTATGTTGAGTTAATCTAACATGTAGAAAGTGAATTCTCTGCAGTATGTTGAGTTAATCTAACATGTAGAATGTGAATTCTCTGCAGTATGTTGAGTTTATCAAACATATAGAAAGTGTATTCTCTGCAGTATGATGAGTTAATCTAACTTGTAGAAAGTGAATTATCTGCAGTATTTGGGTTAATCTAACTTGTAGAAAGTGAATTCTCTGCAGTATGTTGAGTCAATCTAACTTGTAGAAAGTGAATTCTCTCGAGTATGTTGGGTTAATCTAACATGTAGAAAGTGTATTCTCTGCGGTATGTTGAGTTAATCTAACTTGTAGAAAGTGAATTCTCTCAAGTATGTTGGGTTAATCTAACATATAGTAAGTGAATTCTCTCCAGTATGCTGAGTTAATCTAACATGTAGAAAGTGTATTCACTGCAGTATGTTGAGTTAATCTAACATGTAGAAAGAGTTTTCTTTGCAGTATGTTGAGTTAATCTAACATGTAGAAAGTGTATTCACTGCAGTATGTTGAGTTTATCTAACATGTAGAAAGAGTTTTCTTTGCAGTATGTTGAGTTAATCTTACATGTAGAAAGTGTATTATCTCCAGTATGTTGAGTTTATCTAACATATAGAAAGTGTATTCTCTCCTGTATGTTGGGTTTATCTAACATGTAGAAAGTGAATTCTCTCCAGTATGTTGAGTTTATCTAACATGTAGAAAGTGTATTCTCTCCAGTATGTTGAGTTTATCTAACATGTCGAAAGTGTATTCTCTCAGGTATGTTGAGTTTATCTAACATGTCCATGTGTATTCTCTCCAGTATGTTGAGTTTATCTAACATGTCGAAAGTGTATTCTCTCAGGTATGTTGAGTTTATCTAACATGTCCAGGTGTTTTCTCTCCAGTATGTTGGGTTTATCTAACATGTAGAAAGTGTATTTTCTCCAGTATGTTGAGTTTATCTAACATCTCGAAAGTGTATTCTCCAGTATGGTGAGTTTATCTTACATGTAGAAAGTGTATTCTCTCCAGTATGTTGAGTTTATCTAACATGTCGAAAGTGTTTTCTCCAGTATGTTGAGTTTAACTAACATGTCGAAGTGTATTTTCTCCAGTATGTAGGGTTTAACTAACATGTAGAACGTTTATTCTGTGTAGTATGTTGAGTTTATCTAACATGTAGAAAGTGTATTCTCTCCAGTATGTTGAGTTTATTTAACATTTAGAAAGTGTATTCTCTGCAACATGTTTAGTTAATCTAACATGTAGAAAGTGTATTCTTTCCAGTATGTTGAGTTAATCTAACATGTAGAAAGTGTATTCTCTGCAATTTGTTTAGTTAATCTAACATGTAGAAAGTGTATTCTCTCCAGTGTGTTTAGTTAATCTAACATGTAGAAGGTGTATTCTCTGCAGTATGATTAGTAAATCTAACATATAGAAAGTGTATTCTCTGTAGTATGTTTAGTTAATCTAACATGTAGAAAGAGTATTTTCTGCAGTATGTTTAGTAAGTATAACATGTAGAAATATGTTTTGTTAATCTTCATGTAGAAAGTGTATTCTCTCCAGTATGTTGAGTTAATCTAACATATAGAAAGATTATTTTTTCCAGTATATTTGGTAAATATAACATGTAGAAAGTGTATTCTCTGCAATTTGTTCAGTTAATCTAACATGTAGAAAGTGTATTCTCTCCAGTGTGTTTAGTTAATCTAACATGTAGAAAGAGTATTCTCTGCAGTATGTTTAGTTAATCGAACATGAACAAAGAGTATTCTCTGCAGTATGTTTAGTAAATCTAACGTATAGAAAGTGTATTCTCTGCAGTATGTTTAGTTAATCTAACATGAAAAAAGAGTATTCTTTGCAGTATGTTTAGTTAATCTGACATATAGAAAGTATATTCTCTCCAGTGTGTTTAGTTAATCTAACATGTAGAAAGAGTATTCTCTGCAGTATGTTTAGTTAAACTAACATGAAGAAAGAGTATTCTCTTTAGTATGTTGAGTTTATTTTACATGAAGAAAGTGTATTCTCTCCAGTATGTTGGGTTAATCTAACATGTAGAAAGAGTATTCTCTGCAGTATGTTTAGTTAATCTCACATGTAGAAAGTGTATTCTCTCCAGTATGTTGAGTTAATCTAACATGTAGAAGGTGTATTCTCTGCAATATGTTGGGTTAATTTAACATGTAGTAGGTGTATTCTCTGCAATTGGTTGAGTAAATCTAACATGTACAAAGTGTATTCTCTGCAATATGTTTTGTTAATCTAACATGTAGAAAGTGTATTTTCTGCAGTTTGTTGAGTAAATCTAACATGTAGAAAGTGTATTCTCTGCAGTATGTTTAGTTAATCTAACATGTAGAAAGTGTATTCTCTGCAGTATGTTGAGTAAATCTAACATGTAGAAAGTGTTTTCTCTCCAGTATGTTCAGTTAATCAAACATATAGAAAGTGTATTCTCTCCAATATGTTTAGTTAATCTAACATGTAGAAGGTGTATTCTCTGCAATATGTTGGGTTAAATTAACATGTAGCTGTATTCTTTCGAGTATGGTGGGTTTACCTAACATGTAGAAGGTATATATTCTGCAATATGTTGGGCTAATGTAACATGTAGAAGGTGTATTCCCTGCAATCTGTTGGGTTAATCTAACATGTAGAAAGTTTATTCTCTACAATATGTTGGGTTACTCTAACCTGTAGAAAGTTTATTCTCTGCAATATGTTGGGTTAATCTAACATGTAGAAGGTTTATTCTCTCCAGTCTGTTTAGTTAATCTAACATGAAGAAAGTGTATTCTCCGCAATATGTTTGGTTAATCTAACATGTAGAAGGTGTATTCTCTCCAGTATGTTTAGTTAACCTGACATGTAGAAAGTGTATTCTCTGTAATATGTTGGGTAAATCTTACCTGTAGAAAGTTTATTATATGCAATATGTTAGGTGAATCTAACATGTAGAAGGTTTATTCTCTCCAGTCTGTTTAGTTAATCTAGCATGAAGAAAGTGTATTCTCTGCAATATGTTTGGTTAATATAACATGTAGAAGGTGTATTCTCTCTAGTATGTTTAGTTAACCTGACATGTAGAAAGTGTATTCTCTGTAATATGTTGGGTAAATCTTACCTGTAGAAAGTTTATTGTATGCAATATGTTAGGTGAATCTAACATGTAGAAGGTATATTCTCTCCAGTATGTTGAGTAAATCTAACATTTAGAAAGTGTATTCTCTGCAATATATTGGGTTAATCTAACATGTAGAAAGTGTATTCTCTGCAGTATGTTTAGATTATCTAACATGAAGAAAGTGTATTATCTCCAGTATGTTGGGTTAATCAAACATGTAGAAAGTGTATTGTCTGCAGTATGTTTAGTTAATCTAACATGTAGAAAGTGTATTCTCTGCAGTATGTTGAGTTAATCTGCCATGTAGAAAGAGTATTCTCTGCAGTATGTTTAGTAAATCTAAAATATAGAAAGTGTATTCTCTTCAGTATGTTTAGTTAATCTTACATGTAAATAGTGTATTCTCTGCAATATGTTGGGTTACTCTAACATGTAGATAGTACATTCTCTGCAATATGGTGAGTTAATCTAACATGTAGGAAGTGTATTCTCTCCAGTCTGTTTAGTTAATCTAACATGTAGAAAGTGTATTCTCTCTCGAACATGAGGAAAATGTATTCTCCCTAGTTTGTCGAGTTAATCTAACATGTAGAGAGAGTATTCTGTCCATTAAGTTGACATAATCTTATATGATTCTCTCTAGTTTGTTTAGTATATCTAACATGTAGAAGTATTTTTTCCATTATGATGACTTAATCAAACATGTCAAAAGTGTATTCTCCCCAGTATTTTGAGTTAATCGAACATGTAGAAAGTGTATTCTCTCTGGTATGTTGAGTTTACTGGACAAGAAGAAACCTTAAACCCAGATTACAAAAACGCAGATCTTTATAAAAACCATTTGAGACAAAACCATTTTGTGATTGTGGTAACACGTATGAAGATGCTGTACACTGTTTCTTTGAATGCACTAGATACGTTCATCAAAGACAACATTTTTTTCAAGCTACTCGATTTTTTCAGCCATTCGATACTAACATTATTTTATTTGGTAACGAACTACTTACTGATGATGAAAATGAATTTCTTTTTATAGAAGTACAGAAATTTATTAAGCACACAGAAATATTTGGTCAGCACTAACTTTATTTTACTGTAAAAAGCTGTCTTTAAAAAACACAAAACTTGAAGACATGTTTAGGTTTGGGGAGCTATGACTGCACTGGAGATTTTTAAGTTCTAAAAATAATGAAATTTACGTTTTTTTTTCTTTTTATGTTTTTTTTCTTTCATTTTCCTTATTCTAACTACAGTATTATTAACCAGGTTTTCAACGAAAACTGGTTATTTTGTTAATATTGACTTACTATTAAACCATCTAAACTTTTTACGTAATCGGATATTAAGATTTGTATCTTGACCTCTTGGAAAGGGCTGTTTCTAATGTTGTTAAAACTTGTAGCCCGATCTGTTTGCATCTTTATTTTACTTTATATGCCATGTTTGAATATGTCTTATGTCGAAAGTTGCAATATAATATTATTAAACTAAACTACAAAAATATTGACAATCCTATGCTTTATCTAAAACAGTAAACCTTTCTTGATTGTCAGTTGGACCAATATATTGTTTTTCAAAGAAAGCACCACATAAACAACCTTGAAATCTTAAAAGGTTTAGTCATTTAACTGTTTTTGCGCAATCAATTTTATACATTATCATTATTTCGCAACACGCCAACTTTTCGATTCGTTGCCTTTTATCAAACAGTTAAACATATCTAATGAAATTTGTAGCTAGCTTAAGAAGTCGTTTTAGTAAATTTAAAACTATTTATTTCGCGGTCCTATGGATCGTTTATTATGGATCGTAAATTTCCACTTTGATAATGAAATGCACGAAACAGGCAACTGTTCACTGATTACGAACGCAACACCCTACGTCATTTAAGTAGAGAGACAGTGTCTCTAAAACTTACTACACATGTTTGCTTGTTTCAGGTCACATTGTTTCTGGAGGTGACGCGAACAGTACACACGTCTCATCTGACACTGTAACTACACCATTTTCAAATGAACTATCAACTTTCACCACTCAAAGGATTAATCCAGCTCCTACATCGATTGTGATAACTAGCACGATTCGTCCGTCTAATGGTTCAGTTGAATCCTTCGAGAAAACATCAACGATGACGTCAAATTCTTCAGTTATGATTGTTCCCACCTCTTCAACAAAGATAAATTTGTCGGCGTTTTCGACTTTTTCTATAACAGGTACCACGGAATCGCAGTCGCTAGATACCACTGTGAAATCTAGTTTATCTCATATAACCAGTTCGCCAGTGCCTGCAGCTAACACTAGTACAATTTCAAGTTCTTTACAAACATCCAGTAGCGTATCAATTCTACCAACTAAAACAGATAAGTCTTCGCCAACTTCGACTATGCCTTTAACAACAACAGTGACATTCTCGTCTCTACCTTCGATAAAAACATCTACAGTGACGACCTCCTCAGAAACATCTTCACCATTATTTTCATCATCAGTACCTAGCTCAACAAGCGCTGTATCCGTCTCAAGTACCTCGTCTGCTAGTATGACCAGCAGTTTTTCAATTAAACCGACCAGCACTTCAGAAATAGTTCCAACATCAAGTGTAACGATGTCATCTATAAGTACAGTGACACCAAACACTGGACCAGGAAAGGAGACTCATAAGTCAGGTCTTTCCTCAGGCGGGAAAGCTGCCATAGGAATATTTGTTACAGTACTTATAATTGCCCTGATTGTTGGATTTCTTTATCTTAGAAAAAGGCAAGTATTTTTCATTTGACTTTTTTTTCATTTCATTATTGTTTTTATATTGACAGAGTGAATATTACAATTTGAAATTGAAAAAGCAGTATTGTTTATCAGCTTCTCAGCTGATACAAACCACTAATTCTTCCTGCTAGCGTATCTATATAGCTGTACTACAAGTATTCAGATTATTTCAATTACGCTGTCGGTTTACGTCAGGGAGAAGTAATGTCCCCTTTGCTTTTTTCACTTTTCGTAGAGGACTTAGAACTATTTCTTCAAAACGATATTCATTCCGGTTTACTTCTAGATGACGTTATGCTATTATTATTGTTGTTTGCTGATGATATGGCAATTGTTGGTAAAACACCACAAGAAATCCAAAATCATTTAAATAACCTTTTTTCATATTGTAGTCTTTGGGGCCTGACTGTTAACACTTCAAAAACAAAAATCATGGTTTTTCGTAAGCGCGGAGGTTTGTTACCTACAGAAAGTTGGACATATAACGATAAACAGTTGGAAGTTGTTAATAATTTTAATTACTTGGGTACTGTTTTTAATTACACGGGAAACTTTGTTTTAAATCAAGAGCATTTAATTGGTAAGGCGTTGAAATCTTTAAAAGTACTTTTATGCAAGTGTAAAGAATATGACTTGAGTCCGAAAATATTATGTCAGTTGTTCGATGCTTTTGTCCTGTCAGTTCTTAACTATGCTTCAGAGATTTGGGGATATACAAAATCGAAAGAAATAGAAAGAG
Source organism: Cyclina sinensis (assembly GCA_012932295.1). Lineage (NCBI taxonomy): Eukaryota > Metazoa > Mollusca > Bivalvia > Venerida > Veneridae > Cyclina > Cyclina sinensis. The sequence continues at coordinate 63,215,343 of JAAONU010000001.1, read as the reverse complement.
TTCATTTAAAATTTTGCAAACGCTTGTTAAAAGTTAATTATAACACGTGTACAGCAAGTGTTTATGGTGAATTGGGTAGATACCCTCTTTATATCCATAGATTTGTCAGAATTGTACAATACTGGTTGAAACTTGTGAATACTGATAATATTATTTTACGTACTGTTTATAACCAAGCTTTGACAGATTGTAAAAATGGTCAAATAAACTGGGTTTATAATGTTAAAAAGTTATTAAGTGATTATGGATACGCCTATATATTTGAAATTGCCAACACTGTTAACATCAAATCATTTTTGCAAGAATTTAAAGGTAGAATTATTGATTGTTTTAAACAAGATTGGTATCGATCATTGAATAGCCCAGTATTGTTTTTCTACAGAGAATTTAAATGTCGTCTAGAATATGAATCATATTTAGATTTGTTACCAAAAAGTTTAAGGTTTTATTTTTGCAGATTAAGACTTTCGGTCCTACCTTTAAGAATTCAAACAGGTAGATATAACAGAAATCGAATTGTAAGAGAAGAAAGATACTGTCTGTGCTGTAATTCTTATGATATAGAAGATGAATTTCACTTTGTTTGTAAATGTCCGTGCTATACCGATGTCAGAAATAAATATATTAAAAGGTTTTATATTGTTAGACCGTCTGTTTACAAATATATACAACTTTTACAAAGTAATAACAAAAAAGAAATCATCGCTTTATCATTGTATGTTAAAGAAGCATTAACCATAAGAAATAACATTCTTAACGTTTTAAGCTAATTTGTTCATCCTCAAGGTCATTATTTACTGCGTATATTATTTTCTTTGTGTTTTCTTTGTATTTCTTTGTATTTTGCGTTGTCACGTTGACTATGTTGTTCTTTGTATATACATGTATTTATGTTACCAAGACAATGTACTTCGTACACGTCTAATAAACGTTCTGTTCTGTTCTGTTCTGTTCTGTTCATATAATAACAGAATTAGGATATATTTTCTATGAAACTCTAGATGGCATATAAACACAGAATAAGGATACATTTTCTATGAAACTCTAGATGGCATATAATAACAGAATTAGGATATATTTTCTATGAAACTCTAGATGGCATATAAGCACAGAGTTAGGATATATTTTCTATGAAACACAAGATGGCATATAGCACAGAGTTAGGATATATTTTCTATGAAACTGTAGATGGCATATAAGCACAGAATTAGGATATGATTTCTATGAAACTCTAGATGGCATATAAGCACAGAGTTAGGATATATTTTCTATGAAACTCTAGATGGCATATAAGCACAGAGTTAGGATATATTTTCTATGAAACTCTAGATGGCGTATAAGCACAGAGTTAGGATATATTTTCTATGAAACTCTAGATGGCGTATAAGCACAGAATTATGATATATTTTCTATGAAACTCTAGATGGCATATAAGCACAGAGTTAAGATATATTTTCTATGAAACTCTAGATGGCATATAAGCACAGAGTTAGGATATATTTTCTATGAAACTCTAGATGGCAAATTAGCACAGAGTTCGGATATATTTTCTATGAAACTCTAGATGGCATATAAGCACAGAATTAGGATACATTTTCTATGAAACTCTAGATGGCATATAAGCACAGAATTAGGATATATTTTCGATGAAACTCTCGATGGCATATAAGCACAGAATTAGGATACATTTTCTATGAAATCTGGATGGCATATAAGCACAGAATTAGGATACATTTTCTATGAAACTCTAGATGGCATATAAGCACAGAATAAGGATACATTTTCTATGAAACTCTAGATGGCATATAAGCACAGAATAGGATACATTTTCTATGAAACTCTAGATGGCATATAAGCACAGAATTAGGATACATTTTCTATGAAACTCTAGATGGCATATAAGCACAGAATTAGGATACATTTTCTATGAAACTCTAGATGGAATATAAGCACAGCATTAGGATACATTTTCTATGAAACTCTAGATGGCATATAAGCACAGAATTAGGATACATTTTCTATGAAACTCTAGATGGAATATAAGCACAGCATTAGGATATATTTCTTTAGACCACTGAGTAATGTCTTGGATAATGCTAGAAAATCACACACTTTTTTTCTTTCATTCTTATGTTACTTTGTCCTTTATTGTTTATCCAGGTCACAATGTCACAACATGGGTTTATTTATTTCTATAACAATACTCATAAGTTTTAACCAAACACGAAAAAAGAAAAATTGTGCACATTTTGCTCGTTTCATCTTTGTGATGGAATCAATATCGATATGGTATATATGATGAAATGCAAACTTTGCATTGTAAAGAAAATATGCGTTGACAAACGAGCAAACACAAATACAGGAGGCAGAGAAATTACAATTACGTTTATTTCTAACGTTGACGGAGTTAACATTTTCACGTGAAATGACGTCTGCTTTTGATTTCTATTTCAGAAAGTTTTTCAGAGATCATGGAACATCTGTTTCTTCATCTATACGATACAAATCATGGAAATACACAGACGATGCGGTAACTTCTGTTCTTCCATTTTTACTTTTTTTTAATTCTCGCTCACTATTTCTTCTCTTCCACCTTCCATCTTCATTTTTCCTTACTTATGTCTTTGTTATTTTTTTTATGACATTTTCTTTCTTTCTTTTCTTTTTTAGCTCGACTTTTTCGAAGAAAAAATGGAGCTATTGCTACAATTATGGTGTCGTTGCCGTTGCCGTCCGAAAACTTTAACATTGATCATAACTTTTGTGTCGCCTGCTACACAGTAGCTGCGACATATAGGGATCACTTCGTCGTCGTCTGTCTGTCTGTCCGTCCATCACAAAACTTGTCCGGACTACTCCTCAAAAACTGTTGGTGCAATTTCATCCAAACTTTACAGGAATGATCAGTACGAGTCTAGTTGTGCATATTGTCGGTATTTTCCAGTTGAATGATTTTTATCAGAGTTATGGCCGTTTAATGATTTTTATTTTTTAAGTTTGTCCGGACTACTTTGACAGTCAAGTTGAAATAGTGTACATCCACATAACACAACCACTGTGTATCCATGTCTTCTCTGTTTATGCAAAGCCTAATACAAAGCTGAAAACCATTACAAAAGACATAAGTTCTGTACTGGAAGGTATTACTGGGTTGGTCATTGTGATGGGAGATTTCAACTGTGAAGGACAGAGGAAACAGCAGTTAGAAACACACATGGAAACATATGGGCTGCAGCAAAAATTTCACATGCCTACAACTAACAACAACAACACCTTGGAACTGGTCTTCACTTATATACAAGAAACCAATTTCGGTATACTTGAAATATACTTCATCTACCACAAAACTGTGTTTCTAACTGTGTCCACCCATGGAACGTAATGGTATCCTCCAAAAGTACAATGTTCAGCATCATCAGTTGGGTAATTCTTACTGTCTCCACATTACAGAAAACACTCAAACATCCATACAGTCAATTTACATTTCCAACAAACTGCCCAATCACCCCTCAATACAACTGCTTAACTGGCTATCATCTGGCGACACATGTGATCACTGATCGCTCTTGTTTTATTTCTTAATGGGTTGTCTTCATACTTGGACACAGTAACCATTTGGACAAGATCTTCAAGTAGACCAGACTGAACATGACCATGGTTTATAAATGAGCTTCACCTTCAAGGTCAAATAAATGAATTTTGCTAAAATTGGCCAAAACATTGTTATTTATGGTTGGATTCTTATTTATACTCGGACAAAACAACAAATTATCAAAAACCAACATGTTAATTATTCAAGTGTGACCTTGACCTTAATATGACTGACTGTTAAGGTCAAATTATTAAATTATCATCACTTCCACATTTATTTACAGATTTGATTCATAATTGGACATAACAACACGTATGACAAAACTGACATGTTCAATATTTCAGATATGATCTTGAGTGTCAATGTCAAGTTATTGAATTTTGCTAAAATTGACCTTAATTTTGTTATTTTTAGTTCTTTTCTATTCATACTTGGAAGAAACAACACTTATGACAAAACCTACATGATAAATTATTCAGGTTTGACCTTGACCTTAAAATGACCCTGACCATCGAGGTCAAATTATTGAATTTTGCTTGAATAACTTTGTCATTTACTTACGGATTTGATTCATACTTGGATAAAACAACACTTATGAAAAAACTGACACGTTGATTAATTCAGGTGTGACGTTGACCTTAATGTAACCTTGAGGCTCAAGGTCAAGTTATAGTTATATTTATTTGGATCTGATTCATACTTGCACAAAACAACACTTATGACAAAACCTACATGTTAAATTATTAAAGTATGACCTTCACCTTAAAATGACCTGGACCGTCAAGGTCAAACTATTGAATTTTGCTAAAATAGCCAAAACTTTTTTATTTATGGACTGATTTGAATCGTGCTGGGAAAAAACAAACCTGAGAATAAAACGAACATACTGAATAATTCAAGTATAACATTGACCTTTGAATGACCTTGACATTGCCTAACTTCGCTATATATTTGTTATTAATGGATGTAGTATCTTCATAGTTGGACATAAGTACCTTTTAGACAAAAAATTCCAAAGGTTAAACTGAATTTGACCTTGACCTTTATTTGATTTTGACCTTCATGAAGCTTTACCAAGATAAAGGGAAAATAGCCCATGCAATACTTTGGTTGTTATGACAACTAGAAGGAACGTCATTGAACATCTTGTCCGAAACTACTAGGCCTATAGCCCTGTAATATGTCTGGTTAGCCTTTGCAAAGATTGCTTTAATCATGCTCGACTCGAGTCTTGGGGTCAATTACTTCACATAAATATTGATGAATTTCTAAAAAGATATTCCTGTCTGAAACGGCAAGGAGCCTTACTACATTGCCTGTAGCTAGGTCTAGTAGATCTTTGCAAAGATTGGTCAAACTATACCCCAGCGGTCAATTTTCTCTACCTCGAGATCACGTGCCTTATGTAGGGATGTATAGGAAAAATCTTCTCTGAATTCATAAGCTGTATGACATTAATATTTCGCCAAAGGGAGTGTCGTTTGTTTCACACAGAGACATATTAGAAGTTGTTTGGAATCATCTGCTCTTGTAGACTGTAACTTAAACATCATGAGGTCTACAGCTTTTTATTTGGAATGTTTTATTGCCTAGAATACATTTACAAAGAATTCTGGGGTGTATACTGGCCTCACCAAATGTAAACAAGGTTTATTATGTGTCATGAAAGCACGTCGTGAAATTTTGTAAAATATGATTTATTTCTTTTTTTCAGGCTGTTAATATGGATCGCTGACAAGTGAAGTTTTCTGCTAAGGGAAAGAAAACGATATGATGTTGATTTTAACAACACTTATGGTGCTGATCTTTATATTCTAATTAAGCATGTGGTTGTTTTAAAATTAACCACGAACAGTTCTTGTGTGGTTGAACGTTGAATTCTGTGAACATCAAAAGATCTTCTATGAACATCAAGACAAACATGAAATAGTGTATTTTATTTGTAATGTAGTGTAAGAAGTCTCCTTGAACTTGAGAATGGTAGTGTTAGACTTCAATATTTTCATTAACTGGCTGGTTTAGTCATTGTTGGTTGAAGAAATCCACATTTAATTTATTGATTAATTTATCCACTATCACTGTATGTCCAAACTAGAGCTTGCTGGAAATCTAGCATTGTTATATGAAGAATTAACTGTCGCAGAACTCACCAATGATGAATCTAGATAGCTCTTTTCTTTTCAGCATATAGTACACTACAGTACACTACAGTACACTACAGTAATGCAAAGTCTTTTTCTTCATCCCGACATGTTGAAATTTTTTATTAAGAAGAACTAATACTTCAAATTACAGCTAACTTTTAAGTCGTTTTATACAAATTGTCTTTCTTGGAAGAAGTTGTTTACCTATTTCATCCGAATGTGTTTTCTATTTTCTAAACATAGGTGCAAAATCAAAGGCGGTATTATTCCTAACGGTACTTGTTCAGTGATTTTATTGTTCAGAATTGTGTGAATAGTCTGGTAACTTAGACATTATGAAAAACACCGCTGTTTACCTAGTAGTTTTGAATACTATTATCACAGAATTGTACGTCTTTTCTCAGTGTTATGAACATGAAGCATATGTCAAACATATTTTTTTATATAATCTAGCTTCAGTCTTTCATATCAAGGTGAGGTTAACTCATTGTGATATAAATTGTTCACTTTTAAACAAATGAGGTTAATATCCTACCGTGAAATCTAAAGTGGGCATGACTGAATGAACACGTGCATGGAGACAGACATGAGACAGCAAGAGTGTATGAATAGTTGAAATTGCAAAAAATAAGTCTGAAGTCATGATGACTTGATGTGAAATTATAAACAGAATGTTTATTACTACAACACATTTTACTTATTTAAAATGCTTTGAGAAAGGCTTGAGAGACTTTGAACTGATCCAAAGGACCAATTCATATAAATGTGTGAGGCCCTTGACAATTGTGAATAGTTTCCATATTTGGTACCCCTTTTATAGGTACCAGGTCATGGTAGTATGGTAATTTCTGATTTATATACATGATAAATGTTGTACGGACGGTTTTGACTATATAGTTTAATGATTTTACAGCTTTACTATAATCAGAACTATTCATTCACTATATCGACTTGTGTAACGGGCATATACTCGTAGGAATTTATCAGCAAACACTAACGAAAGAAAAATTTAGGACAATTTTTTCTATGTTAATTATTAATATTTGAATTTTAACCTTCGGTACGTTTCCCGGGCAAAAAAGGTTGTCAAAGTGCAAGCATCTAACGCCTATTCCCAAGGTTCTATGGACCAACTATATAAATATGTTGTTTTGGTGTGTATATTGTGTCTGGTCGTGTTATCTTCGTTATTTCTAAAACCCGAAAATACAAAAATGTACATTAATTCGCTTATTAAATTTAACAATAAATACACTGCCTCTTGTGTTTATGTATGCCAAAGGCGAAGGGGATATGAGAAATGGTCTGCGTTCGTGCGTCCGTCCCGATTTTTTTCCGGACCCTAACTCCAAAAGTACTAAAGCGATTTTCTTCAAACTTCATACACTAACAGAGCACATTGAGTGAAAGTGCAGTTTTAAGAACAATAGCTCTATCTTGCCTACTTTTAGAGTTATTCCCCTTTATCAGATTTACTTGAAAAACTTTGTCCGAAGCATATCTCCAAAAGTACTTGAGAATTTCTTCAAACTTAATACATTGACATAGCACATTTGTAGGAAGTGCAGTGTGCAAGAACAATAACTCTACCTTGCCTACTTTTAGAGTTATTCCCTTTTATCAGATTTACTTGGAAAAAAATTCCAGACCATAACTCAAAAAGCCTTATTATTTTTCCACTTACTTGAAAACTGTACTCGGCATGGCCATAACTATATGGATTTTTGTGGATGTCCTCTCACCAAGTAAAATATAAAAAATGTACAAAAATGTACGAAAGTACAACCTTCGGGTAACTTCTTCCCGGCGGGGGATTAACCATGAGTAACATGGCTCTTGTTGATAGGGCAAAGCAATGCCATATTACATGTAATAAGATTAATAAGATTAATAATATTAATCCTCGGGCGACCGGTTCCCGACCGGAAACTCGTCAGAGGCTCGTTTCCGGCTGCAACCGGTCACCCTCGGGTTTGGATATGCCGATCTTCAACCACTCGCAATGATAGATTCTATTAATACGTACCTGATATAACCAATTCAAGGTACGAAAGTTCACAAGAATGAATCTGAGGGTCACTTTACATTACTTCAAACATGATTTAAACTGTTCCTCCAAACATTGCAAGTGATGCCAGCTTATTGAAAAGGAAAGTAGATCTATATCAACTGATTCGAGTTTATTTACAGGATCCGTTATCTACCTAGCTTGCAACAGTAAACATCGTATAACTAGCTCTGTTGTTGTTTCTTTACAAATGCCCGCAGCAAGACATAACAATAAAGAGAGAAATCAAGGGTACGGTGGAAAAAATGTTTCACTTTGAATGGAGTTATTGATAACTATATTTAGAAAAAATATTCAACTATCAGAGACAATAAGAGTTACACTGCATCTGTCAGCTTAAATTAGAGAAAAATCGGTATGAATTTAAGTCACCCTCAGATTCATTCGTGTGAAAGTTCGTACTTTGTGTTGGTTATATAGTGATTCTAGACATGCGGTTAAAAATAACCATGAAACGAATGCCTGTGCTGAGAATAGTGAAGACGCAATGTTGCGGAACGTGTCACGTGCTACAGCAAGCACCTGCATCGGGGATACAGTATTCTATTTTTAACCGGAATTTCCCGAAAAATGCGTTTTCCTGCGCAATGTGACCTACGCAAGCCGAGTTTTTTGTCAGAAAAATAAGATAATTAAGATAAGATAAATGATACATAGGGAATATTATGTTGTAGTAGCTGTTTGAGACCTTGTATTTTGCTACGAGCAGGGAAATCGGTCTCGCGAGATATCTATTTTCCCACGCTGCAAGTAGCAAAATACAAAGTCTCAACAGCTACTACAACACAATTTTCCTTTTATTATATAGATCTACCTATAGATTTTAGACAACAAAAAAGACAAAATGATCCAAATTACTGAACTTTTATTTTACAAACAAAAATATCATTGAAAAATAAATGAATGGCGGATGAATACATCAGCTTTGCCAAAAGAAGCCACGCCTCCAAAATTCAGTCTATCAACTTGAAAAAAATCATTTAAAATGGTCGCCACAATGGGGAACACACATCATAAATTAAACAATGTCAACGATTGTGGGAAAGAAATCCAAGACCGTATCAAACAAATCGTCCGATATTTTAAACAGAAACAGATCCGTATGTTATATACAAATGACCCACTGTATATACCTGTAAACAGTTGCAGACGACGTAGATAAAATCACGAGGATTCTCTATTAAGTAGGACGTTATTTGTGTGTATTCATAAGATTTTGATAGAAGGGTACAATTTATGGATCTTAATGTTAAAAATTGTAATAGAATTCAATAAAACTCGTTAAATTATGTTTCTTCAAATTTTTTGACGGGGGGGATTTCGTTACTAAAAATAAAAATGGATTTACCGCAAGGTGCCTGTAGTATCGGTTCCCGCTTCCAAATATTACGTCAGGCAGAATAAGGATGGGAGCCAACCAAGAAAAATAGTCCGGCACTTCCATATCTGGTACCGTATTTGACACTTACATAATACGGATTTTTCTATCCGTCGAAGCGTATTCGCGCTTCTAGATTTACGTGTATTGTAGAAAGAAAATTTATAGGTATATAATAAAGAATTTTATTTATAGTCGGTATATCACAAAACAGTTAACTTTAGCTATGAATAGCTATTGACCGACATTAGCTATGAATAGTTTAGTTTATAAACATATTTATTCCCATTAAAATTTACACATATACAAACATTTGGGCGAAGGAGCATGTTAGGTTGACCAGATGTTCTCTTCACTGATGAGTTTAGGTTTTGACTAGACTTTACTGACAGACGTGCGAGAGTCTGGAGAAGACCTGGGGAAAGGTTTCAAGCCGGAAGTATTGCTGAGCACGACCGCTACGAGTGTGGGTCAGTTATGGTGCGGGGAGGCATCAGCTGGGACGGACGGACTGATCTCGTTGTGCTAAACAGAGTTACATTGACTGGGCAGCGGTACATCGATGAGATGTTAGACACCCAGGTTAGGCTGTATGCCGGGGCAGTGGGCGATCAGTTCTTTTTAAAGGACGATAATGCGCGTCTCCACTGGGTCCGGGTGGTCCAGCACTACCTGCAGAGGGAGGGTATTGAGCGCCTTGACTGGCCAGCTCGATCACCCGACCTAAATCCAATTGAGCACATTTGGAATGAGCTGCTGGTACGGATATCAGCTCGCCAGGTGCAACCTTGAAGCATCCAGGAGCTTGAGGCCATGTTGGTGCAAGAATTGGCCGCCGCCCCCGCCAGGACTGTCGGAACCTCATAGGGAGCATGAGAAGGCGTTGCTAAGCAGTTGTCGTTAGCAATGTGTCACACACACACGCTACTGAGTCTAAACTTGTAAACATAAATGGGGTTGTGAAAATATGGAAAACAAGTTGCGTGTCCAAACATCTTGGATATAGGGGGTCTTCCTATTCTCTGGCACATAACTAATGCAAAATCAGTAAAAATGTTAAATTTTTCCTTCAATCAAATTGATTATACATGAATTTGACATTAAATATCATTTGTACGACGGTAATCAAATCATTGCCGAAAATAGTCAAACTAAAACAATTGGTGCTTAGCAGAAGTTGAGTCGGAGTAGTATATATACAATATTAACAAAGTAACAAACACAAAGACAAACAACGTGCTTCACTGTTAGAGGTTTGGTTTTATTGGGGGTTTAACGCCAGTTTTAACAGCTGTGGTCATATCCCGGCGGTCAGTCCACCCAGAGACATAGATAACATAGATAGACATAGTTATCTATGTCTCTGGTCCACCTAACCGGTTTTCCTGGTTATCGAACCAGTTTACTAACCACTGAATTTCTCCACAAGTGACTGACTACTTCCTCACAAGTTGCTTCAAAGGTGAGCGACAAATGACCTATAGACGCATTGTCTAAGATCAATTATCTTGGAGATAATTTTGCCACCCTGATGGTGACTGTACCGGGATTGTCACAATTAACAATTCGCAATCCGATGCTCTACCTATTGAGCTGGCCGGGCCGGCTCACTGTTAGAGACGACAACGATTGCACATAATTTATCCGCAAGATGAAAAGATGGCGGAAAGGTTCAAACAGGTATAATCAAGATTTTCTCTCTAAGAAAGAACTTCTTTAAATATGCACAGAATTTTTAATCAGTACAGGGTGTCAGTATAAGAGTATTTTTCATTTGAAACTTAGAACTATAAGATTCTAATCATGTCGGGTTCATTTCGAACGGTCGGAACTCGAGTCAGCTCGTACATGAAATCAACTTATCTTTGTACGGCCCCATCTTTGTATATTGGAAGTGGCTACGGTTACGGAACCGTAATCCTAGCCTCCGAGTCTAGGATTACGGAAGTTCCCTAATCCTAGACAAACCCAATGGAAAAGGCTACGGTTACGGAAGAATTTTTAAGAAGCATATTTTCAACAGTTAAATATTAAATAGCTGCCAAATTTAATTTTTATCCATTAAACAAACCATTGTCCTAAATTTGCATTATCAAACTGTCATTCTGTACGCCAGTTTGATTGTCGTTGTTTCAGTAACGAACTAACGTTCAATATAGTTGTCATCTTCACACTGTCACTTGAGCGTTCAGTTGTAGTTGGACAAGTTATATAATTTTTTTTTTTTTTGAAATTAAAATGTTGTGGTTTAAAATCGTGTAAATCTATTTTACTTGTCTCTCTACATCCAGGCCACACCACGAGGAGGCGCTCAAATTACCCGCCAAAATTTGTATTTTTACAAGTTTTTTTTCCATCGAAATTGTTAGCTCTTGGTTTTTGTTACAGACATGTTTTTCATTTTTTACTTTGTTCTTTTCCTTTCTTTTTGTCATTTTTGTGAATTGAACATTAATTTTGAATAAACATTTTTAAGAAATGGAATTATATATTGTTGTTAAAAGATTAATTATTGCATTATAATTTGCACATAGCAATATGTGTTCATTCTTCATGAAATATGTTATGTTTTGTTGATGTTTTTCTTTTAATTGCCATCCATTTTCATTTATATTTGGATCATTCTCTTTCTTTTGTTTCTTATTTTTAAATCTGACTACAGGTTGTAAACACAGTCTTTAAGAACTAAAACAGTCCTAGTGAGGACCATTCAAATTATTGAAAGAAAATCCTTCTTGAATTGTCGTATTCCTTAAAAACATTCATTGAGAAAATGTAATATTTGAGACAATTAACGGTTTATCACTCGATTTTGGACATGTAACCTTTCTTTTAAAAAAAAAAAAAACTTCCGTAACCGTAGCCTATTCAAGTGGGTTTGTCTAGGATTACGGGACTTCCGTAATCCTAGACTCGGAGGCTAGGATTACGGTTCCGTAACCGTAGCCACTGCCTTGTATATTCTATAATGTTATAATGTAAATTTCCTTTCATGAAATTAAACAAATTATATTTTATAGGTAATGCAAATTAAATTTGGCGATGACGGTTTGACCCATTTTATATACATTTTTTAAATCAAATTTATGAATTAATGATGTCACATTATGTTCAAAGGCAGTGGCTACGGTTACGGAACCGTAATCCTAGCCTCCGAGTCTAGGATTACGGAAGTTCTGTAATCCTAGACAAACCCACTTGAAACGGCTACGGTTACGGAAGTTTTTTAAAAAAAAAAAAAAAAAGTTAAATATCAAATAGCCTGCCAAATTTAATTTTTATTCATTAAACAAACCATTTTGATTGTAAAGTGGTGACGATGAATTTTCTATACCGTTTGATACTTACACTATGGACAGAGTGAGATGGAGAATGCATTGTATCGAAGTAAAAACATTATAAAAGGGTATGTAATTAATCCTCAGAAAATATATCATACATAAATCAGCTAGAAGCAAATAGAATCTGTACTGAGCGCCGATTATTTGTTATTTTGCTACGTTTGTACATTTGCACATGAATTGAGCGTTGATACCTGAATGAATTGAACAAAAAACTACAGATAGTGTCAAAACATCAAAAATTAAAAAAAAACTTATTTCATTATACTGTTACTGTTTTGTACATCGATAAGGTTGAGTACAAGAAACGTCATCTTAATGGAACTTTTAAACGTAAAAGATCGAATAGTGCAAAAGTACTGTAACTAATTATTATCAAATTTAGTGAAAATAAAAACATTGTTTGCCAGTAACTGCGTACAGAGACCACCCCAGTTGTCTTTGAAGTGTCCGTAGATGTCGACAATGACATTTAACCATTTAACATTAGTCACTGCAACAACAACCAAGATGGCGTATCATAACATTAGTGTTGACTCATTTTGGAGAAAATGTAATGTTTGAGACAATTAACGGTTTATCACTCGATTTTGGGTATGTAAACATTCTTTAAAAAAATTTCCGTAACCGTAGCCTATTCCACTGGTTTTCTCTAGGATTACGGAACTTCCGTAATCCTAGACTCGGAGGCTAGGATTACGGTACCGTAACCGTAACTGTTCAAAATGCCCACAGGAGCTTGAAATTGTATATTTTTAGTCATTCAAGAGTCACAGGAATCCGATGTTTTATCCTAGAATTCATTGATATGGGAATGAACATACCTGCCATAAGTCTCAGATCGTCTGGGATTGTACCGGAAATCGAGGGCCCGCCCTGGAAAGACACCCAATGTCCCGGAAAACATGAAAAACGTGCATACCTTTGATCAGGCCAGTCAAATTTTTGACACGCCGCTAATTCTTTAATCATTCGTTATGATAATATGTTCCGATTCGGTGAATACACCGCGTTTCATTGATAACCAATTAACAAATGACCGCTATTGGCTATCGATTTTTTGACTTGCGGTGCATGAATTAATTTGTAATATATCTGGCCCTTTCATAGACTGTCGCCACGGTAATTGGTGCTACTTAAAATTAAATTTAATGCAAACACGCGTTGACCTTGCCGGCAAAGACTGTGATTTTTAAAGCATTAACTTGTTTGTGGTTTGTTTGCTGTCGTCAGAATTTGTACAAATAGAGATTTTGCTTAAAATTAAACTGAGTTTTTCTCATATCGGTCCAACAAAGAAAAGGTATTCGTGATGAATATTGTAATGTTCGATCAGATCGCACAGGTACTTGTAATACGAAGCATAGACGACACTGTCAACAAACGCCTGTGATTCAACTTGAATTCGAGTTTATGATGTTAATTGATTAATGGTACATAGTTATAATTTTATGATTACTGCAACACAATTACTATGCTCTTGCAACTAAAATAAAAGGTATGAAACTTCTTCAACTTATTACTTCCAAAAGTCAGTACTGACTATACTAGGCAGGCGCATGTCAGGAACATTAAAATTATAAAAGATAATAACAAAGAAAACAAGATTTAACTGAAGATTTTACTTTAACATTTATTTTAAGTACTTAAAATTTATAAAACTTGTTTAGTCCACTGATAAAAGCTAGTACAGTTGGGGTAGCCTCAATCTCGGTCGGTAATACTAATTCGTTCCAGAGTCGTATAGTCCTTGGGAAGAATGAGTTCATGTGATGTTGTGTTTTTGATTGTGGGATGAGGAATTTGCTGTTTCTTGTGTTTGTAAGGTGATTGTGATCAACATAATCATTGACCTGATGGGTTTTTTTTGTGTAGCATGACCAGGCTGGCATGGTTTCGCCTTTGTTCTAAAGTTGACCATTTTAGTTCTTTGATCATGTTTGTTACACTGCTTGTATATAAGTTGTAATCATTATGAACATATACCTTGCAGCTGACCTCTGGACCATTTCTGTTCTGTGTGTGAGATATTTTTGCCATGGATGCCATATGGTTAAGCAGTATTCAACCTGTGGTCTTACATATGTTTTTTATGCTGCTTCTTTGAGTTGTTTGTTTTGTGTTTTGACGTTTCGTCTGATAAACCTTAAGCTGTTTTTTGCTTTGTTTGTGATATTGTTTATGTAGGATGACCAGTTTAGGTTGCTACTTATTGTAACTCCTAAGTATTTTGCATTTTCTGTGGTTTTCAGTTTAGTGTTATGTAGGGTGTAGGGAAAGATGACCGGTTTCTTTTTCCTGTGTATTCTGAGTACTTCGCACTTGTCAGGGTTGAATTCCATTGACCATTCTTTTTCCCATATTTCAAGGTTGTGCAAATCATTTTGTAAAGTTTGTGCAGATGCTTGTGATTTAATTATTAAATAAACTATGGTGTCGTCGGCAAATAGACACACCTGGCTCCTGACACTTCCTGGTCATTGATGTATGCAAGAAAGAGACATGGACCTAAGACCGATCCCTGCGGGACACCAGAAAGCACAGGGAGCTTGTCAGAGACCTTGTTTTCCACTAATACTTGTTGTGATCTGTTTTTGAGAAAGTTTTGTATCCATGAACTGATGTGTGGATGAACTCCCATGTGTTTCAGCTTGTGTATGAGTTTGTGGTGGTCTACTTTGTCAAAAGCTTTTCTGAAGTCCATGACTATGACATCAGTTTGTTGACCTTGATCAAGGTTGTCAGCTATTTCTTGTGTGAAGCCACTGAGCTGTGTTTCACAGCTATGTTTTGACCTGAATCCATGTTGCTGGGGGCAAAGTATGTTGTGTTTGTCAAAGTAATCCATCATGTTTGAAACAATGATGTGTTCCATTAGTTTTGATGCTATACATGTGAGTGATATTGGTCTCTCTCATCTGGACCTTGGGCTTTGTGGGGGTTTAGTCCTGTCAATAACTTATCAACTCCTTGAACTGAGATGGATATGGGAGCCATGGGCGGGTGACTAAGTGATGACGTTGAGCTTTTAGCTATTTGTTTGAGACTGAGTGGTGAAGGCTTTGAGAAAACTGATTCAAACTGTTTGTTAAGTATGTTCACCTTTGACACTGGGTCACTGTAAGTATGCCCATCAGTGCTGAGTGGTGCAATTCCTGTGTTTTCAGTTTGTTTGTGTTTAATAAAGTTGTAGAACTTTTTCTTATGACCTGGATCTGTATTATCTGAGAAGATGATTGACT
This sequence comes from Cyclina sinensis, assembly GCA_012932295.1. NCBI lineage: Eukaryota > Metazoa > Mollusca > Bivalvia > Venerida > Veneridae > Cyclina > Cyclina sinensis. Next base: position 63,199,578 of record JAAONU010000001.1, on the reverse strand, counting down.
CTAGATATGACCAATAAGCATTTCTTATTTGTTTTTGCACTGATGCCTTAAGATGTTTGAATTTCTTTATGTTCTGACAATTCTGTGACCGAGACCTTTTTATTTTTGTGAAGAGCTTGTTCCTTTTCCTAATCTGTGTAACAATATCATGAGTAACCCATGGTAAATCAGCTTTATTTTTGCATTGTCTTGACGGTATGTGTTTGGATGATAATCTTTTGATCTCAGATTTGAATGTGTCCCATAATTGGTTTGGGTCTTCATTTTGATTTTGGTTGAACGTACTACTGAAAGTGACCAAGTCATTTTTGAAGTCAGACCAGTTTGCTTTCTTGTATGATTTGACCAGTCGAGGGGTTTGCCTGATTCACCCTCTTTTGACCTTAAGTTCATGGAAGACTTTATCATGGTCTGATGTACCAAAGCTTGGTAAGACTTTAGTGTCATGGACGTGACCCGGAGTGTTAGTGAGAAAGAGATCTAGGATATTTTTATTCCGTGTGGGAACTTTGACCATTTGTTCAAGATTATGATTAATCATGTTCTCTGCAAAATTATCATACATGTCTTTGAATTTGCATGTATCTGTTGGTGTTTCATTTGACCAGTTCATGTCTGGGAGATTGAAGTCACCCAATACCCAGATGTTGTTGTTTTGAGGAATTTTTACTATAGATGACCAAAGTTCATTTAGTGAGTCTTCATCATTTTCATGGGGCTTGTAGTATGCAGAGACATATATGTCTTTGATACCAGTTATTGAAATTGTTGACCTTATGATGTTGCAATCTGTTTTTAAGTCTAGTTAGGTTATGTGTGACTGCAAGGAGGACACCTCCACCCTTGCCAGTTGTTCTGTCATCTCTATAGACCTGGTAGCCAAGGTGGCTGGGGAAAATTTCTGCAGTGTGGGTGCTGGGTTTTAACCAAGTTTCAGTGCAGCAGATTATATCAGGTTTGACTTGATCAATAACTTGATGTAGTTCAGGAATTTTGTTATTGACAGTTAATATTGAGAATAGTTGAGTCTTTCTTCAGATTGTAGTTTGACCTTTTTCTTTCCTTTATTTTTACACTGTTTGGGGGTAGAGCTCGCTTTTGGATAACCATGGTGACTATATTTTCTCACTGGGCTGCTGGATAGGAAGATCATCAGTAGCATGTTGCAGGGGGTTGAAACTTGATTGGGAGCCTAGACTGTCCAGTGAGACTGCTAGTGATGTTGAATGGTTGTGACTTCCACATGTGATACAAAACCAAGAAAAGCTTGAATTGGAGTGGAAGTCGTAAGTTTTGTCTCCTAGTCCTTGACAATCACAGTGAAACCAGGTACTGACTGATGTGTATTTGAACACGTGCACGGCATTTCCCGCCAAAAACGGAATCCCGTCCAATTTTGTGTACTGCCAACTTTAGGGCATTGAAAGTATATGAATAGTTGTATGTCCCGGAAAAATAGGCTCAAATCCTGGAAATTCGATATCAAAATCCCCGGAATGGCCAGAAAAATTATGGCAGGTCTGGGAATGAAGGTATAATTACCTTCATTCCCATCTCGGTGAACTTATACAGAGTAGCATTACCTTCATTGGTATCGGCAGAGACATATATTTCAATCTGTGTCTCTGGTATCGGGTCAGAATGGCCCACTACCAAAAAGGCCTGGAACAGAAAGGCCCACATTGTACACATAATAGGTAAGTTATTCACAAAGTGACAAAGGAAATGTTATTGTTACAAAAAAATATTCACTAACTGACATAAATCTGGTGATAATTAATGAAAATTCTTTGATGTTTTATACATTTTTGTGTGTATTTTCCACAACAGTTTGTTATTGTTTTATAGGCAGATTGTTCACACCTTGACAATGAACAGGGTATGGCTACACAATAATTAAAGAAATAATTATCTAATTGAAGTTAAAGTGACTGACTCGCAGAATTTAGCTGAATTGTTTTTTCTTTAAAATTGAAAAGAAGTTAATATACTATGGAAAAAAACATAATATTATGTTTCTATATGCCATGAAAACTAAAAAAAATGTTTTGCTTCCACTGTGATTTGAACCCATGCCCTTTCAGTCAGTAAAATAAATAGCAACGATCTACACCATTGAGCCACAGAGACTAGTTATCATAATTCTTGAAATTAAATTTATAACCAAAGTGTCTACCCTGTGACTAACACGGTAAATTTTTTACTGATAAAAGTGTGTTAATCTTTCAGGCACGGATTTACCGCGGGGGGGGGGGGGGGGGCTTATGGGGCCCAAGCCCCCCCAGCTGGCCCGTTTGAAAAAAAATAAAAGGGCTCATTTTTTTAGACCCTAAAATATTTTTTCAGCTCTTTTCACCTCGTAACAGAAACACAATCAACCTTTCAATTTGCAACGGTCATGCAATATTACGTAACAACTGATAACGTGTTCGCAACTTTATAGCTGTGTATATTATACCAAGGTACCACGGATTATCCGAGAGTTCTCCAGACTGATCATGATGTATAGTTTTCAAGCGTCTTTTAACCTTGACGTATTTGATAAAGTTGTTAAATGAGCGCCTGCTGACCATGACTGGTGATGAGGCAGCTTTTTCACTGTTTCCTGTAGTACCTTAGATTCCATAAAAATGGCATTTGAATTTTTATAATGATCATTGTTCAACAGTTCTGAGTTTTTGGCATTGATGACTCACTTTGATATTGATTTAAATTTGCATATTTGTCAAAAAGTATGCGACGACTATCTGTTTTGTGGACCATATCAGATCTTCACAACCATGGTGATGATAATGATGATTTAATTTGTGATGGTTCTTTAATGATTTTAATGAATAAGTATGATTATGGTATGATTATGATGATATTGTGATGACATTTTTATTTGTTATGCCAATTAATTCATGGATAAATTATTCGTTTCAGAGGACTCTATAAATATAAAATAAGTTAAAACTTGTCATGCAGTATTTTGTTTTTTGCTTTAGCTGAACATTTCAAAGAATACCATTATATTTCTTTTTAATTCTCACACAAATTTTATTATATTTGTATGCCTAAAACGCACCAAAATGAGCCATTTACACCACCTTTTTAGAAAATTTTCTTGGGGGAGGCCCCCAAACCCCTCAATACGGAAGGGGGACACCCCCTTCCGTACCTTCCCCCAAGCCCCCCCAGTCACAAACATCTGGATCCGGCCCTGTCTTTATATTGTGATGTGTTTCTGAAACAAAAATGGGTCAGTAACTTAATTTAGATATGTTCTTCACAATTACAGCTAGAATTTCTAGATCTATAAACTTTTTTTTTTTCATCGTAGGCCCATTTGTGTCAGTTGCTTTAATTTGATGTTTACTACTGATGCATATTTTCGAGGATCTCTTTGATGATTTGTGTTTTCAATGACAGTTTGTTTTTGTTTAAGGTTTAGTTTATACTCCTTCAACTTATCCTGTAAACATTACGATGTGGGCCATTTTGGACCGGGCCATTATGGTATTGGGCCTTTTAAGTTCTGGGCCTTTTTGGTTCTAGACCTTTTTGACCCTAATTCTGGCTGAATTCTAGGAAAAAAATCTGATTCCTGTGCAACAGTCGAAACTGTTAATCTAGCTTCTTTATCTGTATATAAAAAACTGTGTACACAAATCAAGGCAGAGCTATTATCTTGTAGAAGCTTGATGACACCACGTTTTCTCCCAGTAATAACACTACATGTAGCACCTTCAGTTTCTATCTCAGCTTTGTTTGTTATGTCCACAACTTTCTCTTGCAATTCATTAACCACCATATTCACGATGTTTGGTGTACATGCTGAACTTTCATTAATTTTCTTGTTTGACAGCAAACTGTATTTTATTTAAGTCCATTATCTGTAGCATACTGTGTATGTATTAGAACACATTTCATATTACCCGTCTGTGCTTTCATCTATAGTCAAGGCATTAACACCAGATTTCTTAATCTCACTTAATTTGACCAAAAGCAATACACTAGCAAGTGTACTTAGCAGTTCACTGACACTTTGATTAGTTGTGTATGACACAGAGTCTGACTTAGTCAACTCAGCCCCAAGACTGGTGGCATAGGAGATCATGTATTTCATTTCATCCTTGGGCTCTGCAATGTGATAAACTGTTTTGAGAAGTTTGATACCCAGCTCACTGTCCCGGCTGATCTTCTTTGCAAGCAGTTTTTGCATTGGCTTCTCTGCCTAAGGGTTAGGGTTAGGCACTTGACAGCATCAAGAATTATAGAAGTAATTAAATGAATAAAATAAATTTACCAAAAAAAAAACCCAACCAAAAAAACCCAATCAGTTAATCAGTAAAAAAATATAATATCTTTTAAATTTATTAACTAGCCTTTCAAAAATAAAACTGCTCAGACAATTTTCAATTAATATAAAAGATACAGTGTAGATATATATCCACCTAATTTGCTATTGCATACTTATATGAACTGAAGCATGTCTTATGTGATTTGTAGTATTCATAGCAATTTTGTTACCTTTAGCGTAAGGAGTGTCAAATTTTGCCAACCTACATATTTAACAGTGCCAAAGTTTATTTTCATCCTGAATGTATTAACTAAACGATGCCTGATTCATAGATTTTCTGACTTTTTTGCAGGCGATTCTGTTTGTTCAAACTCTGATTTGTGAATCGCCCTGTAACCAGGCTGACAGAGACATTTCAATTTCGATTCTAAGATTAATATTTATAAATCGACTTTAAGACGAATTATGAAACTAATATCAGCTATTGATATTCAGACTACATTGTATCTTGAAAACAATGATGACAATCAAAGTGCAAAAAAACTTCCTTTCATGCACAAAGCGACACCATTTAAGCTACCTGATAATGCTAGAATACGCCATCATAGATATAAGAACAGGTACCAGGTGGCTCTAGATTTGATTGGTCTGAAGCTAAGTTAAGTGACGGAGTTAATTAATTTAATGAATATTATTATGTTTAACAGGTATTATAACAAGTGGTTGTCATGGTTTTAACAGGTATTATTACAAGTGGTTGTAGTGGTTTTAACAGGTATTATTACAAGTGGTTGTCGTGGTTTTAACAGGTATTATTACAAGTGGTTGTCGTGGTTTTAACAGCTATTATTACAAGTAGTTTTCATGGTTTTAACAGGTATTATTACAAGTGGTTGTCATGGTTTTCACTTGTGTTCTTATTTCAGAAAACTATCCAGCAGATATTACAGCATCACTTCAAAGATGATAAATCAAAAAGTAAGTGAAAGTTAAGATGATAGTTTTCAGTTTTTCATTTTATTTTTAAATTTCTTACTCCATGTGAAGTTTTAGAATCACCTCGTTTTAGCTTTTGTCTTCCAGTTATTTTGAAGTCTTGCATTAGTAGCAAATCTTCATGAAACTAGGATTTAATGATAACCAGTATCTATATTTCTTTATTCATGGGCTGGCAAGTAAATTTGAAAAGCAAACATATTATCTAGGAACTAGGAATCTTGTTACCTGAAAAACTTGTAAGCTTAGTTAACCCCCAGATATTATATCTGGAGGATATATTGGATTCACGTGTGTTGGTTGGTTCGCCCAGTTTTCTGTCCATCCCTTCGTCCAAAAATTTGTCCAGACTATTTCTCAGCAACTATTTCTCAGATTTTAATAATACTCTGCAGGAATCATAAGTACCAAGCCTAGTTGTGCATATCTTTGTCACGTTCCACTCCAATAGTTTTTCACTGAGTTATGTTCCTTTGATATATTTTTTACACTTCAATTTGTCAGGACTGTTTCTCATCAACTGTTATTCAGATTTTAATAATTCTTTGCAAGAATCATAAGTACCAAGCATAGTTGTGCATGTTGTTGCCACATTCCACTGCCATGATTTTTTACCAAGCCCGCTTGTGCATGTCATTTTTCTGTACCAGTCCAGTGAATTTTTACTGAGTTAGGGCCCTTAGATTTTTTTTTTTACACATAAAAGATAAAAAAGTTTGTCCAGTGTAAGTTTGTCTTTGCTTTTTTTTCAGCAATTATTAATAGGAGTTTAACCGAACTTCTTTAGTACTTAGCCTAAATTTGCATGCCCTCATCCAGTCGGAACACCTCGGGTGACTTCAATAAGTCACCTCGGAAATGATATGGTAGGCGTCATAATGGATTATTTTATAGTACAAATTGTGTCTGCTAAATTTAAAAACATTTCTTAATGCCTATACCTGTTCATGCTTTAAATGAAAATTTATTTTCATTTCTTCTAATGCATAAGACAAACACTGCTTGAATTCTGCCATGTTTGTTTATATTTTTATGCTCCCCGAAGGGCGAGCATATAGTTGCAGCTTTGTCCATCCATCCGCCCCGTCCTTACGTTCATCCGTCCATCATAATTTTGTCCAGAGCATAACACAAAAAATATGAGAGGTATCAAGACCAATCTTCATAGGTAGTTAGATCTCATTAAGGAGCAGTGCAATGCACAAAAACCATAACTCTTTCTTTATTAATTTTTGAGATATTGCCCTTTGAAATTTCTCATACTTATTTTTTGTCCAGGGCATATCTCACAAAGTATAAGAGTTATCAACTTGAAAATTTATAAGTAGATAGATCTCATTGATGAGCAGTGCAGTGCACAAGAACCATAACTCTTGCTTTACTAATTTTTGAGTTATTGCCTTTTGAAATTTCTCATACTTATTTTTTGTCCGGGGCATATCTCACAGAGTATAAGAGTTATCAACTTGAAACTTTATAAGTAGATAGATCTCATTGATGAGCAGTGCAGTGCACAAGAACCATAACTCTTGCTTTATTAATTTTTGAGTTATTGCCTTTTGAAATTTCTCATACTTAATTTTTGTCCGGGGCATATCTCACAAAGTATAAGAGTTATCAGCTTGAAACTTTATTGGTAGATAGATCTCTATGAGGAGAAGTGCAGCGTGCGAGAACCATTACTCTATTTTGCATAATTTAGGAGTTATTGCCCTTTGTTATTTTTCATACTTTAAAAAAAATACATATTAAACAATAGGCCTTTCGGAATTGGCATTTATTCGGGGAGCATCCATCGGTTCTACCGATTTCTTGTTTATTAAAGCCGGGATGAATAACCATTTGGTGTATTCATACACTTACATACGAGGTCTTTTTACGAAGTTGTCGGAAAAGGCCGAGTTGTTACGACTGGCCCTCATCATGTAGTGTCTGTATTGATTTCTGCTGATGTTTTTAGAGGTTGGTTAAGTTTGTGTGTTTATCCATTTGGTTGACTTAAAGTGCTGAGTTAAATTTCCACAGAAGTTTGAGTTTTAAACTCTACCTGCCAGACCCACTTAGAGGTCAAAGGTCAGTGAAAAGGCCCCTCCCCCTTGGGCATGGCGTTCATTCGAATGTAGCGCTTGTTTTTTATTTTATGGCAGACTATAAATGGTAGAAGCTGCTCTGTCAGTGCAGTATCTAGGGGGATTCACCTGTAGTAATTTAGTGATAGCTCTTGTTAAATCAAATATCAAATACTATGATGAAGGCTGTAAATAATTCTGGATAACAACTTTTGTAGTTAGAACAATCATTGCAAGAAACATGTATCAAATAAAACAATGGCCCAGCATAAAATATCTTCATTATGGTAGGTCAGAATATATACAGTTATATACTTACGCTAAGGTAGGTCAGAATAAATACAGTTATATACCTATGCTATGGTAGGTCAGTATAAGTACAGTTATATATCTACGCTATGGTAGGTCAGTATAAGTACAATTATGTACCTACTCTATGGTAGGTCAGTATAAATACAGTTATATACCTACGCTATGGTAGGTCAGTATAAGTACAGTTATATACCTATGCTAAGGTAGGTCAGTATAAATGGAGTTAAATAAATACTGTAAGTTTTCAGGAGATGAACTACTTTTATCCTGCAGTCATTTAAGTTATTATTGTTTTACAGTGACAGCAGAGAGTTTAGCATTGATGAATGAAGTGGCTACCATATTTGTTGCAGGTAAGTTAGTTCAGTTATCATCTTCTTTAACGTAGTATTCATGAAACATTGTTCTTTAATAAACCAGCAAGATATTTGAAAAATGTGTTACATGTGGCTGAATTAGCCATTGGCTACAGAAATTTCTTAAATTGTTTGAATATGTCACTTATTTCTGTTGTTTCTGGGTTTTTTTTCAAGTGACAGGTATTTGACTTTTTGGAAAAGTTGGTAACATCTTTGGTAGCATAGGCCTATTAATTATTTAGAAATTACACTGGTATACAGTAAAGTATCATCAGCTGGCACTGTGACCAAATTGGTAAATTGAAAGAAAGTGTTAAAATTCTGGGACTATGTCTGTCTTGCTTTCAGGCATTGTTCCAGTTCTGTAGAATCACTTATGAAGCTTGTTCTAAAGATTTTTCATTGTTAATGTCAAACAGGCACAATAACACAAGAATAACTCTATAACATGAACAGTCAAGTAACAATAACACAAGAATAACTCTATAACATGAACAGTCAAGTAACAATAACACAAGAATAACTCTATAACATGAACAGTCATGTAACAATAACACAAGAATAACTCTATAACATGATCTATAACATGAACAGTCATGTAACAATAACACAAGGATAACTCTATAACATGAACAGTCAAGTAACAATAACACAAGAATAACTCTATAACATGAACAGTCAAGTAACAATAACACAAGAATAACTCTATAACATGAACAGTCATGTAACAATAACACAAGAATAACTCTATAGCATGAACAGTCAAGTAACAATAACACAAGAATAACTCTATAACATGAACAGTCAAGTAACAATAACACAAGAATAACTCTATAACATGAACAGTCAAGTAACAATAACACAAGAATAACTCTATAACATGAACAGTCAAGTAACAATAACACAAGAATAACTCTATAGCATGAACAGTCATGTAACAATAACACAAGAATAACTCTATAACATGATCTATAACATGAACAGTCATGTAACAATAACACAAGGATAACTCTATAACATGAACAGTCAAGTAACAATAACACAAGAATAACTCTATAACATGAACAGTCAAGTAACAATAACACAAGAATAACTCTATAACATGAACAGTCATGTAACAATAACACAAGAATAACTCTATAGCATGAACAGTCAAGTAACAATAACACAAGAATAACTCTATAACATGAACAGTCAAGTAACAATAACACAAGAATAACTCTATAACATGAACAGTCAAGTAACAATAACACAAGAATAACTCTATAACATGAACAGTCAAGTAACAATAACACAAGAATAACTCTATAACATGAACAGTCAAGTAACAATAACACAAGAATAACTCTATAACATGAACAGTCAAGTAACAATAACACAAGAATAACTCTATAACATGAACAGTCAAGTAACAATAACACAAGAATAACTCTATAACATGAACAGTCAAGTAACAATAACACAAGAATAACTCTATAACATGAACAGTCAAGTAACAATAACACAAGAATAACTCTATAACATGAACAGTCAAGAGTTATATATTAATATTACAGCTAATTTTGAATATATAACTTGGTGTTACATTTATACTCCTGAATAATAATGCAGTTATACTACATGTACCGGTAGATACTTTCATGACAGTTACGTGAAGTTAACATAACTTTATTTCAGAGGCTGTGGGAAGGACTATCAGACAAGCAAAGGTACATGGACTGTTGTTTTGTGAATATGACATGAGATGAAGTAAAACAGGGCACAAAATTTCTGCTAAGAGGTGGCAGGAATAATTTAAGGGAAAACCAAGCCAGTGGGTTTTTCATTTCTCACATCTCATGTGTAACAATGTGCAGCAAAAAAAATCTTTCTTTAATTGTGGAGTTAACATATTTTTAAGAATTCAGAGGTTAATTGGTTAATGATAATGGACATGTGTGTGTGAGTATAGTTAGAGTATTTGTAGAGTGCCTTTATGTCTATCTGTGTTCCTATGATGGCTTTCTGTATGTGTCTAGATCTTGGATTGATTGTCACATAGTCTCATTAGGATATACCTTATTCATCGTCTTCAGACCTACTTATCTTTGTTTTGGTTATGACGTAGCATAGTTAATGAAAAAATTTAGTTTGATTAGGCTTAAGAATTGTTCAGCATTTAAGTGTCGCAGTTAACATTTTGGATATAAAGAGTAGCTACTGTTTTGCTTTTAATTACCGTATATACTCGGCCAAAAGTCGAGTTTTTAATCCCCAGAAAATGGCCTTAAAGTCATTGCTCGACGTATGGGCGAGTCAGGCAAATAAAATGAAAAAAAAAATCAAACGTACTTGCCCGTATGACAGTCATATTTTTTACACTACACGGAGGTAACCCCGTAGCGTAATTACATCATTATTATTCAGCAGGCTTCTCTAATCAATAAAGAACTTATATAAGGGTCAACCTTTCTTTTGTTTTATTAGTCTGCTTGGCAGTATGACAAAGATATTTTCACACATCTGTTTGACATGTAATAAACAAACGACCATGGTGCGGTAGTTGTAGAGTGACTTCCCTTGTTTATTGATAAAGTCTGTCCAGTGTCAGGGCTTTTCCGGTTGTATAATCGTATATCATACAGGTCCTTATTGCTATGTAAACATAACAGCATTATGCTTTATTCAGAAATCAAAGGTGTGAACAATTACTGGCATTAATTTTTTTCATAATAACTCGTATAATTTCAGTGTGATAATTCCTGTTTGAAATTATTCATGTGCTTCGGTATTACATTTCTGTGTTTGTTTTTTTTGTGCATTTTGAACGACCTGCAAGTTAAATAAATTATTAATTAAACGAATAATATTGACAGCAAACAACTGTGTCACTTTCAAATGATCCCTTCCAAAATGTCTTAAAACATACTGCCCGTACGTCTTCGGTATAATGAAACTACCGCACACCACTCTGTCGACGTAGTTGCTTCCCTTTACTGTAGATACGCAGTTTGTACTTTTCATTATTGAATTATCTGGTTATGCTTATGTACGTGTAGTACATTTCATCAATCTTTTAATCTTGAGAGCAGACTTACAAAATGTGGCTGAGTTTGCAAGTAAAATTATTTTGTATGAAAATTATGTGTGGCACATGACAAGTTTAGAAGAAACTTTAATGTGGCTTCAAAGGTAGTCGATCCATCAGTTTTTTGTAAACTTTGTTTATGATTTTGTTTCAGAAAGATGGTGACAGTGAACTTAGTCTGGAGCAATTTGAGAAAATCCTTCCCCAACTGGTTAGTTTCTAGATTAATTAACTGGAAGGTTAACTAGATTGATAATGTCATTATCCTGTTAGAGTTGTTTTACACTATTTGTTATGCTTCCCGAAGGGAGAGCATATAGTCGCTGCTTTGTCTGTCAGTCCTTCCCACCGTCCTCATTTTCTTGTCAGGGACATAACTCTGAAACTACAAGAAGTATTAACAAGAATTTTTGTAGGTAGATAGATGTTATTGAGTGGAAGTGCAGTGTATAAGAACCATAACTCTGCATTGCCTAATTCTTGAGTTTTTGCCTTATGTTCATTTTTAAACTTTGATCTTTGTCCTGGACATAACTCTGAAACTACTAGAGGTATCAACAAGAAAATTTGTAGGTAGATTGTCTGTCTGTATGTCCGTCTGTCTGCATTTTCTTGTCCAGGACATAACTCTGAAACTACAAGAAGTATCAACAAGAAACTTTGTAGGCAGATAGATCTTATTGAGTAAAAGTGCACTGCATAAGAACCATACTTATAACTCTGCATTGCCTTATTTTTGAGTTATTGCCCTGCGTTCATTTTTACACTTTGAACTTTGTCCGGGACATAACTCTGAAACTACTAGAGGTATCAAAAACCTCTGGTTAACCTGTCACCAGCCTACTTCAGTGACCATGACACTGTCTGGATAGGACTGCCACTGTCTGAGTTGATAGAAAAATAAATAATAAAATGGTATCTGTCTTACATTTTTCACTGCATATTTAAACAGTTGTAACCTTTTTCAGCAACTACCAATAACATAATATCTTTATGCTGAATTTGGCAAAGACTTTATGGACACACTATTCTGTGTCCAAAACCTGTTCGGGGAGCATCACCCGGTTCGACCGGCTCTTCTCTGGATAACTTTGGTTTTTATGTACTCTAGCTCAGTGTACACAAACTGTATTCCATGGGCAAAAGTCATTTGCTGGATATCTTTTCTCTTTCATTCAAATTTTCAACATTTAAGATATTCTTTCTTTCTTGGACTAGCAGTTTTCAGCTGCCTAAATAAAAGATTCATAGACTGTACATGGGTAAAGTCAGTTAGTCCACATTGGGAAGAATTAATGATTATGATTTGAGAAATATTGTTTTGGCCAACTATGGTAGTATTATAAATCTTCTGCAGAAATAAATAGATAAAAATGTTTTGTTGAAGCTTAACTATTTTTCAAAGAGGAGATTGAAAAAATCTTTGTTTTTTCATTGTGTGAACGAGCATACATTTTATTGTTACATTTCTTGCCGACTTGAAATAGAATTTATCGTATAAAGCCGGCTATTCTTTTATTGATACAAATTCCCTCTTATAGACCAATGAACCAGTCACATGAATTATAAGGTGAAATTAAGAAACTGTACTTCCCTGCTCATTTTGCACAGCACTGTAAATAATGGAACCAGTAATCTTTGTATGGCTGCGGAGAAAGTGATGTTGAGGTCATAGGTGTAAGTGCTGGTATATTGTACACTATATTGTTGACTTGGCATTGATGTCTCATTTAATGAAGAGCAAACAAATGTTGATATTCATGCAAGATGTAGGATTATGTTCTCATCAGAAATTTGCATCTTCTTTTGTAGGCCAGTAAAAAGATTATTTAATTGTTTCTTTCAGTTGCTGGACTTGTGAGTGACAAAGAGATGAAGCAGGGAAATTAAAGCTGTAAAAGAGAATGCTTTACATGTAGGAATATTTGACAGACATTTAAATGATATTCATCTCCTTAACATTGTGAAAGATACAATATCTAAGACATTATGTTGGAGTTTCTATGTATTTTAGCTGCAGTACATTGATGCACTGTTGCTGCATCTAATGAAATTGAAAAAAAAATGTGACACATATAAATATCCCTACTTGTACTAGGAAATGGTTGAGATTTTGGTAGTTAGGTATTATTAGAACATCTAGATTGATTTGCCAGTTAGTTCAACATTTAACTGTATAGACATTTGTTAATCATTAACCATCTTGGCCCAGATCCAGTTTGACACATTAAAATGCTACAGTTTTTGTAGAAACATGTAAAGTAGTTGTTGAGAGTACATTTATTCCAGATACAGTCAACAATCTGTGAATTCTGCTTGAAAGAATGTATTATATAAAGGGAAATTTTGACTGCTGTTAAGTTCTATAATTCTTAGAATGTAAGTTGACTTAGCGTATGAGGTGGTTAGTCATAAACCAGTCTTTTTTTTTCAGTTTCCTAAACCTACATGGGGTTTCATAAAACCCTGCTACATACAGGCATCATGTAATGGATATTCTTGGCTGGTCTGATCATTGTATACATGTTGTTTTGTTTTGGAAGAATAAAATGAAGTTTCAAGTATAGGAGCTGTTCTATCTTGTCATTGTTACATCATGAAATCAAACTTTAACATATGCGTTTATCAGATAAAAGGATTTCTGTAGATCATCCTGTTGCCAGTAGTCATTGCAGAAACATTATTGTTAGTATATCATGTAGAATGTAGATAACCATAGAAACTGTGAGAAATAACCATAGAAATTGTGAGAAATAACCATAGAAACTGTGAGAAATAACCATAGAAACTGAGAAACAACCATAGAAACTGAGAAATAACCATAGAAACTGAGAATTTATCATAGAAACTGAGAAATAACCATATAAGCTGTGAGAAATAACCATAGAAACTGTGAGAATTAATAATAAAAACTGTGAGAAATAACCATAGAAACTGTGAGAAATAACCATAGAAATTGTGAGAAAGATATTTCGAAGTAACTAGCTCCTGCAGTGTAAATTTCTTAGATAATGCTGATGACAAGTTTCCCTAGAAAAGTTATATGTGTAGCAGAGGTGTAATACAACACTTCTACTCTCTTGCCTATCAGCTAGCTTTTATGGTGACATGGTAGAGTGTCTGCTTAGTTATTGAAGGTACCTGAGCTCAAACCCAGCTTGGGGTAGGTGGATTTTTCCAGGTTACATATGAAATAGACACTTGACAGACAACAAAGGGACAAGTTTTTTCTAACTGAACAATTCTCGATTACTGCTTCTCTATACCAGCGAGGATGTTGAGGAGTGGTGTGTCAGAAATCTAAGCTGTCAAATACATAGGTTAATTTTAGGTCAAGTCAGTTGTAGCAGATGATAAAATTCCTGGCAGATGATAAAATTTATAAAAGATTGATTGTATAATCCTATTATCTGGCAATATACTACTTTAAAACAGCACTAAGTACATAAAAAGACATTGTATAAGATGATACGAATATATGTTTTAGTATAATGTGTTTTTGTTGTTGTTTTTCATTTTAGTTGAGTTTAAATAAGATATTTATCTGTTTTAACTTATTTTTTGGCTCAAACACTACTTTTAGCAGAAAGGCTTATTGTTCTGCTAGTTTGATGTGTTGTTTTTCAGCAGGTACATGTAATAAAGATAAGGTCACCAAATTAATCTGATATTAAATAGCATATGACTGATGTCTGGCATATCTGGTGTATGGGTCAAAGATCTGTGGGCCACAAATAAAGGGAAATAATAAAACAAGAAACAAACTGTTCGGATGTCTTCAACTAGCGAAAAAAAAAACATATTTTATAAACAACAGAAGAAAAAAAGCAGTATTTCATTTTCATAGATGGGACTAACAGAACATCTATTAAGATACAAGAAGTTGTTTATGAGGATAGTGAATTGTTTCTTTAGAAAGAATTTGAATTTCGATCTTTGTGTATTGTAGAACTGATATCCCAGTCAAAATAACTTAATTTCTTGTGTATCAATTCCTGTAAAATAATGGCAAATTAACTGCAGTGGTATACCTTAAAATGTGCACTGACAAAATAACTTTTCAGAGTGAATGACATAATTATATAGTCTATATTCTGACAGATTAAACCTCATAGGCTTCATACATGTATATGGAATAAAGCTTTCATTAATCTTTCCTTCTTCTCTGCATATTAAAAGGAAAGTATCCAGCAAACTGATGAAAACAATGCCTCATGTTTTTGTTTACAAACAGAATGCTAATCAGTGATAGCCACTGCTCCCGGGAATATTTGAATTCAAATTGTCTGCTTGACAGGTTAATTTTTTTTCTAGAAATACCCTTTTGAAAAGGTGTATAATGATTCATTTACATGGGACTGGTCAGAAATTGTATAATGCACAACTATATTTTTACATTTTCTATGCTTTTCTTTTAACATAATCTCAGAAAAATGGTCCCTGACGTGATTGAAAATTTTGAAAAACCTGCACTAGCGCCATCTGGTGATTTATACTCTCCAGATACACCTTTAAAGTATGGCATTACAGTACACTTTGGCTCTTAATGTCAATGTGGAGACAAGTCGAATCATTCTGGAAAGAGTGGTTTACAACAACCTGAACATCTCAGCTTCATGTGAAACTGCACTATGAGTTGTATTTATAACTAAACACATATTTGTATAAAAACCTTTTCTATCAGTGGTAAAATTAAATTTACAAATAAAGTTGATACATTTAAAAATTGTTTAAAAAATCAAAATACCTCTATTCAGTTATCTGATTAACACAGAGTATTCACTGTAAAGCATAATAAACTGTAATCTAGATATAAAAGTACATGAAATATATATTATGACATAACTTCAATGTAAATGACAATGTTAATCATATCACATATAAAATATATATAAACTGGGTGTAGACAAAAAGAAAAAGGCTTTATGATAAAGTCCTGCAAATTCTGTGGTTCTGATTATATACTTTTTTTTCAGATTTGAAATGAACTTGTTCAGGAGACCTTAACATAACATGTGATCAGAAATTCCAAAACCAAACATTTCAGTTCGTAATAACTTCTTCTCTGGTACCAAAACAAATACATGTAAATGTCTTATTAAAATTGTTTTTAAAGTCTTTTGGTTAAATGAATGCCACTGACCAATTTGTGAACATCTATGTACATTATTCAAGTTTTAATATATTTACGTTTTCAAGATATTGATATTAACACATAAATGCTATATCTTTCAGAGTCTTTAAAAGATAAAGATTTTACCAAAATATTATAATTTACTTTTTTATCCTTATATAATATTGTAAAAGTTTAACTGTAAGGTAAAAATGAATCCATACAACCAACAACAGTATGGTAAACATATATCACAGTTCAACAATTATAATGGAAGACAAACATGTTTATATCATTTTGTTTGTATGAAGCTGATAATATTTCTGAATAATCAGCATTGTTATTACTTTTAAACATACTATCTCGTACATCAACTTGCTCAGCTCTATATCATGATTAAAGCAATTACTTTTAATGGAAGACAATTTACAGGTTATTTATTCGTATTTTCAGCTGCACTATTTTACAATGAGCATTATTTAAAGTACCAATATTATGATGAAGATTTGGCAATATCCCCACAGGATACACAGATATATGAAATGACATCACAGGTCTTATGTAACTAGTAAAACTCTGAAATGAGAAAAAAAGCTGAGCTACCAAACCAGTACACATGTTAAAATGTTAACATAAAATCTAACAAAGGTGCCATTGTCACAAAATATGCCCAACACAAAAGCTTTGCAGAAGATGTGGGCATAATGGATAAAAAAGAAGAGTTAGTAGGGAAGCAAGTTGGACTATTTCCAGTCCTGGATAGTGAAACAAACATTTGAAATGAACTTCTGACCTCTAAGTGTGCAATGACCTTGGACCTAGAGACCTGGTTCATGCGGGCAACACTGTTTCATGATGGTGAACTTTTGTATCAAGTAATACTAAAATCCCTCAATGCATGTAGAAGATATGATCCCGACAAAATCTGGACATTTCATTATCTCTAGTGACCTTGACCTTGGATTATGTGTGCAACCCTCAGTCTCATGATCTTGAAAATTTATGTTAGAATCCCTAAATTCTGGATGATTAAATGGTCTATACACATTCTCATATTTTTATCTGACCTCTATGTTTGACCCTTACTTTGGCCACAGGGACCTGAATTTTGTGTGCGACACACCGCCTTACAATGGTCAACATTTGTGCCAAGTTATATTAAAATCCCTCAATGCATGTAGAAGTTTTATTCTGGACAAGCGTTTTCCACTGACCTCTGTGACCTTGACCCGTGACCTCGAACCTGGGTCATGCATGCAACACTACATTTCATGATGGTGAACTTTTGTATCGAGTAATACTAAAATACATCCATGCATGTAGAAGATATGCTCTGGACAAAATCTGGACATTTCATCATCTCTAGTGACCTTGACCTTGCATATATGGACCAGGATTATGCGTGTAATGCTCAGTTTCATGATTGCAAACATTTGTGATAGAATCCCTCAATTCATGATGACTAAATGGTACATACTCACATTTTCATACTTTTATCTGACTTTAGACCTCTGTGTGTGACCCTGACCTTGGTCATAGGGACCTAAATTTTGCATGTGACACTCCGACTCACAATGGTGAACAATTACATGTATGCCAAGTTATATTAAAATCCCTCAATGCATGTAGAAGTTTTACTCCGGACAAGCGTTTTTCTCTGACTTCTACGTGTGACTTTGATCTTTGACTTAGAGACCTGATTCATTTAGCGACACTACCCCCCATGATGCTGAACATTGGTACCAAGTATCATTAAAATCCATCCAGGCATGTTGAAGACATGCTCTGGACAAAACTGGATGCAGCCCACACGTCATGGGTGTTCCTAAAATACGTCCCATTTTTCAAACCAGCATATAAAAATCACTTGATCTTTCAAATCAGACTATGTAATTAAGACGAGATTCTGTACATAAAAACATTTACACAAAATCAGAATTATGCTTACAAAACAACATGTGACAAAAAGCATTTATCTACTAATTCAAGCTAAGAAATACATGGATAAATGTTGGCACTTTCCTTTTCCATGTCAATTTAAGAATTTATTTGCCACATTCTAAATGACGAAGCAGCGTTTTTTTCCCCCCAAAGTATGAAATAATCTGTCATTTTAACCACTTTTTAATTACTGCCATCTATCATACTGTTCTATTATATTTTTTATTATTATACCTCATGTAAACTGCCAATACTAAATTCCCATAGGCCATCGGGCTTTTAAAACTAATGTTACATTTTGCATCAGCTCAGAGGGTAACATTTTTCTTTCAAAAACCCTCCAGTTGTTATTGTTTTTTTGCACACCCTGCAGAAAATTCAAGTGTCTGATGACGTCGAAGGCGCTTCTTGAATATATTGACTGTAAGCGTTTAGCTGAGTTTGATTCGACTTGTTACCAAACGAAAACAGTCCTAAGGTATATATAACATGATCACATGTATGGTTCGGTATAATAAAATAAATAACACACATCAGCGAGCGTGATAGAGGATATTGACAACCTGAAAAACCAATAACACCCGAGGCGACAGCGGAGGGTGTTTCTGTTTTTGTCGGGTTGTCAATATCCTCTATCATCCTCGCTGATGTGTGTTATTTATATATTGTAATTCTATCATATGAGAATTCTAACCTTCCCTGTCAATAAACATTGCAATTTTTTGTAAGAAAAATACAACAGTGCAGTTTCCTAATTTCTCCCTAAGCAGTGCAATGCCTCTAATTAAATTAAAAACCAGTAAAGATGAACTTTTAAGATTCGTGGTTAGACAAAATGTAAGAAAAATAGATGCATATCTGGAAATGTTTGAATAAAATATATTGGTAGTTCTTCTAAAATTCATATCAAACTGGTTGATTTTAAGATAAAGTTTTACACTTCCCCATGAGATTCCAAAATAACATTTTTACATTGTTAAACAGATAAAAACTTCCCCCAGAGTCCTTCAATGAGTATTCTGATTGATTTCAAGCTGGATTTAGTACAACTATGAGCAATGTTTTATATAATATAAATATTTACAGAAATGCAATGAGAAAATGTAAAAATTATGCCAGCAATGAGATCAACTCTTCATAGGATATTGATTATATATGGCACTGTACATGTAGTGAGCATATTTGTATGGGAAACTGTCAACCATAAGTTCTTGGTTAGATAATATTCCATGCTTAATCTGGAATCATGTAGTTGAAGATTCCTTAACAGAAAGTAATCTTTCTTTTTCCAAGAAAGGTATCTGAGATCTCCATATCCTAGGCTTATATATTTCAACCTACCAGCACTTCATAAGCCCTGTTTCTAATATGACGTCACTCTGTCCAAGTAAGTTATTTCTTTATTACTTAGCACTTCTAATAAATGGTTTTATCACAAGAAAAAACTGATTACTCAGTTAAGAAACAAATGTTTTAGAACATTCAGGCATTTCTAAGATTTCAAAACTCTTATAACATTTTTCTTCTCAGAAGCTGGGTTCTTGCCTAGTGCTTGGAAGCTCTGATGGTAGATAAAAATCTTTTGAGCAGGAATATACTAGTAATTGGACTCAGAACTCTGACTGAGAGTTCAGGCGGAACTGGCTTACAATAATGTACAGCATTTATTTCCTACTGAACTGCATATAAAAAAAACAAAAAAAAAACATATTCTGAGAATGATAATACACTGCTAATGCCTCCAACCTTACTACGTTTATCCGTTTTCCAATTGAAAAACCTGGAACTAATCTTTCAAGTTTAGAATTTTCCCAAAAGCAAAATGCTCGAACTTCATTTCAAGCAGTTTTTAAAAGTGGGTGGTTTCCATTAATAGTTCATTTTCCCGTGTACTTCGTAGAATAGCTGTTATATCATTCCTATCATGGTCATCTAAAAATCGAACAAGACTGTCCCAATGACATGGTGGGGCTGGTGGTGGTTGGCTATGGTTTGTAGGTTGATTCTGGTCTCGCAACATCCACTGTGTTAACACAACGTCAGCAGCCAGCACACGGTATGTGTAACAGAAATGTTGTATAATGGTTATTTCACTGCTGGTCAAACCTAAAATGTAAAGCAAAATGAAAAGTTTCATAATATTTATAAACTTAGATTAAATCCTTGTACTAAAGGGTTAAAAAAGTTTCGAAGAAAGCATAGTAGCACTATTGGACATTTCTTGATGTTTAGCATGTTTAGTGGCATTAAAAGATAAAATTAAAACTAATTTTGTATGATGAGGCAAGTGGTTCTAATACTGGAAGGATATATGTAGAAATGAGTAAGTGTCCCACTGCATGTCTTGCTTTAATGATAACTCTGTATGACACTGTGTAACCTAACTACACTTATATCTGATTATTACAATTTTAACAGATACAATCTTAACAGATGCATGGATTATCAAATTAAATCAAAATTGACCGAGGATTAAACTGCAAGAACGAAGATCATTATGTCCTGTAGTGTCTTACAGAGCAGCTATTAACATCAACTATGAGAAACAAAAATTATACCGATATATTCTGCAAGTACTTTCCAGTCATTCTCCGCTGGAACTAGGCTTAGCAACACCTGCAACTGCATCAACTGTTCTGCCGTCACGTCTAACACTGACTGTACTTCTCGAAACAAATGACGGTCTTTTGGATTCTCTTCTAAAATTCGTTGTATGGTGAAACACAGCTGTAATTATAAGAGAAGTTCAACTTCTATAAACCTGAGATGAAGGTCACACAGTGCAGTATATTGTGCTGTAAGTATTTGAAGACTTATGAATTTATATATGATAAAAATTAATAGTTCTTCAAGACAGAAGCTCTGCTGAAGCTGGGTAATAAATACCTGAGGAAAGCTACTAGCACAACAAATAAACACTTTATCAAAAGAAACATAACAAGGAGATGTGGCAATGCTAAATTTTAAGGACAATGTCTGCAAGTGAGTTCAAAACATTTAATGTTATTGGTGTGTCCTACAGTCATGTTTTACCTTACGTGGTTCAATCGATACAGAGCTGACAAGAAATATTCACACATTATCTATGAAAGATATTTGACCTCTAAGAGTGCCTTGATCATGACCTGAGTCAGCCAAAACTCTTCTCCGTATTTTAAAATTTTCTGCCAAAAAGTTTCAATTTCCCTCAAGCAGTTCAAAAGATACAGAGCAGGATATGTGGCCTGTAAGTGTGACTTTGATCTTGATCCAAGCCAGCCTAAACCAGTGCTCTGCACATCACCTCATTAAGGTAATATTTCTGCAAAATGATTTCAAGTTCCTTCAAGCAATTCACATATTACATGCAGCCTGTAAGTGTGACCTTGATCTTGATCCAAGCCAGCCTAAACCTGTGTTCAGTGCATAATCTTAAGAAATGCAACCTCTATATGTGAACCTGACTTTGATCAGAGCCAGCTTTAACCTGCATTCAGCAAGGTAAACATTTCTGCCAAATAGTTACAATTCCTTTCAATCGGTTACAGAAATATAGAACAAACACAGCATTACAATAGATGGATGGACGTCCACGGGCATAACATAAATGCCCCTTAAGGAATATAAAAACTGAATCATTCTCTTGCAATAAAAAGTGGCAAAAACACAAACTAGTGCCTATTCACATGTGGGTAAACGAAGGCACATGGTACATCATGTGTTCTAGCAACAGTGATAAATAAGCCCTGTCACAAATGATTCAATGGATTTCAGATGGACAGCTTTGATTAAACCAAACAGTTACTGAATCATTCAAGTTAAGCTTAAAAGAAGACACAGCATAGAAACGTACATTATATTGTGTCCAGTAAGGATCATCTTCACCCTCCAGTGTGTGGTAGTCATACTCCACCTTGTTTGTTGCTGCAGGTGGTATGTTGTTCAAACTGAAAGCGAAAAGCTAATTTGCCAGCAAAATCAATGGTCATTTTGCAACAATAGATAAAAATATCTGGTCAGTACTTTCAAAGAAAACTTTATTATTTCAAAGTCATTCAAGGGATGCAAAAAATTCCAAGTTTGCTGAATAAGACTTTGACCTCTTGACACTTACACCATATGAGACCTTGACCTCTTGACACTTACACCATGTGAGACTTTGACCTCTTGACACTTACACCATATGAGACCTTGACCTCTTGACACTTACACCATATGAGACCTTGACCTCTTGACACTTACACCATATTAGACCTTGACCTCTTGACACTTACACCATATGAGACCTTGACCTCTTGACACTTACACCATATGAGACCTTGACCTCTTGACACTTACACCATTTGAGACCTTGACCTTTAACTGACAGCTTTAACAAGCATACTGTACATTGGTGATGAGAAACAAAGCATATGTTTATCTCAAAACGTCTCTTAGGTGTCAAGACATGAAGACCTATCATGTAAATCTCAGGTACATAAACACCAGCTTCAGTGACATTAACCTATCATGTAAATCTCAGCTAAATAAACACCAGCTTCAGTGACATTAACCTATCATGTAAATCTCAGCTACATTTAAAAATCCTTTTTAATAAAAATCATTTTTGCTTACTTGCAGAATTTCAGGTCTTTACTTCTGTCCTTGAAGTCTCTGTCATACCACTGTTCATGGTCCTCCAGTTTGTTAATGTCTATTTCTTTCAACCCCTTACTCAGGCGATTCAAACGCTTTATCTTCTTACTCATTCTAGCAAACATAACACGGATAAAACCAGTATTGTAATAAAATCTGTAGACTGAGGAATCATCATGTATACTACTCCTAGAACTCATTTCCTGAGAAACATTCACATATATATGGTTTAATATGTCCTCGTTCAAATTAACAGAACTTCGTGATCGTATCAGACCTCTCAAAGGTTTTCTCAGTGGTACAGCTAGTTCTTCCTCCGTAAGTGATTCAAGAATAGGTCTTGGCATGTAGGGTTTGTATGGAAATTCTGCAAATAGGTGTGAGAATGACGTACATGGCTGTGGTGGGGGAAGACTTTCTACCTCATCGTTGGTTGCAAATTTTGGTGTAGTTTCTTCAGGGTCTGGGTAAAAACACATATTGTCAAAAGCTAGGTCATCAGTAGTAAAATCATCCAGGCTCCCTCCAGCCATAAGCTTCCTAGGGTGCATTACGTGGAGACCAGTGGGACTTAAAATCACTGGATCAGAATCCCCGATTTTTGGAATATTGTGTTGTGTGGGAGTTGGAGTGTCTGGGCTCTCGACTTGTTTTTTCACTGTTTGACTATCACTGTGCAGAGAAAGGTCTGTGGGAGGCACAGCTTTCTGCATTCTACTTACTTCCTCTGAGCCTCTTTTCCACAGACTATCTTCTGGTCCCTTATTCACTTCAACATGTGATGTGATCAGCCCAACATCACTGCCAGGAATGCTGCCATTACTACTGGCTGTTCTGTGGGCAGGGAGTTGTGTCTCCAAACTGTGAGGTGTGGGATCATGAAACATGACTAAATTATCCATTTTACCACTTGGAAGATGTCCATTACTACTGGATGTAGACCCAGAATTATTATTATCATGCCAGAAAGATCGATGAGGTATAATCATAACATTGTCTGATGTTGTACCTGGCATAGCAGACGCACTCATTTCACTGTGCCGTATGTTGAAATGTGCACTTGGTCCGAATGGTGATGCCTGTGACTTCCGCATCAGGTTCTGGAAGCTTTTTTCAATATTCTGGCACTGTGTGGTCTTAAAACTGTACTTCTTGTATAATGAAAAGTCTGAAACAGAGAAGTGTTAATAAATATAAGGTAAACAACTTAAAGATGGCAGCCATTGTTAAAATAACTTTCATCTTGCATAAATTATCATTCCTTTGTTACCGGTATATACAACAGGCAGGTTTTGCAAGTTATCCAGAGTTTAAAAAAATAGCAGATATTGAAATAAACTGAAAGAAAACACTTTTCCAACTTTAACAAACAACATAAATAAAGTCTAAAATCCTTTGTTTGTTGTTTTTCATGAATGAAATACTTAGCAACATATCATTTCTTCTATTTAACTCTGCTCTCTGAAAGTTTTTTGTTAGACACTAAAATAGATATCAAGTAATTTGTTACAGATGGACTGACATTTATCTATTTAAGTACACTGTATATTTATTGTTGGTACAGGTTGCCCATATGACCAATGCTCTCTTCAGAGTTTGCCCATATGACCAATGCTCTCTGCAGAGTTTGCCCATATGACCAATGCTCTCTGCAGAGCTTAGTTATTTTGTGTTGTTGGTGATGAGAAACATTCCATTACAGAGGCACCCCTCATTCTTTCTATGTTTAGTGTATAGCACTGATATATGGGACCTTGATCTTAATGTCTGATTCAAAAGGCAGTAATGTTAGTAGAGGAGCCAGGGGATTGAACTTGCCATCCCTGGATTACCAGTACAGCACATTACCACTGAACCACTGATCCACTCCTGGACTGACATTTTTGTAGGTATCTTTTTTTTACAACATTACATTAATCTAAACAGTAATTCATCTCATGGTTTGCACTGAAAATCCTGGAGTGTGATTCAACACTAGTCACATAGCCACAAAATTTTTTCAAATGAATGGCTTTCTTATTAACAATTTTTATACATGTATACAAAAAAGGACTAACTTTCTGTTGCATTTGAGTCAGACACCCATGTTTTGTCATGTACAGTAAACTCAATCAGATCATCTGCAGGCACACAGTTGACAATGATCTGGCTACTGAAGTATGCATGGTAATGTAGAATATGGTAGTTTAACACAATGATCAGGGCACCCTTTGTGAGGCAGAGAAACACCCTCTCACCCATGAGCATCTCCCCACATCTCATGACATACACCTGCCAGTGTTTCAGCTCTTCTGTAATTAGATTAATAACAGACACAGTTCAACCATTTAATGCCTGGATTAAATCCACTCTATATTAAGTACTTTTTGTTGTATGGTTTTGGCATTTGTAACATGATACTGTATCTCAGCAAGTTAAAAAGTATGAAACCCTTAAAGTCCAGAAATCTGTATCATTACAACAAAACACACTGAAGATAAAATTTTCCAGGGAAGAGTACTTTCTGTTCAAGAGAGGTAAAACTTGTAAATATCAAAACTCATTGTTATAAAACCAAGTGTTTGCTCTTATGAGGTGTCACAATAAGATTTAACTGTTATTTGATCTCAGGACTTTGCTCCAAAAGGCCATAACATACCTGCACTGACTATGTTGTCATAAATGACATCAGTGAGTTTTCTGAGAATGTTGCTGGCATGTATATTACCTCGTTGTATAAATGGTATCTTTATACAGCTGGCCTCTTCACCATTATCTGTCAATAAAACATAACAGAATTGTCATTTGAAGGGAACTTACACAAACACTTATAAAGAACAGCCTAAAACTTGTAATAGTGAGCCTAACACATAACAGCACACTGATTAAGCTATCTGTTTACACAAGAGGAATCCACAGGCTCGAAGACTACGTACAACTTATTCTGATAAAGCTTGTTAGTAAAACCCAGTCATGTGCTTGCCATGTGCTTTGTAGGAAAAGTTTTACATTACCATGTCTGATAAAAAGAACTACCTACCCTGCAATCACTGCCCCTCAGGATGAGAGGTTACTGATTTGAACCCAACACAAGGATAGAGTACTCCATGATTTCTACATTCAATACTATCAGTCTGAATACTGGTTTGAATCAGAAGGTAGTCATCAACTGGGGTTAATATTAGTTGCAAAAACTTGTTTCCCAATCAATATGTTATAAATACACTAAAACAAAAACATGTAAACAATTGTCTCCAAAATTTTCTTGTGGATAGTTGTTTCAGTAGAGTGATACTGGAATTTACAGACTGCTCATCTCAATCAACATATAGAATCGGTACCATGTGTGCTGACTGATAAGTATTGTGTATTGTATATATTAGTCAAAGGATTTATCTGTGAGATTATCTTTTACAAACAAGCTACTTACAGTCCTTGTGTTTCAATGATAAACTATAAGAATACTTTAGTACGTGTGGTACAAGTCAAATGAAACCATTCCAATACTTAGTGCGGAATCCTTGAAAGTTTTGAAACAAATAAATTTAATAGGTAAAACACAAACTATAACCTTTACCAATTACTTTCATTACACAAGATACTGAAAAGTTTATTTTCATCGCATATTGAACAAATGTTTTTCTGTTTTGGTCTATACTTTAAGTGATAGAATTTTACCTGGATCTGAATATAAAAGCATTAACAGCCGAGAGTACACAGTTGCTGGATAGAAGTTTCTGTCAAGGCAGGCCAGGCATGATGTTTCACGTACATTATCTTGAATTTCTTCAAAACGCAGGAAACATAACTCTTGGTCAGTGAAATCAAGTTGGAAATGGTACTTGTGATTAACTCCCCTCATATCTAAGTTGAAAACTGAAACAAAATTACATATGACAATAAAATTCTATGTCAATATCAAAATGCAATAAGAGGGTCTATAAACCTAATATAAACTAATATCAGCTGACTGCAGTCACCTTTCAGATTTTAAGGAATATTTATCTAAGTGTTACGCACACTATTAGTAAACACATTATGAAACGTTATATTCTGCCTTGTATAAAAAAAAACTGAAATCTCAACTGTAACAAAACTGATGTTAATAATTTAAGTGATTTGAGTGCTTTGATACCTAATACTATCAGACTGCTATCATATAACTCTATCACACCACATGCACCCACTGACAGTAGCCTAGATTGTACATTGTATATATCTTATTCAAATTACAATACTAGTTTTCTTCCTCTTATGAAAGGGGCTGTGCTCCAGATGACAAAAAGAGAAAGTTTTCTTGTATTATAAATTTCTTGTAATATTTATGACTAATGCTTAAGAAATAACTTACTGACAAAAAATAAGTCAAATTATTACATTATAAATTGATTTTTTTCCCTTTCAAAGTGCTATACCGTAACGCGACGGTATAACTATATCGTATAAGATTTAAAGTAAATATCTGTAATAACACATGCGGTGATGGTGGTGACAGTAAAAACGTTGGAAATATTTTGTTAACATGAAGGTCCAGAGTTCAAATCAGGCTGGAGCGAAAATATTTTTTTTATTCTATTTTGACTTTTATAATCAGTTTTGAAGTAAAATATTATGTTGTTATAATCTCGCAGCATCTAAATATATAATTTATGAAAATTTTTTTTTATGTCAAATCTGGAGTACAGCCTCTTTAACACTGGCAGGCTAACATTTAAAATAATATCCAAGTTTGATATTATGATAAACACAGAAAAAAAGTGTTCATCATTATTATGGCATTAATCAAATACACAGAAAACTGTAATTAAGAAGTTTTGAATGAACTGGAAAAAAGTAACTAGAAAATATGGTGTCAGAGTGCAAAGTTCTCTTATTCATTTTGAAAAAAATATTAACTGTGTATGATACAATGTATATATGCTTTTGTTTCAGTTTTATAATAAACATGTATAATTTTCTTTCATTTTAGAGAGCAACAGATCTGTCAATAATTGACCTCTATCTGACAACACTACTTGTATGTAACCATGAATAGGACGGCAACAAAGTTAAGTGGAAATAACTGTACTATCATCCTGAAAAAATTACAAGATGTAAGGCCTTCATCAACATTGTTCCTTGTAAAAATATAAACAAAACTGCTACATAATTTTCTTATTATAAAAGAGAAACAGTGATGATGTTCATGATGATGATGAAAAAAAAATGATGATACTGGTATCAGAGTTGTTGCTCTTATCAATATACTAATGTATCTACTATGGATAATAATTGTGATTATAACATATTGGTCTTGTAATTATTGTAAATAGTGTTAATGATTATGATGATGATGATGATGTCATGGAAATGTAATGACATTAAGTACTCTGAATGACAAAATACCTCCATGTTACTGTAGCTACCAGATAAATTTAGTTAAAGTATTTTGTAATCCATCTCCAGACAGGTTGTGTGACAGGAAGTGCGACACAGAGCTTTACAAACTATTGCTACATGATGACATGGTCATGTTTCTATAATATGTCAAAATTCTTCAAATAAAATGAACATATTACCTTTTCCACCTTCAGGGGTTGAACATTGTCTTAATAGCACCTGTAACTGCAAAACAAAATCATATCCCAATGGTTTAAATATTATTTATGGTTTAAGTAAATGATTTATACTAATACAATTTAGATGATATAACTTTCAAAGGCTTCAACACTACTGATAACCTGAAACTGTGAAGGTTCATGAATGCCTGTATCAAGACCATGTCCTGAGACTTTGGCAGAGAAAAGCCTAAATTAGTGTAATTAGAAAAAGTCATGTGACGTAACTTGATCATCAGTACAGGCCAATGATACTCTGAGATTTTTTTTTATATCTTACAAACTTCTTTCTGTAATAGAAAGATGCAAGGCATCAGAAAAAGACCATCCATATGTGGTATTCAAACTCACACCTGCTTGGTCAAGAGCAGTATGAAAAACCAACAGTCTAGAGTCTAGACTGTAGACCATGAGTCATCTATCTATCTATCTGAGTTTATTTATCCTCAGTACCAGTTGCCCATATGACCCATGCCGCCTGCAGAGATAAGTTATTTTATGTTGTGGGGGACAGTGTAAAATACAGAAAGAATTCCATTCCAGAGACACCCCTGGTTCTTTTGCATGGGACCTCAGTTTAACGTCTCATTCGAAAGACATTGAGTAATATTAGAGGAGTCAGGAATCGTTCTTGTGACCCCTGGGTTACCAGTCCAAATCAACCATGACTCAGTTGTAAAAGTTTTAATTCATACAAATACAGGCTGGTGTTTACCTATTGTCATCTCACGTATATGAAGGTAGGGATTTGAAATAAGGTTTCTCAAGTTCAACTTATTAATGTCAACAGTCAATACTGACTATACTAGGCAAGCAAGTTGCTTCCTAGGTTCATACCAGTACTTGTGCCCAAAGTGAGGACTGTGGAATGTCACTGGAGACTCTCACCGCTAGTGGGATTTGAACCAGCAACTTCTGGATCGGAAGTCCTACACTCTAACCCCTAGACCACAGCTGGCAAGAATCAGTGTACTGTTACATACCTGTCCTTGATTCGAAAGCAAACTTACTCATACTATGAGCCTTTTATTACAGTGAAACAAATTAACTCACACAATACTGATATAACGCCTGAGGTTTATATGTCTGGACCTTCACTGCTTTAATTTACACCTGCTGAAAGTGACTAGAAATAGCAACAACATTAAGTCCCATAAGACTTAACTTAGCAACAGTAAAGTACAGTTACCTTTTTCAGTTTACTGTTCTGTTTGTGGTAGAGTTGTCCCTGGAAGAGGAGTCTATCTGGTGGCACCTCAATCAGATCTATATTCACAGAGTCCATCCTCACATTGCTGTATACAGTTCCCTTCACTTGCTGAGATTAGAAACAAGGCAGTCATCTGACCTGATTAGCTCACATTACTAGCATATACAGCAAAAACTAAAACTTCAAAACTGATGAAATATACAAATTTCTGGGCCAAATTTAAATTCAGTTATTAAGCATGTATGAATTTCAATGCATAATTGTTGGTGAAAGCTTTAAGATAATGTTATCACTGTATTACCCAAAAAGGAAATACAGATTCTTGTATCTTCTATCTGTAACTACTTAGGAAGCAAAAGTAGGCCATGCTCAAAACAAACGAGCAATTCTGACTATAATTTAATGATGAAAGCGAAAATATACACTGGTACTGTCTATTTAAGATCAAACAACAACAACATAAGAAACACTGACTGAAGCTACTTGTTGGACAGATGTCCTAGTTCTTGACCATCTTTAGTAATTATTCTACATATCTTATTTCAGCAGCATTGGCACTTGTTATCATAACCTTCTACTATCCTAACAGAAAATTTACTTTTTCTTTTTATGTCAGTTTGACAAATGTGTGTACAACACACATGTTTATGGACCAAAAACGTTTATCAAACATCTCATAACATTGCTGCTGAAATGAAATTATAACAGACCTGTATCAATACTTTGAGGATAATTCAGTGTATACAGATTTGAATGTAAGAAAAAAAGATAAATATTCCTTGCATATTTATATTTGATTAATCTTAAAATTTAAATGTGAAAATGTTGTCCTACACAATATCTGTTAGACTATATGGCAACTGGACAACACTGATCAGTACATCTGATGACAGGAGAATTGGGGCAGCTCTGAAACAAAGTTCTTACAACAACTTTCTAAGAGATCTCAAGCTGTGTTTATAAAATTGATACTATAGTTGACAGTTTTCCAGTGCAACTTATTGAAATAGGAAGTGCATTGCAAAAAATATAATTGTTTAGCAGACAATGCCAAAAGAATTTCAATGATTTTCAATAAAACACCGTTACGCAAATTACATTTTCCGTCAGGATATTTCTGCACAAACATCAACTAGAAAATATAAAGATGTCAGTTTTCACTTGTTTACCTGGAACACCACAATTTCTGGTTCCCATATGGCCTAAATGAGATCCAGCTCCTCATTGATAAATACTTCCGGGGAATTTCCAATTTACGGTTTATATTCGAGTAAACAATACGGCATACGACAGTTTTTCAAATGAAACGCTGACCAGTCTGGTACCCATCGTACTATCCATCAGTTAAAAGTATGCAAACACGATAATAAGTGTGAACAAGACAAATACAGTTTAAAATAAGAAGCTCGTAAATACAAAAAGAACCTAAAACACCAAACACTTAAAATACCAATGTACAGTCTGTGTATTCGCAACAAGTTACCACTTAATCTTAAATATAAAAATATTATCACTTAATCTTAAATATAAAAAAAAATATTACTTTCCTTTCCAAATTTCGCTTCCTAACCTTTGCCAAAGGGTGTGTGTTGTGAATATAGATTTCAGTTACCTGATATGCTTTTATATATATGTTTGTTTTATTCTTTAAAACTCTTTAGGGGTCAGTAACAGCGGTGCACTTTTCGTCGTTTTTTTTATGTTTTAATTTCCATAGAACATTTCTATTAAAGATTTTGACGATAGAACGGTACTAGATACTCTTCATAGAACATGAATATAGAAATTGCCTACATTACGTTCGTAAAGATTGCCCACATAACAAAATACCCTAAAGATGTTGGTAGTCGGAGAGAAAATCGCACAGTGGGTGTTACCAAACACAATTCGCGTGCACAAAAGTATTCGTATAAAAACGTATTCTACTCACCAGCTGCTGGGGTCATAACGTATTCTGAGCACTAAAGGTATACAACGCTTACACATTTTACCAAACTGACGGTATTAAAGCTTTTCACCCATTTTGTTTTAGTTTGTAATCGCTTTAAGAAAATGGTTTAACATTTAGAGAGAAAATAAGAAAACTGTCTTGTCACCAATTTTGAAGATGTAGCCGGTGGGGAAAAATCGTGGCTCGACCGGGTGTCGAACCAAGGGCCTTCTGCTTAGAAGACGGACACTCTACCAACTGAGATACCAAGCCACACGGTATTGCCTTATCGATTTATCACCTATAAACCTGTTCCCGGCTACATCTTCAAAACTGGTTATATTCGTTTTATTCTTTTTTTTTAAAATTGATTTATCAGTTGATAAAAAGAATATGTTGGAAAGTCACAGTGTATTCTTCAGATGTTAATTTATGATCTTTTGGCATAAGATTCTGTAGAAACGAGGTGTTAGTTGTGCATGGTTGTTGTCTGTTTCACCAGGATCAGAGACCAATAAAAGATCATTCGGTTACTACTGTAGTTCAAATAGAAATATCTTGAAATTTATTATTTAAATTTTTACATTATTATGAGCTATTTCACTTTTCCCGTCTCATAGTAATCTTTCATACGTGTATCACAAAAGCAATACAACATTTTAAGAGCAATTTCTGTATGTTATATAGCAAGGAAATGTTTAGACGTTGGTTTGTCTCACTTCTCAAAGAAATCGTCAAACAATTACCGAAAGTAAATCTCCGTCGCTCGAACAATTCGAAAAGTACATTGTTTTCTATTTTAGATTGTCAGATTATGAGATATCTCGCCCCATTTTTCTTGCTATATACACCGCGCAGAACTTTATATTTAGTACAATGTATCTGCACATCAGTTACTGAGTTTACACATTTTTTTCACATGCTCGAAATTTACCATGAGACATACGTTTTTTCATGTTTTACAAGCGCGCGCCCGCTGACGTCATTGCAAACTGCTTTCGGTTGTTCTTATTTGCTCCCATCTGTTATTGTAAACTTCGATATTTTTTAAAAATATTTTCATAAATGAAATATTGCTATGGACAAAATTATCTCTAATTTTTATTTATGATATATATATAACCTTTAAAAAGACTGCAAATGTAGTGCACATACTCGTACTTGCGCCCCTTATTAATATTCAAGAATGGAAATATATTTTAAAGCTTTTGTGATCTACCGTCGAATAGATCATGGTTTCTCGTTTAGATGCGTATTTATTTAATCTCTCAAGCCTCCGGCCACAAAAGGACTTTTTAAAATTTTCTTTTCTAAATGCCAGTAATCTTACAATCAATTCATTAAAAATGTTAATAATACTATAAAATGTATTTGCCAAAAGAAAAATTATCTAACTTAAAAAATCTTTATTATAGAAAATGCTAGCAAGTGTTGCGCGTGTTACTTTCCTTTACGTGAAACATCGAGAACAAGTTGTTATTTGAAAGTTCTATTATTATTCACTACCTTCTGCCTATTTAATTTTTCTCAGGCAGTTCCTTTCATTACAACTAGAACTATCACAAAAGGTGATTTATACTCCCACATGGGTGCTTGATTCTGGAACTGGAAAGCTTAGTATCAATGGCATAAATTGACATAAGAAACATGGAAATATTTATATATTTTATATTTAACAATATTGTATATAGAGAAAACAATTACCGGTAGACCATTGAGCTGTATATTTTCTAGTAGAACTAGCTTAAGTGTAAGCGAACAGTGACCTTGACCCAACTGGCAAAATTTTCAATCCCAAGCGTCGTCTTCATAGAAGCTACCTTTACAGCAAATTTCATCAAAATATCTCATTCCTAATTCAAGTTATTGAGCAGAAACCAATTATTTTTGTTATTTTTAGTAACAGTGACATTGACCTTGGCCCATCCAGCCCTAATATCAAACTTGACCTGTATCCTGTGATGTTACACCTGTGTACCGAAAATTGTTTAAACTGTCAAGATTTCATGAGTTATCATCCGGAAACCATTTTTCAACCGTTTAATTATATTTAGCAACAGTGACCTTGACTTTGGCCCCACCAGCCCCAATATCAAAGTTGACCTGTATGTTATGATGTTACACCTGTGTACAAAAAATTGTTTTAATCTGTCAAGCCATTCGATCATGAATTATTGTCCGGAAACCGTTTTTCTATTTTTAGTAACGGTGACTTTGACCTTGGCCCCACCAGCCCCAATATCGAACGTGACCTGTGTCTTATGATGTTACACCTGTGTACCAAACCAATTTTTTTTTAAACTCTGTCCATGCGTAATCATCCAAAAACCGTTTTTTCTATTTTTAGTAACAGTGACCTTGACCCCACAAGCCCCAATATCGAACTTGACCTTTATTTTGTGATGTTACAACTGTGTACCAAATTTTTTTTTAATCTGTCTAGCCTTTCATGAGTTATAGTCTGGAAACCGTTTTTCTATTTTTAGTAACAGTGACCTTGTTATGATGTTACACATGTGTGCCAAAAATTGTTTAAATCTGTCAAGTCTTTCATGAATTATCGTCCTGAAACCGTTTTTCTTTTTTAGTAACAGTGACCTTGACCTTGGCCCCACCAGCCCCAATATCGAACTTGACCTGTATCTTTTGATGTTACAGCTGTGTACCTAAAAATGTTCGGAAACCATGACGGACCGACCGACCGACAAGCTCACTCCTATATACTCCCTCAAACTTTGTTTGTGGGGGTATAATTACACTTATAAGGGTTACCTAAGATTTTTTTTCTAATGAACCTTTCTGATAATGGCTAAAGCGTGCCTATAGTTCTTTACAACTGTGTTAAAACATTAATAAACTAAAAAGATTGACTATGAAACACAAACCTTTGTTGGAAAAACAAGATGCTGTCAACCTTAACGAAATTTGTATACAGTTTAAGGGCGTTGGAAGCGATCTGACTATGAGGCAACGGGCGAGGGCCACCGAGGGTATGTCCCCTTGCAATAACTGAAAAATGTTTTGATTTTGTCTTTCATTATGTTGCCATTTTCGTGATTCTTAGCTATTTTGTCTACGGCGTATGTAATTAACAAAACTACTCATACCGATTTGATCTTTAAATGTTATTTTCTCAAAGTTTGTAATGTTATTTTCTCATTTTGTTTTCTTTAGAAAGGTTAATATTGGTTCAAGATTCCTTTTTTTTAAGACCAATCTTTATTTATTGATTGATTCATTTGTCTGTTTGTTTGTTTGCTGATTGATTGTTTCATTGATGAATTGGTTAATAAGGTTAATACTGGTTCGAGTTTCTGTTTTATAAGATCAATTCACATTTATTTATTCATTGGAAGATGGTGCATTATAGAAAAGGCGAGGCACCCTCTTGTGCCTATTCATGCCTTGTGCGATTTGTATAGAGCATCGGTACATATGACCACGATTTGTGGTTTCCTCAGAAAGATTGGCAAGTGTTTTTTTAAGGAGCATGGTATCTTACCTGTAAACCTGGAGTACAAATGTATAACAAAAAGACCACGTTTTCGTTGCCTACCCAGCCACACTTTTTGACGCCTTTGATACAAATGGTCATGTTTAGAGTAAAATCTATTAAGTTCTTACTGATAATTAGAAATGCCATTTTAATTATTTGAAAATATAAAATTTTTTTATATTACCGTTTTTTTAACCAAATTATTATACCTTCATTTTGTTGTATTTAGCTTAGAAAACTAACCTTAAATGTTCGATAGACCTTACTGCAATGGAAGTAAGTTTTCACATTAATGGTTTAGCCATAGGCCTTTAACATGTTTTACCTTGTGATTTAAATCATTTCAGTAGTTATTCATGTGTAATATATGATATCTAGATTTTAAAAGACCCAGGTGAAATTAAAGGTGTGCTTATCTTAAAAAGTGCGTCTCTATTATAAAAACAACAACAAATACAATATTTTATCTGTTTGTCATACTCATACTCTGATCCCTGAGGAACACCAGAGAAGACAGGTATAGATTCAGAGGAAGACTCATTTACAACGACTGACTGGTGACGATCATCGAGAAAACCCTTAATCCATTTTAGAGAAGAACCTCTGATGTCATAGCCATGAAGTTTAAAGAGAAGTTTTTCATAGCTAACTTTGTCAAAAGCCTTGCTGAAGTCCAGCAAAATAAGGTCAGCCTGTTTCTTCAAATTAAGAGATTTAAGCAGATCGTCAACAAGCATCAGGCGCTGAGACTCGCAAGAACGCTTTTCTCTAAACCCATGTTGAAGCTCATAGAATAGGTCAAGATCTGTAAGGTGTTTGGAGATAGATGAAGCAACAATATGCTCTAAGGTTTTATAGGATACAGGTTAAAGATATTAGTCTTTAGTTTGCTGGGTTTGAGCGGTCACCCTTTTGTAGACAGGTGCCACATTGGCATTTTTCAAGACAGATGGTAAGATTCCAGAGTCTAAGGACTTTTGGAATAAGTGCTGGATAATGGGAGATATTGGAGCCGAGAGATTTTTAAGTATTATAAGTTTTATTTGATCAGGACCTGCTGCTTGGTGAGGATTAAGGTTAGAGAGAAGCTTTTCAATGTCTCTGGCATTTACTTGGATGTCTGCCATTGTATTTGGGAGTTCATTTATGCTGTCTTGGTTTTCATTGATTTTCATCTGACAGAGGGACCTTAGTCTGTTCGGAGACTTTGGGCTAAATACCGACTGAAATTGTTCATTGAGGATGTTGGCTTTTGCAGTGTCATCTTGGTAAATAGAGTTAGATTTACGAAGTAGGGCAAAAGAACCCGAGTCTTGTTCGGAGACTTTGGGCTAAATATCGATTGAGGATGTTGGCTTTTGCAGTGTCATCTTGGTAAATAGAGTTAGATTTACGAAGTGGGGCAACAGAATCCGAGTCTTGTTTGCTATGCCTGAGAAGGGTAAAAAGCTTTTTAGTGTTTAGTTTAGAGTTTGGGTCATCAGAGTTTATATTTAGAATGTCTTCAAGATAAGGTTTGTAAGCCAGGTTGATTTGTTTTCTAACTAAGTGTTTCATACTCTGATATTTGTTTCGGTCTGAGGTATTTCCTGATTTACGATATTTTTGGAAGACTCTGTTTCTTTTTCTGTAGTGTCTTTTAAGGCTTTGATTTATCCAAGGAAGATGATTTCTAGTACTTGAGATTTTAGAGGGAATGAATTGATTTCACAGAGAGGAAAGAGTGGAGTGAAAATTCTCCCAAAGTTGTTTAAAACTGAACGATGAGTAGTTACCCTTTTCAAGCATTTCTTGATGGTACGAAGCAAGTACTTTATTCATCCCATCCCAGTCTACTTTTTTATACAGAGGTATGTTGCGGGATTTTTGATACAAGATTTTTGCGGAGGTGTTGACTTGAACTTGTACCACATCATGATCACTAATCCCAGGGAGAATGCTAACTCTTTGAATGAGTGTTGGGTTTGTGGTAAGGAAAGGATCAAGAATGTTTGATTCCCGATTTGGTAAGTGTACAGTTTGGGTTAGGTTAGATTCATTTAGTGTTTCTATAATTTCTTTAGAGTATGAGGGATGTCTGCAGTCTGGTGAGGGGCACATATTTGCCCAGTCCATCTTTGGTAGGTTGAAGTCCCTGGCAATCCAAAGGTTACAGTTTAATTTTCTGGCTTTATTTAGAGATTTTGCAAATTCGGCCGAGCTGTGATGGTCAAGCTCATGAGGTTCATAATAAGCCCCAGTAAGAAGAGATTTACTACCGAATAGATTTATCTTAACCCATAGATCCTCACAATCAGATTGGATGTCATTGGCTTCCTGGGCCACAATATTATTTCTAACTGCAATGAAGACACCACCCACTTTATTTGATCCGGTCTCTGTGAAATGAGTTATAGCTTAAGTCAGGATTGAAAACTTCATTGTCATGATGTCTGGGTTTGACCCAGGATTCTGTTCCTTTAACTATGTCAGGCTTTGTAGATTGAACCAGATTTTCATACTGAAATTTTTTATGAACTAAGGATCTACAATTTACAACAAGAGCTTTAAGTGATCTTTTAATTTTGTTTGACTATGTTTTGGGCTTTGTGCATGGCTGAGTGGTTTTATGAGCTATTGGAGCATGGTGTTTAGGTTTTGGGGTCGATGTCTGCACTTGCAAGAAAGAGAGATTGCTTGCCTCCGATGTGTTGAGTGGATCGTACGGGTTTGATGTCTCTTAGGAGTCTAGACTGCGATAAAAGGATGTTGTAATGTTTATGTTTTCGCAAGCCAAGCATTTCCAGGCACCCACACCACTTGAGCACTCCCCAAGTCGGTCATAAATGGAGTCATTTATATTCTGACAATCTGCGTGATACCAGATAAAACAGCTCTCACACTCAACACCTTTACATGACCAGGTGACTGGTTTATCACAGCTACCACAGGGAAAGATTGTGGAGTTACCATCAAGATATACGTTTGGATGGGTCCAGGATTGAGTTCTACATCCAGTGAAAGTGCCAAGAGAAGGGTTGGATTTCAATTAATATAAATGAATAATCACTAAGTATATTCATGATTCAGTTTAATTTTGAAACTCTTTTATTCAGGTACTGTGTACAAACCTATTACACTGTTTATCTTTGAAGTTATTGAAAGGTGACAAACATAATTTTATCTCTTAAAATCTTCCATAGCAATTCTTATTACAGTTTGATTTACAAACCAAGTATCTTCAACTTCTATTTAAAAAAAGATAAGACTCTTTAGATGCATTTCAGAAAATACAATGTACATTTTCACCTGCATGATGGAACATAAGTCTAGATATATCACAAAAGTGTATATTTACCACATAGATTCGTTGAAAGCGAAGACAATTGTGTCAGTTTTAACGGCAGTAAGAACATGAGCACGTTGCAAACGTATGCTGTATCATGTAATTACGACGTGATCCTCGTAGTCGGACCTGTTTGCGCATGTGTTGAAAACAAACATGGCGGCAAAACAAACCCAGAGAATAGCCCGAAACAATAACAACCTACTGTGAATTGAAGAAACTTTATTTTATTCTTTAAAATTCCAGTTTTCTGAAGAAATTTTGATGGCGCAATGTAAGTGTGAAAATGATTTGATTAACATCTCACTTTGCATTTTGTTTCTACATTTAACCAAAATTCATGCTAAAACATGTCTAGCCTGGCCCAGTAAAGGCAGTATAAGAAATGATGATATTGTACATGTTTACATAGCATTGTACCGATAGAAATAGTTGATATTCAGGATTGCAGAAAGAAATGGTAAAAGGTGAAATCTTTCGTCAGATGCTTTGAAATGAAGTTGTAACTCTGAAAAATCTACTAAGCTCGAGTGACTAAACCCTTAAGTTAAAATACAGTACACTCTACCAAGTAACCATAAAAGTAGGCAGACTGACAAAGGAGTGGAAGCAAGCAAGGATCCAGAACAAATTTACCAGCCTGACAAGTAAGATCACAAGTACCCAGTCAAAAGTAGAATGTAACTGAGCTGTTCACAATTAGCTCTCTTAGTAAGTTTCTCAGATTTACCGACAAATCGGTAACATGACAAATCGGTAACATGATTTTATATAGTAAAAAAAAGGAGAAATCGGTAACAATAGAAATATTGTATGTACCCAGAAAGGTGATAAAGTAGGTGTGAAAAGGCATGCCGGGGTACTCTGCTCGTCATAGAAACGGCTATGTGTTAAAATATATAAAACTTTTACAATATACCGCAACACATAAGGTTTCAATACTCAATAGTTCAATAACTAACATCTGTTCATACCTACTCTATCACTATCTCAACTGTAAACAATTACCAACAATATTTCTATTGTTATCGATTTCTCCGTTTTTTACTATATAAAATCATGTTACCGATTTGTCGTGTTACAGTTTTGTTCAGTTACCGTTTCTCACAAGCCATTTAAAGAGATTTAAAGTCTGGCTGTGCAGCGAAATACAAATTTAAAGTTTACCCAGCCGACCAAAATATGAGAAATTTGAATTTATATGAATTGTCATTACTCTCTGAAAGAAGTGCTGGCATTAATTTCAGATAACTGTCAAATTGCTTATCTAAATATATCTTTAGTTAACTAAATCTTGAGTTGTTCTGTCACCTTAACAATGAGATTTGTTAAGATGTGGTATAACATTTCAGTGTGGCAGCATCCGTATGTGAATGTGTTCAAGCATTTTAATGTTTCATCATGGAAGAAAGCCACAAAAGAAGGCGAAGTTACTTCATTTATGGTATGATTTCTTAAAAGCCGATATTTACATTAATTATGATTCACAGATATTTGCCCCGCTATTTGATTTAATAATGTGATCTAGCTCCTTGGTTACTTTTTGATCGTCTGTTTTTTTTTTTCGAAGCACTGCTGTGCTCTTGTTGTATAGCTTGTTGTAGATATTAGTCGATAGATAGAGAGTGCCCAACAATTATTTAGGATACTCTGTGTCAGTTTGTTCATGTGCACATTAGTCCCTCATTATTTTGTTGGCATTGACAGCTGCCCCTTTATCACAGAAATGAAAATTTATGTAGATATTAATTTTGAGATGTGATATTCATAATAAATCAGCATTGATGTCAAACACCTGTCTTAAAGGTAGTCCAAGTAATTGTACATGAGTCGAGATGTTTTTTTGTGGATGGGTCAGTATCTCTCCTCTGAAAACTCCACAGAAAACTGTGTTATAGCGAGATTCTGGGCCAAAACAAAAACATCTCAGAATATGCTCAAGACGTCACTTGAATTATTTAGACTGTCTCAAAGGCAGAATGTGTCTGCCTGGTACATGTATGCTTTATAATTAGAAAACACAATGATTTTTTATACTGCAGGACAAGGCAGTGAAGTCAACAGTGTTCAGGATAACTGGTTCCATTCCTGCAGGCAACTATATCCAGTTACCGAAGACAAGCTCTCAGTCCCTTGGTCTAACTGGAAGATACATGTATCTTCTTATCAAGCCAGTCCCTACTAAGTATTTTGTGGTACACATTGATGTGGCGACCCAGGATAACCTTGTAGTGAGAATATCATTCTCTAACTTGTTCAAGGAGTTCAAATCAACATCTACATGGTTACAATTTCCATTTGTCTGTAAAGCAACTAGAGGAACTGTGCATGCTGTAACTGCTCTGACTGGCAAAGGTGAGAAAATCAATGCTTAGAAATATATGACAAGCTTTGAATAAGTTAGTAGGTATTGAAAAGAATCTCTATGTTAAACTTTTTAATCTTCATTACACAAGTGCCAAGTATATATTCTTTTAGTTTGTTTGTAATTACTTTCTTAGATTTCAAGTTTCAAACTTGGAAAATAGTTTTTAATGAAAATTTAAGATCAGTAGTTTTTGAAGTAGAAAATATTGCCGGTACTCTACTTGCTGTAAAGCACATAATTGATAATCTGAACACAAATCGACGGGAATCGACAACATTTGTCCGAAAATGATAAAATAATGTGGCGATTATATAACAAAGCCTATTTCAGTGATAATCAACAACTGCATCTCTAAAGGAGTATTTCCCGACTCCTTGAAAATAGCTACTGTATTGCCAGTTTTCAAAAATGGCGAATAATTACAGGCCAATTTCTATATAACCTACTTCATGTAAAATTTTTGAGAGACAAATTGTGACCCAACTACAACAGTATTTCCAGACAAACAATGTATTGCATGAAACACGATTAGGATTTAGGAAGCATTATTTCTGCCAAACAGCCCGTACATGCTTAATAGACACTTGGATAAAAGATATAGACAGTGGCAAATTTGTTGGTACTGTGTTTCTAGATCTTCGAAAAGCATTTGATTTGGTAGATCTCAAGATATTATTACATAAACTTAAACTATATCATTTCTCAGATATCTTGGTTAGATTATTAACATCAAATTTATCAAACAAACACTAAGTCGTAAAGGTTGGCAACAATACTTCTAAGCTCCTACCTATAAACCCTGGAGTTCCTCAAGGCTCAGTATCAGATCCCTTACATTTTCTTTTATACATAAATGACTTGCCATTAAATGTTAATGATAGCAATAACCTTCACTTATATGCAGATGACTCAACTCTCTATAAGTCAGATTATGACATGGTTGTTATTAATGAAAATCTCCAAAAAGGACTAAACAGTATTTTGTCATGGTGCCATTTAAATAATATGTCTCTCCACACTACCAAAAAAACAACAACATGTTATTAGGCAGCAAGCACCAACTAAAAAATAGCTCTGAACTGCTCCTTAATATAATGGTATAAAGATTGAAAATGTTTCTGACCACAAACTCTTAGGTGTTTACATTGATAGGATATTAAACTGGAAAATGCAAGTAAACAAAGTTTGCGAAAAATTAAACCGCAAACTGTATCTTTTAAGGAAAGTCATAGATTATTTATCATTTTAAATGCAACAAATGTTTTACAATACTTTTATTATGTCAACATTTCACTAATGCTGTGCTATTTGGGGAAAAAAACACAGTCTACAATAAGTAAGATAACGAAAGTTTCAGAAACGAGCTGCGAGAATTATATTGCAGAAAATGATAAAGATGCCATCCAAAGATCTGTTTAGTGATCTTGTAATATCAAAATTCAAGACAAACTATTAAAAAGACTCATTTACGTACTATAGTGCTAAAATTTGGAATGATGTTCCTACCTCTATTCATTTGGCTCCAACTCTTAGCTCATTTAAATAAAGATACAAGCATCATTTATTGCAGTCAACAATATTAGATGACAAATAAGATGTTTGATATTACCATGTTCATGTACATGTATATTTGCATGAATGATATGTTTAACTGATATATCATGAATGTGCACTACTAAATTATTACATTTTGCTTATAGCAATCCAGCACATCCTCCAATAAGTATTTGTCACCCATTGTGCATCTAAATATCATAATTTCTGTTGACCTTTGACTTTTTGGCTTAGTATACCTAACCTAGCGTAATAATAATGAGTTCTCAGAACCTATAAATTACCACACAATGGTTCTTTATGACTTATAGGGTGATTAATTTCTAACTGATAAACTTTCAGTTTCTCTCCACTTTGCTGTACATATTGGAGAAAGGTCAATTGATAATTGATATTACATCATAAATATAATCTTGAGTGTCTGTTGATGTGTATGGTGTACGTGTGAAGCTTAAATGCATAATTAACATGTATTATATTCTGTGTTTATTCTATTGTTTAAGAAGGTCATATTGTAAATAAGGTCTGTATATGTTTCATGTATAGCCTTAGTATGTCACCTTCTATAAAGATGTTATTATTATTTCTTAAGTGGCATTTAATATAGCACTTAAAGACATATAAAGTTGAACCTAAAATGTGTAAATTTAATTTCTGTTTTGTTAAGTTATTGTCGGAATTCAGTTTGAGTTATCAAAAACAGAACTTTTTTGAAGACAAGAAATAAAGGGTTGATTCAGAGAATATCTTTACAAAGCATTGAGATTTATCTGCCCTAATTCTACAATGCTGGTAACAAAATAAGCCAAAATCATGTAGTGCTAAGAATCCTCTCTGCTTGTAATGTAGTTTACTGTTTGACCATTTACTACATCTTTGATGTATTTTTGTGATCAGAGAGCAGTGGCCCCGCCCCTCTGTCTACAAGATGGACTATCCTGTGTCTGGACTTCCAGTACATTCTCTCCATGTACCTAAACAGAAAGTACTCATACATCAAGGGGGTTCGCTTGTGTGCTAACATGCTTGTGAAAAACATCTTTACTAGTGATATACTATATGAACCAGGTACAGTTTATATTATATTTATTTTCTGAATATTTTTCTTTAAGTTTTAGTAAAATTGCTGTAAAAAGTTTAGTTAGCACTCTTCTGCCAAAAAAAAAAGAACTTGTTGCATGAGAATAGGTTTGCATTCACCTGAAAGTCATTAAAGTTCATGCTTATTCTTCTATCTTTTTGTAGTCACTTCAATTTTTTAAAAATTTTATGTCTTAAATGATGTTTGTCAGGGCGTACCATGTATTAATTAAACTGTTCCTGTGTACTATTATTTCTTGGTGAGTTGTATTTGGTTTTCTATAGTTAAGGAAAGACTGTGTATATATTTATATATAAAATTTTGCTCTTATTTACAGGTTTAACAGTAGAGCAGGTGAAAAGATCAGGTGGTTTATCAGGTGTGTCGCCTCTACCACGTGAGTTAGATTATCCTGTGATGAAAGGGGACAGGTGGCATGACCTGTATGATATGATAAAATTTCCCGCTGAGGCCAGCAACAAACCTCATGACACTATACAATCAACTACTTCAGAGCCTAGCACAAAAGGTAAAATTTTAAATACTTGAAGATTGAAAGTATAAAGTAACTCTTTCACTTAAGTAGGAAACAGTTTCCCATTATCAAGCATTTATAATATATATATTGAAGCTAGCTAACAGTGAAATTCCTTTGCACAAAAATAACATTCCTGAAAACAAAATAAAAGAAATAAAAATTCATAATTTTTACAAAAATAAACTCCCTGAAACCTAAATTTGTTCAGGCTATTCATGATAATAATGGGGTGTTCTACAGGAATAAACAGAGGGTTTTTTTGTTGCTGTGTTGTGATATGTGGTCTTTAATATGCCTTGTTAATCATATCATTGTAACTTGATTAGGGGCAAGTGGTATCACATTAGTGTTGAAAGTTTGCTTGTGGTATCACATTAGTGTTGAAAGTTTGCTTGTGGTATCACATTAGTGTTGAAAGTTTGCTTGTGGTATCACATTAGTGTTGAAAGTTTGCTTGTGGTATCACATTAGTGTTGAAAGTTTGCTTGTGGTATCACATTAGTGTTGAAAGTTTGCTTGTGGTTTCACATTAGTGTTGAAAGTTTGCTTATGGTTTCACATTAGTGTTGAAAGTTTGCTTGTGGTTTCACATTAGTGTTGAAAGTTTGCTTATTGTTTCAGACTTAGATGATTTGAAGGGATTTTTTTTACTGTCATAAGAATATGTACATAAAAGCCCTTTTAAACATAAAATATTCTTTCATGATTGATTACTTTTCTAGCTGTGAGACCTATGTCAACAGGACCAAAGCGCATTGAATCAAAGAAAGTAGATGTGAGCAAGTGTGTCTCAGACAGGGTATCTATGATACACAATATAACCAAAGATACAAACAAGGTAGGCATGTGCTTGCCCAGTCTGTCTTAGCTTTTACAGTTTTCTATCTGTAAATTTGAACATTCTGTTATCCCCTTCAACAGATTTTAGTATTTAAAGAGTCGA
Source organism: Cyclina sinensis (assembly GCA_012932295.1). Taxonomy (NCBI): domain Eukaryota; kingdom Metazoa; phylum Mollusca; class Bivalvia; order Venerida; family Veneridae; genus Cyclina; species Cyclina sinensis. Next base: position 63,154,804 of record JAAONU010000001.1, on the reverse strand, counting down.
AAGTTGTGATGAAATTTTGGTTAGAAGAAATATGCCTATATTGGGTAATTAAATTATAACTGTTCATTGTGATAAGTTGTTGAATACTGTGAATATAATGGTTTCATGTATGTTATGGTTTCATGCACAGGTGTCACATTCTCTTTTATTTCTTTATATTCAGTCGCACCGTCATCGACCAGTGACTTCAGAGTTGCCAGCTGTTGGTATAGATGATATAGAGGTGGAGAAGGACAGGGAAGGGGAGATACATGTGTTTGCTCATCCAGACAGCAGTGTGGTCCTACATCAAGATGATAAATACACAGGGGAGGTGAGCAGCTGTTCTTGTCGTTTACAGTATCATACTGATTTGATTAGGAAACAAAGTATGTGATGCAGGTAATCATTGACTGCTGCTTGTCAACATGCAGTTATAGCCTGAAGACTTGTATATTTACCTGACGGACTTAGGCTGAATGGGCATTATATGCTCAAGGGGTCACTCACTATTATTTAAAGTAGATTTTTGGGTTTCTGCTCAATATCTTAAGTTTTACTTTGCCTTTTGTGACCAAACTTGGTCAGATGTTATCTTATATCAGTACTGTCCTGGGGATTGCTTTTGGGGTCACTATGATTGTAATCCTTTGTTCCTTGTGCCACATGTTTTAAAAGGGGCATATGTGTCCTATGGACACATTGTTTATCCAGATATAACATTAAACATGTTTAAAAGCATATTTGTTTACAATTTCAAATATGGTGAGATATAGTCAGTGTATATTTATGAAATAAAACAAATAACAGATACCCTTGAATAAAAGTAATATCAGACTTTGGGTTTGCAGTTGTTGGCAGGGCTATTAAAAATAATGTCAAGTTTCATGGTGACCAATTATGCAAAATGGCACTAAATGGTGTATAAGGCATTGCAAACACTTCTATTTTTGTTGTTGTGATAGTGACACAGGTATTAATTTTTATTCAGTGCTGTCTTGACAAACATAATTCCAGACTTGGGGTCAATCACTTTGGAATGTAATTCATTACATTACAATTACTCACTAATGTTTTGCATTATATTACAATTATTATTACTCAATAACTGCAACTTAAATGAATTACATTACAATTACTTTACAAAAGTAATTCATTATGTTACAATTACATGCACTTAAAACCTTTTTGATATTTATTTCTAGAATGTTATAAATTATCATACCATGCATAAAAATATGTTAAAACATCATGCCATGCATAAAAATAGTAACAACTAATAAAAGCTGATATGTTTCATCATTTAGTCATTGAGACAGTCAGAGTACTTCCTATATTTCACTGTTACACTTTAGTGTTTTCAAGTTTTTGTCACTTAGGGAGCATCTTTCTGGTCGAAATATTTTGCCAGCAATGCTAAACAAGTACTTAACTGGTGCTCAATATGTTTATATTTAAAACTGCTCAGCCAAAATGAGAATTAAACAGCACTACACCAACATGTAACAAAATGTAATGAAAAAGTAATGCTAAAGTAATTGCCATTACAGGCAATTTTTTAAATGTAATACATTATATCACATTTATGTAATACAAAAAATGAGCCCATTACACATTACTTCTCATTACATGACAAAATGTAATATATTACAGGTGCATTACTATCACAATTACAATTACCCCAGATCTGCTAATTATGCAACTAATCAGATTTGTACTGTGATAGACCCACTGCTTGTATTGTCAGAAGAGTGTCCTTATACAGTCAACACACTTCATTATAGGATAGATTTCAAACTAGTAGATGCTGAGTATTTTATGGGGATATTGTCTTCAGTAACAGGTCTAGGTGTTTAGTGTGTACCAATGACAATTGTTTTGTTTTCAGAGCCTGGTAGCTAGAATTGATAAACCAACAGATATTCTCCCAGTGAAGAAACCATCTTACAAGGTAGGAATCGGTTTCTGTACCAATGACAATTGTTTTGTTTTCAGAGCCTGGTAGCTAGAATTGATAAACCAACAGATATTCTCCCAGTGAAGAAACCATCTTACAAGGTAGGAATCGGTTTCTGTCAGTAAAGGTTCACCTACAGATAAGGTTACAGTTTGTCATAAATCTGTGAAACATTGCAAAATCTCATGCAGTAGATAAAAAGGCCAAATCAAATAGAGTTTTTACTTCATTTGTTCTGTAATGTTTTCTTTCATGGCCATGTTTCTGTGGAACCTATCATTTTTGATCATGTGATTCCTAGACCTGAAACTGTTCACAAAAGATAAAGTGTGGTACAGTACACCATAATGTTACTGTCAAAGCAGAACTAGCCAGAAACAACCAGCAACAACCTTGAACAATTGCAAATAATTTTCAAAACCTAAAAAATCTAAAGTTTAAAGAATTTTACAATAACAAAATCTTGCTTATTTTAAAAGTTAACTAAGTTCTTTTATTAATAATTTAAATAAATTTTCTTACTTCCTTTTATCAAGTACACAGTTATAAAGTCCAGATGTTTAACACTGCATGTATAACTTCAAAATAATCCCACAAGTTTAAGTTAGAGAGTATGTTCTTAAATAAGAAAGCTATAAGGAGTGTAAGTACTTAGTTATTTTAGTTCCCACAGTTATTTTTAATCGCAACTCCCAGTTCCCTGTGTTATAAACTTCCTTTAATTTATAATCTGTCATTTATTATTCACCCAACCCCGATTAATGATTCTGGCTTAAATATATAACTCTACTGAAACTTCAGAATGAACAATGAATAATATAGAATTTTCTAGAACATCCTTAAACAACAAAACAAACTTAATGTAAACCTTGTTACAGAACAGTCTGGAAAGTTCCCTTACTGTCAAGGTCAGCAAACACGTAAACAACCCAACAATCAATATGTACATGTACATAACAATAATAAATTTGATGGAGAACCTGGATCATTAAGGTACAGAGGTTATGGATTGGTTCACCAGACCTTAGTCCCATAGAACACATCTGGGAATAACTTTACAGCCATATTAACCAAGGGGGCACAAAACCCAAGAACCTCATTCAAACCATCATACTGGAGTGGGAGGCACTCCCACACACAATTTTGAACAGAAGCAGGAGATGTCATGAGTGCTTAAAGATGAGGGGGCCCTATGCACTTTTTATGTGAAACCATTAAATTCTGTCAATTTTCCTGTGTTTTGAAGACATCTGAACTTTAGAGAAGAAAATATTGCCATGATTCTAGATATCATAAAATTTGTGGATTTAAGCAGAAATTGCTGAAGAAATTTTATCAAAATATTATGTTTCTAGTTTGAATTGGATGTTATTAAAACATGCTAATTTTATTATGCCCCCCATCGAAGATGGAGGTGCATATAGTTTTGCAAATGTCGGTTGGTTGGTAGACACTTTCATTTCTGATCAATATCTAGAGAACTCTTGAACCCACCTTCCTCAAACTTGGTTTGTAGGTTGGGCATGACTAGTAGATGACCCCAATAGAATGCTTGGGCCCAGGTTCATCAAACTTGGCATATAGGTTGACCATGACCTTGACTTGAAATTGAGCCCTTTTGTTTTTCAGGTCACCTGGTCAAAGGTTTCCTTGAATAGCAAAATGGTTTCTGATCAGTAACTATAGCTTTGTCCCAGCTCCTCAGAACTTCATGGCTGCCTCTAGAGATAAGGCGCTAAGGGGGCATACATGTTTTACAGACATCTCTTGTTAGTGTTTTTCTTGTGCAACACTACAAAAAAGGTGAAAACATGCAAGTGATCCCTTAATTATTTTTAGCGTGTATACTGTTTGTATGTGAAGTGACAGTTTGTTTGTTTTGCAGATTCTTGAACCAGATCCTATCTTACGTTTAAAAAGGATCATAGGATATGGTGGGAGCACTTACAGAGATGTAAGTCCATTTTCTGTTTCAGTTATCTTTCACCTTTTTTACGGCTGTCCTTTGTTTATCGAAATGTTTTTGCTAGGTCCCACAGGAGGACTTCGGTCAGATTGGACTTCAAAAACCGTAACTATTCTTACAGACAAGAACAGGTATCACCATGTGGTGGTCTTGTTTAGTTCTTTTGTGTTATATAAATTTTATAGCATAAAATGTGTGGTTTATTGCATTGATTAATTCCAGAAAGATTACTTCAGTTTCTTTAATTCAGTTAGGTGGGAGAGAAGGAAAGGACTGTTATGACAGTTAAAATCTACTTCTCCTACATATAACACAAGGATTAGAAGCCATGTACATCTTCCTATATCTTGGCCAGAAGTAACTTTTTTTTTTTTCAAAAAAAGTAAACTTTGTATAGTAAATGCTTTTCTATTTCAGGCTCTGTGGACAGAAGATGGACATTGCTTGGTGTACCCTTGTCATGCACTTGTTGTAGCCATGAAAATATCAAATGGACATCAGAGGTTCTTTATTGGTCATACAGACAAGGTAATTTTATAATTATCTTCTTGAAATCAGAATATACCTTGTTTAAGATTGTTTTTGGTTGTAAAAACAGCTTTATGGAATATAGATGGGAGAAGGTGTTACTTTATTGCAGATTAATTTTGAATGTATTGTAGAAAGACACTGCATGCAGGTAGAAACTTGAATGTGACATTGTAAAACTATGATATTTCATTCATATGTGACATTGTAAAACTATGATATTTCATTCATATGTGACATTGTAAAACTATGATATATAATTCAAATGTGACATTGTAAAACTATGATATTTCATTTAGATATCTAGGCTAATGTATTGTAGATAATCTCTGTACTGTATACATATTTCATTCCCAGGTTTCAGCCATTGCTATGACTGGTAACTCCGAGTTGTTAGCCAGTGGTCAGACAGGTCAGCTGAGTGTTGTGAGAATATGGAGAACATTGACTGGAGAGTGTCTGGCACTGTGTAAAACACATGCACATTCATTGTCTTGTCTAAGGTAGGCCTTTCTGTAATAAGATTTTCTGCCTGAATTCTGAAGGCCCTATCTACATTCAGTAAAGTAGAATTAATCGGAGAGAAGATTACGAGAGGTTTCTCGACAAGGGCACCTGAAACCATATTTATGCACTCTATCAAACAGTTTATGGGTTATAGAAATCACTAATGAAAATTAATGACTCTTTTAATCTCAGAACTGTCTCAGAAAAAGACAGTCAAAAATGAAAGAACTTGTATGGTGATTTAACTAAATAGTTCATCTTTGACATTACAGTTAGAAAGCAAATTCAGGAAAAAAAAGAAATTTTAGTATCAAACAGACAACTTTAATGAAGATTCTTGTATTATATAATATTCAGTGATTGGAAGGAGTATATGATTTTACCCTGTAGTTTTGTATCATTCATGCAGTTTACTGATGCTCCATTTATTAATGTTTCAGTTTTTCTCATAAAGGCAATATTTTGTGTGGAGTAGGGAAAGACAACCATGGAAAAAATGTAAGCTATCATGTGATATTTTATTTTTTAAAGGTAGCCTGAATTTTTAATGCTAGTCAAATTTTAAGTGTTATTGTATTTGTGGGAAGTAAATAGACTAAAACTTTATATATCATTTTTTACTTTTAATTTAGCCATTTTTTTTAGTGCATATATTAGACATAGATATTTTTACTTGAAATTCATATTACATGTAGTATTATTAGGATGGAATACATTATTTTGACTACATGTACTTTGTGAACATGTAGATGGTAGATTTTTGTGTACATGAAGTTGTCTCTATTTTGTGTACATGTAGTTACATAAATTTGTGTGTATTTCGTGAACATGTAGATGGTTGTGATCTGGAACACAAGCAAAGTCAGCAAGACAAGGGAGGTAACTGTAATGGCCAAGGCTCACACCGATGTAGATATTACTAGAATGAGAGTGGCTGCCTTTGATGATACAAGGTAACAGATTATAGACTCATGGTTCTTACCACCTAAGCATTGCTTGTTTATAGTATAACACAATCTTATTTTACATATACATTTGTATCTTATTTCTATTATTGTTGTATCTTCTTTACATGTGTGAGTTAGTATTGTTATATAACACAATACAGAATTATTGGTTCAGTTGTGGTGTATCACACTGAATAAAAACTCAAACTATTTCCTTGTATTATGATGGAGAATTGTCCATTGTGAGAAATGTCAAGTAAGGTAATAGGTACAAGTACATGTTTTTGTTATTCCAGAATGGTTTCCTGTGGAAGAGATAATATTAGATTATGGCGGGTGAAGGAAGGATCATTAAGATCAGCACCAGTCAATCTCGGGGAGTACCACAGTATGGAGTTTACAGATGTTTGTTTTGAAGCAGGCTACCACACTAACAAGGATCCTGCAGATAGGCTTGTGTGAGTGACATTTATTTTATGTTATTAAAAGCTTTAAGAAGATAAAATAACATTTTCCATTTTTTTCTCAGACTTAAAGAGCATCATCAACAAATCTTGATAAATTTCAACTCTGTAAATGAAAAGATTTTTATGAATTTTCTTATGAATATATTCCAAACATTTTTCATTACAGATAAATCTGTTTAGAGATAGAGTAACAGCCATTTGTTATGTTTGTCAGGTGAGTGACAATTTGAAAGACAGTAATTGTATATATGTATGTTGTGTTTCTTGTTACAGATATGCCTGTAGCAGATCTGGCCATATATTTGAAATTGACATTAAGAAAGTGAGTGTGCAACATGTGAGAAGACTGCTACCAAATGAGTCAAGATCAGACAAGGACAAACAAACATTCAGATCTGGTATGTACATGCATTCCTTACTGAACTGTATTAATGCAAATGGAAAATAGGATAAAAAATAACTCACTTTAAGTTCCAGCTAATTGATACATTAAGTTAGTGTTTTGTGAGCTAAGCTTCTGGTTAAAATTAAGAAAGCCTTATCTGTATATTGGTTGATTTACACTGATAATTTTATGTTGCTTATATTTACATTTTCATGTCAGTTTTTGATTTTTGAAAAAGAGCTACTACATGTATTTAAAATGTAAATGGCTTGTCAGAAAAGTAGAGTGTGCTATGATATTTGATTTTTTAAAACACTTTATTCATTCGATTTGGGTAGAATGTAGTATATTTTTTTAACACTAATTGTAACTGTTTCAGGGCCAGGTATTGCCATCAACTGTATGTCTATAAATGAGACGTTCTGTGTGACAGGGTCTGATGATGGTTTTATGCGACTTTGGCCACTAGATTTTGCTCATGTGTATCTAGAGGCAGAACATGAAGGGCCTGTGACAGCTGTTGACTTCTCAGCAGATGGTCTGAAAATACTTGCTGGGACAGCACAGGTAAGGTTTGGAAAGTTTAATTCAAAAGTTGTTAAACTGCCTCCTGAAATTTGTTAAAGGCTTTTTCATTTGTGTTCACTGAAAAATTGTATGATCAGTATTTAACAAAAATAATAGTGGAGTCCTAAAGTGGAATTCTAGGATAAAATACATTGTGCTTATCATATCATAAGCTCAGGACGAGTAGGTAGCTTCTACATTATAAATATAAAATTGCATTTAACTTGAATGTGTTTTGAATGTGAAGAATTGAGTATGTGACTCAGCATTGTAAGAAGTGTTATATATCATACTTAATTTGAGAAGGTATCCAGCAAAGAGAGGCCAAGATTTAATTTTATAAGATTATAGTAATATTAAAATCTGACCTTTCTGATACAGGGTAACCTTGGAGTGTTGGACATTACATCACGAGGCTATACAACAATGATGCGCTCACATACAGGCAGTATACGTAGTGTGGCAGTAGATTCCTACAGGAAACATATAGCTACAGTGTCAGAGGACAGTACAATAAGAGTGTGGGATTCTGAAACCTTACAACAGGTAAACCACATCTCTGATGTGAAGGATGTCTGTGATAGAAATTAGTTTACATAATTTACTTTTGTTCTAGCATTTATTGCAGGTTTAAATGAGATTTTTTTCTTATCTGATTGTCATAATAGTTTTCCATATATAGAAGTTTCTTCTGATAATTCATCCTCAGATTGCTGACAAGTAATTTACAGATGTGTCTCATTGATTGAAGGTCAAGCCAAATGCCACCTGTGTGTATGCAGAAATATTTCATTTGATAATGTTTTTATATTACTATAGATAGTGGTGGATTTTGAATGTGTTTCTGACATGACGTATTTTTTTCAGCTGTATGACTTCAGTGCACCTAATGAGTGTCCTTGTACGATCAGTTACCATCCCTCCAGGCAGATCTTTGCATGTGGGTTTGAGAGTGGAGTAGTAAGAGTGTTTAATGTACAAACAACCAGTCTGCTAGCAGAGCACAAGTACGTTCCATTTACTTTTCTGTTGTTATTTTTGCTGATAAGGTCAAAGTTTACTTACACTGTGGCTCGTCACAGCATGTTTGAAACAGTGCCTTACAAACACTTCCTGATTCTGATAATTAACTGACCAATCTGTCATACAGGATGATCATTTAAAGAAAAAACACAAAATATTTGATAATTCCTTGTAGATTTTCCTGTACAGTAAAAAGATTAAAAGGCATTACAAATACCAGAGAGAAGCCAAATTCATGTTAAAGAAGATATGAAGATTTTCTTGATAAAGCAATTATCTTACCTTAAACTTGTAGATAAAGTATCTTATTTCCTCAGTATTTTGAAGGAACCATGAAAAAGTTCGATACAGTTAAGAAACATTTATTGTTAAACTTATTGCAGAGTATTGTTGAACAAGCTACACAGAATTGTTATATAATTTTATTTACAGACAGCACAGAGGAAAAGTGACAGGTCTATCATTCAATCCTAACGGGGACTTCCTGTATAGTTCCTGTTCAGTTGGCTCTCTTGCCATGTATGATGCCACCTCCGAGGGTTACCCTCTACTTCGTCTCCTTGGTAACACTGTTGCTAAGGGTGACAGGTACTGTCCAGATGCCTTGGCAGTCAGTCCTGATGGACGTAGAGTGGCTTTTATAGGACCCTCTGAGTATACAGTCACTATTGTAGATTCCAAGTCCCTTGATGAGGTAAATAAATATCCATTATTATCAGTTATTAGTACAAGCCAAATAAACATGTATCATTGAAAAAACTTAGGGCCATATATTCCACACGAGGTAGCACTTGCAAAATGGACCAACCCTTACAGAAGTTTGTCAAGAAAAGATCCCCAAAAAATTAGAAATACCATTCCTATTATAATTTCTTTATTTTCCTTCCTAGAATTGGACATAGTTTTTACTGGAATGGCCCTTAGTTACTTAACCTGTATTTCAGCTGAGAAAAGTTTCATCTGGGTCTTATCGTCAATTTGAAATTTTTCAGTTCAGATCTTATATTACTCAGTATTTACAGGCAAGTATACGTGGCTCTTGTCTTTCTTAGCAGTGAGACTCAGGTGAGTACTTTAGGGCCATCGTGGCCCTCTTGATTTAAATCATTATGTTAGATGACATTTACATATTGTCATTAACTGAATATGTACTTCTATTATTCTAAATATATATGTACAGTAAAGGTCTGCTGGTAAGATCAGTCAGATAGCGATGATGATTTTGGTTTTAAAAGTGGACCTTATTTCAGGGTTCTCACGCCTCCCGGATGTCATAATTATGCCCCCTCTTCAAAGAAGCTTTGCATTTGTCTGTCTGTCGGTCCGTCCGTCGGTCCGTAGACCAAATGGTTTCCGACCATAAACTAAAGAATGCTTAGGCCTAGGAACTTCAAACTTGGTAGGATGATTGTCCATCACCAGTAGATGACCCCTATTGATTTTAGGGTCAAGGGGTCAAAGGTCAAGGTCACATAGACCTTGTAGGTAGAAACGGTTTCCGACCAATAACTAAAGAACGCTTAGGCCTAGGAACTTCAAACTTGGTAGGATGATTGTCCATCACCAGTAGATGACCCTTATTGATTTTGGGGTCAAGGGGTAAAGGTCAAGGTCACATTGACCTTGTAGGTAGAAACGGTTTCCGACCAATAACTAGAGAACGCTTTGACCTAGGTTCACCAAACTTGGAATGCTGGTTGGTCATCACCAGTAGATGACCCCTATTGATTTTGAGGTCATTAGGTCAAAGGTCAAAATCACAGGGACCTTCATCCTAAAAACGGTTTCCGATCAATAACTAGAGAACGCTTTGACCTAGGTTCACCAAACTTGGTATGCTGGTTGGTCATCACCAGTAGATGACCTCTGTTGATTTTGAGGTCATTAGGTCAAAGGTCAAGATCACAGAGACTTACATCTTAAAAACGGTTTCCGATCAATAACTAGAGAACGCTTTGACCTAGGTTCACCAAACTTGGTATACTGGTTGGTCATGACCACCAGCAGATGACCCCTATTGACTTTGAGGTCATTAGGTCAAAGGTCAAGATCACAGAGACTTTCATCCTTAAAACGGTTTCTGATCAATAACTAGAGAACGCTTTGACCTAGGTTACCAAACCTTGTATGCTGGTTGGTCATCACCAGTAGATGACCCCTATTGATTTTGAGGTCATTACGTCAAAGGTCAAGCTCACAGGGACCTTCATCCTAAAAACGGTTTTCTGATCAATAACTAGAGAACGCTTTGACCTAGGTTTACCAAACTTGGTATACTGGTTGGTCATCACCAGTAGATGACCCCTATTGACTTTGAGATCATTAGGTCAAAGGTCAAGATCACAGAGACTTACATCTTAAAAACGGTTTCCGATCAATAACTAGAGAACGCTTTGTTCTAGGTTCACCAAACTTGGTATGCTGGTTGGTCATCACCAGTAGATGACCCCCTATTGATTTTGAAGTCATTAGGTCAAAGGTCAAGCTCACAGAGACTTTGACTCTAAAAACGGTTTCCGATCAATAACTAGAGAATGCTTTGACCTAGGTTCACCAAACTTGGTATGCTGGTTGGTCATGACCAGTAAATTACCTCTATTGATTTTGAGGTCATTAGGTCAAAGGTCAAGGCCACAGGGACCTTGATCCTAAAAACGGTTTCTGATCAATAACTAGAGAACGCTTTGGCCCAGCCACAAGCAATTAGGTGCTGCTGGGGGGTATTTATGTTTTACAAACATTTCTTGTTTATTCTTATATCTTTGGTTCTTTCAGTTTGATGTTTTTAGCTCAGTTTTAATACGATAAGATTTGTCTTATAAAAGAAAATGTACTGTAATAGTTAAATAATGCTACTTTTGTTGGTATATATTCAGATGTTACTTTTGTTGATATATATTCAGATGTTACTTTTGTTGGTATATATTCAGATGTTACTTATGTTGGTATATGTTCAGATGTTACTTATGTTGGTATATGTTCAGATGTTACTTATGTTGGTATATATTCAGATGTTACTTTTGTTGGTATATATTCAGATGTTACTTTTGTTGGTATATATTCAGATGTTACTTTTGTTGGTATGTATTCAGACAATGAGGATAGATGTATCAAGTATAGGACAAAGTGGTAGGTCACGGATAGATACAGCAGCAAAGATCTACTACTCCCCAATCAAAGTGGAACATCTGCTAGTGGTCACAGGAAACAATAAACTGCTCAAGTTTGAGGCTAAAACAGGCAGAATATTAGCAGAGGTCTGTAACTTTTTTATAAAGATGTGTATTTTGTTCTGGTTGTATTGATGGACTCGATAATGATGAGAGAAAAAGTCTCTTTGAAACCTTTATCTCAACACACTCCTGTTATGTTTCTTAGATTTTCAGTTACACTTTTGCATATAGTTGGGATGTTCTGCTGAACAATAGCAAGCAATTTTTTTCATTCTCACCTCCGGAAGATTACCGGTATATAATTTAAAGAAGGCTGTTCTTAATGGGTTGGTTTGTCAGCTCTGTTCATGTTTGTATCCAAATATTTTATAAATAATGGATTTCCTATAACTTGAGGCATTGGAAAGGATGTGTACTTAGTTGAAAACAAGTGAAAGGTTGAATGGCTTAATAAAGCAAAAATTCTCAATGTGAAATAGCTTATTATAGCTATATGTCAAGCTGAATCTTTTGTTTTAATCAGATACTTAGTGGTTACACATCTAACATAAACTTCTGTTTACAATAATTTTCATGTAACACTGATGCATGTAGGTTGACCATATACACAAGAATAGTTGTTCATCCATTGCCCTGACTGACAATGGTCGTTACCTAGCAACAGGAGGGGACAAGGTCATTAAAGTATGGGACTACAATATGAGATTGGATGTCAACTTTCAGGTAAGTCTCGGTTCTGCTTTATCACAATTCTTTACAAAGGCAAAGGTTTGATAATGAAACAAGTTATCATGTTCTCCCTGTTTTAAGCAAATCTTTTATCATTGTTTATTGATGGGCACTGCTAGTTAAAGGGCTGTAAAATCATCTGTATGCTTTATCATTATACTTGAATCTGTCTGTGTTTATTTCAGGTATTTATTGGTCATTCAGAAAATGTTTCCAGGATAATTTTCACACCAGACAACAAAAATCTGTTAAGTGTTGGTGAAGCATTGTACCTATGGGACTTTCTGGCCTACAGACCTCCCTCTCCATCTGCGTGAGTATTTATATTAGCTTAGTCTACATAATACTCTGTTCAAAGTAACTTATTTAACCTTGATCATAATGTCAGATTTTGTAATACACCATCCTGATGACTGCTTCTAGGAATTGACACCATAAACATTGAAATAGGAGGGATGAAGGGAACAACATATACATTGATTTGTAAGATAAGTTGGGTCAGTGGTATCTTACTATGCAGTGTTACAGTATGATGGTATCTTACCAATTTAAGTATTATTGTAGCCACTCTACAGAGGCATTATTAAGAAGTTTGATATGTTATAGGGGACGTGAGTACCAAGAGAAGGACTATTTGACTGGCTGTACAGGCAAACCTACCAATGTCTCATTCAGAAGTAACCATAGTGCACACAGTCCTAGTAGGGAAAGTCTTGGAGAGTCGTTCCTGGACATTCCAAGACGTACCCGACCCAGACCTGCTAGAGAAGACTCTCCAGGCAGGATAGCTGACCTCAGCTCCATCAGAAAATACCCATATGATGGTTAGTTCTTACAACACTTTGGTTTTGTAACATGAAACTTGTAATTTATTTGAATAAATTTAAGGAGTGATTCTAACTTAATTCAGTCCTTTTTAAACATCTGCATAAATTCTGTTGAAGAGAGGTCAAGAACATAATTTTTATGTATTGTTAATGGTTGAGCAAGGTATTATACCTCTGACCTCTTGATTTCTAGTTTGGCAAGTTACAGCAGTGCTAGAAATCTGTTCTAACATATCTGTAATGGAAGTGTTGTTTTAAAATACACTTTAAACTTGATTTTTTGAAAAAATCACCTACTCTCCCGCTCACTCAACATTTTTCGTTGAATCACGCTAAACATACAGAAGTTACAAGAATGGTTTTGAAAAACAGTATTTTCTTCTAAGTGTTTTGCTCAATCTTTTTGATGTTTTCTGTTAAAGATGATATAGAATCTGTGACATCAGAGAAGGAGACGGTGTTGGCAGCTGCTCCAGGACAGGAAGATAGAAGTTCTAAACACCAATCTGACCATGACTCAGAACCTGTATGTATTGTCCTGTTTATAAATCTGTATGTCTGCATGACTCAGAACCTGTATGTATTGTCCTGTATATAAATCTGTATGTCTGCATGACTCAGAACCTGTATGTATTGTCCTGTATGTATTGTCCTGTATGTATTGTCCTGTATATAAATCTGTATGTCTGCATGACTCAGAACCTGTATGTATTGTCCTGTATGTATTGTCCTGTATGTATTGTCCTGTATATAAATCTGTATGTCTGCATGACTCAGAACCTGTATGTATTGTCCTGAATGTATTGTCCTGTATGTATTGTCCTGTATGTATTGTCCTGTATATAAATCTGTATGTCTGGCTGCTGCTTTTAGGTTTACTATAAGAGAGTCTGTGTGCTCAGTGCCAAATTAAGATCTAGGAATAGATTTTCTTTTCATAAGAAAAACTTTAAGAAGTGTGACAGGCATGAATATACATATCATCTTAATAAAATGATTTAGTTTTGCTTAATTATTCCCGAGTGTTTGTACATCTTTTATCATGTATCTAAGATACTTAAGAGAGTATTTAATAACAAGTTGATATAAAGAGACTGATGTGAATACTGTTAGAGCAGCTGTTTACAGAATTCACCTTCAGGTTTATTTTTTACAAACTGTTAACAGAATTCACATTCAGGTTTATTTTTTACAAACTGTTTACAGAATTCACCTTCAGGTTTATTTGTTACAACCTGTTTACAGGACATTGAGAGTGAACCAGTAGTGAATGGTCAGTATGGTCAACAGTATGTCCGCCACACCACACCTGCCAGAATGCCGTGTAAACATGCCGCACCCAAGGGTCTTACACCCAGAAACAAACATGAAGACATTGAAATAACTAAACCTGCTGCGTTTAAACACTTCATTCAGAGAGAGAAGAAACATGCCATGGCACAGGTAGGTAGTGTTAGAACTAGGAGCTTGAACATGTAACAGATATGTCTGGGACGTGTATATCATAAAAAAAGACTGAAGAAGTTTCCACAAATGTTATTATGATGGTTTAAGTGTCTTAGCTTAAAAGTAATATGTCATTTACATGTAGCTCAATTTCAGATCTTTTGTTCATATTTTTATGTGTTTCACTAGCAGTGCTTTTTTATTATAACAATTGGAAAAAACATTCATTTGAACTTTCCTTCATTACATATAAGACTTACTTAAAAGATGATTGATTTTAACCTACATGTCCTGCCCTAAGAACTTGTAATATATTATTTTGCACATCTCTGTTGATGGGGATGTCCATCCATTGATTGAGGTTCAGTGTCAGATGTATTCTGTATTTCAGAGGCGGTATACAGCTCCCCCTAACCAGGCTGGTGTAAGGTTAAGATCTGTGATTGGTTACAATGGTAATGCTAGAAACAACATGGTCTGGCATCCAGACACTGGTAAGTCTTGATTATAATATATGTAGGACAGGGATGGCAACGATTAACTGGTTAACACAGTACTCAATAGAAAGTCTTGAGTATAGGTTACCAAAATTCATACTTATGTACTTGGTAATTTAAGAAAAAAAATCTATCTTTTTATCTCCAAGATATCTATCCACAAAAGAAACGCTTAAACCTGTTAAATGTAATTTGTAAGAATCTTTGTAAAAGTGCGAAAATTATGTGGTAATTTGACAGTGTTAGCCAATGGGTGAACAGTTTGACGTGTTTGTCATAAACAACTATTATGTCATTAACATCATAGGCTGTAGTGCTGTTGTATTTATCAGATATATCAGATTTGTTGACATGTTTTTATATTATTTTCAGGTCTATTTGTGTATACCACTGGAAACACAATCATCATTGAGGATCTTAACAACAGTTCACAGAAACACTTGGCTGGCCATGTGGAGGAAATATCCACAATAGCTTTACAAAATGATTGCCAGGTCTTTATTTTGATCGTTAGGAATGTTCTCAAAACTGTGCACATGGTTTAGGCTTTTCATTTGTTCAGCTAATCAGTGTTGTGTTAAGTTGATACTTATATAAATCAGTTCAATAATGATGTATTTTTATGCCCCCTACCACTATGTGGGGGGGCATGTAAGTTTGCCCTTGTCATCCTTCAAGCTGTCGGTATGTAGACCAGTTTGTATCATGTATAATTCCAAACATATAACTGCTAGAGCCATGAAACTTTCTAAGAATAGTTGTCAGCATGTGAAGTTACACACCTGGGTATTTTGAGGCAAATTTATTGGAGATTGGTATAGCTATGCTGCCTGATAAGGCTAAAAAATAGCATTTTTAGACTTTATACGCACCTGAAATTGTACAGGATTTTTTCTGACAGTACAGCAAAATGTGGGGTGCATCCATGTTCTATGGACACATCTCTAGTTCAGCTAAAAATTTTCTGTGTAATGGTCAGAAATAATAACACCAGTCACTTTTGTGAGAAGAGCTAGGAAGTTTATCTACTGGTTGCCATATTACATACATTGTAAGAGTATACTTATGTATGTTAAGAAGTGTTAAAATTGTTTTATTTTATGCCTACCAATGAAATATAGGGAAATATCAGTGAGATAAAAGTGATAATACACTGTTTTGAATCAGTTAATTACCATTTTGATAATACACTGTTTGTGCCGGAACTACTGCTTGATGAAACTTCAGGAATTTCCCCACCACAAGAGAATCCGCTGTATTTCAGACAGTGACAGCGAGTGAAATTTATTTACCTTGTTAAATCCAGTTATAATATTGAATTCCTGAGCCTAACTAGTTGTGAACAATGATGAAATTCGCCATAAATTATTTAAAATGTCTGATTTGTTTACATAACTCACATGGACAATATCCAATATGGCCGACTTTCAATTCAATTGATTGAATATTACTCGGTATTAATCCGCTTTTATAATTAAAGTATGTATGGCAAAAATTCAATAAATATTGATAAACTGTGTAGACAAAAATAAATGTTATTTGATGAAAGTGTATTCAGTTTATTTCAGCAGAAGTAAAGTTATCATATGTATTGGAGATTGTCTGCACTTTTTTTTGGTGCGGAGTAACCAAAGTACGCATTAACTGATTTGGGGCTAACCATGGGGAATTTATTGAAGGCCCTGATTAAAAATATCTTAAAAAACCCATTTTTGATGTGTTGGCATAAAATAAAAAGAAAATTTGTTTGTTTTTTAGTGGAAGATGGGAATTTATTTCATCTCGTGAACACCATATGTTGATATGTTGAAATATCACATATGGTGTTCACTCGATGAAATAAATTCTCATCTTCCACAAAAACAAACAAATATCCTCTATTTAAAAGATTTTGTAATCATTTATTATTACCGAAAACAGCTTAATCACAAAGCTTTAATTAATTAGAAATGAAAATACTTTTTCCAGTTTTATATAATTTCTAATTGTAATTTCTGAACCATAACTTCCTATAAAATTTGTAATCTGAAATCTATATTTTTCAGACATTGGCATCAGCCAGTGGGAGTTTTGAGATATCAGGAAGTCAGATCTGTATATGGGATCTACAGTCTCTTGTGTGTAAGAAGGTTCTCTCACATCATGAGTATGATATCGTATGTCTGGCTTATTCCAGGGATGATAAATTTCTAGTCTCTGTTGGTAAGTTAAGATTAAAATTGTCAGTATTCAGTCAAGAAAATAGCTGATGTAGATATTTGGAAAAATAAAGGTTTTAGGTGTGTATGAAAGGTAAACCCCAGTTCTGTGTGTAACACTTAGTAATTTTTATGAATGTAACAGAACAAACATATCATAGCTAGTGGTGAAATGAAATAAATTGATTTTGTTGTTCATACATGTACATGCACCCAAAATCAGCATATTAAGTTTTTCTGACGTTATTGAGTGCTTATTGTGTTTACCTTGTTTCTAGTTACATGTATTTTGTTTTTATTCTTTATGGGTATTGTGTTATTTCGATGTTTCTCCAGGGTTGTTTTCTATGATTGTTCAGTGTACTCTACTGTTATAAAGTTCTTGAAAGTCAAAAAGTACTTGACATTTTATTTTACTATCACAGGTGATTATCGTGACTGTACAATTGTTATCTGGAGTACACATAACTATTGCATCCTGACCACATCTAAGGCAGCCAGCCCTATTCATGACATACGCTGGGATCCATACACAGTGAATGAATTCTCATCTGTAGGCCATAATGGAACAGTACTGTTCTGGTTACTAGATGAGACGACGTCCAATATCTGTCTGAATGTACATGAAGGGGAGGTCCCTGATGATCTGCTCTATATCAGTTCTTCTGTAAGTGATTTTCTTTTGTGGAATAAAATCTACAGACTGAGTATAAAATTTTAGGTGTGAACAAAATGATTGTTAAGTGGATAACAATTAGCCAAAAGTAGTCTAAAGCAGTATAGAACAGGAACTTATGACTTGACATTTTATCAGATATCTATTGTTTTAATTCTTTTACTCGTTTTAAAAGGCAGCATGCTTTGATTTTAATATTCAAAATGAAGTTCTTAAAAATAAATTACTTATATAATGATATTTAGAAAGCATTTTGCTTGTTTGCTGGAAGTGAATTGGATGCTTGTTGAAAATACTGTTACATTATGTACCAGCTTCAGTTTTATGACTATAAGTATATGAAATGACTGTATAATTTCAGGGCAGTAAGAAAAACTATGTAGAGTTTACCTGTATGGTGTATGCAGGGGACAGTACTCTGTACACCGGAACCAGTAATGGTAAAGTGGCTGCCTGGGATACAAATAACAACAGTTGTTTCATGCATTGGGAGGCAGACAGCTCTGAAATAGGTCAGTACAGAACAACCCTTACACAACACACTTGACAGTGATGTCCCAGTCACATTTGTAATGCCTTCACATTGTTTTGGAGGATTTGCTTCAAACTTTCACAGATCAATAGATTTTATGGCCAAATTCTTTTTAATATTACTGCTCTTTGTTTCATATGGCATATGGTCTTGAAAAACAGATCCAAAGTGGTGGCATCTGTGTGCAGTGGATACATGTCTGGTTTTTACTAGGATGATAATTATATATAAATGTGTGTGTGTTCAGGACACTTCAACAATGTTTTTAGATATGAGCTGGACAGTTTCTTTATTTCTACTTGGACAGACATTTACTGGCTTTTCAAGTCAAAATCAGATTTCATATGAACAGCATTTCAATACCAAATAAATGCCATCTTTGTTAATTGAAATTCTTTTTTTATATATGCCCAAAGGGGCATATTATGTTATGGTCCTGGGCAATTTGGTTTCTGGAGAATAACTTGAGTACCCTTTGGCCTACAGTCTTTTAACTTCATGTGATTATTGCCCACATTGAGTGGATGACCCCTATTGATTTTGGAATCAGTGGCTCAAAGGTCAAGGTCACAGTGATCTTAACATTGAAAAACATTTCTGCCATATAACTTGACAACCATTTGAGACTTCAAACTTTATATCATGATTGCACACAACTGAGTGGCTGACCTGTATACATTTTGGGATCAGTATGTTTAGAATCATTTACACACTGTAACTTGACAACCATTTGTCATAGAGACTTCAAAATTCATATAATGGTTGCACACTGAAGGAATGACCCCTATTGATTTTGAGTCGGTAAAACTTCATATGATGATTGATTCCATTGAGAAAATGACCCCAGTACATCTTAGGATCAGTAGGTCAGATGTCAGGGTCACAATGATCTAAACACTGAAAAGCATTTCTGCTGTATAACTTGGCAACTACTTCCCATACAAACTTCAAACTTCTTAAGATGATTGCCATCATTGATTACATGACCCTATACTGTTCGGAGTTAGTACATAAAAGGTCAAGGTGACAATCAACTAAACAATCATTTCTGCACTATAACTTGATAACCATGCATCACAGAATGAACATCATAACTTCTGAAAGACTCACATTTATTGAAATTATAGAACCTGAAATTCATATATGATAAAGATCTATAAAACTCTACAAATGCATTGTACTTAGAAAAAGCGCCCCTGCCCAGTGGTGCTCTTGTTTTTATTTGTGTGTGGTTTTGCTTATTTGTCTATTTTAGCAACTGAAAAAGTGAATTGAGTGGTACATAATTTATTTTGTGTTTAACTAGTATCAATATTGTATGCCTTCAGATGTGATTATATGCAGAGGCAATTTGCTACTGACTGGCAGTATAGGGAAGAACTTGAGGGTGTGGTCAGTAGTGGGGGTTGGGGAGATGAAGTTACCAGGTGAACACTATAATGTACGCACAGGTGGACTAACTATGGAGGATGAAATGAATCTAGATGGTGCTGTCGTTGCTGCTGCATTTGATGAAGCCATGGATATGGTAATACTGAATTTCAATGTTTTTTCTGTCAGAAAAATGTTTGGTTTAAACGTTATATGTAGTAGTGTAAACTTGAATTATTTTTTGGTATAAATTAGTGCCAAGGTGATCATAGAAGCAGGATTTGTCTCTCTTTACATTGTAAATTATTTTTATTCTTTTCCATTTAAATGTTAGCCTCTAAAGCAAAACCTTCATCTGTTTTACTGTAGACTTTATTAAAGATGCTTGGCATAGGTGTTGAAGGCAACATGAATCACAGATGTTAAAATAGACAACACATATGAATTGAAATAGGCAGCACAAATGTATTGAAATAATGAGCACATAGAAGACATGAAAATAGACAAAACACATATATTGAAAGAGACAGCACATATGAATATTGAACTAGACAACACACATATTGAGAAAGACAACAGATAGGTTTTGAAATAGAAAACGCATAGGAATTGGGATAGACAAAACAAAGATATTGAAATAGATAAAACATACGTATTGAAATAGACAACACATAGGTATTGATATTGACAACAGAAAGGTTTTGAAATAGGCAACACGAAGGTATTGAAATAGACAATGCATAGGTGTTGAAATAGACAACACATGGGTATTATAATAGACAACATATAAGTATTGAAATAGACAACACAAAGGTATTGAAATGTATAACACGTGGGTATTATATTATACAACATAAAGGTATTGAAATAGAAAACACAAAGGTATTGAAATAGATAACCCATACATATTGAAATAGCAGACATAGGGATTGAAGTAGACAACACCTAGGTAAAGAGATAGACACCTAACTTGTATTGAGATAGACAACACACTAGTATTGAAGTAGACAACACATAGGTATAGAGATAGACACACACTTGTATTGAGATGGACAACACACTAGTATTGAAGTAGACAACACATAGGTATAGAGATAGACACACACTTGTATTGAGATGGACAACACACTAGTATTGAAGTAGACAACACATAGGTATAGAGATAGACACACAATTGTATTGAGATAGACAACACACTAGTATTGAAGTAGACAACACATAGGTATAAAGATAGACACACACTTGTTTTGAGATAGACAACACATTTTATTGAATTAGACATCACAGCTGTCATTCTCACAAAATTTTTGTATCTTTTTTTGGGAAAAGTCAGCTACTATTGTTTTTTTGTGACAGGGTATTGTGGGAACATCTGCTGGTACCCTGTGGTACATCAACTGGGGAGAGAGAACCAGTATTAGACTGGTGTCCAGCCATATGAACAAGGTAGGTGCTTGAAATACAGACACGTATTGAATGTGCAGTCTGAAGTTCAGATGAGAAATTTATGAAAATGGGAACACAAATGAGCAGGTAATCTAGTTTCCTGATAAGTATGTTGACAGGTGGATCTAGATGATAAAACTGAAAAACATCATATACTAGAGTCATTAGTGTAGATACTTGCATAGATGAATTTTGAAGTCAAATAAACAAATCTTGTTTTTAGAAGGGTAATTGCCTCTTTTCAAGGACTTACTTTTTATGCTCCCCAAAGGACGAGCATATAGTTGCCACTTTGTCCTTTCGTCCGTCCGTCCGTTCGTCCTTCCGTCATAATTTTGTCCGGAGCATAACACAAAAACTATGAGAGATATCAAGACCAATCGTCATAGGTAGTTAGATCTCATTAAGGAGCAGTGCAGTGCACAAGAACCATAACTCTTGCTTTATTAATTTTTGAGTTATTGCCCTTTGAAATTTCTCATACTTATTTTTTGTCCGGGGCATATCTCACAAACTATAAGAGTTATCAACTTGAAACTTTATAAGTAGATAGATGTCATTGATGAGCAGTGCAATGCACTAAAACCATAACTCTTGCTTTATTAATTTTTGAGTTATTGCCTTTTGAAATCTCTCTTACTTATTTCACAAAGTATAGGAGATATTAACATGAAACCTAATTTGTAGATAGATCTCTATGAGGAGAAGTGCAGCGTGCAAGAACCGTAACTCTATTTTGCATAATTTAGGAGTTATTGCTCTTTGTTATTTTTCATACTTTAAAAAAAATACATATTAAACAATAGCCCTTTTGGAATTGGCATTTATTCGGGGAGCATCCATCAGTTCTACCGATTTCTTGTTCAAACACAAGCAACATTCAAGGCTGTAGGTAAATGCAGGGGAATGTTTGTTATGACATCAATAATGATGTTCGTTATGCATATATAATTACACATTTATAAAAGAATGATTTTAAATATAGGCTTGTAAATAGTTTTTCACAGAATCTTAATATATATTGATGTATCATTGACATTGTACATGTATGATTGTGTAGGTGAATGGATTGTCATTATGTAATAGTGAGTTGTTGGCTTCCTGTGCTGATGATGGAAGTTTACGGCTGTGGGCAATCAATGATAGAGAACAGGCGTTACAGTTCCAGGTCAAAGACCAGGTCAGTATAGGTTCCAGGACAAAGACCAGGTCAGTATAGGCCTCAGTCAATGATAAAGAACACAATCAATGATAGTGATTTGATAATCAATCAAAGACAGCTCAATGATCGAGAACAGGCGTGACAGTTCCAGGTCATTGACCAGGTCAGTTTAGCTTCCAGGTCAAAGACCAGGTCAGTATATGCTCAAGGTCAAAGACCAGGTGAGTATAGGCCTCAGTCAGTTATAGAGAACAGGCTCAATGATAGAGAACAGGTGTGACAGTTCCAGGTCAAAGGCCAGGTCAGTATAGGCCTCAGTCAATGATAGAGAACAGGTTCAGTGATAGAGAACAGGTGTGACAGTTCCATGTTGAAGACCAGGTCAGTGTAGGCCTCGGTCAATGATAGAGAACAGGTTCAATGATATAGAACAGGTGTGACAGTTCCAGGTCAAAGCCCAGGTCAGTATAGGCCTCAGTCAATGATAGAGAACATGCTCAATGATAGAGAACAGGTGTGACAGTTTCAGGTCAAAGCCCAGGTCAGTATAGGCCTCGGTCAATTATAGAGAACAGGTTCAATGATATAGAACAGGTGTGACAGTTCCAGGTCAAAGACCAGGTCAGTATAGGCCTCAGTCAATGATAGAGAACAGGTGTGACAGTTTCAGGTCAAAGCCCAGGTCAGTATAGGCCTCGGTCAATGATAGAGAACAGGTGTGACAGTTTCAGGTCAAAGCCCAGGTCAGTATAGGCCTCAGTCAATGATAGAGAACAGGTGTGACAGTTTCAGGTCAAAGACAAGGTTAGTATAGGCCTCGGTCAATGATAGAGAACAGGTGTGACAGTTTCAGGTCAAAGCCCAGGTCAGTATAGGCCTCAGTCATGATAGAGAACAGGTGTGACAGTTTCAGGTCAAAGCCCAGGTCAGTATAGGCCTCGGTCAATGATAGAGAACAGGTTCAATGATGTAGAACAGGTGTGACAGTTCCAGGTTGAAGACCAGGTCAGTATAGGCCTCAGTCAATGATAGAGAACAGGTTCAGTGATAGAGAACAGGTGTGACAGTTCCAGGTCAAAGGCCATGTCAGTATAGGCCTCAGTCAATGATAGAGAACAGGTTCAGTGATAGAGAACAGGTGTGACAGTTCCAGGTCAAAGGCCAGGTCAGTATAGGCCTCGGTCAATGATAGAGAACAGGTTCAGTGATAGAGAACAGGTGTGACAGTTCCAGGTTGAAGACCAGGTCAGTATAGGCCTCGGTCAATGATAGAGAACAGGTTCAATGATATAGAACAGGTGTGACAGTTCCAGGTCAAAGCCCAGGTCAGTATAGGCCTCAGTCAATCATAGAGAACATGCTCAATGATAGAGAACAGGTGTGACAGTTTCAGGTCAAAGCCCAGGTCAGTATAGGCCTCGGTCAATGATAGAGAACAGGTTCAGTGATATAGAACAGGTGTGACAGTTTCAGGTCAAAGGCCAGGTCAGTATAGGCCTCAGTCAATGATTGAGAACATGCTCAATGATAGAGAACAGGTGTGACAGTTCCAGGTCAAAGGCCAGGTCAGTATAGGCCTCAGTCAATGATAGAGAACATGCTCAATGATAGAGAACAGGTGTGACAGTTCCAGGTCAAAGACCAGGTCAGTGTAGGCCTCGGTCAATGATAGAGAACAGGTTCAATGATAGAGAACTGGTGTGACAGTTCAGGTCAAATACCAAGTCAGTTTAGGCTTCAGTCAATGATAGAGAACAGGCTCAATGATAGAGAACAGGCATTACAATTACAGGTCAATGAAGAGGTCAGTATAGGCTTTAATCAAAAATAGAGAACAGGCAATACAGTTCCAGGAAGTGAACTTTACATCTCAAAAGAATGCCCATTTTCTAGAGTTGTTCTTAATGCCAGATTTGACTTGAAGAATAATTCATATCTGACTTGATAAAGGGGTGCCGTATAAATTTTGCTTAATACGGCACATGATACGTCACAGACTACTTTAGTGTTTAGAATCAGAAAGAAGTGATAAAATTGTTGTTATTACAAACAGAGACTACTTGAATAAAAATTAAATATTTCATTAAGTAGATCTTACAGTATTGTGATCATTTAAGGAAATAAGATTATTGAAACTTTGGAGCTATTTTTTTGTGTTTATGTACCCCTTGCAGATAACCTTGACATTAGCCTAATTTGAAACACTTTAAAGATAGGTTTTCAGTATCTTTAGTAAATTATTTCCAAATGCCAGATGTGACAGGATAAATAGAATAATAGGTTAGTGTCTTAATTGAGAAAGTTTATCTGGCTCGGCTGCGGAATTTATGGGGTTCACCTTCAGCTCACTCTATAATTTCCTATGCCTTGCCTGATAAACTTATTCATATTAAGACACTAAACTATTATTCTCGATTTATAGCTTTGAATTTTCCTTGATCTGTTAACTACATATTAGCCGAGACAATTGATTATTTATTGCTTATTTGCTTGAAATGTTGTAAGAAGATATGTGCAGAGATTTTTAGGTGGTATTTTGGCACATTTCTCTGATAGACTGAGCATCTATTTGTCAGACAGTTTCAGAGGGTCCATTTTACCTCTTGACAGAATTCATGTTGCTTTGGAAACTTTTTGTATTTAAGACCTGTCATAATAAGTACATGGCAACTACCATCAAATCATAAATCCCATTTTTTTTATTGACCGGAAAACTTGTTCTGTTGAATGTATAGAGTGTTCTAGCTTTTCTTAACAAAAGGAATTTGAATTAATTAAAGAGTGTACAAAAAATTCAGGGTAGTTTAATGAATATTTTACTGTTTTTCAGTCATGTACATGCCTGAGTTTTGCTCCAATGAAAAAGCGGGAGAGTTGTTCAGAGAAAGACCAGTTACCGAACATCGTGGCAGGGTATAGTGATGGTACAGTACGAATGTTTGATGTGAACAAGGTTGAGATGGTACTCAAGATGCATCCCCATGCCGTTTCTGTTACAGCCATCAGCTTTTCCTCAGATGGTTAGTTTTTTTCTCATATCAGTAGAAGCTGACCATGTTGTGAAGTTTCATGAGTAATATTAAGTGCTTTTTGATGTTTGTGAATAAAATGTTTAATAACAGTTTTTATGCCCCCACCATTTTGGGGGAGGGCGGCATATAAATTTGCCCTTGTCCGTCCACCCGCTGTCACACTGGTTTGTGTCACATGTGACTCCAAATGTATGACTGCTAAAGCCATGAAACTTTATAAAAATAGTTGTTAGCATGTGAACTTATGCAACTTGGTATTTTGACGCAAATTTATTTGAGATGGACAGAGTTATACCCCCTGATTAAGCAGAAAATAGCATTTTCAGACTTGTGTGGTGTGTGACTCCAAACATATAACTGTAGAGCCATGAAACTTTCTAAGATTAGTTGTCAGCATGTGAACTTACGCACCTGGGTATTTTGACACAAATTTATTGGAGATCGGCAGAGTTATGCTCCCTCATTTAGCAAAAAAATAGCATTTTTATACTTGTGTCGCGTGTAACTCCAAATGTATAACTGCTAGAGCCATGAAACTTTCTTAGAATAGTTGTCAGCATGTGAACTTGCGTACCTGGCTATTTTGACACAAATTTATTAGAGATCGACATTAGTTATACCCCCTGAATAGGCAAAAAGGGTATTTTAAACTCCTTAATGTTATGTACAATGTTTATATGCACATGTAACTGTACTGGATTTTTTGTAACAGTGCAGCAGAATGTGGGGGCATCTGTGTCCTATGGACACATCTCTAGTTTTTGTGATAGTACAGCAGAATGTTGGGGCATCCACGTCCTATGGACACATCTCTAGTTTTTGTGACAGTACAGCAGAATGTTGGGGCATCTGTGTCCTATGGACACATCTCTAGTTTTTGTGTCAGTACAGCAGAATGTTGGGGCATCTGTGTCCTATGGACACATCTCTAGTTTTTGTGACAGTACAGCAGAATGTGGGGCATCTGTGTCCTATGGACACATCTCTAGTTTTTGTGACAGTACAGCAGAATGTGGGGCATCTGTGTCCTATAGACACATCTCTAGTTTTTGTGACAGTACAGCAGAATGTGGGGGCATCTGTGTCCTATGGACACATCTCTAGTTTTTGTGACAGTACAGCAGAATGTGGGGCATCTGTGTCCTATGGACACATCTCTAGTTTTTGTGACAGTACAGCAGAATGTGGGGGCATCTGTGTCCTATGGACACATCTCTAGTTTTTGTGACAGTACAGCAGAATGTGGGGCATCTTTGTCCTATGGACACATCTCTAGTTTTTGTGAACCCTGATACTGCTCGTAGAGTTGATGTACAGAGAGTTATGGGAATCATTATAATGTATGTCATTACTTTCTTAAGAGTCAAGTTATTTTCCTTTCTTTGCAGTGTTACTGAGAATTACATTATATTTGTATTTAAATAGATAATGGATAATGTGTGAAAAAATAGAGCCAGGAAACGTCAGAAAGTTCTTGCTTCCAGAAAGTTTAAGACCAAATACCACTTTGATTAAGCATAGAAATTGAAACAAGAAACACTGAAATGCAGGGAATCCAGGTTTTCAAGATAGTGAAAGAAATTACTGTTTTTTTGTGTGTAAAATTGGCCTTGACCATGATAGTTGCAAGATGTCTCTGCAGAAGGTATCAACAAAGAAAGTTTCATTGCAAAAGGTCAATACAAATCTCTGTTATTAAGCAGAAACTATTGTTTAATGTTTATTTTGACCTGAACTGCAACATTTCTTACATAAATAAATAAATAAAAAAAAAAAAATTTGGCATCCATTTCTATAAAAAATGGATGCAAAATTTAGTGTAAATTTTATTGTAATTAGATTTGAAATAATAAATATGTCTGTATATTTTATCAGTGGATAAAATATTTACTGTCATTCGAATGCTCCTATTGATTTGAACCCTTACCATACTTTATTCACTGACAAATTATAGGAACTAATTATTTCTAAAGTAACAGTGAATTTCATCCAGATATGACCCAAAGAGATACACATCCTTTGTCTTTCTGCTATCTACATGTAGCTATAGGACAAATTTCTTCTCAGTTTCTTCCTTCAATTAAAACATGTTGAGCAGAAGCTGTTTCATTTATTCACAGCTTGTACCTTGACCTTTCTGACTCTTAAAGCAATTCTAATTTTTGTTTTCATACCTTTTACCTATATATAAAGTTTCCTAACCATATTAATTATTGAGCTGAAACCATTCCATTTGATGCCCTTCTGCACAAACAGCAACCTGGTCAAATAAAAATTTAAATTAAAGACCTGTATTGAAAGAAAATGCATATTGAAATGTGTTTTGTATCTGCAGGAACAATGATTATCTCGGGTGTTTTGTATCTGCAGGAACAATGATTATCTCAGGTGTTTTGTATTTGCAGGAACAATGCTTATCTCAGGTGTTTTGTATTTGCAGGAACAATGCTTATCTCAGGTGTTTTGTATTTGCAGGAACAATGATTATCTCAGGTGTTTTGTATTTGCAGGAACAATGCTTATCTCAGGTGTTTTGTATTTGCAGGAACAATGATTATCTCAGGTGTTTTGTATCTGCAGGAACAATGATTATCTCAGGTGTTTTGTATCTGCAGGAACAATGATTATCTCAGGTGTTTTGTATCTGCAGGAACAATGATTATCTCGGGAGGTAGTGATGGTCTTATAGCTGTGAGTAGCCCCACCACTGGTATGACGGTCCGAGTGATCAGTGACCACAAAGGAGCTCCAATCACCAACATAGATGTTACCAATAAACAGGTATCATATGTAGAGTTTATAAACTTGTTATTAGGAAGGGATGCATGACTATTTATAAACAGAAACTAAGACACAGCATACTTTTCTGTAGATTGCATGAAATATTTATCACAAGTTTGAATTTAGGCAGTGATTTTGTATAACACAAATGATGTTATTTTGTTTGTTTTTTTTTTATAAAAAATGTGGAGTTAAAAAAGGAAGTTGTCTCTATGTTTAGAACAGTGTTAAGTTTTATAGAAAATTTTGGATAATTTATCTTCCATTAAAGGATCAAGATGTTGGAATTACTGCCCCACTGTTGTGGTTGGCTACCAGTGCAGATAGACGTGTCAGTGTATGGAGTGCTGATTGGTCCAAAGATTTCTGTGAGCTTGTTGATTGGCTGACATTTCCTGCACCAGCATTTGGCCCTGATGGCTCTGTAATGCCAAAGAATGATCAGGTGAAAATACTGTCTTGCTGTTCTGGTTTAAAAGTACTACAAAATTAATGTTTGTTTCTAGGGATTTAAGTGAACGTTAGAATGTTTGAACATTTAGACCGGAAGTCAAACATTCAATTGTATTTCGGGCATTCAAATGTTCGGAAAAAATTATCAGTAACATTTGGAAATTTTTTATCTATTTTGTTTTCATAAAAGTGTTGAGATGAGAAAGGTGTTTTAAGCAGGTGAATTCACACCTGTTGTTGTTTTAACAATTATTTTCACACCTTTGGCCAGTAGATCGTAAACATGCATAGTTTAATGTCGGTGGACTGTGTTTAAGCAAGTGTCACCTACAGTGGGTAAGTATGTCAAAGAGGAAGTCCAGTCAGGGGTCAAACTTGGAGATGGATGAAACCAAATACACGAATGTGTCAGTCAGTTAGTGAGAATAACCCCACTTTAATTGGCCCTATTTTTGGTTTGCATTATTCTCTCACATCTATATCACAATAAATCATGCCAGCTTTAGTTTCTTTAAATGTTTAGAAGCATTTCCAACGTTTGCTTGTCTAAAAGAGTGTCACATGCAATCAATGCAATGTTACTTTGTTGTGTCGCCCTTTCGAAGAAAAGGCGATACATAGGGAATGCTTTTTCCGTCAGTCCGTCACGAAAACTTAACGTTGGCTATAACTTTGCCATTTCTAAACATTATCTTATCAACTTTTCAAATTGTATTGCTTATGACAACAGGGTCGGGTTGATGCCAAAATTTCTAGGTCAAGGTCACATTTGACAGAGTTATGCCCCTTTTTATACATGGAATTGTCATGAAAACTTAACGTTAGGAATAACTTTGCCATTTCTTAACATTTCAACATCAAACTTTTAAATTATATTGCTTACGACAACAGGGTCATGATGATGCCAAAATGTGTCGGTCAAGGTCACAATTGACAGAGTTATGCCCCTTTTTGTACTTGGATTTTGTCATGAAAACTTAACATTGGCTATAACTATGCCATTTCTTAATGTTTCTTTATCAGACTTTCCAGTTGTAATGCTTACAATTGTATCACTTAAGACAACGCCATTTCTCAAGGGCAGATAACCCTCAAATTTATTTTTGCAATGTTACGCCCCTTTTTCAAGTTAAAATTTCTTTGTTAACCTTTTTCTTTATGTCCATGTCTCAAAAAGTGTCAAGGATATTCCATTCAAACTTGGAATACTTGATCACCCCTGCAAAGATTGTTGGTACCCATGTCCCTGGGGTTACAGTTAGCCCCACCCCAAGGGGTCACTTGATTGTGCTTATACTTATATATAGGAAAAAACTTCTTAAGCCTAGAAATAAAATATTAACTGACATGAGATGGGTAAGTACTCCCCACCCCCACCGTCCTTGTTGTTGTACTTTGACTAGCAAGCTGTCTTTTCCAGCAGGCTCTTGCTTACCTTTTTAGTTATTCTAACAAAGTACCCAAGGGCGACACAAGTGTTCCACCGAACACCCATCTAGTTGTACTCAGAAATAATCAGTAACTTGCATGATCACCTTCATAGACATGATCCCATTTGTAATTAATGCAATATAACATGATATAATGTGACAAATAAATAAAACTTGCAATATTTTACGCATCTTCATTAATGTCTTTTTTTTTTGTTGAAATTCTAAGTATAAATTTAAATTGAAAAGGGAAATACTCAATACTGATACAGGATACCTAGAAATACACAAGGTCCCATGAATTTGAAACACTAGTTCCTTATTGATGTATACATAGTTGAGAAGTTCAGTGTAAAAGTTTGTTTTGTGTTATTTTAAAGTATGAGTTACTCCAACGTTCAAAAGCAAAATGATCCAAACATTCGAAGCTTAAATGAATGAATTTTGCCATCCCTATTTATTTCCTTTACAAGTATTCTTCCCAACAAGAAAATACTTTTATCTCGGTATTTTAAGGAAAAAGACTTCAGTCATTTTGATACAGTTGAAATTAGTTTCCAGGTCAGAAAATATAGCTTCGTTCAGAATTGAAGCCAAATTTTATAGCTACATCTAATTAATATTTTTTCATCTATAGACTTTCCTAACAATACCTTTCAGAAGTGGCTGATTAGTCCTTTTTTTGTTGTAGATGACTGTTGTTTGGTTATACAACCAACATTGTCATTGCCCCTAAAGTACAATGTAAATCGATGGAACTAGTTGTTCATTAATATAGCTTTTACCCAACTGTTCCAGCAGTTTAGTAGATTTATAATTTCTACATTATCTTCTTGTAGGCTATATACAGTAAACTGCCACCCAGTATTGCCAGATTCTCACCTGAGGAATCAGATATTATTGTATATACAGGCTATGGTATGCAGAAACACATGCAGTTTTACAGTCTGTCTCAGAGAAAGGTTTGTGCCTCGTGTTGTTTTATTTGTTCCTCACTGCCTTCTTTCCCTGTTCCATCAATAATTTATGTCAGAAATCTTAAGTCAAGCAAATACTAAATTTTTTTCCATGCTTTTATAATTACTTGCCTGTGCTATGAAATGGAACAGTCATTTTACATGTAAGAAATCTTTATATTTTCTGTGACATTTAGTCATGATTGAGTGAATATTCCACGTCTTTATTAAGACCACTCAGCATTATTACAGTTGTACACTTGTATTAGTATATAACATATCTACAGTTGTGATTATAATGAATGATCTTACATGTGACATCAATTAACTATAAAATCATCATAGATGTAGTAGAAAACATGCGAGAGATCTTGTTTCATTTGTCTGTTATTTATTGGGGCACTGCTGTATTAATATACAAGTACGTTGAACTGACCATGTAATTGAATAATGTTGCTTGATTTCAGGTAATGAGGACTTTAGCATTAACACATTGGTGTCAGAGTTTGGACCTTGTGGCTGACTGTCCATTGATTGCAATTGGAGCTAATGGTAATTATATGCTTCTGTTTATTTTTTGCTGTGTTTTCTTGTATGTATTAAGAGTATGTTTTTATAAAGAAGCTTTTGTAAAATAATACATTATGCCAGCAATCTCTTGAACTAAACCAGTTTCTACAACTACTAGCCCTTAACTTTAAAGGGTTGCTTTTTACTTTAAAAGGAATTCTTGGATTAAGAACAGAATAAGAAAAAGGACTTTGGTTAGAGACTTTTCTTTTCAGTAATTTAATTTCATAGAGACATTAGACTCAGATCCCTGTGCTATACACTGAGCATATACCGTAAAACAACAGGAAGTATCTCTGAAATGAGATTTTCTCTGCATCGTGCACTATCCCCCAGAACTTAAAATCACTGATTTCTTCAAGGGGCATTGGTCAGTTGGGAAACCAATTAAACAGAAATGTGTCAGGGAATCAGTTCCTTTGCCCATTGGTCTAGAGTATCTCTGATTAAGTTATTCATTGGCCAATAGACCACCTGGGTTTTCTGTTGGGAATGGCTTTTTCCTAATGCATTGCATTTGTATAAGCTGGTAAGTTTTGAGGTCAGGATAAGGATACCTGAATGTATTTTCCACTATGTACATAGCATTTCATGTATTTTTTACAGAACGTCTTCTGAAGTTGCTTGACTATTTTGAGGGCAGTTTCCAGGACTTCATTGGACACAATGACAAGGTTCAGGCTGTAAAATTTTCTCCAGATGGGAAATTGTTGTTTTCTGCCTCCCATGCTGAAATATTCATCTGGGATGTCACACTGTGATTAGGGCTTGACTTTCAGTAAAAGATTTCTGGAAATGTGACACACAGCACGATGTGATGCACAAATGTGATATTTTTTCGCTTTATCACGAGATGTGACTATGACCTTGTAACATCTGATACCTGCTGAAAATTTAACATAAAGAGATTGAATGTCACATCATACATATTGGTATGTAAAATTTGAATGAGTTGGCAGTGATTTGAAAGGTGACATTAATTCAGATACATTCCTGTTTGAACTGTGATATGTTACATAAGGGATTTATTTCAAGACCCAGAAGACAGTGAATTGTCATTGTAACGTTTACTAACATGTAGTATGATGTTATAAAATTTGTTAGAATGCAGGCGCCTGAAGTACATGTACTTATATTGTAGCAGAAATGTGGGTTGGAAATGCATTAGATTTTTCCTGGGAACTGAATGCTTGAAAGTTGTATAGTCAATTTAGTTTTTAGGTATGAGAAGTTTTTTTAAAGTCCACAAAGTTGTAAAGTAAAAAGTAATCTCGATTTGTCAGATCTAGAACTGAGAACCTAGTGATACTTAGTAGTGTGCCAAGCCTTAGTACGTATAGAATTTGTTAGTAACTCTTGACTTCGTTAGATGTCATTCATTACACAATATATTTGTTAATTTTACTTGGTAATGGCTTGTAGACTGGTATTACATGCATGTATGCCACAATGACAGAGACTAGATTTAAGAGAACCAGTCTTTTGTAATTCACTTTGCTTACATGAATTAATGACTTACCGAGTCTCATCTTGTAAAGAAATTAAGAGAAAATCTCATAAATTGTACCTCCGTCCAGTATTTATATTTTATGTGCTAAATAAAGATGGAAAACTGAGGAAAGATTTTGTCTCCATTAATCCTGAGAGGATGTAGGGGCAGGTATTGAGCTCTAAAATTATCTCAGCTCATTTCAGTGACAGGATAATAAAACCTAAAGGAAACAGTCGAGGAACTGTTCTGGAAAATCAGTCAAAACAGATTTCCTAACAATAAATTTATTTGCTTAAGTTATCTAAAATAGATACATGTTTTTAATATGTTATGTTCTAAAAAAAAAATTGTATCGAGAAGTTTAACAATAGATAAAAGATTTTATTTGAAAGATATATAAGTACAGACACCCAATGTATAACATTGTATTATTCATACTAGTTTGACAGAAAATTACAACAATAATAGAAGAAAAAATATACAACAAGAAACAAATATGGCAGATAAAAATCATATGCTACTAACAGAAAAATTGTTACAGCATTTTCAACATGAACAAAGATATTGTATTGTTTATTCTAAAATCCAAGATAAATAAAATGCCTCTGTGTCACAATCTTAGCATTCCTGCCTTGGTTGAGCCAAAGGGAGCAAGACAGTTAGACCCCTTGACAATTAGACCCCTTTCAGTTTTAGATGACACTTAGACCCCTAAGACACCTAGACCCCTGATTTGATTTTTTTTTTTTTAAAGACACTTAGACCCCTTATTTAAGGAATGTTCAATTATATTGATTTCGCCATGAGATTGATTTTATTACTATTATTTTTTGATATTAAATCAATAAAGTAATGATTTTTGTCAAAATTTGATTGAAAAGAATCAAAAAAAAGAAATTTCATGGGGAAATACCTATCAGGAGAGGTGTTAAATATCAGAAGAGGTGTTAAAGATTATAAACATAAAGGGCAAATTGAGAAATAATTAGTTATTACATGTATAACACTTTTCCAACATGTTTTTACTAATTTAATTTATTCATATGTTAAATTGTTTTTCATTGGTGAAAGATAGCAACTCATGTTTATTATAAAAATACATGCATTATTTCTTTCAGCCATTCCTTGTCTCTATGCTAGAAATATTTGGTACTGTGAAATAGAATTTTTAGATTACTTTAATTAATATTTTGGATTACTTTATTAAATTCTATAAGTAAACATTGTATATTTTTATTGCTTCAGTCATCAAACTGATAAAAATATACATTCCCTAACAAAAAATTTATTTCAAACAAATCTGAGAAAAAAAATAATCAAACATACTTCATATTGTCAAAATCCAAAATAAGGGGTCTAAGTGTCTCAAAAAAATAGGGGTCTAAGTGTCTTCAAGGGGTCTAAGTGTCGCCTTCAATTCAAAATTTTAAGGGGTCTAGGTGACAAGGGGTCTAAACGTCTGACACTCGAGCCAAAAATATCTGGTGATAGATATTTATAGGGTGTTGTATGTTTTAACAATAGAAAATATCGTGTTTGTGTGAAAATGTCAGTACGGTTAAACCAATGTTTGATTCATCTGTGTCTTCAGGAATTAATGTACTCACTAGCCCAATGATAAATTTGTAACATTTACTTTTTTCTGTATTTTTTTTTAAAATAAACTAATAATGTAGAGTTAATGCCCACTGGTCCCATGACATGATTTAAAAGTTGTTTATAAATGAGCATTATTTTGTAACTTGTGACAGAAGTTACTATAACTGCATACCGAAAGTAAGACCTATAGCAGGAAATTGTGTACTGGAATTGTGGAATACAGATTTATAGTTATGTTTATTTATTTCAGTATGTATAGATGTATATGTTTTGTATCACACATGAAATATCCAGGTGGGCTGCAGTAAGAATGCTTAACAAATATAAAAACCATAAATAATAACATTTAATTCTGCATTATTATCTGTGTACACAACATTACTGCTGAAATACCAGTAACAGAGTACAAAATGTTTCATGTGTAAAGAGAAATAATGTAAGGAAATAAACCAAATCCTCAATGCTGACATTTGTTAAATACATACATGTATCTTCCCAAGACCTTGTTTTATATGACATCATGTCTATATTTAGTACACAGATCATTTAAGCCTTGAGTTACCTGCATAAACAATTTCTATGTTAATTCACTCCTTACAACAACTGATTTATTTGACGAATTTTCAATTTTCACTAGATACTTTCTCAAAAATCTAATTCTTATGCTGTCACTTAGTTTGACCCAATGAAAAATAAAATACAACTATGTTTCACTTCAGTCAGAGCAAAAATTCCTTTTCAATCTGATAAGTTAACACATATTCCAAGTGGTCTATATTTTAAAGACCTGGGTGTTTGTTTCATATTTGTGTATACTGCATGATTAAAACTAATATTCTAAGAAAATAAAAAGCTTAGTGTATAATCTCATAACTTATTAAAATATAGAAAACTTTAAAGACTAATTCACAACTAGCAAAAGGTGAAACTCTAAACTAAAACATTACAGCCAGGATCTCACACCAGCATGGAAACCAACTCTCTCACAGCTGATTAAAGCAAATCTGGGAAAATCATTCATGGTATTATCCCAGTAACAGCAAATCATTACACAATCTGCAACTGCTAAAATAAATTAAGTTCACTACCATAACTTCAAAGTAGGTTTCAATTTTTCTGTCATTGTAAAAGCTGTTTTATAAGTAGAAAATTCACTTTTCAGTACTTTGATTACTGAGCACATGTTCATTAATCTTTCCTGGCACCTTCTGTTATAATGTACAGTATATATGAATTATTTGCTAATAACTTTCAGTGCAGCACTTTGTATCTATGGCAACAAACGAAAAACTTGAAGGAAAACACACACAAAAATGAAAAGAAAATTCTACATGTAAAGTAAGGTATGTGAATAAAGGCCAAGTAGACTGAAGGGTAGGTCAGTATGATCCAGCGATCAGTGCCAGCAGACATCGCCTATAGTCACCTGATGTATCACCCTGAAATATATAACGGTAAATGTCATTATAATGACTGGATGCACAAACATACAAGTAGGACTTTACTGTAGTAGTTGTGAATACATTAGAAAACAAGGAAAGGAAGTTTATCAGTGAAGTCACATGAGACAGGTCACATGATCAAAAGCACTAATGAATATATGCCATGCCCTCGGTGTGGCCTCAAAAAGATTAAAGTTTTGTAATAAACAAACACACAGACAGACCAAAAATTCTTCAAAAACACTAGAATGAAAGATACAGACATTGGCAAATACAGTTTATTTAACTGTTTCTACTTTAAGCATACAATAAAATAATATATGCATGCTTATAAATAACAGCACTATAATACAATTATCTGTATACAAGCTAGACACCCATTGTAAAAGGCTCTACAAATTTATTACAATATATTAGACAAATACAGATGCATTGGATTTACACTAGATTCTGACAGGAACTTCTGGTCAAGTATTTTCTCTCAACTTTTGTACTGACTTGTACCAATAAATATGAGCCTTTGTTGTATGCATGCTGGAATCAGCTAGTTCTAAATTCCTCAACCAGAGTTAGTTTGTTCTAATCTTAAGTTACAGCCTCACATCCTGAGCCCTAACCCAGAGGGCAGCAGTATGCACCAAACAACCCAGATGGCGGAAGTACACATGAAACAATCTTAGATACATGTTAAGCTAATTGTACTAGTGTTACAGGAATATCTTTAAGTTAACAAACAAATATACACAGTGTTTCTCATGTGTTATTAATTAACATTTGGGGTAAATAGACACAAAGCACAATTTTCATTCTCTTTCTCCAACCCCCCCCACCCCCCCACACACAAACAACGAAATATACAAGAGCTGTCACACAATGTGAAAAATGTCCCTGAAGGTCATGTATCAGACAGGACAGCACAAAGGACTGACTTGAAAATATTTGTCTGGTATTTTAAGTAGATTTAGGGGTATAAATCAACAAAATAAATAGAGAAAGAATTAAAAGACATTCTGCAGGTGTGTGGCACATCACTAGAACATACATGAATATCTATCTGAATACCTGCAACACAACTAGTACTTCTAGTAAGTCAACAAATGTTGCTGCGATTAAAAGGGTAAAATGTTACTTCTGATCTCATGTGTGACTTTGACCATGGATGGAGCCAAACAATCAATACTATAAGATTATGCCAATCATGTAGATAGACTTAATATTTCTACAGAATAATTTCAAATCCTTCAAGGTGTTCCTGAGAAATGGAGCAGACACAAATCTGAGAATGACTGCAACTTTTAGTTTCAACATATCTATTTTACACTGGTTGGGAAGCAAGATCTTGCAACTTATATTAATCCCTCTCAATGACTGTTTCCTGGGTTTAAACCGACACTTGCACCGAAAGTGAGGAATGCAGGAAGTAGACTCTCACCCCTGGTGCGATTCAAACCAGCAACATCCAGATCAGGAATCCGGTGCTCTAACCCCTTGACCACTGATCCTCTGTGTGACCTTGACCTTGGACAGAGCCAAACAAACACTATGTTCTGCCTATCATGTGGCTATACTTAATATTTCTAATTAAAATCCTTATAGACATTCAAGATTAAAAGCAGACATGAAAAGGGGAAAGGGGATATAAAATGCAAGAAATCTAACCTCTACCTATAAAATATTCCTTCAGTATTCTATTTACACCAACATGCATATTTTCTACACTAATAAAATAGCCATGTCTATATGACGAAACATGTCTATGTTAGCATTAACAGTACCTGAAATCACCATTTTGATCAGGAAAATTTCCAAAATGGCATTTAAAAAAAAAATTCTGGTAAAATTATTTGAAAATGACATGTATGTTTGATAAAATAGAAAATCTGGTTATTTAGTTTAATTTCTTAGCACCAACTTAGTCATGGTGATCTCATAAAAAAGAAAAAAACAGACTTTTATTTTCAGTAGATATTTTAAGCATGCAAAATTAGATAAACTTACATTTTAGAGCAAAGGCAATGAACAATGCATCTCTGTCAAGAGAAACAGCCAATATTCTTTCTACATTTAAATGTGATTTTCTTTATAATTATATTTTTACTGCATGCATATTTGTACCATCACACTGACCACATTTTTAACTGAAGTCCCAAATCTGTTTTTGAACCTTTTGTTGTATTGTGAACATAATGGTGACTGTTCTCTTGAACCTTGAAAACGTTTAAGTCCATAGAAGTTGACAATGCTACACAACATTTCTAGGTTAAATATTGTAGAAATTTAAGAAAGAAATTGCTGTGCACCTTATAACTGGTACATTTCAAAACACAATGCTGACAGCTGGACCAAACTCATGTTACAATGGAGCATTTGTAATAAATAAAAGTATAGGCAGATTAGATGTGACATGGCCTCAGTACCGAAAGTGTGTTGGTGCTAACACTGAAGCAAGCAAGACAGTATGAGGTGGAAGCCACTCTACATGACACTAAGACAAGAGTTATAGAGGACAGATATATAAATAAGAACCACATACATCAAGACGTGGTTCTAGTAGCCTGCGCCAATCATTCCCAGGATAACACGACGATAATCACCAGAAATATCATCCTGAAATTTACAGACAGTGCAAACTTGGTGCAAATACGACACTGCAGGAATGCTTCATGTGAGGATAGATAATATGTAAAATTGCAAGCATGGAAGAATGGCTGACAAATTTATCTTTCTTTTGACTGACAAAGGTCAAAGTTGTCTAAGAACGGCCCAGAGATAAAATCACTTAAAATCATGATATTTTTCTCTGTCTTGTAAACAGCTTTAAAAAATAATTTGATAACGTACATAAACTCTGCTGGAACAATGAATGAAGGTTTCTGCAATTAAAGAATTTCTGATTTGCTGAGATTTTTACAGAGCCTTTATGGAAACAAAAGTATCAAAGAATTTTTAAAAGCCAAGTAAAAGACAGCTAAGTAAACCAATTCAAATTTTAAGGCAAATGAAAAAGGCAATGAAGAAAAACAAGAAGACTCTTTGGTTAAGGCATGGAAACAATCTTGATTTAGAGTTTTTCAAATGTTCAGGGTAAGATTTGGTTAATTTGTTATAATTCTTTGTTTTTTCAGATGAAACTAACACTACAGAAGAGAGAAGTAAGCCTAAAAGTAAACAAGAGATGTTTGTCAAACATGTATGCCCCCCCTAATGGCAACTAATTAACCATGTTACATGGACTTACAAATGTAACCTTGACCTTTACCTACAGACAAAAAAATCAAGTCCATTCACACTACCACATCTAAAGACTGTAGACCAGCTTTTGAGATGAAGGTCACTGTGACCTTGGACTTTGATCTACTGACCTCAAAATCAGTAGGGGCCATCTACCCATCATGACCAACCTCCATAACAATCCTGATGACTGTGTGCCAAACTGTTATCTATTTATTGATTGGACAAGCTTTCTGTGGTCAAGGTCACAGTGACCTTGGCCTGTAACCTACTGACCTCAAAATGAAAAGGAGTCATTTACCAATCATGACAAACCTCACCACCAAATCTGAGAACTGTAGGCCAAAGTGTTTTTAGTTATTGATCAGACAAGCTTTTTCTGGTCAAGGTCAGTGAGCTTGATCTTTGACCTCAAAATCAATAAATGTCATCTACAGTCATGACCAACCTCTGCACCAAATCTGAGGATGGTAAGCTAAAGCCTTCAATAGTTATTGGTCAGACAAGCTTTCCTTGGTCAAGGTTACAATGAGCTTGCCCTTTGACCTACTAACCTCAAAATCAATAGAGGTCATCTACCAGTCATGACCATCTTCCCCATCAAATCTTTTGTTACTGATTGAAGGTGATTGAGACCTTGACTTTTGACCTACTGACTCCAAAGACTTTAGGTGTCTTCTCCTCAATATTGGCTACTATCCTAAGAAGTTTGAAGATTGTAGGTCAAATGGTACTTGAGTTATTGTGCAGACATGATTTTTAAATTCAAAGTGACAGTGACATTGACCTTTCATCTACTGACCCCAAAAACAATAGGTGTCTTCTACTTAGAGTAAGAGCAACCATCCTATGAAGTTTGAAGGCTGTGGGTCAAATGCTACTCCAACTAGAAATGGGTTTTTGATTGAACAAAAACATATGTCTCCCCCCAGCCAGTCGCTGCAGGCAGTATATTGAGTCAGACGATTGTAAAATTTGACATTTAACCTCCAAGTGTGACCTTGACCTTGAGACACCACACCCGCAAAGTGGTTTCTGCATGTCGCCTTGATGAGGTGAACATCTGACCCAAGTTTCATAAAAATCCTTCAAGGGCTTTTGAAGATACAGAGTGGACAAGATTTTGTGGCATTTGACATTTAACCTCCAAGTGTGACCTTGACCTTGAGACACCACACCCGCAAAGTGGGTTCTGCACGTTGCCTTGATGAGGTGAACATCTGACCCAAGTTTAATAGAAATCCTTCAAGGGCTTTGGAAGATACAGAGCGGACACGATTTTGTGGCATTTGACATTTAACCTCCAAGTGTGACCTTGACCTTGAGACACCACACCCACAAAGTGGGTTCTGCACGTCGCCTTGATGAGGTGTACATCTGACCCAAGTTTCATAAAAATCCTTCAAGGGCTTTGGAAGATACAGAGCGGACACGATTTTGTGACGGACAGACAGACGGACGGACGGACAACCGGGGGAAAAACAATATGTCTCCCCCATTTTTGGGGGGAGACATAATTATTGTGCAGACAGGATTTTTAAATTCAAGGTGACATTGACACTGACCATTCATCAACTGCCCATAAAACAATATGACTGTGTCTTCTACTTAGTAGGAGCAACCAAGTTTGAAGGCTGTGGGCCAAATGGTACTTGAGTTATAATGCATACATGGTTTTCAATTTCAAGGTGACAGTGACCTTGCCCTCCTACTGACCCAAATAGGAGTCTTCTACTTAATAAGTGCAACAACCCTATCAAGTCTCACAGTTGTGGGCAAAATGATACTCAAGTTATTGATTGGACAAGATCAGATGTATGGACAGACGAATGGATGGACCAAGCTAACGACCAACCAACCAACATGTACAAAGCAATATACCCCCACTTCTTTGAAGAGGGGCATATTAAACAACTAGAGAAAACTCAACCGCTGTCATAAAAATCCTTGAAAATTTCAAATGTAAAGCAAGACCTGTCCGTGGACAGCGCGCTTCACTTTTCTCAGTGCTGGATAATAAATTATAAGCTAATTCAAACAAGTGGCCCAAGTGAAAAAAAAGTTGAGTGGGTGAAGACAAGTACCTAATCATGTAAGAAAAGAAGAGGGAGGAGGGGCGGGAGGGGGGGAAAGAAAAAGTGTGTGTGCAGGGGTGGGGTCAAGTACCTATATATTAAAAAAAAAAAATATGAAAACAAATTCGAGGGGGGAGGAATAACGGTGGGGTGGGGGTTCCATGCAGAGGCGGAGTACCTACCCATCCCATGTAAGTAAACAGTTCAGTTCTAGGCTTTGTGCTTTGCTATATAAGAAGTTGTTTCCTATATAAGTCTAAGTAAAATCAAGTGACCCCTAGGGCGGGGCTAATTTTGACCTCAGGGACATGGGTACCAACAATCTTGGTAGAGGACTTGATGGTGATCAAGTATTCCAAGTTTGAAGTGAATATCTTTGACGGTTTTTGAGAAATAGACCTTAACAAAAATGTTAACCAAGAAATTCTAAGTCGAAAAAGGGGCATAACTTTGCAAAAATAATTCTGAGGGTTATCTGCCCTTTGGAAATGGCATCAGATCTTGATAATAAACAAGCATTTCAAATTTTAAGTGAATAGCTTTGATAGTGTCTAAGGAAATGGACCTTAACATAAAGGTTAACCAATGCCAATGCCTACGAGAGTGTCATGACAATAGCTCCACTTTTTTTTTTCCCAAAAAGTGGAGCTAAAAATGATAGTTTTTTTTTCTGTATTATATTTGCACCACTGAGTTGGAGCTTCTCAAGGATGAACTGCTGAAGTTTTAGGTAACATGTGTTAAGCTATCCACTACAACACAGGACAAGGTGTAAGCAACAGTGACAAGGGATATTATTCTCTACATAACTCTACATAACTAGCATCTTTCTGTCAACAAAATACTTAGATATAATTCTTAATCAGTATTACATGGACCTTAGACTATAATATTATATTGTTAAATAGGTACATGTAACAGAAGACTTTTTATCAAGCTAAATAACGGTGACTGTTTATACATTCCTCTTAGCAAAAAATTTTCTTAATGACAATATTCTGTAACAAAACTTTTCTTAAAACACCACTTAACTGTGAGTACAAGAGTCCATTATCCCACTACATTATGTCCCATCAATTAATAACATATTTTGAACTTAATGTTTATGTTCTGTCTGCAAATACCCACTGAATTACAGAACTGGTGTATCAAAAACAATGCT
Source organism: Cyclina sinensis (assembly GCA_012932295.1). Taxonomy (NCBI): domain Eukaryota; kingdom Metazoa; phylum Mollusca; class Bivalvia; order Venerida; family Veneridae; genus Cyclina; species Cyclina sinensis. Next base: position 63,112,198 of record JAAONU010000001.1, on the reverse strand, counting down.
TTTCTACTGCTTATCTTATTTTGCTTTCAAAGGACATACCCAACAAAACTTCACTGACCCAAAAACCACTGTACTGATCTAAGGAAATACAGGCTTTGTAATACATTTCCAGCAGTTCTGTGGTCTTTAAATGATCTTATTACTGCTCCAAGGTATTACACAAAACAAATACTGTTTAGTTTACTATTTAGTTTTCAAGAGCTTTCTAAGGGACATAACTCTATATTCTGTAGAGGAAGAACTAAGCTACAGGTTCGTGAAAACTGACAAACATTATTTATCCAAATTTTGGTTCAATTAGTCAAAGATTTAACACATCTTCACTAATTGTTCTAACACCTGCAGCCAGTACAAAGAAAACTTTCAACAGAATCAGTTTATTTTTCTATCAAAGGAAAGCACATGTACTTACTCTAATAAACTGCTCCAGACTTTGACCATACATTTTCTGGAACTCTTGTTTTATCTGTACCATATCTACTTCTGCACGTGTGACAACAACTCGGATCAAGGTCTTGTCGTCAGTGCCAGCTCCCTAATCATTGGCAGATATAATCTCATGTGATTCAGAGATATGCAAGTAATACATGTAGCAGAGCCAATATTTCAATGGGTGTTTATTATGTTCTTTAATCATAAAGTTGGGTCACACAATATCTTTAAACATTTTTAAGTCAAAGTGCATCTTTAATATTCTTGAGTAGTGATCAGCTGTTCCCATGACTTAAGCATGCAGATTTATTTCTACACTTGTTTTGTAAGGTTACTATTGGTTTCAACCAATCAGAGTGTAGGATACATTAAATTAGCAGTCACATGACTATTTGGTTTTGGCAGTCTATTCAAGTTGGCGTTAGTGAGGGAAGTGTCCTGTCCCTATTCTTATGTAGTTTTAATGTTTGAAAGGAACTATTTAAAGCAAGTATTTATTGCTGTGGTTTGTAGTTTATACTTGTAATCTTGGATTGGTTTGATGAATTTTCCCATGCATTGTAGTTTGTCTATATTGTACACGTTCTTCTGTTATTTCAGTAAGGTTCTGTAATGGTTGATCTGAAACTGCCATCTTCCTTTCTTTTAACACAGCATGATTTGCTTAACTTTAACCTTACAGCACAGTTTACAGTTATACAGTGAGACAGCACACAGACACACAGAGCGTACTGAGAGAGCTGATATTGAATTGTTTTGTGAAGGGTGCTTGTGTCACAAACAAGGTATGCCATATTTAAGGGTTATTGTTTACATGTAATACATGTATTAAAATATAGTATCAAGGTATAGTATATGACAAAATCAAAGAATTCATGGTTCTACCCTTTCGAGATGCTGTGTCAAGTAAGAACTGATGTGCATTTTATCGATTTTAAAGGATATTCGTTCTGTATGTTTATATAATATAAAGTGATGTTTTATATCATTGAGTAATACATATATGGATCTGTAATATCTGTACTTCAATATGTAAGTTGTTATAAAGAATGATATCCTTTGTATGTATGATATACTGATATCTCATGATAGTCACCATGAATATTTAGTTATGATACTTACATGTGTATTTCAGACCCATCTCTTCAGCTGTTTGTTTACAGCTTACGGTACAGATCTTCAGACGTAATATAATGTGTTTTATATAGACTTGTACACGAAATAAATACATATATCTAGAAGAACCAAGACTTCTGTCTACATGACCCTGCTAGATTCTGTACATAGAATCATATAATCACAACTAAACACCCATTGAAATATTGGCTCTGCTACATACATGTATATCAATCAAGTGTGTAAACACAAAATGCACTGTCATTTTTCATGCAGGCTGATATTATCTGATTGTTATAGATTAATGAATCAGTACATAAACAAAACAAAAGACAAGAGTTTTGAAGCTCTTGGTGAATATTTCTTTCATGTTTCCTACGGCAGATCTATTCATCAAGGTTACATTTTGGTTTTATTTAACGATATGACATTCTTTAATTGGCTTGAAAGCCCTCATTCTACTGATCTATTAAATGATATGTTCTTTCCCTATGATCTGCCTGATAATCACAACTTAGACTAATAGTTACCTTCATTGATTTGTATAACTTTTCTGCAAAGTATGCTGCCTTACTGCGAACACATTTCACTGAAATCAAAGAGAAAATGAATAGAATTCAGTTGAATTGCAGTTCTTCTTGAGGTACCAAACATTAACATATTGAGGTACCAAGCATTAACATATTGAGGTAACAAGCATTAACATATTGAGGTACGAAGCATTAACATATTGAGGTACCAAACATTAACATATTGAGGTACGAAGCATTAACATATTGAGGTACCAAGCATTAACATATTGAGGTACCGAGCATTAACATATTGAGGTACCGAGCATTAACATATTGAGGTACCGAGCATTAACATTTTGAGGTACCGAGCATTAACATATTGAGGTACCGAGCATTAACATATTGAGGTACCGAGCATTAACATATTCAGGTACCAAGCATTAACATATTGAGGTACCAAGCATTAACATATTGAGGTACCAAGCATTAACATCTCGATGTACCAAGCAGTAACATATTGAGGTACCAAGCATTAACATCTTTAGGTAACAAGCATTAACAGATTTCATGCCAGTCTGTACAAACATTATATTTATGTATTGATAGGACTAGAAGTATGCTGCTACATCTAACCTGAACAACAGTTTAAGTTCAATAAGAGATTAAAGTCATGTATATAGCAGAGCTTTGCAACTTTCAAGGAAAAAGGGAACAAAATCTAAATAGTTCTATGCAGCAGCATCCAATTTCAAAGATACAAGTTTTAAATGTTCTTGTCACTCAACCATGACAACAAGTAACAGTTGCACAAAGCAGCACAACCAATACACTTACCTATTGCCAGCATGCCAATTTCCAGGTTTCCAGACATTTCACCCTTGATTACTTGTTGTATATCTCTCCCGGATATTCTAGAGTATGCATCAAAGACGGCTCTCAACTGCTCATAGCTCTGCGAGGCCAGGATTGCATTGAACTGAGACTCATCTGTGCCCCACCTCTTCTCTCCAGCTTGGTACAGTGCCTGTTAGAAGAATTCACAGCCAAATTACATACACGCCAAAAGTTTGTTATTATCACTAATTCCTAGAAGTATATTTTTCCTATCTTTGTTTGTAAAACTTTGCTAATTCTCCATTCCTATAACACCAGACAAATAAATTTCTTATCTTCTCCACTCATATGAAGCAAAATACATTTATTTCCATCTTTACAGTATTTGGAATATTTAGTATTTTTGTTTTTTTTTATTGACAGCCAAGTCCACCATCACAGACAGTGATTGAAAGTATAATATCAGAGTGATCAATAAAAACAAAATGGTTACATAAATACCTGAGCATCAGAGTTGGCTTTGTTCATATCTACTGGTTGATTCTCCTGTCTGCCTCCCTGTTTAAAAACAAATCACATGATCATTGAACAGAACAGAACTTACTCTTGATTTTAAATTCACAGATAACAAAATATGCATTTTGCAACAATATGTGAGCAAGTTACTAAGTAATTTACATAATCCAATGAAATCAACAGTTTAATTTTGTACTAGTAAGAATTGTGGTCATTTATTGTTATGAAAACATTCTTTGTTTTACTTTCAGCATTTAGAACTTTACAAAAAATGTTTAAAATATCACTGTCTAATAACATTGCCCTGCTTTCCAATACTTTATCCTAAGACCTTCATATATGACCTTCCTTTTGAAATAAAAGTATGAATGGTTTGCAACACATCCACTGGTCATAACGAATGTATAAAAAAATCAGTTAGCTAAAGCACAGGTTAAAGCCCGAGAGAAACGGACAGATACACTTTGACTCTTGAGTTATATCAAATATATGGCATAAACATTTATATCACAGACAGTTGTAATACTTGTACTTACATTAGCCAATGACACCATGAGGCGTTTGAAATGGCCTGATGTGTCACTAACTATATCTTTTTCTAACTTCTGTCTGTACACTGAAATTGACAATATCACATTACTGCAGTTGGAGAATATGTATGTAATACCTATATGTACAATAATTATTGTTAACATTGAGACATCTATGTTCAACTTTACATACAGTCTAGATAAGATGGTCTGGCAATGATACGATGACATGTGGCTTCTGAACTATCAGACTGACAAGTATATAGTTGAATAAATTCACTAAATAAATTGTTATCTTTATATCATATATAAATAACAATAAAATATGTCAGTTGAAAATACCAACTATGTAAGGATATGTAGCATAACTTCTGTTAAGTATCAAACATATAATAACAATTGCCTTTAAAGGAAGTTAGGTGTTTTTATTCTATTATCTTTCAAATTTACTACAGCCAATGAATTAATTCACTTCCTCTATTCCTTTGTTTCAAAAGTTTTTCATTACAACATATTTATAAATTAAAATTTTCAAATGTCCATGTTTACCACACTGCATATTTAACTAAAATAAAACCCCAAGGTTTTTAAATCCAATGTGATGTCAGCAGTGCTTGTTTTTTGTTCATCATCTGCTCTTGTTTGGTATAGCTACAAGATATGTATCTTCACACTTAACTTACTTGTGTAGTATCATCTGCTCTTGTTTGGTATAGCTACAAGATATGTATCTTCACACTTAACTTACTTGGGTAGTATCATCTGCTCTTGTTTGTTATACCTACAAGATATGTATCTTCACACTTAACTTACTTGTGTAGTATCATCTGCTCTTGTTTGTTATACCTACAAGATATGTATCTTCACACTTTACTTGTGTAGTATCATCTGCTCTTGTTTGTTATACCTACAAGATATGTATCTTCACACTTTACTTGTGTAGTATCATCTGCTCTTGTTTGTTATACCTACAAGATATGTATCTTCACACTTTACTTGTGTAGTATCATCTGCTCTTGTTTGCTATACCTACAAGATATGTATCTTCACACTTTACTTACTTGTGTAGTATCATCTGCTCTTGTTTGTTATACCTACAAGATATGTATCTTCACACTTTACTTGTGAAGTATCATCTGCTCTTGTTTGTTATACCTACAAGATATGTATCTTCACACTTAACTTACTTGTGTAGTATCATCTGCTCTTGTTTGTTATACCTACAAGATATGTATCTTCACACTTTACTTGTGTAGTATCATCTGCTCTTGTTTGTTATTCCTACAAGATATGTATCTTCACACTTTACTTGTGAAGTATCATCTGCTCTTGTTTGCTATACCTACAAGATATGTATCTTCACACTTAACTTACTTGTGTAGTATCATCTGCTCTTGTTTGTTATACCTACAAGATATGTATCTTCACACTTTACTTGTGAAGTATCATCTGCTCTTGTTTGTTATACCTACAAGATATGTATCTTCACACTTAACTTACTTGTGTAGTATCATCTGCTCTTGTTTGTTATACCTACAAGATATGTATCTTCACACTTTACTTGTGTAGTATCATCTGCTCTTGTTTGTTATTCCTACAAGATATGTATCTTCACACTTTACTTGTGAAGTATCATCTGCTCTTGTTTGCTATACCTACAAGATATGTATCTTCACACTTAACTTACTTGTGTAGTATCATCTGCTCTTGTTTGTTATACCTACAAGATATGTATCTTCACACTTTACTTGTGTAGTATCATCTGCTCTTGTTTGTTATACCTACAAGATATGTATCTTCACACTTTACTTGTGTAGTATCATCTGCTCTTGTTTGCTATACCTACAAGATATGTATCTTCACACTAAACTTACTTGTGTAGTATCATCTGCTCTTGTTGCTAGACCTATAAGATACGTATCTTCACACTTTACTTACTTGTGATGTATCATCTGCTCTTGTTTGTTATACCTACAAGATACATATCTTCACACTTAACTTACTTGTGTAGTATCATCTGCTCCTGTTTGCTATACCTACAAGATACGTATCTTCACACTTAACTTACTTGTGTAGTATCATCTGCTCTTGTTTGCTATACCTACAAGATATGTATCTTCACACTTAACTTACTTGTGTAGTATCATCTGCTCTTGTTTGCTATACCTACAAGATACGTATCTTCACACTTAACTTACTTGTGTAGTATCATCTGCTCTTGTTTGCTATACCTACAAGATATGTATCTTCACACTTAACTTACTTGTGTAGTATCATCTGCTCCTGTTTGCTATACCTACAAGATACGTATCTTCACACTTAACTTACTTGTGTAGTATCATCTGCTCTTGTTTGCTATTCCTACAAGATACGTATCTTCACACTTAACTTACTTCTGTAGTATCATCTGCTCTTGTTTGCTATACCTACAAGATACGTATCTTCACACTTAACTTACTTGTGTAGTATCATCTGCTCTTGTTTGCTATACCTACAAGATATGTATCTTCACACTTAACTTCATTGTGTAGTATCATCTGCTCTTGTTTGCTATACCTACAAGATATGTATCTTCACACTTAGCTTACTTGTGTGGTATCATCTGCTCTTGTTTGTTATACCTAAAAGATATGTATTTTCACATTTAGCTTACTTGTGTAGTATCATCTGCTCTTGTTGCTATACCTACAAGATACGTATCTTCACACTTAACTTACTTGTGTAGTATCATCTGCTCTTGTTTGCTATACCTACAAGATATGTATCTTCACACTTAACTTCATTGTGTAGTATCATCTGCTCTTGTTTGCTATACCTACAAGATATGTATTTTCACACTTAGCTTACTTGTGTAGTATCATCTGCTCTTGTTGCTATACCTACAAGATATGTATTTTCACACTTAGCTTACTTGTGTAGTATCATCTGCTCTTGTTTGCTATACCTACAAGATATGTATCTTCACACTTAGCTTACTTGTGTGGTATCATCTGCTCTTGTTTGTTATACCTACAAGATATGTATCTTCACACTTAACTTACTTGTGTAGTATCATCTGCTCTTGTTTGCTATACCTACAAGATATGTATTTTCACACTTAGCTTACTTGTGTAATATCATCTGCTCTTGTTGCTATACCAACAAGATACATATCTTCACACTTTACTTACTTGTGTAGTATCATCTGCTCTTGTTTGTTATACCTACAAGATATGTATTTTCACACTTAGCTTACTTGTGTAGTATCATCTGCTCTTGTTGCTATACCTATAAGATATGTATTTTCACACTTAGCTTACTTGTGTAGTATCATCTGCTCTTGTTTGCTATACCTACAAGATATGTATCTTCACACTTAGCTTACTTGTGTGGTATCATCTGCTCTTGTTTGTTATACCTACAAGATATGTATCTTCACACTTAGCTTACTTGTGTAGTATCATCTGCTCCTGTTTGGTATAGCTACAAGATATGTATCTTCACACTTAACTTACTTGTGTAGTATCATCTGCTCTTGTTTGGTATAGCTACAAAATATGTATCTTCACACTTAACTTACTTGTGTAGTATCATCTGCTCTTGTTTGGTATAGCTACAAGATATGTATCTTCACACTTAACTTACCTGTGTAGTATCATCTGCTCTTGTTTGCTATACCTACAAGATATGTATCTTCACACTTAACTTACTTGTGTTTTATCATTGGCTCTTGTTTGCTATACCTACAAGATATGTATCTTCACACTTAATTTACTTGTGTAGAATCATCTGCTCTTGTTTGGTATAGCTACAAGATATGTATCTTCACACTTAACTTACTTGTGTAGTATCATCTGCTCTTGTTTGTTCTGGCTACAAGATATGTATCTTCACACTTAACTTACTTGTGTAGTATCATCTGCTCTTGTTTGCTATACCTACAAGATATGTATCTTCACACTTTATTTGTGTAGTATCATCTGCTCTTGTTTGTTCTGGCTACAAGTTATGTATCTTCACACTTAACTTACTTGTTTGGTATGTTTGGTTTATTTTCTGGATTTGTGCATTACTTCTAGAACACAGAATCTCAATCATGGCATCTTCATCTGTACCTATGCCCTGAAAAGTGTCAAACACTACTTATGTTCACAGTGTTCTTCACTTAACAAGAGGGCCATAATGGCCCTGTATTGCTCACCTGAGTATAACTGCTTTTTACAAAAGTGGCTATGGGCCTGGTTAACTGACCCCAGATGACCCATTTTCAAACATGACCTAGAAATTATTGAAACAATCTTTCTGACAAATTTCCAGGTTGTTTGGAATGAAAATGTTACCACTAACAATTGTTAACAAAGTTTTTCCATATTTGGGCTCTATGACCTAGTTTTTGAACCTAGATGTCCCATATTTGGACTTGAGCTAGAAATTATCGAAACAATCTTTCTGACAAATTTCAAGGATATTTGGACTGAAAAAGTAGCCTCTAGAGTGTTAAAAAGGTTTTTCGATATTTGGGCTCTGTGACCTAGTTTTTGAACCCAGATGACCCATATTCGAACTTGAGCTAGAAATCATCGAAACAACCTTCCTGACAAATTGCCAGATTATTTGGACTGAAATTGTAGCCGCTAGAGTGTTTTAAAACAAGGTTTTTCAATATTTGGGCTCTGTGACCTAGTTTTTGACCCTAGATGACCCATATTCGAACTTGAGCTAGAAATCATTGATACAACCTTTCTGACACATTTCCAGGATATTTGGACTGAAATTGTAGCCTCTAGAGTGTTAACAAGGTTTTTCTATATTTGGGCTCTGTGACCTAGTTTTTCAACCCAGATAACCCATGTTCGAACTCGTCCAAGAAATCATTGAGACAAACATCCTGACAGTTTCAAGACAATTGAGGCAAAAATGTGACCACTAGAGTGTTAACAAACTAAGTGTGGACGGACGACGGACATCGGACATTGAGCGAACCTAATAGCTCACCATGAGCCTACGGTTCAGGTGAGCTAAAAATCACACTGACAATTTTGAACCTCATCTTGCTGTAAAAATCTAACTTTGGTAAAACCAGTGTTCAGAAAAGGTTTTAAATGACACTTGCTATGGCTACATCACAGACATCAAGTATTTTATCTGAAAGGAGGTGACATATTAAGTTTAATCATCTACAAAACTAAATTTTGTGACTTACAAATTTTTTGCTTTTCTTCCTAGATTATTATCACTTTACAAAATAACTTAAAACTGTTTATAGCAGTATTTGCAACTAGCTGTAGGCTTGACATAATCTATGATCAATCTGGCTTCAGTAAGTGACTTTCAGAGAACAGGTATAACTTGTACGTAACTGTTGACCTACCCTCATAGCTCTCTTCAGCTCATAGGCATCATATTCATCAGTGGTCATCATCAGAGCAATTATAACATCTTCAAAATTACCACCTAGTTCACTCTTCAAGTCTTGTATCAAATCCTACAATTAACATGAAAACTCAGATCAACTTTCAATACCATGTCAACTAGTTTGTTACTCTTTGACAATTACTTTACTTAACCTCTTTTCAAGTCCACAACAATACCTTAAAGCAGACAGGATTTGAAAGAAGATATAAGAATGAAAACGGAAGAAAACATATCTGTGGTAGCTAAGTCAGACTAACACTTTTCAATCATTTAAACTGTGTGCATACTACAGATGATCAAATCTTTCCTGTTCATCTTACAATTACTAATGATTATGTATATTTATCGCAAATGCATCAACAAAGGTTATCATACAACAGAGAAACCAAACATTACCTTTCCAAAGCAGGTTTTATACATCTGTTTGATTTGTTGTCTCTGACTGTTAGTTCTATAGGCCAGTATGTCTATTATGGCTTTCTCATCAGTACCTATATATAACATTATACATGTAGATACACCGCCTATACTCCAACAACAAATTCATAAAATTGAATGACTGAAAAAAGAGCACATATCTGTGTTTGAAAATAGCTGACATACAGCTTTAAAACAAATTGAGAAAAAAAATTCAGTAATTAATAGGTTTCTTTGTTGACTTCTCTGACCAAACAACAACAACAAAACACACTACAATTTCTTTCTTTGTGGCACATTATTTCAAAGCACACACTGCATTTTTGTTTAATGAATATGTACATGTGTAATTTAGTAGTACTCACCAAAGCCTTTCATGGCTTTCCTCAGTATTTTAGCATCTTGTTCAGCGTTGAAATTTGCTGCTGGCTTTAAGGTACCATCTTCCTACAGAATACAGTGAAGTTTTTATTAAAGTTTATTTTACAATCTACATACTGATACCAGAACAGGAGTCATATTCACATGCTGAGAACAACAAAATACTTTTTACAGGACTGATTTTTTTTTAATTTGATTACAATGGGATTGAACATGCTAAAGGGTGGTATGTTAGCAAGAACATACAATGAAAAAACTTTCTATATAATTATATATTCAAGTGTTCATGATAAAAACAATCTTAATATTGTGAGAAAACCTTGTAAAGAAACAAACCTGATGAAATTGTTAAAATTAAGTGATACTTACTCTAACTTTGTAGCCTGTGTGAGCTCCTCCCTGCCCTAAAGCAGACACATTTTGTCCTGCTGTGACATTAGGAGCGTAAGACATGCCCCCTGGGGCAGAAGCTGGTGCTCCTGGCTGGCTCTGACCATACCCTCCATAGCTTGTGGGTGGTGCCTGTCCTGGGGCCTGTCCTGGGTAACCTGGTGCTCCACCTGACTGAGGGTATCCTGGGGCTCCTCCTGGGGCTGGGTATCCTGGAGCACCTGCTGGGGCACCACTATGGTATCCAGGAGCACCTGCTGGGGCACCACCAGGGTATCCAGGAGCACCACCAGGAGCAGGGTAGCCTGGTGCTCCAGGCGGATTATACCCTGGCTGTGGAGCTGGGGTGTTGTATGCAGGACCTGGTCCATAGCCTATATTTTGCTAACATACAAATAAGCATATACTATAACAATTGGATTCATGCTACAAAGAGCCTTTAGGAAATCTGAATGATGTAGCTGTAACCAAATGATCGACATTCTTAAAAAAATTGATAGAACTGAGCATTAACAGAGATTCTGCACTGAAATCTTTCAGAATAAACACTTTCCTGATGAAAAATTGTAAAATACCTCAATCAGTAGCTACATGTATGTACTCTAGTCATTAAAATAACATTATAACTGATTTGGATAATGCACAGAAAGATGACTTGAGTGATGTGAAAGTCAAACTCAATCAACCTATTTGACAAAGAGTGAATAGGATAACCCTTCTAAAACCATCTCAGTTTCCTTACAGACTTACAGGGCAGATCTACTGCTTGGTGAAGTCGCAGATAAACATAGCCAACACTCAGAACAGTCGTCATTTTGTCTCAATACAATCAACTTTAAGTGAAGTTGAATCACTTGATCTGAAATCTTACTCTACACAAAAGAGACTGTTCTCATATATTTTGTTTCAGTGAGCTTATCCTTGAACTAAGAAGCCTTTACTGCGATCATAAGCTACTGATAGGATAGGATGTTTCATTTTTAAACCATTTAATGACCTATTTGTTGTCACAAAAGTCTACTGATTTTAAGTACATACCTGATATGTCGGCTGTCCAGCTCCTGGTGCAGCTGGCATAGCAACATTTGGAGGTTGCGGGTAACCTGGCTGGGGTGGCCCCTACAGAAACAATAAGCATTAAGTATTCAATTTATCTTAATTTGTATTCTCTGACACAATGTTTTCTGATGACCGGTTTAAAGACCTCATATCAAAGCAGTACCTTATATACTCGCTTATAAGATGCTTTTTGGTACAAGACCCACCCCTTAAATTCAGGTCCAAAATCTATACCTTTTACATTAACCCTCTTATAAGACACAGTATTAATTTAAGAAGATTTGAGACATTGTTACTTGATGATATAAATGTGATTTATACAAATTCTGGCCACATTTGCACTCTCATTCAGCTTCTGCAATGATTCCAACCACTAATTATTAGGTTGTTTTTGAAATTATAAAGAATGGCTGTAGAACCATTGAACATATATTATATATGTTGGCTGATGGTGAATAGTGATTCAGCAAAGTCACTTTTTGGGTCAATAAATTTTTGTTCACTTGTAGGACCCGCTTTTAAGTCACAAACCCCAAATCTAAGTATGAATTTTGGGTAAAAAATGTGTCTTATAGGTGAGTATTTACCAGTAAATGCTGATACTGTTTTTATCAAATATTTCTGACCATCTGTCTGACTTTGGTTAACTAAATGAATTTAACAGATACCTGTGGAAAAGCACAATAAAACTGAAATGAATACAAGATTACAGATGTTTTATAACTAGTAGTAAAAAAAAAAGACTTACGCCAAATCCCAATTGTCCTGGTGCCCCTCCAGGTGGAGCTGATCCATACGGCATTCCACCAGGCTGGGAACCATATGCCGCAGCTGAGGCAGACTCAGGTGTTGGCATGCCTACCTGAAAATAGATCAGCAGAAGACACTAATGAACATACACAAGTTAATGGACTTGCCAATATGCCTGAGAACCTAACAATACATCTGGATATGCCTTGTAATGTAACATTATTATCATAAAATTTATTAAAATTTTTTTTTTCGAAAAGCGAAAAACAGCAATACCATCCTTAACTTATCAAAGGAATGATTCCCTGACAGAGGTGTCAGAGGTTTATTCATACTAGTTGTAGGATATGTGCCTTTAACCTTAACCATACCAATAAGGAAGTCATCATTTGTGATGACACAAAAATTAAAGTTGAAATTCTAAGTTGGAAACCATTACAAGTCATTTGAAATGTCAAAGTTTTCAAATCTCACATGAGCTCCCATCTTAACCCACTTCCTTCCCTTACTGAAAAATGCAAACAGGAAAAGAAAAGGAAAATGTTTGCACTATCTTGGATTCAAACCCATACTTGCTGGGTCATGAGCTGATGAAGTAACCAATGCTCTACTGAGTACACTACTGAAGTACTGAATTTATTTTATCAGAGGTTGGACTTGTACTAACTGTAGTTTGTGCTCACTCAAGTGTAACAAGATCACTTTATACAGGAAATCAATATAACTGCTAACCTACTGCACAAAACAAACCCAGCAAGACAAATAATAACACTGTGTACACATCCAATATTGAACAAATTTCAACTGAAATTTTTCATCATAACCACTGTATGTATTCAATCCAAGTGACTAAGTACTGGGTTTAAATATTCTGTAAGAGTACTATAGTCTCCATTCTGGAAATTTTAATTATTAAACATTGACAAAAGTACATGAAGTCTTTTGTTATAAACAAAAATACAGAAACTGAATATTCTGTCAAATGGTTTTATTTCTTTCCCAAATAGTATAAATGTCTTTTTTATCACTGCAACCAAATGTTAGGATCCCAAACAGGGGTGTCAATAGTTCTTTCCTCTACTGGCTGACACAGTGAACACATACAAGGCACTCTTCTATTACTCTATTAGAGTCCTTCAGAGCAAGGAACCAAACAGATGAACTTGTAGTAGCTAAGGCATTAGTGTCTCAAGGTCAAAGTTGTACAGAAGGTCAAGTTGGCCTTAGATGCTTATAGGTTTGATTCTTAAAGGTCTTCGACAATCAATGTTCAAAAATGCATGTTAGGCAATCTCATAGTTAGAAGCATTTTATTTGGCATTTAGAGGCATAAAAATTTGCTAAAAGTGACACATTTAAATACAGTCAAAAACCTTTAAGACAGTTTACATGGTTGTAAACAAATGTATTGCAATGATAAACTGAGAGATAACCTGCAACAACTGCTTGACAAACGTCTTCTTTTATCAACATACATGTAACACTTACCCCTCCACCATAGCCTGGCTGTGGGTATCCCCCACCTTGCTGGGGATAACCTTGACCTCCAGGGTATCCTGGCTGACCTTGACCTGGGTAACCACCTCCTCCATATGGATAACTCATGTTTATAGCCTGCAAAACAATACAGTAAATTATGTAATGTGATGAAAGGGTCATTTAAATATTCAATAGTAATGCACTACTTCCATCTGTCATGCTGCAACATCAGAACACAGGCATTCAAATTGAGACCTAAATTGCAAATCAAAATTTGAAATTATGTATGTGGATGACAGATGGACACAACACTCTAACTGTAATCTTCTATTTGTGTTACAATCAACCAATACAGTTAAATTTACAGAGAAGGAACTTGTTTAGAAGTTCTATGCTATGTTCTACATTTGAAATTTTGACAAGTAAGCTAGTTTTTTTGTATCCAGTGACTACAGCACTCATTTTGAATTAAGAGGTTTTAAGACAGCTAGAACCAAGGGTGTGTCAAACTATTCTTTTACTGGTATCTGAAAAACTATTTCAGAGCAGCGGCATTGATAATGTAGAATTCTGTAACCAGAGTCAGCTGATCAGATTTTCTCCGAATCATTTCAGGGCTTTATGTAACCATATCTCCTGCATTCCAATGCATCATAAAATGTGACACTACAGTAACTTTTAAATATGACTTCAAATGAGGTGGTAGTTAGAAGAAGTAAATGATTGTATATGAGCCAGTCTTGGGTATGGTGGAACTTATCAAATTGTTATCTGACATCATGACATCATAAATATCTGACTTCATCAAACTGAATGCGAAAAAAACTTGTCTTTTAGTTTGCAGTTAAATTGTTTTAAAGAATACTTTATAATTTACCATTTGTGAATTGTGAGATTTTTTTTTCTATGGAAGAATCTTATTTATTTTTGATTTAAATCATTTGCTAGAGATCAACCTTCGTAAGTCAGAAGATTTTGTAAATGTAATACCAGTAATATAAAACCCTGTCTTCTCATTGCAGTTATTTTAAGTATTATTTTGGTATTTCAGTTTTCTTTTTTCTGCATTGTCTTTTTTTTTAATAATAATAACCAAAGCTTCTCTGACTTAAGCTTCTCATGAATCTTATTATTATTATTACTGAAATATCTCTTCCTGTAAAAGGCATACTGGCTTGAATACAATGTACAAGTGTTCAACAATCTCTTTCTAAGTGTTCAACTCATCTACAATGGCTGGGTACTATCTTCAAAGATTCTGTTATGTGATATCCCTAACCGTAACTTGCAGAAAGAAACAAGTAGGTTACATCGATAAAGTAATGAATTTTCATGACTCAAACATAATAAATTTATCCACACCAGGGTCAGCAATTGTGTTGGAAAACCTGTAATTTTCCATAGTGAAAAAAATCTATACCATAGAAGTTACTTAAAAACATAGAAACATTTCAATGACAATAAGGGAAGTCTAGCAAGCCATCAGATTGCAACATTCAGTGGTTCACAGAAATTAAAGTCATCTATCCTGATAAACTGTGGAATCACAGATGTTATAATTGAAGGAAAACTAGCAACAGCCATACATTTGTATGATCAAGAGAGTGTCTTTTTTCTGAAATAACCTTAAGCTAACCTTACTTTTTTAAGTTTACTCATAAAAATAGAGAATAATAGCCGAGCCTGATAAACTTTCTCAATTAAGACACTAACCTATTATTCTATTTTATCCTGTCACATCTGGCATTTGGAAATAATTTACTAAAGTTATTGAAAACCTATCTTTAAAGTGTTTCATATTAGGCTAATGTCAAGGTTATCTGCAAGGTGTACATATACACAAAAAATAGTTCCAAAGTTTCAATAATTTTATTTTCTTAGATGATCACTATATTGTAAGATCTACATATTGAAATATTTAATTTTTATTCAAGTTGTCTCTGTTTGTAATATCAACAATTTTATCACTTCCTTCTGATTATAAACACAAATGTAGCCTGTGACGTATCACGTGATGTATAAAGCAAAATTTATACGGCACCCCTTTAGCGGGTCGGATTTGAAATAATTGACAGGATAATAAGTTTTTTAATGTTTATTCTATACTTCTACAGGAGACAATCACATGAGCAGTAATATACTTTACCTGCCATGTATGAAATGTGAACGACTTATTGATACCAGTCAGGAATATATGCAGAAGCATAAAAAGTCTGGGACTGATTACACATGCATATTCATATAAAAATTGAATCAAATTTTATTAAAGTAATATTTTTTAACAAATTCTTGCTTGATGAAGTTCCATTCATAGTCAAGTTATAGCTGATGTCATTTTAAATGACATTTAAAAAGTAAACAGGATTTCAAAATCACACAAGTCATTCGCATTTTGTACTGATTATTATTATTGTGTGTGTCCTTGAAAAAAGCAGGAATACAATTCTTAAGGGCATGTTTCAAGTATCTCTTGGGTGCAAAATGTGAACAAAGTATTCTCAGGATACTTCATTTCTATATATTTTCGAGAATACACTGTATTTTGTATCCTTGGTTTGCCATAAATAAATTAAGAGGTGTAAAGATAAGATAATCTTTTCAAATGTATGCAACAAAATTTTTAAATATTCAAAATACAAGCATCAATACAATGTATAGGACAGAGGCTATGAAGTAAAATTTTCAGCATTAAAAAATGGGAAGGAGGGAGCATTGCTACAGACTGAGGTTTCTTTATGCTGAAGATTTGTCCCTCCCAATTTTGATCTTTCACTTTTTTCATTGGCTTCCTTATTTGGAACATATCTATCTGTAAGCAAACCACTCCCACAAGTGCACTGACACACCTGCACAACGTGATATAGCAGGCACATAGAACAAAGTGCCTTCAAATACTACATGAAAAATGGCACCACTGGGCTGTTATTTTCTTGTATAGGGGAAGTCCATTTTATGTTGTATAACAGAGCATGATTAATAGTGTGTTCTCACTGCCGATCAGATCAACTCTATCAAGCACGATCAAGCGAGGGTACCGGTCTAGCTCGGTCTGCATGCGTGATCGGGAGTGGTGGGAGCAGTCTACCTTGGTCGGCATGGCTGGGGCTTCCTGCCCGAATTTATTTGACATAAAAATTTGAGTAGCGATCGAGTAGGTAAGCGGTCGAGAAGCAATCATATAGTGATCGAGAATCAATCGTGTAACAATCTAGTTTGGTCGAGTATACATCTTTTAGCCAATCTGTACATGATCATCTCGACTTCTACTCGAGCATTATCCGATCGCAACCCGATCAACTCGACCTCTGTTCAATCAATTGTCCAGAATAACTAGACTACTACCGGACTGCACACAATCGCTTCTTGATAGTTATTCGACCATACACGAGTTCACGTGACCAAAACAATATGAACCGATTTGAACCATGTTGTCATTGCCATAGCAAGAAAAACATAGTGTCAAACAGATTTTTTTCTTAATCAAACAGATATATTATTATTATTGTTATGTGTGTTGGTAGAAACGAACATGCACATGGAATAAAACAGTGATATGACACAACAGTAACAGTATGATACAAAAGGTGTTAAAGGTTAGGAGTTTTAAGATTTAATCACTATAAATGTCTTGTGGTACAAACACAATGCCAATGCACTTTTCACTTGTATTTACAGAAGCCATTAGAACAATTATTAGCAATATTATCATGATTATATAACAGGAATGGAATCTACTAATTAATAATTTTCTGTTTCTGTTTACAGTGTTCAACAATAGGACATTATACAAATCCTGCAGGCATATATGTTTTTCTGTTATATTGACCAATATCCTATCCAATAGATATTGATAAGGTCCTACTGCTTGTAGCACCCTGAAACATTTATATTATATCACTAGTGACATAGGTTGATCACGTCTTATAGTCAGACCTATGCTGGTATGCTACAACTGTAACAAGCAGGGTCTGCACTATTAACTAAAGGCCAAAACTTATGACCAATTGGACTGTGCTGGTATTTGATGAAATATGAACAAACGAATTGTGTTTTATCACAGATGTGTTAAACACAAGATGCTTCTTTGTTAACAGAATGAACTGTCGATTTTTGTATCAAATTTCAAGACTATTACTACAACAACATATATGTACACTGTAACATAATACATGTATTATACAATACAAGAAAATGGTAATTGCTAGTTAAAGACAAAGTACAGAAAACTTAAGTCATTGCCTAATGTCTAATTTATATTCACAATGTCACTCTAATCCTTCAAAATTCAAATGTACTAAAACTCATTATAAAGACGGCTTTCTGACTTGTCTTATTTGCAGAACTTTACTGTACTGTCTGATATCTCCTTTCACAAGCACAGGGCTCTCGCAAAGGGGCGATTCGGGCGAAGTTGTAGCTTCGCTGTCTCAAATTTTGCCTTACGTGAAGATCAAAGCGAAAATCTAGTCGCCTTGTCAAAATTAAATTGCCCTGGGCAAACATGGATAACAGTCAATGGTGTCATAAAATGTGACAGTTTTTTACGATACACAGATTTTTTTCACAATACACAAACAATCGCTTGCCAGTCACTCATTAGGGAATCCCCGTAAAACTCCGCCTCTCGCTATTTCTTGCCTGATAGCCATGTGTGACGTACAGAGCGAAGACTCCGCCCATATTATTTATATCTTTTCAACCAGAACATTCGATACCGACACTTAGGCGAAATAAACCAATCAGCATTTAGTTTAAAAAAAGCACTATTGAGTAATGAATAATAATGAGATTCCTGTCGGATATTTTTAGCTGATTTCAGTGTTTATAAATCACCACTAATTGATCACTATTTGATGGTGATGTTTCGGCAATTAAGGGCTTGATTGAGGTCAGATGTCCTCTGAGCAATGACGGCGATTAAACTGAGTTATGTATGTGTATTGTATCACGAGACAAAAAAGGTGCAATCTATCAGGTTTTGTGGGAAAAACAAGTGAGCAATGAAAGGTTGATCCTCGGAAGTGTTACATTTCAATTGTCGATCATTGTTTTCCAAAAGGTCTGCGTATCAATAGTTGATATTAATTTTAATTATTTTTTTGAAAGTTGATTTATAAAGCTTAATTTTCGAATAAAAGTTGAAATGTCTCTGTCAGCCTGGTTACAGAGCACTCGCCCAAACCATGACGTAAACGCAAATGAACAGTTTTAACAAACAGAATTGCCTGCAAAAAATCACCAAATCTATGAATCAGGCATCGTTCAGTTGGTACATTCAGGACAAAAATAAACTTTTGCGCTGTAAAATAAATAGGCAGGCAATTCAGTAGGCATTCATGTATTTTATCATACTTTAAAGTTTGCATTTTCAAAATTATGTTATTAACTGTTGATTTGTTTTTACTTTGATCATAAGTACTGGTTGATAAAAGGGATCAATTATTAAAGGGAAATTTATTATTATATAAGCATAGTCCTTTACGTTGTCCAAAACAAAGAGTAATGAAACAATGTCCACTTCTCTCTGAAGTCTGTCCACTTCTCCCTAACCTTCAACCCAGGAAGAAGTGACTTCTCCCAAAATTCTGAGTCTAGCGAGAGCCCTGAAGCATAGTTCAAAATACAAAGCTATATTTCTTTCTTTTGATTTATTTCTTGTAAACAAAGCCATTCATTAAAGTAGACAAGATATTGAAGAATGGGATAATAAGCATTTTTCTAAGATCTGATATGACAGATAACTTCAACTTAGTATAGTACAAATTCAACAGCATTTGTGAAATCAGACAAACATGCACAGTACTAATAACACCAAATTTCTTTCAAAATACTTAAAAGCTTCAAATTTTCACTTAAGCATTTATATCCAGGGGCCAAATAATTAACTAAACAGTTACTCAGAAATCTATGTATAACAGAAGCTTCCAAGCGCATAGTATAGTGCAAGCACAGAGTGTATAGTGCAAGCACATAGTATCACTAAGTACTGGATAACTATATTCATGCTTATTCTCCGCTTTACACATCCGGGTACTTTTTAAAGGTAGTATATCGGTACTTGGGTGTAACTCGGATTTTATCGTTGAGCTATATGTAACTTCAAGATTAAAAATTACAAAAACTAGAACATATAACAAAAGAAACTGCCTTAATTTCCGAAACCTACGGCCTGATAAGTGCATTTTTAACAATTTTAATT
Source organism: Cyclina sinensis (assembly GCA_012932295.1). Taxonomy (NCBI): domain Eukaryota; kingdom Metazoa; phylum Mollusca; class Bivalvia; order Venerida; family Veneridae; genus Cyclina; species Cyclina sinensis. The sequence goes on along the minus strand of JAAONU010000001.1, from coordinate 63,092,189 downwards.
AATTAAAGTTGTTAGGTTTCATAACAAACAACTTTAAAGTCACATAGGCTCCAACGATAAAGTCTGAGTAACAACCGACAACCGAATGCTTAAATTAGTTAGTTACTGTTATCTGAATTCTGATTGGTTAATGGCTAGAATGACGTCATGCTTAAGCGGAGAATCTATGGCCCCTTCTCATATGGGTCCCAGCCGGTACTAGCATATTCTACAGAGGGGGGGGGCAAGGGCTTTGTATCCTACGATAAAGTCCGAGTAATGACCGACAACCGAATGCTTAAATTAGTTAGTTACTGTTATCTGATTGGTTAATGGCTAGAATGATGTCATGCTTACTCTGAGAATCTATGGCCCATTTCACATATGGGTCCCAGCCAGTACTAGAATATTCTTCAGAGGGGTGGACAAGGGCTTTGTATGCTTGTTCTTTGATGGATGTTGAAGCGATGTTGAGATTTCTGCAAATGAAGCTTAGGTTTTTGTTGGCTTTGTTGCATATGTTGTTGATGGCTCGAGTTTTTCATTTAAAGTGCATCTAAGGTAGTTAGCCGTTTTGAAGTGTTCTAAAGTATGGTCGTGTAGCTTGTAAGGATATTCGATGGTTTTCTGTTTGCGAGATAGGGAGATAATTTGACATTTTCCGGGATGGAATTCTGTTTTCCATTTACAGTACGTGCAAGGAGGAACTCACATTTTCCACTTTTTTGCGCGGACGCGGAAAAAGAAATATCCGCCGCGACAACGAGGAAAAAGACGGACGTCTTCGATGTCTCTACATCGTGAAATATCTCAGCGATAATTGACGACCAGCGGGAAATTAATTAGGGTCATAACTCACCTGGATAAACTGAACATTTAATGAATCGACCGTAATGAAACTGTGCATTTTAGGTCTACCAATTATGTGACATTTGGTAAAATTAAAACCAAATACATTTTCTGTGTAGGTTGATTGTGTACTTCCGTCGTTGAAATTTTGAAAACGCTTGTTATTATATAGAAAAATCGATCAATAATTTTTGCCAAGCGCCTAGACGATACAGATGTCGCAGCAGGGTTTACATGTTGTATGTTTTCTTTAAATAGGAAAGCAGTTTTAACACGTCTCAATCGGAAACCAGTCAACTTATTTTCTGAAAATATGATCAGCTGTTTTGAGAAGCAACTGCTTTGAATTGTCATTCTTTGGGTTAACAAATAGGCACATTCGTAAACAAATGCATCAGAATGAGAGTTTTATACATATATTTGATATTTTTAAAGCGTAAAATTCGCCGAAATGCATGTAATCAGAAACTATGTGAGCCTCGATATCAATAATTCCCTGTGAAAAAGTTCGCGGAACCATTTAGCAGACGCCCGCCGCGATATTTGGTGAACATGTCTGCGGCGGGGATCCTCGAAATGCGGTTGATTTCGTCGCGTTTTACGGGATGGGTAGTCCGGGACAACCTCGAGGAAAACTAGAGTTCCTCCTGGTGCGTACTGTATTTTCCTAAGTTGCTAATTTATTGAGGTCTTCTTGTAGGCTGATGCAGTCTATATGGGCTGAGATGGTGAGATAGGCGATTGTATCATAAGCAAAGAGACGAATGGTAGATCAAAGACCATCTGGTATGTCGTTTATGTGGAAGAGGGACAGGCTGAGGACAGATCCCTGTGGGACCCCGAGTCGACATGCACAGTGTTTGAAAACTCCCCTTCTAGCACTACCTTCTGAGACCTGTCCATTAGAAATGCCTGAATCCACTGTAGGGTTTTCATGGATAATGTTGCTTAACTTAGCAAACGTTCCAGACACTCTAACCGACAATGTCGCTAAAGAGGTAGCCCCACAGCGAGGCTGTTGGAAGTGCCTTATCTATCGGAGTTATCTGGAAATTACTTAACAATAACATGGACTGGTGATAAGATTTTCTATTTGTTAAACACATCAGTGCGTCAGCTGTCAAATCAAACGCATCATTTTCATACGGTAATCATAAATAAGACAAAGATACTTACGTGAGAGTATGTGACGACGTGTCCTTTTTTAAAGAAACGCTTTCGAAATAACAAATTACTCAACAGGTCCAGGAAGTATTTGAACCTCCAGTTGCTTCCCCCGAATACAGATAAAACCCGTTCCCGTCTGTTCCGTCTTTCTAACCGGACTACACATTTGTCTGGTTCCCGGTGACCCTACGCTATGTAAAATTTAACGTACGACCCGATATCGATAGTGGTAAGGGGCAGGCAATAAAGACTAGACTACACATATGATGCAATCATAATAACATGCAATATTAAAATTATACTTATTCGTATATTTTATAATTACGTTTAATTGTCTTAATTTAACAGAAATAATACGGGTCAATTTGTTTTCTTCTGTTTTTATCTTCAACTTTTTATATAAGCACTTTTAGTTTATAACAGGGCCTATATTGAGATTAAATAAAGGCCCTGGTTTATAACAAATGTATTTTACGAATTTACTTTTTATGATAAATCACTTCATTGGGGTCATTGATGCCTGCAAAACTGTAGTGTAAATAAAGCACTAAGACAATTTTGTATTATTCAAAATTTCAATAAATGAATGTAGTGGACTTGTCCGATTTTCTGACGACGTAGTAGCGTGTCGATCCGTTTTCCGAACTCAGATTCTGGACTCTGAGCAACATGAAAACGACAAATACACCAATGCATATATGCTTTGTTATGTAAATTATAATTTAAAGCTATATCTGAACAGATATCGTGAATGTTGGTATATATTTAGTTGATATATTCGATGGCGATGAAGGCTATCCAAGCTTATTCAAACTTTTCCAGACTGAACCAATCGCTTGAGGAGAGAGTAAATTTTATTCAAAACTGGTACACTGTCATAGCTAGGTGAAATCGGAATGGTGGTGGAATGTTGATATATGTTTGTGTTAATATTGCTTTCAACATCCGAGAAGATCTTCTACATGAAGATCTAGAAGCTACATTTATTGACATTCTTCTTCCAAAGACGAAACTTATCTTGTGCGGCGTTGTCGATAGATCTCCTAAGTAAACTAACTTTTATGACGTTAAAAAGACTCTCTTTTTATCTTGTGACACTTTTAATTTCCATGAATCCATTATTCTGGGTGATTTTAACACAAACGTTGCAGCTAAAAGTAACCATTGTCAGCTGTTGAAATCTGTCAAGTCTGTTTGTAGTTTATTTAGTTTAAAACAGTTGATAACTGATAATACTAGAATCGCTTTAGAATCTTCTTTAGTTATTGATCTTATTGTTGTATCTGATCAACAAAATATTTCTCAGTCTGGTGTCATAGACTGTTGTTTAAGTGATCATCAAATGATATTTTGCACCAGAAAAGTTACCAGAGCATGTATAGGTAAACACAATAGTGTTGAACTTAAATGTTTAAAAAATTATGATAAGGAATCCTTTCAGCAGTATCTGAATGGTTGTGACTGGAACAGTATTTTAACCAGTAATGATGTTAATCATGCATGGAGTTGTTTTAAAAATATATTCCTGACTGCATTAGATACGTTTGCACCTGTCAAATGTGTGCGCATTAAGCAGCGCACAGAACCATGGATTAATCCAGAGGTGTTACAATGTGTTAAATATAGAGACAAAGCCTTCTACTTGATAAGCATGAGGAAACTGATGAGAATTTGAATAATTTTAGACAGTTGAGAAATATTGCTCAAACATATATCTCAAATGCAAAGAGAAATTATTTTAAAACTGTGCTTGATGAAAATAAGAATAATTCAAAATGTTTGTGGGATATCTTGAAAAGGATGGGCTTACCCTAAAAAAGTGTCAGTCTTCTAGCAACATTGGTTTAAAGATTGATGATAATGTTTGCTTTGATAAGTTGAAGGTTGCAGAAACATTCAATTCTTTTTACACATCAATTGCCAGTAAATTGGTCGAGAAACTACCAAAATGTATAAATAAGTTGGATGGTCGTTTGTTTTCAATTTTTATTCTTCTAAATGCTTAAGTAGGTTTAATTCAAATAAAGCAACTGGACTTGGCAGTCTTCCTTCTAGGTTTGTCAAGGATTCTGCTTCTTTGATTGCAAATTCGTTGACCCACATAATAAATCTGTCAGTTATTCAAGGTGTTGTGCTTGATGACCTGAAGTTGGCACGGGTGGTTCCCTAGTTTAAAAAGAATGATCGAACAGAAGTTGGCAATTCCGGCCAGTTTCGATTTTAAGTGTTTTATCCAAAGTTATTGAAAGGGTCATATATGACCAAGTTGAAGGTTATCTCTCGGACAACAAACCACTGTTTGATTATCAGTCTGGTTTTAGGTGCAAATTTTCAACTGATACTTTATACATTTTCAGATGGATAAATCAAACCTAGTTGGTATGGTACTACTTGACCTCCAAAAGGCATTTGATACCGTCGACCATGGTATTTTACTTATGAAACTTGAAGCCCTTGGCCTCCCAAAGTCGGTCGTTAGGAGGTTCTCCTCGTATTTGTCTGATAGGCACAGTTAATTGATGTTACAGGTACTCATTCACATCCAGCATTAATTTCCTGCGGCGTTCCCCAAGGGTCTATCTTAGGGCCGCTTTTCTTTTTAATCTATGTTAATGACATGTCAGCTGTTGTCAAAGAAAAGTTACTTCACTATGCTGATGATTCAGCTATCTTTGTCACCGGTAGGAACACAGATGAAATAGAAACCTTGCTTAGCATTGAACTTGAAACTGTAAGTGAGTGGCTCATATGTAATAAATGGTCCTTGCATCTAGGTCAAACTGAATCTATTCTGTTTGGATCTAAGCCCAAGGTCAAATCTCAGTATGCCCTTAATGTTACATGTAAAGGTCATAAAATTCAGTCGGTCAAATATCTAGGTGCAAGCATAGACCAAAGTTTGTCCTTTGAATCTATGGCAATGTCAGTTATCAAAAAGGTTAACTCTAGGCTTAAGTTTCTCTACAAGAAAAAGGGATTTTCTGAATTTTCATACTAAGCAATTACTTGTCATGGCCATCGCTCAATGTCATTTTGATTATGCATCGACTGTGGGGTTTTATTCGATAATCCAGGCTCTCAGGAGCAATTTACAGGTTACCCAGAATAAACTTATTAGCTTTGTGTTGAACTTTGAACCTAGAGCTCATATCGGTAAAGAGCAGTTTTCATTTTTTATATGGTTACCTGTGGCTAGCAGAGTTGATTTTAAATCACTGTGTCATGTTTTTAATATTCATTCAAATTCCGCCCCTTTGTACCTAAGGGAAAATTTTGTTCCAGTCAGTCATGTACACAGTCACAACATACGGTTCAGGGTGAAATCTTTGTAGGAAATGCTGATAATCTGTGGTGTTACTTCACAGAGAGCGGTCGTTTTTCTTTCCCCAAGGTCAAAGGTTTCGAGAAACGGTCATTTGCATATAGGGGATGTTGTTTGTGGAATGAATAACCGCAACATATTAGGGACTCCAGGTCATATATAAACTGCAAACTCGTTGCTAGGGAACATTTTATCAATTTAATTGATTACTAATTTTATGATGTACTTTTAGTTCTGTAAGGGGTATGTTTAAGACAGTATTCAAAACTAGTATTTGTTTTGTAAATTATTTTTGTTACAAACTAACCTAGTCTTTTGTGATAAGTCCTGTGATAACTATATATCTTCTTATGCCACACAATACTCTACTTCAAGGACCACAATGGAAAAAAGAGTTTTCACAAACTCTTTTTTGTGTTATCCTTGATATATAATGTTGGTTGACATGGCTGAATATGTGTAATTCATACATGCTCTTGTTTATGTATGTTTTATTTGTATTATAATGCCATGCTGTCTGACATTTTATATTGAAATAAATCTATCTATCTATCTATCTATCTATCCATCCATCCATCTATCCATCTATCCATCTAACTTTGGTAGTTTTTGCCCAAAGACACGTGAGCCGGAATATTGGTATTTAAACACAGGACATTCCGGACGGAGGTGAACGCTGTAACCACTGCCACTAATCTATCCAAGTTTGTAATTAATTTGATATAAAACTTTGAGATCAGTTAGCTGAGGTCCTTACTTGAGACCCTGATAAGCTTCAACAAAAAGGTTATGTCCTATTTCGATTTTGGGAAAACTGCGTTTAGAGTGCGTTTTGTGGATCTGGGCTGAACATGTGTTTTGCGAGGACTGTGCTAAAGGTGCATTTCGTAAAAAGTGCGCTGAAGGTGCTATTTGTAACAACTGAGCTTACGTGTGCTTGGTAAGAGCTGAAATTAGGCGTCTTTCGTGAGAAATGTGCTTAATGTACGTTTTATGGAAAGTCGCTGAAGTACGTCACAGACAACTGCATTAAATAGCTGCGCTGAAGGTCTGTTTTCTAGGAACTATGATGAAGGTGTGTTTTGTGAGAACTATGATGAATGTGCGTTTTGTGAGAACTCTGATGCAGGTGTGTTTTGTGGGAACTATGCTGAATGTGCGTTTTGTGAGAACTCTGATGCAGGTGTGTTTTGTGGGAACTATGATGAAGCTGTGTTTTGTGGGAACTATGATGAAGCTGTGTTTTGTGATAACTAAGCTGTAGATGCGTTTTTTTAGAACTGTTTTAAATATTTGTCTTTCGAAAACTGCACCGATGGTGCATTTTGTGAGAACTGAACTTGAGGCTCGATTGCTAAGAACTGTCCTAAAGGTTGCGTTTTATGAGAGCTGAGCTAAAGATGTGTTTTGTGAGAACTGCACTGAATGTGCGCTTTGTGAGAACTGTACGGAAGGTGCATTTTATGTGTATTGCGTTGAAGGTGCATTTTTATCAGAACTTCCCTGAAAATGTGCTTTGTGAAAACTGCTCTGAAATTGTATGTTCTGAGAACTGCGTTGAAGGTGTGTTTTTAGAACTTTCTTAAATGTGTGCTTTGTGCAACTTCCTCTGAAATGTGTTTTGAGCACTGGGTTTAAGATGCGTTTTGTGAATACTGAAGATAAGCTTGAACAGTTTGATATCTTCCATTTGAAGAGACAGAGAGAGAGAGAAGGAGAGAGATTGAGAGAGATAGAGAGAGGGGTAACTGACAAAATCGTAACATTAAGAAAAACTTTCTTTTCATGATTTGAACACGAACGATAACACCCCTGCAAGAGGCACTGACTAAATATAATGCTGATGAAAAATCAAACTTGTGCACTTGAAAAAAGGTTTTTGTTTTAAAGTTTTAAAAAAACGAGTTTTGTCATTGTTGTGTATTTATTTAACGCCGTATCCAATCTCGTTGCCCGCCGTGCACATCAGCACCTCTCCGGTCGTGAAGGTTGCATCCGCTGCTAGAAACAAGCACGCCAGCGCAATCTCTCTTGGGTCAGCTATACGCTTCAGATGCTGAAAGTGTAAACACTCGCTTGTTAATGTATACAAACTTGAATCAATCAGCCACATAGCTGGAATTACAATTATCATTTTTGCAGAACTGACCAAAACAAACGAGTTTTACCGCTAAATTAACATATCCATCGAAGTTGAACGAAAAGGCGAATTTATAAACCTTGTGATCTCATGAATACGAAATGAAAAGAAATCTTTATCAAAACTGATAGAAATGTGTTGAGAACAAACAAGGAGAGGAATCGTGACTTTGAAGGAATGTATAGAAGATAAAGGTTTTATGTATTCTATATCTAAAGATGTTTTCCATGGTGTGTTACTTACGTTACACTCTTTCATAGCTTTAGTAATACCTTCCACATCTCCTGCCTTTACCATGACGTTTTGCAGCATTGGCGTATTTACAGGACCGGGGGCGATTCTACAGAACAAGATAGAACAATGAGCTTTCTCTCTCTATATATACCTAACTTAATGTCACAACGGCATCTAAGAGACTTATATTTGATGAGAGCGAAAACAGTTTTTAGAGGAAGAAGAAAACTTCTATTATGCAAGCAAAATGATTCGTCGACCACTACTTTAAATGTTTTGATAGAAACACGAAAACGAGGAACTACGAGGGTTGTCCAGAAGTATGTAGACTTCCCTTATTACACTGAAGTATTTTATGATAAATTAATGATAATGTGCATGGATAAACTACTATGCATATTCTCTGTGATTTCAAATATAAGACCATGTGTGGCCTGGCATGTGATATATTAATGTTTTTATGACAACCAGTAGTGACATGCGGCGCACGAGTCGTATACATAGTACGTGTTCATATAAAACACTTAGATAAATAGTTAAAAATAATGTATTGCGCAACCTTCGTACATTTATTCACAATGGATGACAAAAAGAAGAAAACTGAAGCAGGGAACAATGCTTATTCTGTCTTTCTAGCGCATATATTCTTTTGTTAGTTCATATATAAGTTATTGCCGAACAAAAATTCAAAGTCACAGCGCATTTAGTTGTTATAAGACAAAACCGACAGATAACATGAAGCATTCTCAGATCTGTTAGAGATACAATGCATGTTAATGAGATAAGTTTTTCTAACAACTTCTTAAAGTTAGGTCCTTATTACAGTGAACAGAAACCTATCCAAAAAAACAGTTCTTCCGACGCATGGTTTTACACAAAAAGCGCCTGTGATGGATACCTACGCATTCACGCGCACTCCATGTTTCGCTTCGTCTATAGCTAAAGCTTTTGTCAAAGATATCACACCACCCTAAAAAAAAAAATTCATAAGTCAGTGACAACAACAACAACAATGATTTTGAAGATATAGGTCATAAATATACAGTTCAGTGTGTTAGCACGAGTTTTACAGAAATGCCAGCATGTCAGTGTATTTAATAATATCATTCTTCCGTATTATCACGAAATTTATCCTCGTTTATGTTGAAAGAAAACGACCGTTTGAGCAAAATTACACGGGAAATGATTTCTTGATAAGCAGAACAATTTTACGATATTTATATATATGAACGTTTATAATTTTAAGAAAACAAAATTTCGAAAACATGTTGCAGTGCGTTAAATTACCTCAGACAATATTTCTAGAAAAATGAAAGGTTTAGGTATTTCAAATTCAACATTGACTGGATCTATTAAAATACACATAAAATTGACTTAATTTAGAATATAGAACACTTGTTTTTTTTCTGAATTTGTTCAACTTTGTTTACACACATTCCAGTTTTCCGCTAAATATGAAACACACGTGTATTTCGCCGGGTTTATAGCACCAAATTCTTCATACCAATTTTAACAAAAGCAAAGGCATTTTAATCTAAAAAATATAAATCTGTACACATCAGGGTTGGATAATAATGTGAAAAGACGAAAAGTATCGCGAGCTGAGAGACCTTGGAGGCACAGTAGGTAGGGCTGGCCCTGTTGGCAATGACCCCGCTAACACTGGCAATGTTCACCAGGCTGCCAGCAGACTTCCGTATGTAAGGAAGAGCGTACTGAAACATAAAACTAACAAACATAAGATTGTTTATGTCTCTACTACTCATTTCATACATATTTATCTTTTTAACAGTTTCGGTATCAATTTTGCACAATTAAGCATGTTTACCAATTATTATGTTGCTTTCATCTGAAATTATAGCGAGTTGAAGAAGAAACAACCATAAATGCTTTATGTTGTTTATTCAAATTTGTTAGAATTCACTTAATAAAGACTTTATATCATTTAATACAATTTCTTGCTGGAAATGATTTTATCCTTGATAATTATTATAACAAACAATTGAGAAAGTAGTTTACCTTACTGGCTGTGAAACTGGCGATTAGGTTAATATTAAGTATGTCCCTAAAACTATCGGTTGAAATATCGTCGATTGTCGCAATACCTGGATCTATAGAAAAAAAACCCAGAAAGAATTAACGATGGTTTATTAATTTTGACAAGGATCAGAATGGTGCAAATAAAAGGAATTACAACTGCATTTAATATTGCATGGGATTTTCAGTATTGGACGCCAGCCTGTTTCTCAGTGAATTTAAATTTCTCTACAAAGTTCTTTTTCAACTTAATTTTACAGAATGCGGTCCCGACGAAAGTCCTTCGCTCAGTGAGGCGACTTAAGCGGAAACATTCCTCATCTTTGTTTTGTAAATGACTGTACTTTCAGTCTACGGAACAAACACAAACAAAGCTCTATCCCTCACCACAAAAACGAGCCGTCATACTTTCTGCGTTGAAGAAAAATATTTAATATGTCAAACGAATGCTAATTATAGAACTTAGAAAAACTTGTATTATTTCCTTCAGCATTTTGAACATGTTTCAAAGGAGATAGTATTGCTTATCGCAAGTGATGTTGTTTACTTAAACAACGCATTGGCTATCTGCTGTTAAAAGACAGAAATTCTCATCTGCCATAAGGCTTAGTGGCAGTCGTCTGCTTATTTTGATGATATACATTTGCATTTCCTTAGATATATGATGTCGAGAGGTGTGAAAGAGAAGTGTTAGGGCGACTGAGTTGTTTAGTTTATACTTACGATGGGCTACGTTGTTTACTAAACAATCTATTCTTCCAAATTTATTGAAACATTCATCAATGGCACGCTTAAAAGCAACAGAAAAAAATGTCTCAAATAAATATCGATGACTCACAAAAAATAGCAAAACTCTGAGCGTGTGATTTGTTAAATACCCAAGCAAGTAATGTATCAAAACGTTAACACCGACGTTCACAGACCAAAATCTTTAACCTGCCCTGTCCGAAGTACTAGAACTGGCTTGTAAAACTATACAAATGACCAACAACAGAAGCCCTATTATCCACATAAATTTCTACTACCGTACAAAATTTGTACAAAAAAATAGAATATAATTTTGATCTTAATAAAGTACTGCTATGTCATTAAGGCCCCCATAGGCCAGGTGCACAGAGAGAAGTAACTGTTGGTAAGTACGTAAGTATATAAGTCGAATACCTTTATATCTTCTTCCTTTGTCATGTCACAATGAATGTACAGAAGTTTCCCGGAACCGTCTTTAGAAAACTGAGCTCCAACTTCGTCTTAAAATGAAGAAATTATTTTCCATATTTAAAATGATATTCTTTCTTAACATTTAATGAAATTCAAAAAAATTATTAATGACCGTAAAATCTTTGTTTAAAGACGGTTGTTAAGGGGGATTTTGAATAATAAGATACTGATGAAAAGAAAAGAAAAGAAAAGAAGAATAAAATCCCTAATTTACTTTCTGTAGAATACCCAAAATATTTAGAATAGCATAACTTTATAGAGTTGTGACTGAAAAGATTATCACGTATAAACATTTTACCATTCACGTCCAATATAGCAACCTTTCCACCATTCTCGGCTTCAAATACAAACAAATATTGAATTAGGCAATGTATATATTTGCAACATAATATCTATTAGATACATTATAAATATTATGATTCTTTCGAAACTTTAATCTACAGACACTGAAAACTCTACAGACTCTGACAATTCTACAGACACTGACAATTCTACAGACACTAACAATTCTACAGACACTGACAATTCTACAAACACTGACAATTCTACAGCCACTGACAATTATACAGACACTGATAATTCTACAGACACTGACAATTCTACAGACACTGACAATACAACAGACACTGACAATTCTACAGACACTATTAATTCTACAGATACTGACAATTCTACAATTCTACAAGTCTTTGTTTTTCTACTTAGATAACTATAGGAGTATGGTGAATTTAGAAATGCGATCAGAAACTGCAAGAAATAATGATTGAATTTTAATATTTTCAATTTGCTAGGATAAAATATTTAGTGTTTTTTGTTTCAGAATATTCTTAATCCCTACAATGGTAAGCAGTAGATACTGCCAGGCAAAGTAATGATGGTCATAAATGAGCCATGAGAAAACAGTGATTCATTTAAAATACACAATTCTCTCACAAACCAGCGATAAAAAGATTTTGAAATTACTTTGAATAAAATTGACCCCCCCCAAAAATGAAGTATACCAAAAACGTCCACACAGGCACGTCCTATTCCACAGCATCCTCCAGTCACTATGACTACCTTATCTAGAAACCGCTGGCCCACTTGACCGATGTTTTCATCCATTCTTGAAAACAAAACAGAGTAATGCAGCTTTTGAATACCAGTATCTATAAGCCATCAAAACTAACGAAATACAGATATAACGAAATTCGTTAAAAAATTTGAGGATTTTATACTCAGTACTCTGCATGAAAATGAGCAGAAATCTGTGTCACACCGTACAGAGCTCACTTCAAATATAGCTATGTCACACCGTATAGAGCTCACATTAAATATAGCTATGTCACACTGTATAGATCTCATTTCAAATATAGCTATGTCACACCGTATAGAGCTCACTTCAAATATAGCTATGTCACACCGTATAGAGCTCACTTCGAATATAACTATGTCACACTGTAATGAGCTAACTTCAAATATAGCTATGTCACACTGTAATGAGCTAACTTCGAATAAGGCTATCCCACACCAGCTACAGCTCACTTCGAATATTGCTATGTCAGACCGTAAAGAGCTCACTTCGAATATAGCTATGTCACACCGTATAGAGCTCACTTCAAATATAGCTACGTCACATTGTAATGAGCTAACTTCAAATAAAGCTATCTCACACCGTCTACAGCTCACTTCGAATATTGTTATGTCAGACCGTATAAAGCTCACTTCGAATAAAACTATGTCACACCGTTTACAGCTCACTTCGAATAAAGCTATGTCACACCGTCTACAGCTCACTTCGCATATAGCTCCCCGAAAATGTTTTCACAGACAGGTCCCCGGTTATCTCTATTCGCCAAATATATCTCTCGTTCTAAATGAGGAGGTGTATTCGGGGTACTTGTTGCTTATTTTGATAGAGCTCTCCAGTTTTCTGATGCAAGATAAAAATCATTTTTAATTGTATATATATACACGTGGCAACTAGATATGCATTCAGGATGCAGTAGCCATGTAGTAAGGAGACTGTCCGTTTATCTGGCTTGCTTGCTGTCTGTCTGTACATGCCCAAATGATATAAGGGTGTTACAGGGTAACATCTTGACATTATGAGGTTGTTTCAGTTCATTTGGTCATTATGGGGTTTAAAGTTGTATTCTGGGGTTGATTGATTGATTGATTGATTGATTTACTGATTGATTGATTGATATTTATTTAGGTTAAAACACACATATACATATACACGTAAGAAGTGGGTAAGAAAGATTAAAGGGATGACCCAATAAAATATATATCGTGAAAAGTTTTGTTTGTCTTTTGTCCGTCCGTCCTGACTTTAACTTGGAAAAACTACAACACTTTAAAACCTGTTAAGACCATTGGCCTACATGAATAGATAACCCCTACTGTTTTGACGTCACTCGGTCAAATGTTCTATGTACGCCTGCTCTTACGTACTGACGGATGAACGGCACCAAAACTATTCACAAACCTTTTTCTCAAGTGGGGACATGAAATTAGATTTTAAATTTTAGATAAAATTTGACGAGCCCTACAGTGAAAACTTTTTTCAGAGTTTGGTATAAGGTAAGGAAGTAAATGGAGTCCTGAGAAAACAGGTCCAAGACCAGACATACCGAGTCTATCTATTCGCTGACAAAAGATATTAAACATTTCACTTTGCTCTGTCTCAGAAATGAACATAGCTAAATCTTTCACACAGTTCTACCAACATGGTTGAAAACATGCCACGTGATGCTTTGTTTACAATGTCCCTGTGTTAGAAATTCAAAAATACATGTCAGAACGTTTGCCGAAATGAATAAATATCTCAAAATTTTATTCTAAGCACCATTGCTTCAAATTGACCTGTAGAATACATATTCTATTAAATGTAACAACATGTATTTCAATTAATTAATTATAGTCTCATCAGCACATCTGTATAAAATATAATACAGTACTGCCCCTCAGTAAAGAGTTATAACAGACTTAGCAATATATGTATACAGAATAAAACCTTGAAATCTTAAAATCTAGCATAATCAAATGTGTACAGATTATTTGCCAAAGCCAGGTATTCGGTAATATTGAGAGATCTTGAATTTGGTTATCCCTTGACGATATCAGCAAACCATCTCACCAGAATTATTTGCCATTTAAGAATGTTTTAAACATTGATTACAAACTATATTTGCAGTGTTCCAGAATTAGATTTAATATTCTGTAGACATTTACATGGTACTAATTTCAGAAATGTCACAATGCTCAGCTTGAGGAAATCACCAATATCAACACCACGTTTTCATGTGGGTTCACAATCGGCAATATCAACACTACGTCCAAAGTTAGCTATACCGGACATTTCTGAATGCAACAACTTACATAGATAACGATATCTGTGCTATCAAAAAATGTAAAAATCTCAAACAGCTCGATGTAAATGCTTGTTTGGTATCAACGAATAAAGCTCCCGGGAGTGATTCGTCCCAGTGACTCGTATGTACAATTTTTACATTTTCTATGCACACCTTTACACGTATATGAGATGCCAAAACGCCTGAAATATTATCTTATCAAATCAGAAGAATTTAACTCTCAAGCAGATGTCAAGACAAATTGAGATAGAATGACATTTTGTTTATCTAGGTGTAAACACGCTTGATAATTTTGCGAACGTTGAAGGATTTCATTCCTTATAAAGTAATATTGGTCAACAGTGACCTAAGGATTGAATGTATAATTATCCAAAATAATGTGATATATTTATACTACTACCGTGGGAGGGGCACGAATTTAGGATAACATAGACAGGAGATGAAATGGAACTTTTTGGAAAAATCAAGTCTATGGCCTGAATTTTGCTTTAATATCGCGTGTGGTGTCCGTTTGCTTGGATTACTGCTTTGCACCACCTTCTCATGCTGCTAATGAGTCTCCGGATGCTTTGTTGTGGGAGTCGAGACCACTCGTCCAGAAGGGCCTGTTGTAGCCCAGGGACCGTGGTTGGCTGGCGAGCAGATATTGCAGTCTGCAGCATGTCCAAGGCATGCTCTATTGGATTGAGGTCTGGAGGCCTTGCTGGCCTGTCCATTCTCTCTATGGCTGCTGCCTCCAGGTAC
Source organism: Cyclina sinensis (assembly GCA_012932295.1). NCBI lineage: Eukaryota > Metazoa > Mollusca > Bivalvia > Venerida > Veneridae > Cyclina > Cyclina sinensis. The sequence continues at coordinate 63,077,143 of JAAONU010000001.1, read as the reverse complement.
TCGTCGGTGACCCTTGCCCTGTGAGGCCGGGCGTTGTCGTCCATTAAAATGAACTCAGGACCTATAGCACCAGTGTACGGACGGACTGAATAATACGGATGTGTACATGAAGGTACATGCCCGTGGTGCACCACTTTTCCAGGGGTATCGCTTTTCCCGTGCATCTCTAGCCATGTACAGGTAAACAATCAAAATCTGCTGGACAGGTCGGCTTTGCCATATGAATAAACTACATGTATGAGAAAAAATCAGTTCTTTTGAGGTTATCATTAAAAAGATATTTAAGAAATAAAAAGTGATCCCTATCAAATTTTGAGTAGTATATTTTAACTTGTGCCTTAAAAGCTTGTAAAATTTATTTCTGATATAATTAGAAGTTATTGATACAGATTAATTTGATATGTCCACATTCACCATTATTTTGAAACATAGGCATCAGTCAGTTTGCACACAGCAAGGTAAGGTACGGGTCAAGAAATAACCATTTTCTGTGTACAATTCACAATCATTGCAGCATAAAGATATGGCAAAGAATGTAAACAAAAAGCGACAGTAAAAGAAAACTTATGTGGTTAACATTCTTTCAACTTTTTTGCAACTTAGATGTATAATAAATATTATGTTGTACAGAATCTTTATTTAGATTCATTGCCTAAAACATTCATGTTTCACCACAGAGGTATGTTTCTCCTTTTGATGTTACAGCAAGATTCTGATCCCAAAAGAAAGTATCTCAGAATATGCCCAAGACGTCACCTAAATATATTTACTAACCCTTAAGTCAAATACAATGTCGTAACCCATGTAAAAGTTTGTACAATTATCGCAAACTTTATGTGCTCTAGTTTGTTATCACTTCGACCTACTTTATTATTGTACCATAATGATACTTATATTTAAATCATTTAAACAAACAAGAACATGGCAAAGATGATCATATTTCAACACACATCCGCCTCGAAGTTTCCCTACAATACCCTTAATGTACTCTGAAGACGGTAAATCTGATCTGATATGTAGCAGGGGCGGATCCAGGATTTTGGGTTAGGGGGGGCGTAACTTTTAATCACTCTAAAGGTTGCACTAACAGATCCAGGGGCATACGTTACCTATAGTTCTAATATCTAATAACGAGGTGAAATCCGTGATATTTAAACGACAAACATATGCTCCAATTGCATCATATCTACATGCATGGTGGAACAGTGAACAAGTCATATTTGCCTAGATCAACCAATTTAAAATTGCTTACCTTCTTTCTTTTTCTTTGTTGCTAAAGAAACTGTGCAAACTCTTCTGTTTCTTGGGGCGTTTGGGACTTGACGGCGCAGCCATATTTGTTGTCGTATAAATGTACCCAAAGGAAATTAATTGACTGAATGATGTGTTTGTTTGTATGGGTTTTACGGCGCATCAACATGATCATGTTATATAGTGCCGAATTATTACAGTAAGGGAAGGCGGGAACGTTTAAATTGCGTGCACTCTGTGTTGTGTACGAGTACATCTCAAAAGGCAATGTTGTATAAAGATACGCGAGCGAAGCGAGCGAAGAAAAAATAGGAAAATATAGTATATTTTATTGTTTCCATACCAAAGAACATGTAAGCTCCGGGAATTTTAGGGGGGGCGTGCGCCGGGTGCGCCCCCCCCTGGATCCGCTAGTGTGTAGTACAATTATTTGAAATAAGCGCTTACCTGAAATCCTGACGCTATATTCGTTAAAATGATATCGCACATAGACTTTAACCTCTCCTAGGCGAAAGAAACACACAAGTTTGTTTGTAAGCTAAAACTAAACGGTAAGTACGCAAACCCAACAATTTCTCTTTACAGAAATCGTTGATAGCTCCAAAGTTTTAATCTAGTACATAAATTGTAAATCACCATCTTTTATCTCTGTTTCTTTTACAAAATGTTTAGCTTTGTTCTTATTCATTCATAATTAATAGGTTACCAGGTAAGCAATCAGGGACCGTGGATATCTAACGGTAGTACTGGACAGGGTAATACATGAGTCTTGCATGAAAGTATATTGTTGAGCACTATCCTTTTGATTGTCAACGCCATAATTATGTACTATGGAAAGACCCTTTTCTTATCTTTTAAATCTTTAAGTCCCAGGTATAAGGATAGTTACGAGTGGATTTGTTTCGCTAGACTTTGCAAAATAGAAGACTGTAGATAATATACATTGATAATAAGTCTAATGACAACGCATCTATCAGGATTATTAAAATGACAACTTTGTAAATCCTTCTAGTTTAGAGGTTAGCTTTGATAATAATAATCTACTTGATAAACGTAGATTGAAAACATACATTATCATGATATATAATGCATGTTGCATTTATGATAAGTTCACCAACGACTGGACCAAGCAAACATATATATATGTACATCATATAACATGCCCAAACGAACTCTATGTGTTTAAACCTATAAATATAAGGAAAATGTGAGTCTAAACTTATATAGTAAATATGTAAGTTTTAAGCTATACGGTGAATGTGTAAGTCTAAACCTATACGGTAAATGTGTCAATTTAAACCTATATGGTAAATGTGTTAGTCTAAATCTATATGGTGAATGTGTTAGTTTAAATAGTGTGTAAATCTAAAACTGTTTGGTAAATGTGTCAGTCTAACATATATGGTAAATGTATTAGTCTAAACCTGTATGACAAATGTGTCAGACTAACCTATATGGTAAATGTATTAGTCTAAACCTATATGGTAAATGTGTCAGTCTAACCTTTATGGTAAATGTGTCAGACTTACCTATATGGTAAATGTATAAGTCTAAACCTATATGGTAAATGTGTCAGTCTAACCTATATGGTAAATGTATTAGTCTAAACCTATAAGGTAAATGTGTCAGTCTAACCTTTATGGTAAACGTGTCAGACTTACCTATATGGTAAATGTATAAGTCTAAACCTATATGGTAAATGTGTCAGTCTAACCTATATGGTAAATGTGTCAGACTAACCTATATGGTAAATGTGTCAGACTAACCTATATGGTAAATGTGTCAGTCTAACCTATATGGTAAATGTGTCAGTCTAACCTATATGGTAAATGTGTCAAACTAACCTATATGGTAAATGTGTGAGACTAACCTTTATGGTAAATGTGTCAGACTAACCTATATGGTAAATGTGTCAGTCTAACCTATATGGTAAATGTGTCAGTCTAACCTATATGGTAAATGTGTCAGACTAACCTATATGGTAAATGTGTCAGTCTAACATATATGGTAAATGTGTCAGACTAACCAATATGGTAAATGTGTCAGACTTACCTATATGGTAAATGTGTCAGTCTAACCTATATGGTAAATGTGTCAGTCTAACCTATATGGTAAATGTGTCAGACTAACCTATATGGTAAATGTGTCAGACTAACCTATATGGTAAATGTGTCAGACTAACCTATATGGTAAATGTGTCAGACTAACATATATGGTAAATGTGTCAGTCTAACCTATATGGTAAATGTGTCAGACTAACCTATATGGTAAATGTGTCAGACTAACCTATATGGTAAATGTGTCAGACTAACCTATATGGTAAATGTGTCAGACTAACATATATGGTAAATGTGTCAGACTAACATATATGGTAAATGTGTCAGTCTAACCTATATGGTAAATGTATTCGTCTAAACATATATGGTAAATGTGTCAGTCTAACCTATATGGTAAATGTGTCAGACTAACATATATGGTAAATGTATTAGTCTATACCTTTATGGTAAATGTGTCAGTCTATCCTATATGGTAAATGTGTCAGAATAACCTATATGGTAAATGTGTCAGACTAACCTATATGGTAAACGTGTCAGTCTATCCTATATGGTAAATGTGTCAGACTAACCTATATGGTAAATGTGTCAATTTAAACTTATATGGTAAATGTGTTAGTCTAAATCTAAATGGTGAATGTGTTAGTCTAAATAGTGTGTAAATCTAAAACTGTATTGTAAATGTGTCAGTCTAACATATATGGTAAATGTATTAGTCTAAACCTGTATGACAAATGTGTCAGACTAACCTAGTTGGTAAATGTATTAGTCTAAACCTATATGGTAAATGTGTCAGTCTAACCTTTATGGTAAATGTGTCAGACTTACCTATATGGTAAATGTATTAGTCTAAACCTATATGGTAAATGTGTCAGTCTAACCTATATGGTAAATGTATTAGTCTAAACCTATATGGTAAATGTGTCAGTCCATCCTATATGGTAAATGTATTAGTCTAAACCTATATGGTAAATGTGTCAGTCCATCCTATATGGTGAATGTATTAGTCTAAACCTATATGGTAAATGTGTCAGTCCATCCTATATGGTAAATGTATTAGTCTAAACCTATATGGTAAATGTGTCAGTCCATCCTATATGGTAAATGTGTCAGTCTAACCTATATGGTAAATGTGTCAGACTAACCTATATGGAAAGTGTTTTAGTCTAAACCTATATGGTAAATGTGTCAGTCCATCCTATATGGTGAATGTATTAGTCTAACCTATGTGGTAAATGTGTTAATCTAACCTATATGGTAAAAGTGTCAGTCTAACTTATATGGTTAATTTGTCAATCTCAACATATATGGTAAATGTGTTAATCTTAACCTACATGGCAAACGTGTCAATCTAAACATATATAGTAAATGTGTCAATCTCAACCGATATGGTAAATGTGTTAGTCTAAACCTATATCGAAAAATGTGTAAATTTAAACCTACATTGCAAATGTGTCAGTTTCAACCCATATGGTAAATGTGTCAATCTAAACCTATATAGTAAATGTGTCAGTCTAAACCTATATAGTAAATGTGTTAATCTAAGCCTATAATTTAAAAGTGTCAATCTAAGCCTTTATGGTGAATGAATAAGTCTAAACCTATGTCGTTTATGTGTCGATCTAAACATATGGTACATTTGTATATGTATTTACCTATGCAGTACTCCGCCACGGACGGTCCTAAGCCCTGTTCAAAAGGAGGAATGTTGCGCGTAGTGTTAGCACCCCTACCTAGTAAAAACACTTATGCTAGGACAACCAACACTACTGAAAATCAAATGGACCATCGGTATCGAGAGTGTATGAAGCTAACTATTCAGAATTTATTCTCTCCAAAGAACACCTCACGGACTGGAACTGGAATGTTTGAACGCTCTATAAGAGGAGAAGGCAGCGCAAGTTGCTAGAAGATGGACAGGAGATCCTTGGTTGTGTGTGAGGTGAGATGGACATCAGCAGGGAAGTTTACTTTGTCAATGGGGCATACAGTATTGTGTGCAGGCCCACCAGAAGATGACGGTCACCATTATGATGTAGGGTTTATGCTCAGCAAGGACGTGAACAAGTGTCTGTTGGAATGGGTACTAATCAACGTGGATTGTAACAGCACGCTTCAAGTCCAAGTTCTAAAACGTAACATAGATTCGGTGTTATTTCCCAACAAACCAAGCAGAACTGGATTTCAAAGATGATTTTTATGAACAACTCCAATGAGTACTTTTCATGTTAGTCTAAGCCTAGATGGTAAACGTGCCAATATAAAACGATATGGTCAAGGTGTTAGTCTAAACTTATATGGCAAATGTGTAAATCTAAACCTTAATAGTGAATGTATTTATCTAAACCTATATGGTGAATGCATTTATCAAAACCAATATGGTAAATGTATTAATCTAAACCAATCTGATGAATGTATTTTATAACTTGATTGTTTTTTTAAAAGCCTCTCTGGTATTTGTATAAATAATAACCTACATCGTTAATGCAATAATCTAAACATCATTGGTAGACGTTTCAATATTAACCTGTATGGCTAATGATTCAATGTTAACCTAGATGGTGAATGTATTTATCTAAACCTATATTGTGAATGTATTTATCTTAACCTAGATGGTGAATGTATTTATCTTAACCTATATGGTGAATGCATTTATCTGTCCTATATTGTGAATGTATTTATCTTAACCTAGATGGTGAATGTATTTATCTTAACCTAGATGGTGAATGTATTTATCTTAACATATATGGTGAATGTATTTATCTTAACCTATATGGTGAATGTATTTATCTTAACCTATATGGTGAATGTATTTATCTTAACCTATATGGTGAATGTATTTATCTTAACCTATATGGTGAATGTATTTATCTAAACCTATATGGTGAATGTATTTATCTTAACCTATATGATGAATGTATTTATATTAACCTATATGGTGAATGTATTTATCTTAACCTAGATGGTGAATGTATTTATCTGAACCTATGTGGTGAATGTATTTATCTGTCCTATATTGTGAATGTATTTATCTTAACCTAGATGGTGAATGTATTTATCTGTCCTATATTGTGAATGTATTTATCTTAACCTATATGGTGAATGTATTTATCTGTCCTATATTGTGAATGTATTAATCTTAACCTAGATGGTGAATGTATTTATCTTTACCTAGATGGTGAATGTATTTATCTGTCCTATATTGTGAATGTATTTATCTTAACCTAGATGGTGAATGTATTTATCTGAACCTATATGATGAATGTATTTATCTGTCCTATATTGTGAATGTATTTATCTAAACCTATGTGGTGAATGTATTTACCTTAACCTAGAGGGTGAATGTATTTATCTGTCCTATATTGTGAATGTATTTATCTTAACGTAGATGGTGAATGTATTTATCTTAACCTAGATGGTGAATGTATTTATCTAAACCTATATGGTGAATGTATTTATCTGTCCTATATTGTAAATGTATTTATCTTAACGTAGATGGTGAATGTATTTATCTTAACCTAGATGGTGAATGTATTTATCTTAACCTATATGGTGAATGTATTTATCTGTCCTATATTGTGAATGTATTTATCTTAACCTAGATGGTGAATGTATTTATCTGAACCTATATGGTGAATGTATTTATCTGAACTAAGATGGTGAATGTATTTATCTCAACCTATATGGTGAATGTATTTATCTGAACCTAGATGGTGAATGTATTTATCTAAACCTTTATGGTGAATGTATTTATCTTAACCTATATGGTGAATGTATTTATCTTAACCTAGATGGTGAATGTATTTATCTGAACCTATGTGGTGAATGTATTAATCTGTCCTATATTGTGAATGTATTTATCTTAACCTAGATAGTGACTGTATTTATCTGAACTTAGATGGTGAATGTATTTATCTGTCCTATATTGTGAATGTATTTATCTTAACCTATATAGTGAATGTATTTATCTGTCCTATATTGTGAATGTATTTATCTTAACCTAGATGGTGAATGTATTTATCTTTACCTAGATGGTGAATGTATTTATCTGTCCTATATTGTGAATGTATTTATCTTAACCTAGATGGTGAATGTATTTATCTGAACCTATATGGTGAATGTATTTATCTGTCCTATATTGTGAATGTATTTATCTTAACCTATATGGTGAATATATTTATCTTAACCTGGATGGTGAATGTATTTATCTCTCCTATATTGTGAATGTATTTATCTGAACCTAGATGGTGAATGTATTTATCTTAACCTAGATGGTGAATGTATTTATCTTAACCTATATGGTGAATGTATTTATCTTAACCTATGTGGTGAATGTATTTATCTTAACCTATATGGTGAATGTATTTATCTTAACCTATATGGTGAATGTATTTATCTTAACCTATGTGGTGAATGTATTTATCTTAACCTATATGGTGAATGTATTTATCTTAACCTATATGGTGAATGTATTTATCTTAACCTATATGGTGAATGTATTTATCTGAACTTAGATAGTGAATGTATTTATCTGAACCTATGTGGTGAATGTATTTATCTTAACCTATATTGTGAATGTATTTATCTTAACCTAGATGGTGAATGTATTTATCTTAACCTATATACTGAATGTATTTATCTTAACATATATGGTGAATGTTTTTATCTTAACCTATATTGTGAATGTATTTATCTTAACGTAGATGGTGAATGTATTTATCTTAACCTAGATGGTGAATGTATTTATCTAAACCTATATGGTGAATGTATTTATCTGTCCTATATTGTAAATGTATTTATCTTAACGTAGATGGTGAATGTATTTATCTTAACCTAGATGGTGAATGTATTTATCTTAACCTATATGGTGAATGTATTTATCTGTCCTATATTGTGAATGTATTTATCTTAACCTAGATGGTGAATGTATTTATCTGAACCTATATGGTGAATGTATTTATCTGAACTAAGATGGTGAATGTATTTATCTCAACCTATATGGTGAATGTATTTATCTGAACCTAGATGGTGAATGTATTTATCTAAACCTTTATGGTGAATGTATTTATCTTAACCTATATGGTGAATGTATTTATCTTAACCTAGATGGTGAATGTATTTATCTGAACCTATGTGGTGAATGTATTAATCTGTCCTATATTGTGAATGTATTTATCTTAACCTAGATAGTGACTGTATTTATCTGAACTTAGATGGTGAATGTATTTATCTGTCCTATATTGTGAATGTATTTATCTTAACCTATATAGTGAATGTATTTATCTGTCCTATATTGTGAATGTATTTATCTTAACCTAGATGGTGAATGTATTTATCTTTACCTAGATGGTGAATGTATTTATCTGTCCTATATTGTGAATGTATTTATCTTAACCTAGATGGTGAATGTATTTATCTGAACCTATATGGTGAATGTATTTATCTGTCCTATATTGTGAATGTATTTATCTTAACCTATATGGTGAATATATTTATCTTAACCTGGATGGTGAATGTATTTATCTCTCCTATATTGTGAATGTATTTATCTGAACCTAGATGGTGAATGTATTTATCTTAACCTAGATGGTGAATGTATTTATCTTAACCTATATGGTGAATGTATTTATCTTAACCTATGTGGTGAATGTATTTATCTTAACCTATATGGTGAATGTATTTATCTTAACCTATATGGTGAATGTATTTATCTTAACCTATGTGGTGAATGTATTTATCTTAACCTATATGGTGAATGTATTTATCTTAACCTATATGGTGAATGTATTTATCTTAACCTATATGGTGAATGTATTTATCTGAACTTAGATAGTGAATGTATTTATCTGAACCTATGTGGTGAATGTATTTATCTTAACCTATATTGTGAATGTATTTATCTTAACCTAGATGGTGAATGTATTTATCTTAACCTATATACTGAATGTATTTATCTTAACATATATGGTGAATGTTTTTATCTTAACCTATATGGTGAATGTATTTATCTTAACCTATATGGTGAATGTATTTATCTGAACTTAGATGGTGAATGTATTTATCTGTCCTATATTGTTGATGTATTTATCTAAACCTATATGGTGAATGTATTTATCTTAACATATATGGTGAATGTATTTATCTTAACCTATATGGTGAATGTATTTATCTATACCTAGATGATGAATGTATTTATCTTAACCTAGATGGTAAATGTATTTATCTGAACCTATATGGTGAATGTATTTATCTGAACCTTGATGATGAATGTATTTATCTAAACCTATATGGTGAATGTATATATCTGAACCTATATGCTGTACGTATTAATCTACGCCTAATTGCTGCGATTATTAGTCTACACCTGTATGCTGTACGTATTAATCTACGCCTAATTGCTGCGGTTATTAGTCTACACCTGTATGCTGTACGTATTAATCTACGCCTAATTGCTGTGGTTATAAGTCTACACCTGTATGCTGTACGTATTAATCTACGCCTTATTGCTGCAGTTATAAGTCTACACCTGTATGCTGTACGTATTAATCTACTCCTTATTGCTGCAGTTATTAGTCTACACCTGTATGCTGTACGTATTAATCTACGCCTAATTGCTGCAGTTATAGGTCTACACCTGTATGCTGTACGTATTAATCTACTCCTTATTGCTGCAGTTATTAGTCTACACCTGTATGCTGTACGTATTAATCTACGCCTTATTGCTGCGGTTATTAGTCTACATCTATATGCTGTACGTATTAATCTACGCCTAATTGCTGCAGTTATTAGTCTACACCTGTATGCTGTACGTATTAATCTACGCCTAATTGCTGCAGTTATAAGTCTACACCTATATGCTGTACGTATTAATCTACTCCTTATTGCTGCAGTTATTAGTCTACACCTGTATGCTGTACGTATTAATCTACGCCTTATTGCTGCGGTTATTAGTCTACATCTGTATGCTGTACGTATTAATCTACGCCTAATTGCTGTGGTTATTAGTCTACACCTGTATGCTGTACGTATTTATCTACGCCTTATTGCTGCAGTTATAAGTCTACACCTGTATGCTGTACGTATTAATCTACGCCTTATTGCTGCAGTTATAAGTCTACACCTGTATGCTGTACGTATTAATCTACGCCTAATTGCTGCAGTTATTAGTCTACACCTGTATGCTGTACGTATTTATCTACGCCTAATTGCTGCAGTTATAAGTCTACACCTGTATGCTGTATGCATTAATCTAAACCTTTTTGAAGAATGTATTTACCTTGATATATAATCCAATTCCTTATGGTGAATGTGTAAGCCTTAACTTTTATGGTGAATATAGAGTTGATCTAAACCTTTAGGTTGAATGTTTTAATTTTTACCTTTTTGACAAATGTGTATGGTGAATGCTTTAATGTTGACCTGTACGGCAAATGTGTTAATCTAAACTTATATGGTGAATTTATTAATGCAAACCTATTTGGTGAATGTGTTAACATATCGTATGTGTTATAGATTGAAAGGCAATACGCCTGAATTTGGGATTTTTTTTCCCTAGGGCTTCGTTTACCGTTATTTTATGACTGTACTTGCATGTGTAAATTTCTACAACAGTATTGCGGAAAACATGGTGCTCATTGCTTAAACATTATCACAAGTGTTAATAATGTAAATACTGTTCGCTGATATCTAATATCATGCTTTATAATGTCTTCATGAGCTTTTTTATATTCTGACGCGCGTTTTGGAGCTTTGTACAATTAGGCTAGTTCGGATGCAATTTCACAGTACAGTAGCTCATATTTGAGCCACGAAACAGCTCACCTAGTTTAGATATATATATATATATATATATATATATATATATATATATATATATATATATATATATATATATATATATATATATATAGTGTGTGTGTGTGTGTGTGTGTGTGTGTGTGTGTGTGTGTGTGTGTGTTACCTTATCACATTTTTGAAGACATCTACTGCTTCCTAGTACGATGTGTATACCTTCGCGCGCGCGCAAGAGAAATGTGTAGATGAATATATGTTAAAAGCTTCATTGAACATAACCATCAAATGTCTAAGTACACTGTAAATTTGACAAATCACTTTATGTTTTCTATGCATATAATATGATCTCACATTCTTGAAAATGTTATATGGTCATAAAATGGGAACATGCATAATAATAAAAAGAATCTGTAAAACTTTGCTACCATGAAAAATACAGCTACAGTGGAGTGAGTGTTATGCGCCAGAAACATTAACTGTTTCGAAAAAGTTCTATTTAAATTATTGAGTTGAAGGTGAGACAGTGCTTTAGGAAAATGGTGCATTTACATTTCAGATCCTTTGAAGAAAATAACAAAATCTCAACAAGATGAAATTCTGTCTTCAGGTAAAGAAAGTTTTTTGTTTACTTTATATGGTTGCAAAACCTATTTTCTTAGAAGAAGACGATACTTGGCTGGACTGCAATCCAGTTACAAAAATCTATACAGTTACAAGTGCATAAAGAGGAAACCAACGACAATATGCAATTGGGCATTGTTTACATTTTGCGAAAACAATCACATATTAGTATCATAAGTTCAAGCAAGTATTCTTTATCTATATATCAGACAGTGTAATAACCTTTTTTAACTGTTTTGCTTTTTTTTCAGAGAATGCTTAATTACAATATTAAGGCTGCATTTGGTATTGATGTTTGTTATGTTCTTATTTTGTCTTAAAAACAAATGATCTTTTTCCTAAAACAGCAATTGAAAATCTGTATCAAGAGTTGTCAGAATTACAATGATACCCCTTACGTGCATCTGAAAACCCCAAAATCACTCAGCACAGTGAGATTAAAACAATAGAATCCGAAGTTATCTACTCATAAAGCTGAACTTGGAGTGTTTGGATTCATTTTTCTCGAGTTATTAATCGAAGACTCCTTATGAAGTCCCCTGTGAGCTTGACCATTGGCCTTGTGGGCCCAAAAACAATAGGGTAAATTTACTCATCATGCCCAGCCACCCTGTAAAGTTTGAATGTCCTGGGAGCAGTTTTTCTCGAGTTATCGATAGGAAACCGTTTATAAAATACAGTCCCAGTGAACTTGACCTTTCTCCCTGTGGGGCCGAAAACAATAGAGTTCATCTACTCGTCTTTAAAGTTTGAAGGACCTGGAATCAATCTGAGGGGCCCTGTGTGACGTTTGACCATATGGGCCTCAAAACTGTAAGATTTATCCACTTATCATGTTCAACCAGCCTATAAGGATTGCCTGTCTTTTGTGATGTTGTTCTTCAGTTATTGATTGGAAACAAGTTAGACGTGACATAAATAATAGTAAGGTTCATCTACGAATGATGTTCAACGTGTCTTTCAAATCTCTTTGCTTATTTTTTCTCAAGAAACCACTTGGTCTACCGACGGATCGGCATAGATGAGCTAAAAGATATAGTCTTCGAAAGGGCGAAATAATAAATCTGAGAAGACGAAAAAAACTATACTGATTTTTGAAAATAAATATTTGGATAGCATTCTGTCCATCGATGAATATCATCCGAACACTTTTTTAGTTTATTTACAGATATTACTATGTCTATTTCCGTTATTTCTCGGAGCCACATCCTACCTGATGGACGCGGGGACCAACCAGTTCTCTCACGCCTGTCTATCTCTACCAACGTGCCAAGGTTGTGGCTACTTTGTTGAACACAATTCATTTTCCATCACCAGTGCCTACCGTATATATTGCTACAAGACGGGAATTACAACTTTTCCTATTTTCAGCTCACTGAAACTTCCATACACTGTTATTACCATCAACTTTGCCGGTAACCAAATAACGGAAGTTCCGGCAAATGCCTTTCACAATATACACCTGATTAACCTTGCGGAGATTTCTGTAGGTCTTAGCTCTAATTCTATTTCAACAATAGACGTTAACGCGTTTAATGACATATGTGATTATATATCGACTTTAGATGTCGCAAATAACAACCTAAACAGCATACCTGTTGCTATTAAAACGCTTCGTCACTTGCAATATTTGTATTTGACCGGAAGTCCTATCAGTCATGTAGACAGCACAGTATTTTCAAGTGTTGGCAGATCTTTGAATAGCCTAGCCTTGGATTTTGCCTATTTGTCTACATGGCCCACAGCCTTTAACAGCCTATATGCTTTAACTACTCTACGACTTTATGAAATAACGACTGAACTAAATGATAGCAGCAGTTTTTGACGGGTTTGCAAATTCGTTGAGGAACCTTAGGTTGAAGTACAGTGTGCGAGATCATGGGCCAAACTTTCAAGTCATTCCACCGGCGGTGAAACATCTTAAAGCCCTCCGCTTTTTCACTGTCGAGGGAGAAGTCTATTGTACGTGCAACCTGTTCTATCTGTAAAACTGGCAAATACCGAGTTCATTCCAGTCCTCAAACCAGGTATACTTGTTGTGTCACGGGTCGAGTGACCGAGTTGCCGACTACATCACCAACATTGGCAGCCGCTGTCATTAAGTCACGTTTACTGTAATCTGAAAACTGAAAAACAAAGGAAAAAACTGTTTATGCATTATTTGTACAACATTTCGTGAAACAAAATCCAGGAATTCAGTCAGATTGATTGCTTACCGAACTAATCGTGTATGAAACCATTATTTTATTCATAAATTTATCAACAGTGTGAAACTTAACACGGTGTGAATCTTACAAATACTTGTTCGTAAACCCCACACATTTGCGAATCTTACATTCACTTGTTCGTAAACCCCACGCATTTGTAAAACTTGCATTCACTTGTTCGTAAACCCCATACATTTGTGAATCTTACATTCACTTGTTCATAAACCCCACATATTTGTAAAGCTTACATTCACTTGTTCGTAAACCCAAGACATTTGTGAATCTTACATACACTTTTTCGTAAACCACACATATTTTTGAATCTCACATAACTTTTTCGTTAACCCAACACATTTGAGAATCTTACGTACCCTTGTTCGAAAACCCAACACATTTGTGAATCTGACATAGACTTGTTCGCAAACCCTACACATTTGTGAATCTGACATACACTTGTTCGTAAACCTCACATGTTTGTGAAGGTTCCGTACACTGGTTCGTTCTTCCCACACATTTGTGAATCTTAAGTACACTTGATCGTAAACCTCACAAATTTGTGAAGTTATCGCTTACGTTTCGTAAACCCCACACATTTGTTAATCTTACAAAAACTTGTTTGTTAACCCAACACATTTGTGAATGTTATGTACAGTTGTTCGTTCATCCCACACATTCGTGAATCTTATATACACTTATTCTTAAACAAAACACATTTGTTAATCTTACATACTCTTGTTGGTAAACCCTACAGACTTGTGCAGGTTACGTACACTTGTTTGTAAATCCAACACATTTATGAAGCTTAGATACACTTGTTTGTTAACCCCCACACATTTGTGAAAGTTGTGTACAATTGTTCGTAAACCCGACACATTTGAATGTGTATCTTACAAACACTTGTTTGTTAACCGCACACATTTGTGAAGGTTGTGTACACTTGTTCGTAAACCACACACATTTGTGAATCTTACAAACACTTGATCTTAAACCCCACCCATTTGTGATGGTTACGTACACTTGTTCGTAAACCCAACACATTTGTGAATCTTACAAAAACACTTGTTTGTTAACCCCACACATTTGTGAATCTTACACACACTTTTTCGTAAACCTCACAAATTTGTGAATATTACAAACACTTCTTCTTAAATTAACACCTTTGTGAAACTAACATACACTTGTTCGTTTACCCCACACATTTGTGAAGGTTGTGTACACTTGTTCGTGGACCTCACAAATTTGTGAATATTACAAACACTTGATCTTAAACCCCACCCATTTGTGATGGTTACGTACACTTGTTCGTAAACCCAACACATTTGTGAATCTTACAAAAACTTGTTTGTTAACCCCACACATTTGTGCAGGTTGCATACTCTTGTTCGTGGACCTCACACATTTAAGGCCTTCCAGAATAAAAAAGGAAATTCCATTTGTCCTTTTTCTGGGGGAACATAGATGGGGGAACATTCCCCCATCTCACATAAAAGATAGGGGAACATTCCCCCATCTCACATGTAGATAGGGGAACATTCCCCCATTTCTCTAGTAGATAGGGGAACATTCCCCCATCTCTTTAGTAGATAGGGGAACATTCCCCCATCTCAGTAGTAGATAGGGGAACATTCCCCCATCTCAGTAGTAGATAGGGGAACATTCCTCTATCTCACAAGTAGATAGGGGAACATTCCCCCATCTCAGTAGTAGATAGGGGAACATTCCCCCATCTCAGTAGTAGATAGGGGAACATTCCCCCATCTCAGTAGTAGATAGGGGAACATTCCCCCATCTCAGTTGTAGATAGGGGAACATTCCGCCATCTCAGTAGTAGATAGGGGAACATTCCGCCATCTCAGTAATAGATAGGGGAACATTCCCCCATCTCAGTAGTAGATAGGGGAACATTCCCCCATCTCAGTAGTAGATAGGGGAACATTCCCCCATCTCAGTTGTAGATAGGGGAACATTCCTCCAACTCACTAGTAGATAGGGGAACGTTCCCCCATCTCAGTAGTAGATAGTGGAACATTCCTCAAACTCACAAGTAGAAAGGGGAACATTCCACCATTTCAGTAGTAGATAGGGGAACATTCCCCCATCTCAGTAGTAGATAGGGGAACGTTCCCCTATCTCAGTAGTATATAGGGGAACATTCCCCCATCTCACAAGTAGATAGGGGAACATTCCCCCATCTCAGTAGAAGATAGGGGAACATTCCCCCATCTCAGTAGTAGATAGGGGAACATTCCCCCATCTCAGTAGTAGATAGGGGAACATTCCCCCATCTTAGTAGAAGATAGGGGAACATTCCTCCAACTCACAAGTAAATAGGGGAACATTTTCCTATCTCAGTAGTAGATAGAGAAACATTCCCCCATCTCAGTAGTAGATAGGGGAACATTCCCCCATCTCAGTAGTAGATAGGGGAACATTCCCCCATCTCAGTAGTAGATAGGGGAACGTTCCCCTATCTCAGTAGTAGATAGGGGAACATTCCCCCATCTCACTGGTAGATAGGGAGACATTCCTCCAACTCACAAGTAGATAGGGGAACATTCCTCCATCTCACTAGTAGATGGAGGAACGTTCCCCCATCTCAGTAGTAGATAGGGGAACATTCCCCCATCTCAGTTGTAGATACGGGATCATTCCTCCAACTCACAAGTAGATAGGGGAACATTTCCCCTTATAACGATTGTCTTTCCCCCATCTCACCATTGTCTTTACTATTAGACATGATAATATCCTGCATCTCTTATTCATTTTCCCCATTTTAGTGTAAAGTAGGTTATTATCCCCTGATAATCTTTATTGTGTATAAAGAAGTATGATGTAAAATTTCAGGAAACATTGTTTTGTTTTTAAATGCAGAAAAAATGAGAATTTCTTGTATTGAGAGCAAGATCTATTATTGTGTTACTATATATAAATGTATACAAAAAAGATAGGATTTTTTTATGTCTTTAGTTCAAATTGAAATTTGGTGGATAATAGATTTATTTTATATTACGAGCAATCTAAAACAAACTGATTTTATACAGATAAATGAAAATAGTCTTGAAATAACTGGGGGTTGATAATAATGTAACTACTATATTAATAAGAACTTTATACTAGAAGTATCAAAGCAACAACATCACAACTTAAAAGGTAAGTATCGGGATAAATACAGCAAAGTAATGGAACATTTAACAAATACACTAAATAACTCAGAGAAAGTCCAATATGCTAACATCTTATCAAAATTAAAGCCAATCAACAATATTGTCTTAGTAGCTGGACAAATAAACATTAACTGCATAGTGACATTGCTAAAATTACACTATTGTCCCATTCATTCCGTCCAACATGTACACCACATACCAAGAATCGTCATTTGCAGAAATCTTGTCGCAGCTTCAGACTGGTTTCTTATTCAACTTCCACATACATGTATATGAGACCTATTTTAATGCAAAAAAAATAAGTACTTGCATAATAAGGTCATACAGACTTTAAATTAATAAGATATATATGTTTATCATTTGTTATATTAAAAGCCCTTTTCTTTGAAAACATGGGCTAGTGCATTATGATGCAATATCTTGTCACTTATCACTGTGACTCAGTGCCTTTTATATTTGATAGATTGCTAAGTCTTGTTTATAGTATTTGAAGATGAGGCTGTAATGTAATTTTTTTTAACAATCATTTTTTTTAATAGTTTAACTGTTGATCAGCTATTGTGTTATCAGAATCATCATTATCATCATCATAACTTTCACTATTTCGTCTATTTATACAGCAATTTACAACTCTAAGTTACTTTGTTTTCGTTAAGACAAACCTTGGGGAAAAAAACAGTGATTGTCAACAACATCTTTTCTGAGTGGTGTCACCAAAGCCCATCACTGGGGGTCAACTTTGATCGTTTCAACTTGTTTTCACCTGTCAAAGTCCTTGTTATGTCTGTAACACTGTGACTTTCTACGTTTCCAGTATACCCCATTTTTTTGATGTTATATGTATTTCCGCAACTGTACAAACCATCCATTTGCTGAAAAGCTTCTGGCTTCCTTTTTTCCGGAAGATTATTTATTAACCTGGAAACAAATCATCGGTTTTAAAACTCTGTTCCACATATTCATGTACATGATTTAATGCAGTTCTAACTGCAGACTGCACTTAATGTCACATTTTTGTGTCTTTCAGTATTTCAAATTGTGAATATCAAGTCTCACAAAACATATCATAACAGGACCAACACTTGTCTGTTTTGTTTATGAGAAGAAAACATGCAAATACTTACCCATGGCAAAAAAAAGGAAATATATCTTTTATCAAGTACTTAATCAAACCGGAAAAAAGCAAATTAAAAGAACAACTGAAAAGGGGGGCGGGGGGATGAGGGGGTCTTGTGCGATGGGGTGTGTTGACTGCCAGTACCTACTCATCCCAAAAATTAAAATTAAAAGAAAAATGAAATGAAAAGAATTAAAAGGGTGTAACAGTGGGATGAGGTTGGTAAGTAAAAATTAAAGTTACCTTATCTATAATCATATTTTGAACAAAACAAAAGAAAATTAAACACTATCAAAATACAGGATATTTTACAGTGCTCATTATATTGGCTTTGTTGCAGACATTCAAATACTGTTCAGCAGAAGCATGTTATGTCCACATATAATATCTATTAAATGACAGACATGTGTTTCACATTTTCAGAAGGGCCAGACAAACACTGATAAGATATCTGTATTACTGGGGGAATGTTCCCCTATCTACTACTGAGATGGGGGAATGTTCCCCTATCTTCTACTGAGATGGGGGAATGTTCCCCTATCTACTACTGAGATGGGGGAATGTTCTCCTGTCTACTACTGAGATGGGGGAATGTTCCCCTATCTACTACTGAGATGGGGGAATGTTCCCCTATCTACTAAAGAGATGGGGGAATGTTCCCCTATCTACTACTGAGATGGGGGAATGTTCCCCTATCTTCTACTGAGATGGGGGAATGTTCCCCTATCTACTACTGAGATGGGGGAATGTTCCCCTATCTACTACTGAGATGGGGGAATGTTCCCCTATCTACTACTGAGATGGGGGAATGTTCCCCTATCTTTTAGGTGAGATGGGGGAATGTTCCCCCATCTTTGTTCCCCCAGAAAAAGGACAAATGGAATTTCCTTTTTTATTCTGGAAGGCCTTATTTGTGAATCTTTTGGATACACTTGTTCGAAACCCCACACATTTGTGAATCTTACACACACTTTTTCGTAAACCTCACAAATTTGTGAATATTACAAACACTTCTTCTTAAATTAACACCTTTGTGAAACTAACATACACTTGTTCGTTAACCCCACACATTTGTGAAGGTTGCGTACACTTGTTCGTGGACCTCTCAAATTTGTGAATATTACAAACACTTGATCTTAAACCCCACCCATTTGTGATGGTTACGTACACTTGTTCGTAAACCCAACACATTTGTGAATCTTACACACACTTGTTCGTAAACCTCACAAATTTGTGAATATTACAAACACTTCTTCTTAAATTAACACCCTTGTGAAAATAACATACACTTGTTCGTTAACCCCACACATTTGTGAATCTTGGATACACTTGGTCGTAAACCACACACATTTGTGAATCTTACGCACACTTGTTCGTAAACCTCACAAATTTGTGAATATTAAAAACACTTGTCCTTAAATTAACACATTTGTGAAACTAACATACACTTGTTCGTTAACCCCACACATTTGTGAATCTTACGCACACTTGTTCGTAAACCTCACAAATTTGTGAATATTACAAACACTTGTTCTTAAATTAACACATTTGTGAAACTAACATACACTTGTTCGTTAACCCCACACATTTGTGAATCTTACGCACACTTGTTCGTAAACCTCACAAATTTGTGAATATGAAAAACACTTGTTCTTAAATTAACACATTTGTGAAACTAACATACACTTGTTCGTTAACCCCACACATTTGTGAATCTTACGCACACTTGTTCGTAAACCTCACAAATTTGTGAATATTACAAACACTTGTTCGCAAACCCCACTCATTTTTGAATCTTACATTCGCTTGTTCGTAAACCATACACATTTGTGAATCTTACAAACACTTGTTCGTACGACACACATTTGTGAAGGCTGCGTACACTTGTTCGTAAACCACACACATTTGTGAATCTTACAAACACTTGTTCTTAAATTAACACATTTGTGAAACTAAAATACACTTGTTCGTTAACTTCACACATTTGTGAAGGTTGCGTACACTTGTTCGTGGGCCCCACACATTTGTGAATCTTGCATACACTGTTCGTAAACCACACACATTTGTGAATCTTACGCACACTTGTTCGTAAACCTCACAAATTTGTGAATATTACAAACACTTGTTCGCAAACCCCACTCATTTTTGAATCTTACATTCGCTTGCTCGTAAACCATACATTTGTGAATCTTACAAACACTTGTTCGTACGACACACATTTGTGAAGGCTGCGTACACTTGTTCGTAAACCACACACATTTGTGAATCTTACATACACTTGTTCGTACACCACACACATTTGTGAAAATTGCGTACACTTGTTCGAAAACCCCACACATTTGTGAATCTTACAAGCATTTGTTCGTAAATCCCACAGCCTTGTGAAGGTTACGTACACTTGTTCGTAAATCTCACACATTTGTGTATCTTACATACACTTGTTCGTAAACCCCACATATTTGTGAACTTTGCTTACAAATTGTAATAAAATAATTAAAAAAAGATATGCTGTACAACAGTCATTTTTTATGTAAAGGAACTGCGCAGTAGCAGTACACTGCAGTGGGAAAACGTGAAGTTGGCAGTTTTAGTAACAGCAGTAGCAGTAGATAAAACGTGAATTTTGCAGTAGCAGTACAGCAGTAGCAGTAGTAAAAACGTGAAGTTGGCAGTAGCAGTACCACAGTAGCAGTAGGAAAAACTGAAGTTGGCAGTAGCAGTACATCAGATACCTTTAAAAGTAGCAGAAAATATTGTTCTGAA
Organism: Cyclina sinensis; assembly: GCA_012932295.1. Taxonomy (NCBI): domain Eukaryota; kingdom Metazoa; phylum Mollusca; class Bivalvia; order Venerida; family Veneridae; genus Cyclina; species Cyclina sinensis. The sequence continues at coordinate 63,056,172 of JAAONU010000001.1, read as the reverse complement.
GAAATCTTTAATATCAAACGTTAGTAAGAAAAGAAATATGAAATAGCCTAAACAAATTTCACAAACGGAATATTTTAATTTAAAATAATAATAACAACAACAACAATAATAATAAAGATCAAAGATTTAATGAAGAATATGATTTTGATTTCCGACAATTGTCATAAACTCATTATCCCATGATTTAAATTTTCGACAATTTTTAAAACTACTTAAACATTTAAAAACATCATCCTGTTCTATTTATCGGTAAAAAGTCACTTTTATTATCGAATTTCCGCTTTTTTTAATTCAAAAGGCCGTGACGAGAGAACTTGTAAAACTGTAGCAACTGATGTTTTTATCTACTTCTTTCTGAAAAGAAGTGAACACGTTTTTTTTTCTGCAACAAAGGCGAAAACTATTTTAGCTTTTTTTGTTTTACTTGATTACAGCCTTTAGACCGTAACAAACCGTTGCAATAAGTTTGGTCTAAATGACCCAGTTATTCCTCGTCAGTTATAATTGTTCAATTTCTGAGTACATACGTTGTCGTGAACCATTGGGTAGAATAAACAGTGTCTGTTGACCATTTGCTCTTCAACGAGAGAAGCTCTGTGTTTCGTTAAGTACCTGCAAAATGTAAAAGTTACCAGCCTTGTTTCAAGCCACCAATATACTCAGGAAAAAAATCAAAGCATCAATATATATACAAGAATACAAAACACATAGTTTTTTCCCATTTGACTGCAAACAAACTTTAAAACACTAAACCAGTGTTTTGTTAAAAAGGCAATGGTATGTTGACATTAGTTCATATTCTGTACGTATTTCTGTATGATCAAAGTTTAGTTTCCTTGAAAAATGTTTATAAAAATAAAGAGACGCTTTTTTGTTCCTTCCTTTAAACACCTCGGATGTATACTGACTTTGTCTGTAGCACCACATGGATCAATCATTTTATACTGGTGCGTTCTTTTTGTTGTTGTTCTAACTTGTACTTATATCTATGCCTTATCTTTCTGCCAAACACGTATATCTGTCCTGTGACAGCTTATTTCAGACAAGCAATTTCAGCTGATTTGTGGCGATACATGTATTTTATTATAGACCTAAATCAAATATTGCCTAGTCGTAGAAAATCTACATACGTACACAATATGACTTATACGTAAATGATAAACACTTCAATATGGGTTACATTGCCTCCTCTAGTATTTTTTATGCATTTGTAGCTATTTATCTTGGTATGCTTGAAACACAAGTTATTCCAGTTTAGTTACATAAGTTATTCCACTAATGATGGTACTTAACACTGGTAAGAGAAGCCTGTAACTTTCATTACTGGTACCAAGTCACTGTTGTTACCTAACACTGGTAAGAGAAGCCAGTAACTTTCATTACTGGTACCAAGTCACTGTTGTTACCTAACAGTGGTAAGAGAAGCCAGTAACTTTCATTACTGGTACCAAGTCACTGTTGTTACCTAACAGTGGTAAGAGAAGCCAGTAACTTTCATTACTGGTACCAAGTCACTGTTGTTACCTAACAGTGGTAAGAGAAGCCAGTAACTTTCATTACTGGTACCAAGTCACTGTTGTTACCTAACAGTGGTAAGAGAAGCCAGTAACTTTCATTACTGGTACCAAGTCACTGTTGTTACCTAACAGTGGTAAGAGAAGCCAGTAACTTTCATTACTGGTACCAAGCCACTGTTGTTACCTAACACTGGTAAGAGAAGCCAGTAACTTTCATTACTGGTACCAAGTCACTGCTGGTACCTAACACTGGTAAGAGAAGCCAGTAACTTTCATTACTGGTAGCAAGTCACAGCTAAATGAACTGTGGTGCCTGTTGATAAAATCTTTGTCTAAGAAGATGCCCCAAACTACCAAAAAAGGATTAGATTTCAAATTCTACTGAACAATTCATATTCAATATATTTAATATTTTTTCTCCTTAAAACAAATTAATAGAATAATAAATGGAGAGCTTTTTCGAGATTAGACCTTTTACATTTGACACACGACACGGGAAAAAGGGCACTCGGACATTTGTTTTAATATTGAAAGATACTGAATTGAAAATCATCAAAAAACGACAAATTTCTTGTCCTCTTCTAAAACAATGTTGAAGTAAAAATGATAATGTTTATAGTTTTGTAAAAAGATGGGATAAATTGAAAAGGCATAGAATTTTACAATAAAATAGCTGAAATTAAAATACATAAAATCTATCATATTGATTTACTGCCAGCTAGAACTTGAATAGAATCTGATGTCAAATTAGGGTATGTGATGTTATTTTAAGGAATACCAATTTTGCACGACCTGTCTCTCTTCAGCATGATAGAGTATCGTGTGTGTTCTGTGCAGGAAGCTGAAATTTTCAGACAATAATCCTGGGATATCGTTTGTTCAAAATTAGTAAAAAGGACATTTTCAAAAAATTATGTCCGAGTGCCCTTTAATTAAAAGCTGGTGATTTCGTAAAATGTTACTTTTATCCTGCAAGCATGGCTTCATATTAATCTGGACAGAAACCATTTACCTTTGATGATATTTCTAGGTTGTGTTTCTGTATCTTCTAGAATTTTTTTTTCTTTTTAACGGGTGACATTCCTAGCGATACCACCTTTCACAATATTATCTGTACATGTTGATATATGAACATTAAGTCATTATGGCTTGTTCTCAAAGTATTTTAAGAATTATCTCTCTTCGAAAGAGAACATTTACACAGAAGGAAACACAATTTGTATCACTTCTCAATGAGAAATATTTCTTATCCACGAAAGATATATACTATCTTTTATAAAAGTAAGGCATAAGATCCGTGCTTTGCATTTTCTTTTTCAGTTAGGCATTCTTTGAGCTACGAAATGTTTGTCAATAAAGATAAATTTTATGAAAGAAATTTCAACATTGTATATCAATTTATCAGAAGATTACGTACACGTGATTTTTATGCGGGTTTTCTTAACAAAAGCGAAAACATGAGTTAAGCAATACTACCCTGTAACGAAAGTTTTTCTTTTATTTGGTGTATTTGCTTGCGAATGAAGTTTCAAAGATCGCAAATAAATAAATATTGATTACTGTCTAAAAAGTTGAAATATGGTCAACAAATTAAAAAATTTAAAAGTCACGGAGTTTTTGGACAACCTTCGTACCTGAGATTTGTGAAGTTAGCGGCCTAGCGGCCTAGCGGCCTGGCGGCGTGAAGTTAGCGGCCTGGCGGCCTAGCGGCCTGGCGGCGTGAAGTTAGCGGCCTGGCGGCCTAGCGGCCTGGCGGCGTGAAGTTAGCGGCCTAGCGGCCTAGCGGCGTGAAGATGGCTGCCTTTATCACAATTTAGGTTGATCTTAAAAATGGATTGAAATCTATTTTTACAGCATATAATGTAAATTGCAGGGGTGTATAAGAAAGTTATCGACATGATATAGCTTTTATTTTTTAAAATAAATTATCTAACAAAGTTCTAGCTTATCTGCAAAGACGACTCAGAATCTCTTTGTACATTTACTCCCATGTACTCTTTGTAAATTACATTTCAGTTGATGATTAAGTAAAATATCAACAAGAACTAGCATTGATTTTTTTTAACTTTTCAAAGCCTGGCGGCCTAGCGGCCTGGCGGCCTAAACTTATAATTTATCATAATTTATGTTTATCTTAAAAACGTTTTGAAATCGATTTTTTCAGCATGTAATGTACATTTCAGGGGTGAATAAGCAAAATATGAACAAGAACTAGCTTTGATTTTTTTAAGTTTTCGAAGTCTGGCGGCCTAGCGGCCTGGCGGCCTAGCGGCCTAAACTTAATATTTATCATAATTTATGTTTATCTTAAAAACGGCTTGAATTCTATTTTTACAGCATGCAATGTACATTTCAGGGATGATTAAGAAAAATATCAACAAAATATAAATATTTTGCTTATTCACCCCTGAAATGTACATTACATGCTGAAAAAATCGATTTCAAGACGTTTTAAGATAAACATAAATTATGATAAATATTTAGTTTAGGCCGCTAGGCCGCCAGGCCGCCAGGCTTCGAAAACTTATCAAAGATAGTTCTTGTTGATATTTTACTTAATCATCAACTGAAATGTAATTTACAAAGAGTACATGGGAGTAAATGTACAAAGAGATTCCGAGTCGTCTTTGCAGATAAGCTAGAACTTTGTTAAATAATTTATTTTATATACACCCCTGCAATTTACATTATATGCTGTAAAAATAGATTTCAATCCGTTTTTAAGATCAACCTAAATTGTGATAAAGGCAGCCATCTTCACGCCGCTAAGCCGCTAAGCCGCTAGGCCGCTAACTTCACGCCGCCAGGCCGCTAGGCCGCCAGGCCGCTAACTTCACGCCGCCAGGCCGCTAACTTCACGCCGCCAGGCCGCTAGGCCGCTAACTTCACAAATCTTCGTACCTGTGGTGTGTTCTTGGTTACTTAGTAAACGATTTATATTCATCATGCACTTTTTGTTAGAAGCTCGGGTGTTTCTAGTAGAAAGCAAACATTTATAGAATACATGTACATGTATACACACAGATGGCGGCTCAAGAGAGAAAATGTGAAGTACCGGTATTTTCCTATGGAATTTAATTTCCTTACCGGGGGCGTCAATGACATGGCAAGATCTGCTTGAGAATCATGCATTTAAAGGCATTCGGTTGGAAATGCCTGTAAATTTATGTGTAAAAACTTAATCAAAAGACTGTACAGTGGGCAGTATTATTCAGTGAAACTTCTACATATTATGTGTCAATAACGGTTCTGAAGTATGTCAAAAGTTACGTAGAAATATATCCAGACAGATCAGTTATCAGTATTTCAATATTCTAAAGTGCACTTTGTTTTCATTAATCAACAAACGCTATTATAAGCAAATGTCATTTTGAGATTATAAATATGAAAACATTTTCAGACATCTGACAATCAGTGCCTTTCTGTCTCAAGTGTTGAGTTCTCTGTCTTCTAAAATCTATAATACACAACAAAATGCATTGCCTTTTTTATTATTATATTAATATTATTTGGATATTGATATTGTTATCTGACATCGTCTGTTGCATTTATCGGTGATGCTAGATTATTTTAGAATTTTGTCCACATGTTATCTCCGTGATGCCATACAACAAAGCACAGCTTTTAGAATAAACTTAGGTGCTCAAGTACGTTAGTATGAAATATATTTGCAGCTGGAATGACTGACATATCTGACCACGTGTGACCTTAACGAAGTTTACTGATAAAAAGCTTTAACATAATAACATATATAGAATACATTGCAACTTAAAAACACAAAGGAAGACGAATTCTTGATAAACAAAGTCTAGTTATTATATTATCAATTAATTAATTAAATAATAGACTGCCTCCAAAATGTGAGGTCAACATCACGTTTGAAATGTTAAATTTGCATGTTAAAAACAGCCCTTTAATTAAACACAAAGCTTTAAATTATAAACATGTAAGATTTCCGAAGTTTATTTAACATAAAAGAATTGTATATACATCTACAAATAGGGTATTTTTCTTACACGTCGAAGGCTTCAGGGACAACAGAGCCCTGAACATACAGCCTGACAGATCTCTGTTTGTTCCTTGGGCTGTAACAATGAAATCTTTAACATCCTAGTGACTTGATAAACGTTTTAGGTAATACAATTTACCTATTGATTCCTCGTCATTTTTGGCGTTAAGAAAGTCACGTTTCAAATCAGAGTTTAATACAAGGAAAAATGGTTATCTTTTACTCAAATTGAATACAAATACTAGAAGAATAGGAAGTACTGGTGAAACATGCTCACAGAGTTAATGTTTTCAGAGAAGGAATGAAGAACATTATGGGTTTTACAAGACAACCGATTTACACATTTCATTTTGACATTTACAGTTGAAATGGCAACACTTTTAAAACAAATCTTTGTAAATAGAAAATTCCATGTAAATTAATATAGAAATATATCAATAAATTAATATATGCATTTTAAAAACTGTCTAATATTTTTCAAGGAATGTACGTTGTAAAACTTTCGTAACACTACACGTGTTTGCATATCGTTTCTCTAGGGATGTAAGTGAACGTTCGAAAGTTCGGGCCTGATGCCAAACGTTCGAATGTATTTTTAGCATTCTATCTATTTTGTTTTCATAAAAAAAGAGATCATAAAGTGTTAAAGAAGTAAGAAGGGCGTTGTAAGCGGGTGAATTCACACCTATTGTTGCTTTAACACCTCTGTTAACACCTCTGTTCAGACGACTGTAAACATGCGTTGTCTAATGTTGGTGGCCTGTGCTTTAAGCAAATGTCACCTACAATGGGTAAGACAAACGGTACCGGTATGTCCGGTAAGATATCTGTCGGCACGCGTTAACCTTAGCAGGATTTCAAGAATTGTTTTTTTCTCTTTTGTGTTCAGTTATAATTAGAATTGCATCGATTTGACATGCCTGGATGTAATGAAATTGAAAAAAGTTTAACATTTTGTTTATTTACTTTCTTCCATCATCACGTGACATGTCTGCCTTCAGTGATTATTGTACTAAAAGGGAAGTAACAAATGCGTGGAGTTTGGTCGAGAATTTCAATAGAAACTATGTGTAATCATTGAGAATGAATTATTCGAACGTTCGGACGTTCGAATGCAAAATGACCCGAACATTCGAATGCTAAACAAATTTTGCGATTCCTACTTTTCTCATAGCTACAAAATTTAAGTAAATATTGCTCAATGTTTAAATTTTTTTTGAACCGATGTTCATATTGCATTACTTTACAGCACTAAACTTCCGCTTTAGTGTTTTGTGCGAAGTGTGGCACAGATGCACACATTGTGTTAAATGGGCACACACATATGACTAATTTGACGACGTCCTATGTTATAACTATACATGCCGTTAAAACGTAGAAAATGCATTTAAAAAAAGACCAAATATAAGAAAAGGGCCGCGTGAGATACTAAAAAAAAAAAATGATACAGGCTGTCGACATTAACCTACTCAAAGATGTTACTCACATTTCAAAGCAAATAATCCAGGAAGACGTCGAAGTAAATGTAAAGGTCAAATAATTTTTGTTCTCAGTCTGCAAGTACATAATACCTTTTAGGAGAGAAATACCAAAGCCATAGTTTTCACTCAGATTAAACTTATTGTATATGTCAAAACAAAATAGATAGTGTCTTGAAAGTTAAAATAGAGCAAATTAACAAAAATATAACAATATCGCCAGTTAATGCAAATGTTTACACTGATGCGTACACACCTATGTAAAAAGAAAGTTTTATGTTTATTTTCACTTATATCATAAAAAGACTAGAAAAGAAATAATGACAAGTCAATAGTATCGCAGTTTACAACCTCTGCATTTTTAAATGTTCAAAAAGGTGCAGCAGGCAACGCAACTTCGTCTATGAATCATTTTAGAAAATATGAACCAATCATCAAGATTACTAGTGGTTGCCAACATTTAATCTCGTGTTCCCGGCGAGTTTTCTTATTTTTGAAGTTCATCATGCTGTTCCTTTGATAACAACCAAACTTGAACACATGCTTACAGAGCCTTCGTGCTTTTGTGATTGTTGCAGGTGGTCTTGTCAAAATATTCCCGAGCAAAGCCTGTTCTGACAGCTCATTCCACCATATAAGATTTATAATAGACTATTAACTGATTGCTAATTTTGCTTATATCTTTTTCGCACAAGTAGATTTTGGTTATAACGGAATAATGGATTTACTATTAAATGGTTCATTCAGTTTAGTATTAAAGCGAGCAAAAATATATAGTAATTGTTGATAGTTGATGACCGCTTTTGCACATCTTCACTTAAAAGACATAAAACTCAGTAGTTCTAATACAGATTTTGCCCATGTTTGATAAACAATGAGAAATAGTCTCAAACATGCTGTATTCAAAACAGAGTGCAATAAATCATATATTGTACTCAAACGAAAATGATACATTTTCTTTGTAGATAAAAATATCGCTGCAGATAACTTTTGTTGCACCTTCAATATATTCTTGATTCACATTCTGAACAGAGATATTTCCTGACCAATCTAGAGAGGAAAATGATTTACAGATAACTATTCCATCTTTCACTATATACTGTCTGATTTCAGAGAGATAAAGTAAAAGAAAGACACATTTTCCATAAGCCTTCTTATTCCTGTTACAGCGTTGCTATTCCTAAATATTGAAAAGTGAATGTCCTTCAAATTTCATTGAAAACATTTCATCAAAAAGTGAGGAGTGTAAAACATGTAACACTGAAATCAATTCTTTTGTAAGTAGGTGACTTTTTATTGACATACAGTAAACATTTTCAGCGTTTTTACGGCATTTGCAAGTCTTCCATTTTGAATCATTGTTACACGCTAATACATCTTTGTCAAGATTTATTGAAGTTTTATCTTTTTCTACAATATCAAGGAAGTGGGCGTTCACAAATCAACTGAAATTCCCTAAAATTTAGATGGAGCGTGGAAAATATAGTTTATTATAAAGAATTGAATAGAAAATATGACTTAAGATTATATGAAAAATATTGTGGAATTTAACTGGTAAAGTGTTCAGATTCAGAAAGAACTAAGAAGTATGTTTATTTTATTTATCTATAGGCATCTTCACAATGGTATAGCCTTGCTCATAGTATCAGGTAAGATTTTAAGATATGGTTTATAAATCGGACATGTTATTTACAAATATCCTGGGATTCAGTTTCTTAACAAGGTCACAGATCTGAATCCTAGACCTAGAACTAATAAGGATTCTACAACACATACTATATAAATCCCCATGCTAAGTGTACCTAGTCAGTAGATAATATATCAAAACACCAACTTCTCAACTATATGTACTCTGATTTCATATCCATCTGAAAAGAAAAGAAGTAAAAATATCTTGGACAAAAATTATTGCTTCATAGTTCTTGTCCACGCTAAACATCATGAAATCTTTTTAGGTGAAATTTTATTTGGGATATCGATGAGCGGATTCATCTGAAATATCAAGATATTTCCTTAACATTCTTTGTCCGCTGCGAAGGTCTTAAACGGCAATTTCTAAAAAGCCATCAAAATATATATTTTTTTCAGAATTTCCTTGTACATCTAATTTCACTTCTAAATAAATGATAATTTATTTGCATTGTGTCCAGTCTTTCATTCATTTATGATCAAAAACCATGTTTTTCAATCAAATTAACAAAAGGATAGATCACCCACTTGTATCAAAAAGCAATGTACAAAAGCAGCAAAGCATATTTTTAACAAAGTTTTAATGTATATTCTAGCATAAAATCGCTTGTTTTTGCCCGTTTTGCCTATGTTTTAACGAGAGCAAAAAGGTGTGTAAACAAGGAAGTTCTCGCACTCACGCGCTGTTATAACCCGTTTTCAGTTATGCGCGTTACAGGGCATTTGTAAATAATGGACGCTGATCCGTCTTTTTTGCCCCAAATCGGCAGTTTATGTAACTACGCAGGTCGGAACGTACACGAAACATTCATGATTATTGATAAAATCAATGGCTGGCCTTGTTCAATTGTAAATCCACATGAAATCCTTCCAAATATTTTTAATCGACACTTTTTAAGTTTCAAGATGGCCGCTCGACAAGTTGAAAACACGTGTCGCCCTGAAACGCATATTTAAAACACGTATCCATAACAACCTAAAGGCGACTGTACTTTTATTTATTTATTTATCTATTTTTTCCTAAACATGTTTTTTCTAGATCATTTTATGCTAGAATAGCGTTACAGCACGTTTTTTTGTGTTATAACATCTGCAGAATCCCTCGGGATATGTTGGTGCCCGAGCTCGGGCACCAACCATTCCTCGGGATTCCGCAGATGTTATAACACGAAGAAACGTGCGTTAACCCTATATATGAAAAAACAATCATCAACAACAATACTTACAAAACAACAGCATCAAATGCATAGATTTTAAAAAAAAATATATATTTATCACGTAGATCATACATACAATGTCATATACATATATATTTTGTATATTCCCGATCGTCAATAGCTTTATGAACATTATAGAGCTTATTTCTGGTCGAATTTGTTCTTAATATAAACACAACAGACATTGTTGAAATTAATGTCTGCTGGAGGTATGTTTTACATTACGTTGAAGCAAATTGCTTGCGTTGTGCAAAAATATTTGGTGAGTTGCGTGCACAATCTCCCTATATTAATAGAACTGTCTACGAACATGATATCTTGAACAAAAACAAAACAGTTGTTCTTCTAAAGTTTCCTGGTTTTTACGATTTTTCTTTCAGCTTATTTTAGAACAAGAATCCTGCTAATGTTTTCTTGGGGAGTAATTACACATTTTCTGTTTTCCTGACAGGTTATCGTAAAGAATCGATTTAAAGCGATAAAATATTTTGAGTTTGGCGTTCCTTTAACTTCTATCGTTTGTTTTGGAAAACTGTTAAAATATACATTATATGTCGTACTCATATTTTATATATGCATTTTTACAAAGCAGTATAAAAGTATTAATGAATAAACGTAATTTATAGAAAATTTGAACTAAAGTTTGATAAAAATGACACTTCTTATCTACTTCGCTCCGGATATCTCTTGCTGAATTTTCTTTTCTGTCACTGAATTTTTTCATTTCTGAGCCAAAACCCACACACATTCAAATCTAGCCTTGTAGCTATAAAAATCATGTACTTTTTCTTTAAAATTAGAACTAAACCGATCAAGAAATAGCAAAAACTGAACGAATGTAATTTCTGTTTTCTCTCTGCATGCTGATTTTGTACGGGTTTTACTCAATCTCATCAGATATGCACGAGGGAAAAGACCCACTAACATTTTCTGCAGTGTAATGAGTACATAGACGGGTAAAGAATGGCTGGTATTGGTTACTTATTTCTGAATTTAAAGAAATAAAAGAATGCGTAAAAACATAACCTCAAAGTCTATTTGAACTAAGGAACAGATTTCAGGGAGCTTACTGATACAAGAAACCGATAAATATGCTTTAAGAGTAGAAACTAAGGGCTTTATTGGTTATAACATGTTTAATTGTGTGTGATCTAATCCAAGCCTGTGCCTTTTAGATTTTAACGGACTGGGGTAAAAGTGTAAAAGAGAATGTAGAGAATACTACTTTTATTATATATTCATGCTACCGTATTATCAAATAATAACGACACAGACACACAGTATTGCTGACATCAACACAGCAGGGGTTGCTGCACACCAACACACAACTCAAGCTGATTTTTTGTGGTACAGGCTGAATGGAATAAGTTTTGTAATGCATCAGCCGTAAAAATCGTCTTCCAAAAAATCGGACTGGAGGACGCATTTCTACTCTTACCATGAGATATTAACTTCATAATGCTGGTTTGAATGAGAGAATACAAGCCATTCCTATACCTTTGACAGTCGAACACATTGAGACTAGTGAATATGTTAGATTGGATACCAGTGTTTTTCACTGACTTGTTCAGATTTTTGTAAACTTCTTAGACGGTCCCTATATGGGTGAACGAGCGATTTACTCCAATCTATTACGGTTACGAAGTTAGACTGGCCATGTTTTTGGCAGGTATTAGTATGGATAGAAAGACTTGTGATGGGTAAAGGTACACTGACTGCTAAATTGAATTGCAATTAAATTAAGGTCACTTTTGTCAGTCTATGTAAACCTGAATTTAACTGAGCATATCTCGGATATGCTTAAAGTTGGGATTTATGCTAGCCATGCTCAACTCACTACCGTTATAGAGTTCAGACAGGCGCTATTAACAACCTGGAGAGACCGAATCGAAACGATTATCAGAAGTATGCGGCGGCTCTGCCATGCTGTCATCAATGCTCATGGCCTTCATTCTGGATACTGAAATATATTTTCAATAAAACAATGTATAAAGAGTATAACTGTTATTCTTAGGATTTCTAATTTTGTCGATCGACTGCGCGACGCCTTCAAGTATTTCGACTGCTCCCTGTCTACGCGTATGTTACGTCATCAAACATTTTTCCCTTTTATGGTTACTTAAATGTATAACCATTGAATTCAAATGTCAGTATATTTTCACTCTCACCTAAGTAAAATAAAAATACCACTTTATAGTAAATGACTTTATCACATTTTGAGTGGTATGTATTATTACACCTGTGTAATTTAAAGGAATGCGAATGGCTGCATTACATTAGATATAACGGTCGTCATGTGAAAGACTTCTTGCTCGCCAGACTATTTGCATTAAATTTATATACGTAATAATTTCATAACCTACCATACACGTATTGTATAAATAAAACCTACATCTTTTACATAATTACACAATTTAGAAATTATAGAAAACGACTGAAAAGTTTAGAAATAGAAAATACACGTGCTTAACGAGGGAAATGGATGTTGTTAACTGCATTTCAATTTAGAAAATTGCACATTAATTACCTAAAGAAAATTAAGGTCGACGTTAGCAAGCAATATTTTCCATCTAGCTGCCATATGCTTACAAAAATATACCGATGTTTTCCCTGCTTTTCACGACTACGTTTTATACTATTTTTTGTATTTTCCATTTGTTTTTTTCTCCAAAAAATGGTTCATGATTGAAAATATTACGTTATCGTCAGTCAACGCAAATTTTCACATCCAGGCATACTATCTTAGTGTTGTGCAATTGCGTTAAAACTATTAAGTTTCGCATATGTCAGAAGGAGTAAAAATACTAACATTCGTTTTAACAGTCTCCGCCTTTAGTCGGGGGATGCCAATTTGCATACGTAACACGTTACTTTTAGAAACAATATTTCGTATCACAGGACCGTATCTTTAAAGATTTCAAACGGCAGCACGCCCCTAAGAGTAATTTCTTGTAAGCTCTTGTAGATCTGGCGGGTCATAAAATAATTCTATCTTTTGTACCTCAGGCACATCTTGCCATCCACGGTAAATAACCATGCAGATAGTTATGTTGCTAATGTTTACTAGAGTTCTTATTTGGTTTATTTCTATGATTATTATGGCCACTGTTATAACTTAAAACTGAGAGAATAAAATCCTGTAATATGGAGAAAATTATCAGCAGATAGTAGAGGAATGGATTTTCATTGTAAGTTTTCATGACACAATTATTGCCCTTTGTTCCTTATATCACATGCTCTTGAAATCACTACACTGTGGGACAGCCGGGTCCTCTGGACATATCTCAAATTATAGTATTCTTGTTTTGTTTTAGATAATAACGCGAAATCTGTTTTGGAAGATGTCTATACTCTCTATAAGCAAGTCATTTATGTTATATTAGTTTTAAAAATCAACATGATGCATGGCACTTCAGGTAAATGCTGAGAAAACAAAAACACAGAAATCATGTAAATTAGAAATAACAAGAGCTTCGTACACTTGTTAGAATATATAAATTCAAATATACTTTTTCAGGTTAAGTTTTAAATTCAATTTATCACTGGACCAATCACAAATGTTTTACCATATTCAACTCCACGTGAATAAAAAGTTTTCCTCAATCAACACAGTATACTCAAGTGGAAAGATTCTTAATTTATGTTGTTAGAAGAATCCATGTCAGTGAAAATGGATTTGTTATAATATTCAGTGTCACTCTAACCACTTATATAATTTTTATGAACGTATAATTTACAGTATACAGCTGAAACACCAATAGGTGTAACACACGAACTTTATTGATGGAAAAAATGCAAACGGTAGGTAAGAAGCATAACGAAGTTACCTTTTCAGAATGGTAAGAGAAACATTTAAAAATAATTGGATAAATTTGCACTAATTGTAAATTGCAATGATCTACAACTCATTTATCAATAAATTTTCCCAAAATACACGAAACGGAAGTAACCACAATCAATTCTAGAATCACAGTGTACCAACTTTCATTGTTTTTGTTTTTTGTCAGAATCTATTTACCAGTGCTTAATTTTTATATTTTACAGAAGAGATTTTTCTGTATAAAGACAACAATACACTTACATTGTAGAGTAGAAAGGAAAATTTCCCTTTTTATATCATTGTTCCTTTTGTTGTTTAATAAAGAAATCTAGAGTAATAGTAAATCATTAGAGTAATAAACGCAACTCGTCTCATCGAAACGATAAGAAAAAGACAAGAAGATGTTATTCTTAATGTCACCATTCTCATATAGACTATATTTGTATAACATTTTCTTAAACCAGTATGACCTGATAAAGATACCTCTGTGTCTAATATCTGAAGTTCCTAGAGGAAAAAAAAGTGGAAATTGTTGCGCTCTAGTTAAATTGTCATAAATCAGTTAACAATAGATATATTGTGACAGAGGTACTCTTGAGTTCTTGACGGGAAATGACATTACTGTAACAATGACCTATGGGTAATTAGATCATCAAGTGACAGGTGTATTGTTGTCCTGAAAGATTGCTTGGATCATTGTCCAGAAGCAGCTTTCTTATTGCGTCAGAAGGGGAACCTCTTCTTAGAACCGTTTCATACAATTAGGTTATATAGTGTGAGACTATATTTGCAGGAGAACACCACGTTAATACTGCCTACGTAAATCAGTCTATATATTTAGACGAAATTCAGCAATAGGAAACAGACTTAATAAATCCCTGTCTACAAAAATTTCGTATCACAGCCAACAAGTAAGATTAGTATGCGTTGGTCAAAAGCCTTTTCCTAATATTTACTATTTTAATAAAGGATAATTGAAAAGCAGGAAGTAGTCAACTACAGTTACAATAACCTGTATCTAAATCTTTAGAATAGAAGTCACACAACTTGCTCTTGTTATGTAACGAAAACTCAATATACTGTCAAAACTTATACATATTTTTCTTGAAACAACAATGACAATTGAAGCAACGTATTTTCAGGAGCCGACAACTTGAATATATTTAGTCTTTTTTAATAAAACATTTAACAAAGAGCCACCTAGTTCAGCTGCATCAAGTTATACTTCACCTGATAATACCTTTTGGAAGAAACAGACTGTATGAGCTAGCGAACATTCTAACTAATATTGTCGGCGTCAGTACATTGTAAAAGCAAAAGATGTTTTATGTTAAACTAAAGCAGCTTTCTTAAAGAGAATGCTTTTATGACAATCAGAATTTTAGGTCATGCAGTGCTCTAAGTATTACGGAGGACCTAAAGTGACATTATACACACATATTTTTGTCGTCACGTTTATTTTATTTCGTTTAAACGAAATGTTGATGTGTTTTAAACGAATTCAGATTTCGTTTAATGCATTAATATTACATTAGGTTTAAACGAAATAAGATTTCGTTTAAACGAATAAAAGTCAGTTATAAGCAAATTTTGATTTATTTTATTTACAATTTGACAATGTAGTCTAGATTTATCGAAACGTTGACAGGTAGACACATATCTGAGCAAATATCTGAAGGTTATGACCTCGAGATAAAAAAAAGCTTTAAGATATTAATTGAACCAGACATGTAAGTTAACAGATTATACACAATCAGAAAGAATAGTTCGATAAGAAGATGAAGATATATCTAAGACATAGACACTGTACATGATAAGGACGAATTAGACAGTTAAGATATCGTCACAGAAGTTTTGTCTGCACATTGAACGTTTTGTTTTACAAGAATTGAAAGCATATAACTATATATAATCGTTGTATGTAGTCATTAAGATTAAGAGAGAAGATTGTACCAGTTTTTGCGTTTATTCAAATATGCATAACTAGACTGACATTGAAGGTAGATTACATTATTTTCATTTTACTGAGTCTCTTATAATATACCTGTCATTTTTAAATGAAACTTTGTTGATATAGCATGGATATATCACTGTAATGTAGCGATAAGGACATCTGATACAAGAATAAATATACCGTTTCCAGTGTTTAGTCGTAAAGATCTTGACGGTTTATTTTGTTCTGAAATACTTTTTGCTGTCATTTAATTATTCAAAAATTGATTGTGTTCTGACAGATTTTTTTGTCTTAATGCCTGATTGATCTAAAAGCTTTGTTTGATAACAAAAGTTCTTCATTTAGGATGGTAAATTGAATTGATTGTGTCTTAGGTTTATGTTAGATACAACATGTTACAATCAATTGAACACAAACAGAAATTATGCGCAACATTAAAAAGCGCAATATACAAAAAGAATAAATATTAAAATGTTCCGAAGAAAAGGCGTTATAGCGCTGCTGTGTGAGCCATTTCAGCCAAAACAGCTGGCAAGTATGCGCAAGATATGCGAGATGATTTGGGACATTAACATAACGTTAACAAACCTACAACTGATAAAATGTTAGTATTTTACAGAACCTGATACAAAGTACATGTACCAAATAATCAGTATCAGTAACATTATCTTAATGTTGTATAACTGGCCTTAGTGACATGATGAATTTTTAAACATGTTTATTTTAAACTGATGTGCATCTTTAGGTACAAAAACATGAAAATTCCTATTGAGTAAAGAGGAATAAGGCAGATAATTATTCTTTAATGACTTGCCCAGTCAACAATTACGTTTATAACTGTACTGGAAGGATTATTTGCATACATGCATATGAGAAGTGTCTCGTATCTTTGACATTTTGAATACAAGAACTGTCTTAAATAAGCTTTAACTAACGCTTGAATAATTACCAGACCAAACAAATCCATTAACTAACTCTGAATGCGGTGGCCTGTTATAACAGTTATTTTTGTTTTGCCTTCTATCTACAGTATCATGAAGATTCACATGAAGATTGGTACAAACAGGCACTTGGTGTCATCAATCAGAACAGGGAATGAAAAAATTCATTATGAAAAACAAAAAGTATGACTTAAGCCCGAAAGTCGCTGATCACCACGTCAATGCAACCAGTAAAATCGTACAGTGAAACAAATTTCTTTTAGAAATATTTTTAGTGTTCAAACCAGCTTCTGTGTAATCCAGAGCAGTTTGTGGCAGTGCTAAGGTTACTGTTACCGAGAGCCTCCGGAAATTCCTTACCTGCATCTGGTGTTCATTCTACAGACATTGTTGAATCTTATTTATGGCTGGGAATCACGGTTCATTTATTACATAACTTGATTACTTAATCATTTAATGATCTGTATAGCTGCAGCTGGTTGGCTTCAGACAGCCTAAGACCCTTGGATGAAAGAGTCGTGGTGTAGTTGTACAGAGAAAGCCTAATGACATTATAAGTAAAATAGCACTTTTCGAGATTTTTGTGTTTATCGCAAAATTGCACGTCTCCATGCCACATATTTTGGCAAATACAGCGTACATATAGAGAATCAAAGAATCCTTGAGAAGATCGAATGCATATTTAACTGTCTATTAGAAGTTTTAGAATTGAAATAATTAAGATAATGAATGTGTGCGTGTTTGCAGGAGACATTCGATTGATATAGCATGTGACAAGTAAATACATTCAATTCAGAAGATACTGAGTAATGTATCCGATACAAAAGAAAAAAAAGTATGAATTATAAAATAAATATTAGAAAAAATTTAATCTCGTCAAGGGAATTTAAGTGCAAGATCTCACAGACAAACATGTAATGGTATTATCATTTTTTCACTGGAGACCCATCAATAATAGTACCATTTCAACAGACAGCACTCCGTAAAGATACAAGCTCCTGAACATATGTCACCTCAGAGGAAATTAAAATAGAAAACAGTATAGAAACTGAAGAAACATTTTAACATTTAAGGAAGATATAATACTCAAAGAAATATAACGTTGTCTGTAAATCAGGTAGTTCTTGACAGAACAAATGACTCGATGGCGCCTACTTTGTTTTCTTTTTTGCATTAGTTTGATTAAATTTCAATGTCTACAGAGAACTTATATCATGAATATTTACTTTTCCTCCAATTGAAACTCAATAATCAGATATGCAATAAAGAGTGTTCCTGATAAGACCCTTTACACGAAAATGCACTAAACAAATCTAAGAATCAGGTCTTAAATCACTAAAAAACTCTAACAGTCTTCAATTTTGGATTCCAGTTGAGTCTTTAAAGATTCATATAAAGATTCATATACGGAAACGCTGGAGGGACATTTAGGACTTACGACTTTTCACTTTCGACTTAATAGTAACGACTTACAACTTAAGACTTACGACTTGAAAGTTAACACTAAACATTTATGACTCGTGTAATTTATCAGAAAAAAAGGTGACAAGGTGTGCTTCTGTGATCATTCGTCCGTCCGTCCAGTCGTCTGTCAACAATTTCATGATTGCATAATAGGGGTTTTAGTTATCATTTAACTAATTAACAAACTTGCATAAAACTTAAAACAATATTATATCTCGGTTCTTTTCTTGAACCAGCTATATCCCATTTTGGGTTCTAGAGTTCTGGCCCCTGAAAGGACCCAAAATTGGTTATTTGATCTTGTGTGCATGATAGAGGATGCATTTATTACCTAATTTTCACCAAAGTTGTCCACAACCTATATCATCATACGATCTTTGTTCCTTTTTTAACCAACATTATTACTGTATGGGTTTCGGAGTTACGGCCCCTGAAAGTGCCTGGACTTGTTACATAGAGTTATAAAGTAAAAAGTAAAAAAAATCTTCTTCTCTGAAAGCATAAGGCCTAGAACACTGTTATTTTGTATTTAGCATCATCTAGTGGACCACTACGAAAGTTGCTTAAATTATGGCCCCCCGGGTCAAAATTGGCTGCAAGCTTGGAGTCAATTTGTTATTGCATTTGCAACAGTTACTCTCGCTAGCAAATATTTAATTAACTGTTAACTGGTGAGCGACCTAGGGCCCTCTTGTTAATCTTTTAAGAATAATTTGCATTTTAACAGTTAGTGTTAGGTTTCCCAAGTTCTATGTGTTAAATCATCAGTGTTTTAAAAGTCTTATGTCCTTATTGTCAAATCATTAGTGTTAAGTGATAAGTCCTAAATGTTAAGTGCTGTTATATCTGATTTAAATTGTTGTGTTAAATAATAAATCTTTAGTGTTAAGTCTTAACTGTTATATCTGTGATTTAAGTGTTAAGTCGTAACTTTTATATCTGTGATTTAAGTGTTAAGTCCTAACTGTTATATCCGTGATTTAAGTGTTAAGTCCTAACAGTTATATCTGTGATTTAAGTGTAAAGTCCTAACTGTTATATCTGTGATTTAAGTGTTAAGTCCTAACTGTTATATCTGTGATTTAAGTGTTAAGTTTTAACTGTTATATCCGTGATGTAAGTGTTAAGTCCTAACAGTTATATCTGTGATTTAAGTGTAAAGTCCTAACAGTTATATCCGTGATTTAAGTGTTAAGTCGTAACTTTCATATCTGTGATTTAAGTGTAAAGTCCTAACTGTTATATCTGTGATTTAAGTGTTAAGTCGTAACTTTTATGTCTGTGATTTAAGTGTTAAGTCGTAACTTTTATATCTGTGATTTAAGTGTTAAGTCCTAACTGTTATATCTGTGATTTAAGTGTTAAGTCCTAACTGTTATATCTGTGATTTAAGTGTTAAGTTTTAACTGTTATATCTGTGATTTAAGTGTTAAGTCGTAACTTTTATATCTGTGATTTAAGTGTTAAGTCCTAACAGTTATATCTGTGATTTAAGTGTAAAGTCCTAACAGTTATATCTGTGATTTAAGTGTAAAGTCCTAACTGTTATATCTGTGATTTAAGTGTAAAGTCCTAACTGTTATATCTGTGATTTAAGTGTTAAGTCGTAACTTTTATATCTGTGATTTAAGTGTTAAGTCGTAACTTTTATATCTGTGATTTAAGTGTTAAGTCCTAACTGTTAAATCTGTGATTTAAAGATGAATGCTAGTTTCTCACTTTTTAGGCTAAACCTATTAGCTTGACTTCTCTAGGGGTACTGAAAGCTATTCTACATACCCTGCTGCAACGCCTTTTAAACCTTAGTTAAAGTCGTGCATGTACATAGATATCCATGGTAAATAGACTTAGGACTCTGAAACATTCGTTTTTTTTATTAAATTTGATTAACCAACCTCAGATTAAGTCCTGTAACTATATCTTGAATAAGGACAAAATCATGCACCTTTTTGAGTTTACAAAATCATGGTTAAAGTTAAGCATGTAAGATGATAAATCCATTGTTTAATTTTTGCATAGGATATGATATAACCAATGTTATCAGAGACTGTCTGAAATTTCAGATATATTATCCAGCCAATTAAGTTATGTTATAGCTCTGAGTGCCATTACTTTTGGATGAATTAAAAAAATGCAAAAATATGCACACTTGTGTGACCGCCTCTGTAGTCTAGTGGTTCAGTCGAATCGCTAAGATCTCTCACTGATGGAGGGCTATAGGTTTGAGCCCTGCTACCGAGCTCTTTATGTGAGAAAACTTGGTAGAAGTTGTAAGTCGTAACTGTTAAGTAAGTTAAAAGTCGTAAGTCCTAAATGTCCCTCCAGCGTTTCCGTATTCATATGACAAATTTTATACCCTGTCATTTTTTTAGATTGACAATTTATTCAAAATTTCATTTTTTATATTTCATATATATAAAAATGATATAAACTTTAAGATATGTTGTGCATTGTACATATTTCCAAAGCACATACATGTAATAAGAAGTCGCAAAAGGATTAAGTTTATAGCAATCTCAAGAAATTTTGATACTTAAACGACAATTTCATTTGCAACTGTGATAAGTGGTTTAAACAGACTAACGCTAACACGGTATTTTACGACCAGCTACACGAGACAAAAGTTTGAATATACATGTAAATACAATTTATTCATCGGTTAAATGTTAATGCATTTTTTCATAAATGAAAAGTTGCTCTTTGTTTAAATTGGTACGACACTTCTTCTTGAAAGATGTTTGATAAGCTTTTTAATGTAACTCGACAGCAGAGTATTTTAAATTCTAAGACCGTTTACAAACAACCATGATAGCTTCCCTATCGGGCTATGGTTTTGTGTCTGCGTTTCGTCTTTTGCTCTTAATCGTCTGCCACAGCCTGGTCATTTGTTAAATATTTGCCAAATAGGTCAGTGTTTCACTGTGATCAAAGCGTTTCCCGTTTTTATCACCAAACGTTAGTCCCCTATCAGGCTATGGTTTCGTATCTGCTTTTCGTCCTTGTCTCAAACCGTCTGTCATATTTGATAATTTGTAGTTTGGTCATTGGAAAAAATATTAGTCAAATAAGCCAGAGAAAGATATCTGTACAGCTTAGAAAATATAAGCATTTTGTCAAGAGTAAAAAAATATGCAAGACCTCAAATTTAGCTTTATGTTGGTCATTCATGATGGTAATAAGCAACACCTTATTGTTCGCTAATTAATTAATTGTTCTAAATGCGGAAATCTTATTGGACTTTCAAAAAGTCTTTGATAGGTGTGCGGTATCACCACTCAAAGTATTGTGTATTCAATGCTTAAATAAATTTTGTTGTTGTTGTTGCATCCTCTTGTAAGTAATAAATTCATATTGTTCAAACAGCGTATTGGAAATAAGTTCTCTTAAATATGACCAGAGGAAATTTTAAAAAAGCGACCAGACTGAGTATAGAAAGTTAAGAAACGTTTATGCACATTACACGAGATTTTAAATACTCAAGCAATAAGATTATTGCAGTCTGGTGTCTATGAACAATCTTGTCTTTCACAGAGGAATGACTCGATGGCGCCTACTTTGTTTCCATTTTCTGTTTTATTCGCGGTATCTTTAAAACTTGCATTAGATTGATTAAATTTCAGATTCTACCAAGAGAAACTTATTTTAAAGTTTGCCAACTTTGCCTCCACTTGAAATTCAATAATCAAATTTGCAGAAAAGAACGCTCCTGATAAGACCTTTTACACGAGAATGCACTCAAATAATCCTAGAATCAGGCCCTAATTCACTCAAAACCTCTTATCAATCTTTAATTTTAGATTCCAATGTTGTATAAGGTTGTGCAGATGGTTTTCCAGAAAATTAAATCCGTCGTGTATTGCAACATATTGGGAAATGATCTATGATGCAAACAAGACCTTTTTATTATTTCTAGAGTGTAAATGATCAATAGCTCAAGTTTCAGTATCTTCATCACCTTCTGTATATAAGTGAGAAACAGACGATGTCAAACACTGTGTACGAATTGCATGCCGAAAAATGCTAGCACTTAGATGCTTTGTTCTAAAGTACGCTCATAAATTGCACATATACTTCAGTCTCAATGAGGAACTAAACGTGCATTTTCTAGTCAAGAAAGCAAGTGTTAATCGCTTATATGAGCGCAACAACATTGCTGTACATGTATTTGCTGCCGCTGCATTTTAAATTGGATAAGTTAGCTTTTATGATAGAAACAAATCGATGTGCTGTTCAACCCTGAAGGCTGTAACATCCGCCTTATACTTTATATCATTTTACAAATATCAAGTTCTAAAAGTAAACTAGCAGTTTGTTTTCATTCAGTTGCTGTAAAGTCTGTAACAAATTTACCAAAGTTAAATCCCTGGTGGGATTCGAACCAACAACCTCTGATCGGGAGTCCGGTGCTCTAACCCGACGGCCACTTCTCCTTATCAGTGTTTTTGAACTGACCTCTACGAAGAAGAGTTTAGAACTGATACTTTCTGGGAACGATGGATAGGTTACTCACCCGTCAGATATGACTTTGACTGCAAGAGGGCGTTAAACTCAATTAAACCAAACCAAACCAAACCTATTAATTTGCACTTTGTAACTACGTGTTCATTAGCAAGATTAATAAACAGACTCCTGGTAAATTTAGTAATGTGTGTGATGTTCAAATTCCTGTTGTTTTTATCACATTACACAGTCAAAATGTTAAAAATAAATGCTTGATTTGCCAGATCACGTTTAAATTGACGCTTTGACGTCAATACAGCAACATTATTACCATAAATTATATTTTTTCTCTTCAAACTATTTAACGATGCATTTCTGGCACTATATCTACACTCTGATGTTTCTGTGATGGTATAAAAATAAAAGCGTTCATTTGTAAGATGTGTTTCATGATCATCTGAGCACCCATTCAATGCCGCTTTTTCGGTTGTTCTAATAACATTTAAGCCTTTAAAGAAAATTATGGAATCCCGTTCGGGCCATGTAAAAATGCCTGTTTAACTTGCGAGATTAAAAAAAAGATATTGTCTCGCCGTTTCAGGTTTACATATATACCAGCGAAAATTGAAAACTTCGCGAGGAAATGTGAAAGGGCGATCATTTCGTGGCCTGAATGGGATTTCGTGGAATATAAATGTTTGGGAGGAGTTGGGTGACACGAAGACCCTAAAAGCAAAGTTTTAATATATAAGCATTCAGCTAGTTATGCACAAAGTGTGTTCAGAAAACACAACGACATTAACTACTTATAATCCTGTCTTTTCGGATAAAGAATTGGTTCCAAATTTGTTAATGATTGTATTAACAAATTATTAAAGTACAAATTTTGCGAGAACACAGTCAGTGAAGAAAGTACATGTAGTACTCTTATCTTCACCGTCATTTGTCCATGAATTCGCGGCTAATTGTCTCTTGCTTGTTTAGTGGGTTGTTTCACGTGTATTTTTTTGTTTTTCCTTATTCAAACCAATTTAAATATAGAGGATATTTGTTTGTTTTTGTGGAAGATGAGAATTTATTTCATCGAGTGAACACCATATGTGATATTCGTCAAAAATGGGTATTTTATGACATTTTTACTCAGGGCCTTCAATAAATTCCCCATGGTGAGCCCCAAATCAGTTAATGCGTACTTTGGTCAAACCGTTACTCCGCACAAAAAAAAATGTGCAGACAATCTCCAATACATATGATAACTTTACTTCTGCTGAAATAAACTGAATACACTTTCATCAAATAACATTTATTTTCCTCTACACAGTTTATCAATATTTATTGAATTTTAGCCATACATACTTTTATTATAAAAGCGGATTAATACCGAGTAATATTCAATCAATTGAATTGAAAGTCGGCCATATTGTATATTGTCCATATGAGTTATGTAAACAAATCAGACATTTTGAATAATTTATGGCGAATTTCATCATTGTTCACAACTAGTTAGGCTCAGGAATTCAATATTATAACTGGATTTAACAAGGTAAATAAATTTCACTCGCTGTCACTGTCTGAAATACAGTGGATTCTCTTGTATTTACGTGATAAAAAAGTAGTTCCGGCACAAACAGTGGATTATCAAAATGGTAATTTCACTGATTCAAAACAGTGGATTATCACTTTTATCTCACTGATATTTCCCTATATTTCATTGGCAGGCATAAAATAAATACATGCTAAATCATATTCAAACAACTTCTGATATCATAAAGCTATTTCTTGGTAATTTTGTTTCTCTACTTTTATTTCAAATTTGGAAACGGCATTGATTTTAATTTAACATTTAATGAAATTGGCTGGCTTTCAGATCAGTGGTGTGAATGAAAACAGTAATCTGCGCACTGAAGTATAAAAATATAAGTACGAAATTAATTTCAAATCGACTGGCAAAGAAATTGAATAGTGTTGAAAAATGAATGTGTACGAACTTCATCAACACCCTTAAGTGTAATTTACGTTAGAATATATCCACAACTCAAACTTTCAATTAAAGTTTCTGCTCAGAAGACAACTAGCTGTAATTGTGTAGTTTAGTCATTTTTGATGTCATACTTGGCAGAGGCTCGTTCCCCTAAAATTGCAGTTAAGAGATCCTACTTGAAACTGAAATAACCTAGACTTATTTGTTATCATTTTTGGATTAATCGAGTTTTCAAAATTAAATTGAACCAGAAATATATTTGTATTGATCGATTCAACCTCTCTATCGATATATAAAATGTGCATTAGATTTTCATCAATCAATTGGTACTGTTAGGAGCAAATGTCATTTGGTGAATCCAAACAGAAAAACTTATTCAGACATCTGACAATACAATCGGTGCCAGCCTGACTCATTGGATGTGTATACTGTCTCTCAAAAAGATTAATCTATTACACAGAATGCAAAGCTTTTGCTAATGTAAAATGTATCTGGCTGTGGAACTGATAAAGCTATATATTACATTGACTGCTGCAATTTTATCCGAGCTTCAACTATTTCAGAATTCCATACATAGACATTTTTATTTAGTAATTATTTTTTTGTATAATAGTCAATGTACTATTTACAAGTCCTAATAAAGGTTTTTGTTCTGTTCTGTTCTGTTCTGTATCTATCTGTATAAATATAGCAAATTACAATAGAACGATTTGCTGAATGAAATAAACTTTCCGAAAAGCGGTGTCATCATGGTACCACCTGTATTTTCAGTGACTTACACTATGAATAAAAAAAAAACAAAACAAAAACAACATTATTCCGGAGTGAAAGGATGTCACATTAGATGTGACGTTTGATAATCAAGAAACAGCGTGCAAAGTTTGACTGAAACCGACATCGAATAGGTAACTTTAACACATTAGCTATAGATCATTATTTGTCCACGGAAAGGGAAGTCTTAAGTTCAATCCGAATCAGGCACATGTTCAGACGAGGTCGGTTGATGACAAGCAAATATGCTGAAGAATGGTTCCCGGCTGCCTTTCCCTCCTACCTCATAGAATCGATTCAACGCATATTCTTGTAGATACTGGAACCAGCGTAATGCTTGAAATGAAAGTCTTTAAACACAGCAACGGACGCATTGTTAGCACAAAACATCAACATGATGACACTGTACTTATGTGTGAGCTTAATTGCTACGTCACTTACCACTTCTATAAAAATATTTTTTATTGATTTCCACAATTCTAGAATGTCTAAAATTCTAAGAGCTTTTCAACTTAAAATATTGAACTTTGTCTTGAGAAAAAACAACAACAACAAAATAAAGTTTTTTTTTAACGCAAACATAGTGTATAAGAACTAAATTGTAAAGCATTTACATACAAGTGTCGGTGTCTGTTCTGTTCTGTTCTATTTTCTTCTGTAAGATGTCTCAAATTAAGTTTCACTATGATTGATTGTTTGGTTCTGCGTCAGTACTGGATATTTTCTGTTGTCGATCTAATTTTAATACCCTAAGCTAAAAACAGAGAAGAATCCTTCAGAATATTACTTTTGTATATTTTAAACTTTTGAAATATAAGTTTTTGGCAAATTTAGACCGACCAAGTGTGCATCTAAAGTTGTATATTGTAACATTATATTTCCATGTAAACATGTTAACGATTGAGATATGACATTCTTCTGGAAACATTTATTCTCAAAAAAGACTGGCAGCCTGTTCAATGAATTATAAAAGGTTATATGCCAGTATTATTAAAAACATATGTTTTTCCATTCTTACTTCCACAGGGAATGTATTTCATCACCCATTTTTACTACTGTATTTTTTATGGTATTGCCGTTTAAACCAACCTTTGACCTACTTAAGAGAGCAAGAAAATCTGCGACTAAGAGCGAGAAAATAACCCCCAAATGGATATTTACAATTTTATCATAACATTCAAGAATATTTGTGAAAATCACCACAATTCCTAAAAATAAACATAAAGATATACTAAGTTTGTCACCAGAAATTCTTCTACATGCGCTACTTTACACGCGCGTATTTTTTTCGTTCAATATATGTCACAAAAACGGCTGGTGCCATTTGACGCAGAAATGATTTATCTTCATATTATATGAATAAACAGATTTGTTGTTCTGCTTTGCCAACAATACTCCAATATCTCACAGATTTTCCACTTTCTGATTCTAATGCTCCTAAGAAACACCATTGTTAGAACCAATGGTTTCTCTAACTTAATGATACATCAGCTAAATACAAGTTAGTTACGGTCATGTGGGTAGTCAAGAGACCCTAGTCAGATATAAGTCCAGTAACACGTATCGGATGTCTATTGTCTGTTATAGATTTATAAGCATGCTAGAAGAATAATTGTAACACAGCCTTTATATCCTGTTGTTTTTGTTAACTTTCCTTTTGAATGTGAAACTGGATCTTAAAAGTTTTTTTCATATTAACTAAACATATGTATACTATATACATGATGCTTTCTGGCATCCGCATTACATCAAGTTATTATATGCAGTCTTAAATTTCCGTCACAACTGTGACTTACTTTTTGTTACGCTTGTGATTGTATAAATGAAATCTGACGCTTAAATCTGTGCTCATTTGCCTAGAAAATTACTGCATTTTGCATTAAAATCACCTTTTTTCATTGTTATAAAAAACTGTTTATAAAGCGAAGTTTTATAATGAATATTTTCCACGTGTCAGATGATATTTTATTGACACTTATCAGCTTTATGAACATTATAAAGCTTTTACCTGACCATTGATAGTCTTTTAATTACAAAGTGTTCAAATTAATGTTTGCTTGCACGGTCAATATGGTTTGAATGTATTGTGTTTGAACATAATATTTTCAAATACAACAAATGACGAATATTAGACGATTATATCACAACCTGGAGATCCGATATTAATCGCATAAATTCCAGAAGAGCTGATGGTAGAAATAAATTACGGTTCTATAGAACTTTTAAACAGGATTTTAGTGTTGAACCATATTGTAAATCAGATCTACCAAGATGTTATATAGGGGCATTGGCTAAGTTTCGTGGTGGTACAGCACCTATCAATGTAGAAATAGGTCGGTATAACAATGTTCCATATGAACAGAGAAAATGTATGTCATAATTTGGGTACTCAAGTTGTTGAAAATGAGAAACATGTACTCCTCCACTGCCCCTATACACAGATATTAGATCAACTTTGTTACATAAAGCTATGGATGTAATAAGTGGTTTTTGTGTCACCCTTTCGAAGAAACGGCGATATATAGGGATCACTTTGTCCGTCGGTCCGTCACGAAAACTTAACGTTGGCTATAACTTTGCCATTTCTAAACATTATCTTATCAAACTTTCAAATTGTATTGCCTATGACAACAGGGTCGGGATAATGCCAAAATCTTTCGGTCAATGTCACATTTGAGAGAGTTATGTCCCATTATTGTACTTGGATTTTGTCATGAAACTTAACGTTGGCAATAACTTTTCCATTTCTTAACATTGCGTCATCAAACTTTCAAATTATATTGCTTACGACAACAGGGTCGTGATGATGCCAAACTCTGTAGGTCAAGGTCACAATTGTTAGAGTTTTGCCCCTTTTTGTACTTGGATTTTGTCATGAAAACTTAACACTGGCTATAACTATGCCATTTCTTAATATTTCTTCAACAAACTTTCAAATTGTAATACTAACAATAGTAACACTTAAGACAATACCATTTCTCAAGGGCAGATAACCCTCAAATTTGTTTTTATTTTTTCTATAAATCATTTCCAAACTGTTACTATGAATCTTCATTAAATCGGTTTTAGACACAATATTTAAACTTAGGTGGAATGTTGACAAACCAGCATACGTATAAGGCCTGAAGCTGATACCCGGCCCTATTACTTCATCTTGAGACTTAACTGTTGTATGAAGTTTGAAGATACAGTCTTCCTTTTTTCTCTACCACTTCTTATTGTATTGTATATACTCTGTAAAAGTACATAGGTTCTAGGATGTATTATAGAAATTACAGTGTATCAATGCTATACAGTATGATTTGGGTGAGCCACTTGCTTACACGTAGCTGTAACTTTGTATTACCATCTAGCACTGGAATGAAACGAACCATAGTCTGAGTTGGAAAGACAAAACATGTTATAAATCTTTTTTTCAGTTTAAATCCTTTTGTAAGGACTAAGTATATAGTTTACAGAGTGTTAATTACATCTATAAAGCTTTAGGGCATTGATATTCTTTCAGATATATGAGAGGTTTAAGGTTATTGCGTATGTTTTAAAGTAGAAATTAACATCTTCCATTTATGAAGTGGTTGTTGTATCTGGTCGGCAGGAACGAGTCTGGATACCAGACCTGTCCATTGTCTATGTTAAATAGTAAATTTGTTTTAAGTTAATGTTTTGGTGGGATATTAATAATGTATATAATGACGAGAGTGCATAAACCTGAAATAATTACTTTATAATGAAAAGTAAGATATAATATTGCTGGAAAGCTAGTGTTCTGAAATACAAATGTAGTAATTGTCATTTCTTTTAATATTATGTTGAATTGGCTTCTTCCTATGGACCAGCGGCAAGCAACTAGGATTGGTGCGTGTGCCTAGGACGCTAACCCTCGTATAGGAACCTTGAATGTTATTGTTTTGAAATCTATTAATAGTAACAAGAAACTGATAAGAGATACAGGCAACTTTTTGAAGGTTGGCAAAAACATGGCGGTTGATAAAAATGCAAAACATAGTGATTTTGTAATTACAGTTACAAAGTCATTTTTCATCAAATAATTCAGTATTTTATATCATTTAAAAGGTCTGTAAACTCATATTTTAGATATTTAAAAAATAATTGTCAAAACTGTTTACTTTTTTGTTTGTAAATGGTTAAACATAGTGCATCAGAGCTGCTAGAAAAATGCTGAAATGACAGGTATAAATTAGTTTAGTTTTCTTCTTTAAAAGCAAAATTCAAAATATGCTTATATTTTCAAAATATGAATTTAAAGAGCTTTCAAATGATATAAGAATCTTAAAACTCGGCTGACAAAGAAAAAAGTTATCTAAAATTAAAAATTCTGCTGCTATCAAATGTATATAAATATTGGTTCTCTTTGCCAACCAGTAGTTCAGCTATATTTTGGCAACAGGTGCTTGTGATGTCATCAGTCAATGTGCCTATAGATTATAGATAAAGATAACTGCATTGTAAAATAACTGGATTTTAGCATTTTTACTGTGATTTTAGTGATTTGTGTATAAAGTCTAGACATTTTAGTTGTACAGTTTAGTGGTTAACAGTCTCTTATAATTCTTTATGAATGGCTATGTATAATTATATTTGTAATATGCATAGATGAGAATATAATAAATAAATAAATACACAACAAAGTAGTAATCTCCGCCAACTTATGTGTTATAAATTATTCACCTAATTCTATTTAACAAATATAACAAAGCATAAAGATGTTCTGATATAAACTAATTGAGCATTTACTTTAAGAGCCTTTCACTGGCCGCCTATTTGAAACAGAACAAAGGTAAAATAAGTAGGGATCGAAACAAATATTTTGTTATGAGTCAGAGAATAAAAATGTAAAATATAATGAATTACTTGTCAAAATAAGTTTATAATTTGTGCTTGAAATTATGTGAAAAGTCTAATTTAACTGCAATTTTAATTCTAATTATTTAAAAACAAACTATTTAGTTCAAAAGTTTGAAGTGTTTATTTTAATGAAATGATTAGTTTAAACATATTTTATTTCCAAAAGATATTGCAACATACGCAGGTATAATTCATTCACACCAACTAGATAAAATGGAAAAAAGGGTTAGATCACAAGTTCTAACAACTTAGTTAACGATCTTCCCCAAATGAATTACAAGTTACACAAGACTGATGGTTAACGGTTACTTACAGCTATACATATATATGGAAATAATTAGAAAGTTTTAATAAAAAAAAAAATGCACATTCATACATTTAAGATACTTAGATTGGAAAACATACAGAAAAGAAATGTAAATGAAAAAGAAAAACACATTTTAATAAATGAAAGAAAAAAAAAGAGAAAATGTCTTGTCTTGAAAGGTAAAAATACTAGGATATGTTTAGATAAAAATATCTTTGTGGTAATTAATTGAAACGTTTTGTCGCTCTGATATAATTATGTACAGCAATAACAATCGAACAGTTGTCATCGAACGAATATCTTGAATGACCATAAAGAAGCATTTTGCAATTAAGAGGTTGAAAGGCGCGTAGACTATGAAAAAGTTTTAATCGTTGTTGAGCATAAAAGGGACAATTAAAGAAGTAATGTTCTACATTTTCATTGGGATAACCACATGAGCAATTTTCCCTATTTTTTAAACGATTATAAAATAAATGTGAGTTTAGGTTGCTACATTGATTTCTTAACCTAGCATAGACCACAGCTGTTTTTCTATCACCAATGAATAAATATTTTTGGACAGAAGAAGAGTTCGAGTAAAACTTTCGTAATGCCCTTTTAAATTTTGATAATGTGTCTAAATTACGGATTTCAAGAGGTAAATTATTCCAGAGGTCAACAGCTGAAGGAATAAATGACTGTGTGTATATCTGAGTGCGTCTGGAATTTATTTCATAATTATCTCTATTTCGTAGGTTATAATCAGAAATTGACGTCACAGGATTTGGCAACAAATTTCTCAAGTAATCAGGACAGTCACCTTTATGCATTTTATACATAGTAACAAGTTTAAGATAATTTCGGCGATCAGATAAAGGTAACCAATCCAGTTCACTGAAAAGTTTATGGAGTGCAACAGATTTAGTTAATCCTGTCACTATTCGACCTGCTTCATTTTGAATTTTATCAAGAATGTTTTGTTCGTATGTGGAACATCCATCCCAAACAATGCACGCATACTCTAAAATAGGTCTTATGTAACCAATATATATTTGATTTGATGTTTGTCGTTTAACAGAAAATTTTAATTTCCTCATTATACATAAAAGCTTTGAAGCAGATTTTGTTATCTGTTCAATATGTTCATGCCATTTACCATCGGAACTAAGTGTAAGCCCAAGATGCTTATGGCATTTCACGAAAGAAACAGGAATATTGTCAAACAAAATATTTGGCATTGTAACATTTGGTTTAGTCGTAAAAAGAATTGCTTCAGTTTTGTTGGGATTAAAGTCTACTAACCACTTTTTTGACCAAGAGTGAATCAATGTTAAATCATGATTAATTATACCTTCTAAGTCATTAACATTTGAAGTTGTGCAAGATAAAGAGGTGTCGTCCGCAAACAGACGTGTTATACTGAGTAATTGATCAATTATGTCATTAACGTAGACAAGGAAAAAAAGAGGACCAAGGACTGAGCCTTGAGGGACGCCGGCAGTAACAGAAACTTCAGCAGAAATAGATGAACCAACTACTACTTTCTGGGTTCTATTGTCTAAATAACTTTTAATCCAGTCTAAGAGTTTTCCGTGAATACCGTTTTGTTTTAATTTGAATAAAAGTCCCTTATGCCAGACACGATCAAATGCCTTTGATATATCACAAAATACGATACATGTGAACTGTTTAGTATCTATTGCTCTTGCTATTTGATTATATATGTCAATTAATTGGTATACTGTAGAATGTCCCCTCAAAAAACCTGACTGCTTGGAATATATAAGGTTATTAGAAATCAAGTGATTATATAAATGTTTATACACTACTCTTTCCATAACTTTACCGACACAACTAACCAATGAAATAGGACGATAGTTTGAAGAAACACTAGCATCTCCTTTTTTAAACAGAGGCATAACAATGGCTGATTTCCAACATTTCGGGAAGGAACATTCGTGTAATGATCGATTAAAAAGCATAGTAATCGGTTTTGATATAGTATGACATGTACGTTTAAGAAGTATATGGCTTATCAAATCTTCACCTACCGCTTTCTTAGTAACTAGATTACGTATAATATCGCTGGTCTCATATTCATTTATAATAATTTTGTCTAGCACTTTGTCTGTTAACGACTGGAAACATGGAAGGTCAACAGACGAATCATCTATTTTAGATATAGAAGCAAAGTATTCATTTAAGCAGTTGGCTTTCTCAGAATCAGTAATATAAATTGTTTCTTCACCGTCTTGATTTAATGATTTTAATGGCGGTATTACTTCTGAAAAAGAATTCGATTTCATAAGCCTTTTAAGTAATTTCCAGTATTGTTTCGAGTTGTTATTGCATGTATCATGCATATATTCTTCCAAGTTACCGTAGAATTTTTCTTTAGCGTATTTTTTCATGTTGTTAACACGATTTCGCAGAGCCTTATATTTACTCCAATGATGTGGAGAATTTGACTTGATTGCAATAGAGCGCTGACGATCGCGTTTAAGTGAAAAGGATCTGATGACTGAATCATACCATGGTTTATCATATGGTCGGATAGTAATTTCTTTGTAAGGAATACATTGTTTCATCAGTTCAAAAAGTCTGTTTGAGAAGGTCACAGCCGCTACATCAATAGTAGATGAAATGAAATGATTTAGAAATATTGAAATAGGCATCTACTGTATGCCCAAGGGATTATTCTCGATTGTTTTGGAGCATGTTTTGAATGTTTTAGCAAAACTGTTTCACGTACTCTATATGTTCTATTTGAATGCACTTTTTAACCGCACAGCTATTTATTCTTTTAATATCAATATCATGTTTTAATAATTCTTCCGAATACATACGTTCAGCACTCCATTATACAGGAACATACTTTTTTCTTGTGATACATTAAAAAAGGGTCCTTACATTTGCGGTATTGTAACATTCAAATCTTTTAACCGTTTCAGGAGATGTTTATTTTCTATCAACGGCTGAAAGTATACTCTATAGCTAAATCTAGACGCAAAATGTTTTCCATTATTTTCCATGTATGGAAAAGTCTGCAGTTCCCTGGCAATACGATACCATATTAAAACAAAATGAGACAGGAATGATTAAAGACGTGAGATAATATTGATCATCAGCTTCCCAAATTCATTGTGCTCAGAAAACAAAATTTAGGCTTTCAGAAATGTTTCGAGATGTGTCTAATATCGTTTTTTTTGGCAATTTGTTTTCCTTTTGGTCGATTTTTTTGAAAATGAATTTAGTTCCGTGTATTGATATAGTTTTTCAGTCATTTCAAAGCTGGAAGTAGTACAATTAAAAGGGTACTTGCTGGCTATTGTTTTCTTTTTTTAACTTCTTTTTTTTGAAAACAATATTAACTGGATTCGTTTTCGCATACTTGAAGTGCTTTCCAGCAGTCACACTGAAAAGCATCGTCGGATACCCACGGCTGTTGATCTTTATACAACATAGGAAAAAATCCCATGGGTGCTGTAGATCAACAACCGTGGGTATCCGACGATAACCGAAAAGCGGTAAGACAAGCGTTCCTTATTTCTGTTCGGATTTGAATCCTTGGCCACAATTTTGAACTTTTTTTCCGTGTAAGCCATGGCATTTCTTCAAGGGTGTCATTTATATAAACAACGCATATACATTGTACTGTTCGCTGTAGTAATGGCCCAATCTTGTTTCTGTTGACCCTGAACCTACTCTAAAACTGAAATTGTCGTGAATATAGTTGTTTATTTGTTGGATATTTGTAACATTTGAAACAAATAAACAACTATATTCACGACAATTTCAGTTTTAGAGTAGGTTTGTTGGATATTTGTAACATTATCAAGGTCTATAAGTATTGCTTGTAAACGATATCGGAATGAATTTGGCCTGCTGCCATTTATTTTGTAACATATATTATTATCAACAACAAACAACATATTATTATCATTGTTAGATCTAACATTGTAAACTGTTTATCTCTAGTCTGAATCATGAAAAGCGATTTACCACAGAAAAAACCGTTAGTAAACTTTTCTATTTAATTAGAACTTAACCAATAAAGAGATAGCGAAAGGTCAACGACTGCAATTCCTGTTTTCTAACTGCATGCCTAGTGCTTCAAATAGGCCTATGCACAAAAAAACATTAACAACACATTTCTATCTACTGTATAGTTACAAAGAGGTGAACAATAACCCACCATTACAACTGAACGCATACGCTTTATTACTGATGTGAAATACATGAATATATATAGACATATTGACTTAAGTAGAGACAAGGAACGTATTGATTTCAGTATTCGGAGAAACATCTTTTGAGAAAATAATTGGGGAAATGTCGGTTTCTCCGAACTTTATTTAAAGAGCTTAAATAATTATGTGTTTAATTCTAGATCGTGTAGACCTTGTTTAAACACCATGATGGTAACTAACTAAAGCGTTCCGAAATGATAAAGCTAAATATAGTATCAATATTTCTGTTCTACTTCGTCATATCAAACCACTGTATATTTCATGACGTTGTTTCCTTACGAACTTTTTTCCCCAGTATACGAGGATTATTTTGAGTATAAAGATATAACTGTACCCAAAACAACTTCAGTAAGTGTATATTATTTGCTTATTTCGTATCAGAAGGGAACATCTATGACAGTTGAGTTCTTTATTTTAGAATAATTTTACGTTTATTATATTAAAGGTTTAGAAAAAGATAAGCTGCTGTTTATACTCAAGAAAACTCAAGATTTGTCTGGACAACTGAAAGTAAAATGATGTGAGTTGTTGAATATACACTGTAAGGAATTTTCACTTTTCTCGAACTTTTGCTGATTTTTGGAATACACCTTTTTTAACGAAATAAGGTTTGTTTGATGCGGGTACTGAATTTAGGTGATCTAATGTGTTAACAATTGTTTCACTGGAATGGAAATTCTCACTACAGTGTATTTTCACGTTGGGATAGTGTTTGAAAATATGGCATGTCCATTAAGTAGAAATTTGTGTCTGCTTATAAATTAATATCCAATGAAATGTCAAAGATCCATAAATCACGCCTTATACTGTGGGATTTATGCAAATTAACCTGCCCAAATGGGACCCTTGTATATTCTGCATAGCTGTCAAAACAAAGCAATTAACTTTTTTATGACCCAATCAATGATAAAGTTGAGACAAATAGCAAAATTTTATGGGAAGTGAACTAACAAATTGATTGTATTACTTTTGACCAGTCACAATTGTGAAAACATTATGTAATAGCTTGTTCCAATTAACATGTCTGAATGATTTTTAATTAAGAAGCTTTCATGCAGATACATATTTTAATTAGATAATTAAATGTAATGGATGAAAATTTTGATGAAAATAAAGATCATTCGACTTCTAAACGTGAACAAATTATTAAAAATACAAAAGACAATGTGTTTGTGTTATGATTTAAAGTTTTTAGGGCTTCTTCATATAATTTGTTCGTTGATCAATAATGTTTTGTTTAAAAAAAATGTACAATTAATAAGCCAAAAAAAAACAAAACAAAACAAAAAAAAGATATGCATTTACAATGAAAAAAAAACATAGATCTAGTCAAAGATTACTTACACGTACCTCAGGCTAAATATACCACAGACAAGTAAGCAACACATCACTGTAAGGAGAATGTTTTTATGGAAAAAAATCTCTCGATTGGAGTTAGTTAATCAAGTCTTCCAACAAACTGCATCGGATAAAAATAAGCATATTCAAAATCTTTTTGGATCAGTTACTTGAAAATTATCTCTTAGTCTAGATATTTTCACTGATGTATCTTTTAATTCTATAACCCTGATTAAACTAGCCTCTATATAATATTGCTGCTTCGTAATTCCATAAAAATTTCAAATTATTTATTTAAACAATCTTCAATGTATATTCATGATGTTAGCTTAACTTGTTCAATTTTGTTTTTTTTACTATATTCAGTCTACATTTTCACTTTCCATCATAATTTTAAAGTTTTTGTTAACAGTCCAGGCAGCTGTGTAAAGTGGCAAGAGATAAATGTGCGTCACTTCCGGTTTCGGTCGTGACAGGTGCGCGCGACCAAGTGCGTAATATATGGATTTTAATTTGCTATAAAAACATCTTTAAGATGAACATTACCTGCGGAAATTTGTAAAACAGTCATAGTTAGATATATATTTTTCGCTCATATGAAAATTTCATGGTCAAAAATTCGTGTCACATGACCTTTAAAATTATTTTTGTGAAACGATAATTTCTGCGGAAATTATAAAATCACTTAATAATATTAAGAGTGAAATTGTAGGTGGAAATAACGGAGGAAATTAGTCATAAAGCGAAAAATGAAAACAATTTCAATAAAAAAAAAAAGTTCGTAAGAAGCGGTCATTGCCTAAGTTTACTACTATTTACTACGCTGAAAATAGTATTGTACTACTACGTCAGCTATATAGTCTGTTTCTTAAATTTCCTATATGCTGTTTGTATAACTGTTAGCAATTTACATTATGTATTACTTACTATACACAAAGATATACATTCATTCAATCTACGTTCTAAGTTTACTACTTCTACTACGATGAAAATGGCATTGTACAATTACGTCAGCTGTAGTTTATTTCTTAAATTTAAATCATTATTCCTTATTAACTAAATGCTGTTTGTATAACTGTATTACTATACACTGTCTCTGAAATTTTCCAAATTCTGTCTCTATAACTGTTAACATATTACTTTATGTGTTTTTATACACGAGGATTCCCCCAAAGTTAAAACTTTAAAATATGTTAGTATTAAATTATCTACTTTTTTTCAGGTACTACCGGAAGTTACAAGTTTGTCTTTTCCTTTATATTGCTTATCCCCATGTTGTAAAAAAATTACATTGGGTGTAATAAAGAAATCTGTCTGTCTGTCTGCCTGCTGATTATCTGAGAGCAGTCATTTTACAAATTTTCACGTGCCCTTTTCTGTTAAACGGCTATATTTAATAGGTTTTCAAATGTTTGTCATCACTGTTGCGAATATTGTCGATGGAGGAGCTAACAGCATTCATTATCCGATGGTTACTTGTGACACCTCTGTTGCATGGCAGACACTGGAAGATCTCTTGTCTGCTTCTTTGTTGCTCTTTCATTAATAACGTCGTATTAATGCTAGCTAAATCAAACAACTGAACCTCTTTACTTTGCTATATAGCACACTTGTTGAATATACATAGTGTAATGACAATAGGGTAAGAACAGTTCACATCCATTTGTTTATAAATATTGACGAAGACAAATCGATTAATTTTTAATGAATTACAAGTTGACTGTCTTGTCTCCGTGGAATCTACTATTTGAGAACCCGTAATTCTCAAGATGTAACTGGATCAAAATAAAATCCTGGAAGACTACGTATACCAACCTATTGTCTTTTAACATTTTAACAAACGCTGGAAGAAACAGAAACGCTTTTTAATTTTACTAATCTAATACTTATTTTCTCTGAAATGCGTTTAAATTAATAGTTTAATCAAGCATTAGTTTTTTTTGTAGATTATCAGGTCTGAGACAAGTGATTCGGATTTATTGTTGAAATATCCGATTCGAATTCGGAAAATCAAAAGTGAAATACATTTGTTGTAAGTATTATCTAAATAAGAAACAAGGATATATCATATCTCTTTAATAATAATAATGCTTTATTCGTCAACACGGACTGAATTACAGTTTAAATGTCTGCTTGTTCCCGTAAAAAGTCCTTGCGCAAACATAGTCTTCAAGTAAAGTGAAACGTTTCCCAGTGTGTATATGTATCAAATGGTGTTTCATTGTAACTTCATTTTAGTAACTGAAATTATTTAGGACCTTGAAAATGTAGAAATAAACCTTTTTTGCTTATACAAGTGACAAATCCTATATATCCTAAAAATGTTTTGCAAATGTACCAACAAAAACCTTATTTTTTCGGACATAGGCCGTCTAATTTCGCCTTGACTTTCGGTTTACTGTTGAGTGGAAGAAGGGTCGCTGCTAAAACGTTTTATTGGTGGAGAAAAAAAAAAACTATCAACATTTCATTGGTAGTTCGCCATGAAAAGGAAAGGACTCTCGGAAACGAGCAGTTAGACTTTCTGACTCTAAACCTAAATGTAATCTAATAGGTTCATAGTCATTTTCAAGTGCTTTAAATTTTGTATATTTTTGTATTTTAAAAGAAAGGAAATGTTAGTAATTATCAGCGAAAATGTCGGAATCAATATTTTTAGTCTTTTAGTCACGTAAAGAACATTTTCTATATGTGCATCCTTTGTACCATGGTCGCGAATCGTTTTTTTACGATACTTCTATTCTTTACTTTAACTGTATTTGTATTACTCTTCAATATAAATGAGAATCTATACTAGAAGACAAGAGTCACCTTTTTACTACTAAATCTGTCACATACGCATTATTTCATGCCCTAGCAAAATTGTTATAAACACGTTAGGCAAATGTTGAGGCGATCGGTCGCTCCGTTATGATAATGTTGTGTGAGAGCGACTCAAAGAGTGCTTGAATGACAAACGACGACCGTGTAGCAATTGTCTATCGGGAAAACTTTTGTCCAGTGACAGATGTTTTGTTGAACGGTCCTGTTAGATTGATTTGATAGAGGTTCCAAGAAGCATACTAATTGCAACATAAGAGGACTAATCATAAAGATCTTGTCACAGCTTTATGTGATACATTTTAATAAGAAATTGGCGAGAAAATGCATTACTGCTGTCTAAAATGGTCTGTTTATTCAGAGACGTCACAACAGAAGCATATTAACTGTAGCGATTGGCTTACGTATCTGGAGAATAAAATCTTAAAACTTTAAACATGAAAGTCATACTTTGTCGTATTCTAAAAGAAAATCATTTGTGCATCGAGTATTTGGAACATGAAAATGTACGTTTTGTGATTCTGACACTTGAACTGATATCTTGTTAATGTTTTGCGCTTTAAGATTAAGATAACAGCTAACATACATTTTTATGAGTAGACATTATAAATCAAGATGTTTTTATTTGAATATTTATTTCATCTTTTTTTTGTTATTTCCCTTATACGATGAACTGAGCATTTGAAAGAGAGACAACCAATTTTTACTGAGTCAGTATTTCTTTATCAATGGGCATTTGTGCTATAAAATGCAATAATATTATCTGTGTATCAGACACTGGCATCAGTTATTTTCTTATATATCACGTCTGGTAGGGCAAAAAACGTTTGTGCGTGTGTGTACTTTGAAAGCTTTATCACATACATTATCAATGATCTCACATACATTAACTATTTTGTTTCTGCAGCCTTCCTTTATGCAGCTTATAACAATTTCAAGCGCTTCATTTCTGTATATTAAAGTAAATGTTTTGACTGCAGCCTTCTTTCTCTAACCGATACAGACACTTGCTCTAATTTGACTGATGTAGCATTGTGATTTCTTTGACAAAAAAATGGCATCTTAATTTACAACAGATATAGTTATGACGTCTAAGTAAATTCATGTATCTAGAATCTGGAAAAAAATGTTTTATAATGATCCTAATTGATTCAGTCTTCAATGTTTCTATAATAAGTGAGAGCAAATAGAAAGAAAGTTTTTTTTTGCAAAGGAAAGCGGTATTTAATTGAGACAGAGTGGTAACACATTCTGTCACCATGACAAATGGCTTAGCTAGCATCAGATACATTCTGATTGTATTTGACAGATTTTTACACGGAATATTAATGTCTTGTTTCCTACACATTTAAATGTCGACTGAATTGTCTAGGTAAAAATGTCCAGTGCAATAGAGCGTTGTGGAAACTTAAACAGACAATTTAAACAGATAGATATATTGAGAAAAGAACATTTGAAAATGTTTTATAAGATAATTCATAACGTATTTTCAAAACTCAACACTTTTCCACTATTGTTCTGATATATATAAACCCACTCTTCTGCAACCAGATTGTCTTGTGACCAAGGTTTTAATGAATATGATCGTAAATGATTGCACATATGAAGTCTCTAGGAGAACGCCCATGAAGCAACAAGAGGGACAATTAAAAGAAAAATATCAGACATTTATTTGAGCAGGTCATGTCACAGGTAGTTATTATGTAATTAATGGATATTTTTTGCAAAGAAACCAATCAAACAGTTCATATATACATGGCTACACATAATTTTCTTTACACTCTGAAATCGATAGTTGGTTGTTAAAGCAAAAGAGTGCCTGACAGGAGTTTCTCTATTTTTCTTCATCCAACTATCCAAGATGGGACATGTTTTTCTTCATCCAACCATCCAAGATGCTACATGTAGCTGTGCAAAGCCCCGGCAGTCGCCCTTCCACGACCCCGCTAGACGCCTAGCAAGGTGTCGATGTCAAACGATGACGAGTAGTTATAATTAAATAACAAGAAACATCGCAATGCGACGAAACCAGGTTTTCAAAATTATTGTTTCACAAAAGCTTTGTCATCAAGTGCACACAATGAACCATGCTACATAATAGAAAAGTGATAATTTCATATCATATTCTTACCTTTTTGTTACCAGTATATCCAGTAGTCAAGGATAAAAGTTACATTCTGAAAACTGCTCAAGTAAACATTTATTATGCATTTATTTATAATATTACCATAGCAAATCAAGCTGGAACTATATGTTACAGTGATTAACGCTGGTAATATCACTTTGATCATAACTAAAAATTGTAGGCTGAAGAATGCATATATGAAAAAAACAAAGAGCCATAATAAGGTCAAAAATTACCGAATCACAAAACCTCGAAAACACTCGCCAGGGCACTTGATGACAAAGCTTCTGTGAAAGTTTGGTCAAAATCCCTTAAGAAATGTAGAAGGAGTTGCGCACAGAAGAAATTGTTTACGTCCGCCCGCCCGCCGACATACCTCAATCTAATAACCAGTTTTTTCCTTCGGAAAACCTGGTTAAAAATCATCTGTAACGATGATTGATTTACATAAAAACAATAGTGAACTCAACTGCAAACGAACATCATTTGATAATTAATGCGTTTAAACTGGCTCTTGTAAATTGAGTAGCAGCTTTTGACATTTAATAATTCTTTTACTGAGAGGAACTTGCTAAAGTGTACCTGGTATTCGTTCAACAAACATCCTTTATTTATGGTTGGATACAACGGTTAATTGAATAATCTGTTATTTCAAGTTTCATTGAACTATTATGCATTCAGCTGGTCGACAACGAAATAGTTTGAGACTTCTGAGAAATTCAGTTTTGTGCAAAGTAACAGTTCACGGTCGCAGAAAGTTGTTTAAAAGTTTACATAAATCGTTTTGTAATCAGCGAAAACAGTTTAACATTTGTGTACATTTACGTCGAATACAAACCACTGAAATTACAGTTAGCCTTAATATTTAGAAAATGTTAAGTTCAAAACGCATCTGTCTTATCGGGGATTAACTTTAGAGTTGCAGTATTTTTAATAATATTTTTATTTCTTAATGTGATGATCGTTTGTGAAATGTTGTATGGTTTAATAAGTAATTACTAAAAAGGCAAACACAAATTTCATTTCTACTTCATTAGGTTTGTGGTTACTTTTTTCTGATTGATATACAGTCACCCTTTTGTTATTCGGGAAGCATTGGTTGAATTACATTACATTCATTGTGAAGTGAAGCTACATTATTATTATTTTTATGTTTGTTGTTAAAGACTGATAAAATTCTTTCAAAACATTATTAAAGTATAATATTGCAGGCCTAGATCTCTACAGGTAAGTTTAGGTAAACTTCAACAGAAAGGCTTCATACAGTCTTTTAAACATTTCTGTGAAGGAAAGATCTAGTGCAGTTTGTTATTTGAAAATTCACATCAATGGACATGTTTTTAAAAAAGGACGGAAGAAAGTGACTTGTACTTGTATTGGTAATTTCTTTCTGCTAAGTTAAAGTTATAATACTAACCATAATCGTCATCAAACATAAACACTGTTGTACACAGTTCACCGGAAATAGTCCATCAAAACGCCGAAAACGAAAGTAAAATCGCCACGTCGAGTTCACTACAGGTAATGTTTCACCTTATTCCTCCATCATTACTTAATCAATTTCTCCAAACTAAACAATATTGTGAAGCTAAATATGTCTGGTTTTAGAGCAGTATTTGCTTTTTTCTGCAAGTTGGGTATTTTTATTATATTGGCGATAATTTGTAGTCTAGTTCTTGACTTTTGCGAACAGTGGTGATATTTTCCACTAAATCAAGCCCAAAACGTATTTGCTGTATCAGAATCCATCTTGAATTATAAAATACAGACATTCTTCCACTTGTATCAGAGCGGCCATTCACCAACTATAGCTACTTTTTACAAAAAATGGGAAAAACTGTCATGCCTTGTGTACGGTGTCTAGCACGATTCTGTACGGGGTGTAGATGAAAAACTATTTTGCGGGTGTACGGGGTGTAGTATGTAAACGAATGCCATTTTCTGCAAATTGCAAATGAACTTCAGTACCAGTGCATACTCAGAAGCTGAATAAGGAATTGCGATTAATGTCGTAGAAGGCAGGGAGCGTAAAGCGAAACATTTTATTAGCTTGCAAAGGATACAAAGTGTTTAATTGAATGATAAACAT
The DNA here is from genome assembly GCA_012932295.1 of Cyclina sinensis. Lineage (NCBI taxonomy): Eukaryota > Metazoa > Mollusca > Bivalvia > Venerida > Veneridae > Cyclina > Cyclina sinensis. Next base: position 63,013,114 of record JAAONU010000001.1, on the reverse strand, counting down.
TATAAAAAGATGAATATTAATGATAGTACGCCCGCCCGCATACACCACCTTTTGATGCGTGATCATAAGTTTATAGAAAAGTATTAAACTCAATAGACCTTATTTCATGCCAACAATGATAGAACTTGGTTAAACTGTAAAATTTGGCTTAAACAGTATTTAATAATGTAGAGATTTGCATAAATAAACTAGTTTACCAGGTCTTATCCTTTTACCGGTCTTAAGACTTCATTTAAAAACAAACATGTATGATAATGAACTTTGGTAAAAAAAATTGCCTTGACTAGTTAGGTTAAGCATGAGTTTTTATCATATGGTAAAAGACTAGATCCCTGATTATAAAAGCTTGCGCATATTTCTAACGGGAATTTGTTGCAGTTAAACTCAGGTGACCCAAGTTGTGATTGCGTGCAGCATATTTCATATTTAATTAACAAATACAATGCTTCTGATGATGATAATAATGATGATAACGACCCATGGATTACAAGTCCAGCGCTTTTACCACTAGACCAACGATCCACTCTTCGACTTGTTTTATAAATACAGACCGACACTATTCCACTTATGTTTGTGATGGTGCAAATATAAGATAATAAACGTAGTTCTCATACTATTGCAATTGTATGATAGGATAAAAAACTAATTAGATAAATTTTTTGCCAAATAACTCGGAGTATTCTCCTTTTTCTTCCAATTTGTCCATGTTTTAGTCCGAAATGAGAGCATTTTCAAATAAAACTTATATAATAAAGACTAACTTTGAGAAAGATGTGGCTACTAGACACCGTACACATTCTATTAAACCCTGTACATTGAACTACTATACCCCGTCCACTTGAATTTATTTTATTGCTAGACACTGTACACAAGGCATGACAGTTTTTCGCAAATTTTGTGAAAAGTAGCTGTAGTTGGTGAATGGTCGCTCTCATACAGGTAGAGGAATGTCTATATTTTATAATTCATGATGGATTCTGATACAGCAAAAGTTTTTTTTGCTTGTTTTAGTGGAAAATATCACCATTGTTTGCAAAAGTCAACAACTAGACTACAATTTATCGCCAATTACATTAAAAATACCCAACTTGCAGAAAAAAGCAAATACTGCTCTAAACCAGACATATTTAGCTTCACAATATTGTTTAGTTTAGAGAAATCGATTGAGTTATAATGGAGAAATAAGTTGAAGCATCACCTGTAGTGAACTCGACGTTGGCGATTGTACTTTCGTTTTCGGTGTTTTGATAGGCTATTTCCGGTGAACGGTGTACAACAGTGATAAACCAAATAAGAACTCTAGAATGCTTAAAAACGTTTTAAAAACTTTTTTTGCATAGTTAATTTTCGTGGATGGCAAGATGTGCTTGAGATACATGAGGATTAAGTAATCTAAAATATTTTTATGACACGCCGATCTTAAATTTCTTCGAAAAATGCCGTACTCACTTCGCCGATAGATGTAAAACTAGTCATTATGTCTCCCCCCAAAAATGGGGGAGACATATTGTTTTTCCCCCGGTTGTCCGTCCGTCCGTCCCTCTGTCCGTCCGTCCGTCCGTCTGTCTGTCCGTTACAAAATCGTGTCCGCTCTGTATCTTCCAAAGCCCTTGAAGGATTTTTATGAAACTTGGGTCAGATGTTCACCTCATCAAGGCGACGTGCAGAACCCACTTTGCGAGTGTGGTGTCTCAAGGGCAAGGTCACACTTGGAGGTTAAATGTCAAATGCCACAAAATGGTGTCCGCTCTGTATCTTCCAAAGCCCTTGAAGGATTTTTATGAAACTTGGGTCAGATGTTCACCTCATCAAGGCGATGTGCAGAACACACTTTGTGGGTGTGATGTCTCAAGGTCAAGGTCACACTTGGAGGTTAAATGTCAAATGCCACAAAATTGTGTCCGCTCTGTATCTTCAAAAGCCCTTGAAGGATTTTTATGAAACTTGGGTCAGATGTTCACCTCATCAAGGCGACATGCAGAACCCACTTTGCGGGTGTGGTGTCTCAAGGTCAAGGTCACACTTGGAGGTTAAATGTCAAATGCCACAAAATCGTGTCCGCTCTGTATCTTCAATAGCCCTTGAAGGATTTTTATGAAACTTGGGTCAGATGTTCACCTCATCAAGGTGACGTGCAGAACCCACTTTGCCGGTGCGGTGTCTCAAGGTCAAGGTCACACTTGGAGGTTAAATGTCAAATTTTACAATCGTCTGACTCAATACTACCTGCAGCAACTGGCTGGGGGGAGACATATGTTTTTGTTCAATCAAAAACCCATTTCTAGTTAATTTTGAATACGTGACGCAGACAAAAATAGTGGTTCATTCTTCGAAACGTGAATGAATGCTTAAAGACAGATAGACCAAAATGTACTCGGAAGCGTGGTCGTCAAAACCATTAAAATACTGAGAAAAAAAGTTTAAAAATTACTGAGGAAGAAGTACGATCTGTCTATCGGCACTGAGTTTTTTTGTCAGGTCCTTTGAATGAAATGTTGTTTCTAAAAAAACTATGTATGCAAATTAGCATCTTCCGACTAAAGCCGAGCAACGGTGGGGAGGTTACAGAAAACGAAAGTAGGTGTTTTTATATCCACTGACATCCACGAACATAGTCAAGTTATAGGCTAAAATAAACAACAAATTTTCTTTTTAGCAAGTTATCTATGCATTGGTGAGAGTATTTTCGTACATTGGCGATGTAACATTTTTGTTAATGGTCGGTATTGTAACTTTAAATATGTATATCCAAAGCGCCAGCGAACTAATCGTGCATCTATCTACAGTAGGACTTCTGGGAAAACTTCTTATTAGATTTTTCCAGAGCAAGTGACACTGCTTTAAATTAGCTATCGGTTAACAGATTGTCTCATGACATATATGTTTCTAAGTAATCCTGGTAAATTGCTTGTGTAGTGAACAAATTGCAGCTTAGGAGGACCATTCGACAAGATTGTGTTAGATTTAATTGTTATGCCTTTTGAAGATGTCTTTAAACATGTGACATTGAACACTTTCACAAAGGACAATTAAAAAAATAACAAAAGCGATTCAGCCATATCACAACACAGAAAAAATGTCCAAGAAATGTATACAAATCTGAAAGTCGGCCATCGGTCACATAATCTTTAGAAGTGTACCATTATTCTGAGCGAATGTGATCACATGAATTGAATGTTTGTTTAGATAGAGTTTACGAAAAAAAGAATGGCGGATGGCGTGATCCAAACAGGTATTTTTAAATATCTTAAATATCTTACACTTTTAGATGCCTTTACATTACACCCGTTCCATTTTCCAGTACCCAACTTTCGAGTATTTTGGTACCTTGAGCGTGGTGTACTTGCATCAGTTACATCACAAATTTCGAGTCGACGAAAGTTTGAGTTTACGAATCCATATATATGAGATTATCTGAGAACAAACATCTCACTAGTCAGCAGAAAAAATATCGTCTGAAAGTCTTAAACATTTAGTAACAAAAACTTTAATGAATAGTGTTGAATAAACGAACCATACTGTTACTTACTTTCAATTAAAAAGGAACACGTGATTACATTTACATGAATTTATTGATGAACGTGTTATAATGTACAACGAATGGCATGATGAATACATCGATCACATAACAGATAAACACCGCTGCAGAAATGCGTGATGTGTTTGTCTGGAAGACTTAGAGAGAAAAATAGAGAAAGACTCTTCGTTGGAAACAATAGAAAAGATTCCTTTAGAAACAGCATTAATAAGACTAGAAATCTAGAATCTGCATGTTTAGATGCAACATACCTTTATTTTCAGTGACAAGAACATGAAATACTTAACTGTTTTGCAAAACACAAAGACGAATATTTTCAAAATATCTTTTAAAAGTCGTTGGATATTTCATAAAGAAAAGCAACAAGAACAAATCTTTCATTTTAGTTATCAAAATAGCAAAAATAAAAATATATTATCCCTCACAAAATAAATTGGTGAAACAAGTCTAAAAATAGTAGCATAAACGGTACAACAGAGGTTTAAGATTGTCATTACTTAAGTTATTTTCTTTGCACAAGCTGAAATTTATTTCTTTGCTTACTCCGAAAGTTACATCACCTGAAAACCGTAATCGTATCAATAAACAGAAAAAACATGAAAAATGTTCCGTATAAGGCTGTTTTAAAGTTTTATTATTTTATGTTTGTCTAGGAAGTAACAACAATAGATATCCCTGTAACATGAAATAAACTGCATAGCATTCCCACCAAGATTGTCGTACACGTGTTGTAGTTCTTTCTCGTTAAACATCCTGAAGTTGTAAAAATGTGACTGTCTTTAAAAAGCCAGAACTTGACAATGTTATAAAGTCAAAAGTAAAAGTTAATTTGTACACTGACGTTAAACATTGCGTATCTTACAGACATCTCCAAATGGTAAAAAGACTTAAAGCATGAAAATTTCACGAAATGAAAATTGTCACAGAATAACGTTACAAACATGTTATCCTCTTTAAATCTGTATTAACAAATGACTGTTTCTGACAATGTACAATTACACCTTTAAAAGCGCACGTTTAATTTTTATGAGAACAGCTCGCAAATTTAGCGTATCATATATTTAATGGCAAAGAAAATCTGAAGAACTTAAGTCACCAGGCTAAAATGAAATATGACGTACATTTGAAATGGCGTGGCAAAGTTTATGGCATGAATGGCAAAGTTTATGGCAAAAGCAAGACAGATAAACACACATTAGAGACAGGCACATGGGGCATATTGTAAGTTGTAATAAGAAATACAGAATTAATCCATCACAAAATCTGAAGAATAAGAAATGTAAAAGTAAGAAACGCTTCAATTGAATGAGATCACATAGAGAATTTCCACTAGAGTTTGTACTGACGACAGCAAGTCTTATATGTTTATTCCCGCAGATCCTTAAGCATTTCTTAACTTCATGATTTAGTCTGTAGCTCAGTTTATAATAAACCTCAAATGAACAGTTTTATCTGATATGTAACATTACATTGACATGATATGTAATACTGCATATCTTAATGGCACTTTTTGTGGCGAGAAATTTGGTATTTATTTGGCAAGTAATAACCCAACGGCTGTACAAACTCTGTGAAAATATATACGTCACAAAGCTTAGGCAATGACGTCATGAGTACATTTCGGACGCTACAAGGGAGTCAGAATATTTCTACACCACAGACGGAAAATTTAGTTGATACAGTAAACATTACAAAACATACATTAAATATCTAATGACAAATACAAAAAATAAAGCTGTTTGATTCAAAACAGTGCATTAACTAAAATGTACATAAAAAGTATAGATAATCTCCAGTTTAGAACACAGTGTCAATAATAATTTGTACTTACAACAGAAAAAATAAAGACGTACATAATGGCTGATTTCACTGCAAGATGAAGTTATGCGATGTTACTATCTTACATGCTGACTTACCAAATAAATTAAACAGGTGCATTATGTAAGATAATGTGACACGGGTATGATATATACAATAACATATATTTATTTGCAACACCAAGTATAAGATGTTTAAATATCTAGACATTGAATTACGCACAATCATATACAGAATTATGTTCAATTAAAAATAAAGTCATGACAGAGACGCACTTTTTCTTTTCAGTCAAACATTCACATATACCCAGAACACTTAAATATTCTATAAATGTCGTGCTGTTGTAAGCTTCGCAGAAATGTTATTCGAGTGATATTTGATAGAAAGTAGATTAAATGATTCTTACTTAACCAAGCATATAATATGAATTGTTGCTCATGTGAAATCATAGCTATACGTTATGGTATATTAGATACAAATAAAAATAACATACTTTCACCGAAATGAGATATAACCAAAATTTGTGTTTACGAATCGGAATGTACTTATAACAGTTTTATATTGTTTCAATGCCGACTTACTTTAGAAAATGTTTTGCAGAATAACTGAAGCAGGCAAGGTTTTATTGTCAGATTAAAAGATAACATATATTTAAAGAATACAAAATATTTTAAAAAATGACCTAGTTAATATTATGTTGCTTACATTTATTTTGTCTGAACTTCTCATATTTTAAGAGACCATAGTCGGCATTAAAGTGCTACCCTGTAACACAGCTCTTCATCTACACATACAAGCAACAAACAAGATATTTCGCTCTTAATTCTTATCATATAAATTCATTCTCGCATTTATATCAAGAAAAAGTCTTTACAAGAATAGGACAGAATTTAAAAAGGAATAAGACACTTGTACAGGAAGAAATAGTATGTACGTTACAATCCCTGAAAGAAAGAACTGTAGTGATACTCGATAATATACACACATAATACAAAATACCTTACAAATACCTAGCAACATACTCTATAACACACACACACACACACACACACTTCAAAATACCTTACAAATATCTAGCAACTTTCACAAAATAAACAGCATGTTTTAATATATATCTCAAAATGACATAAAGGAATTACAAAACAAAAATCCATCTCTCACTTTCATATGCACTTGCAAACATAAAACCACAGGTAAAGTCTACATTTCGACATGGCAAACAATAGTCCAAATCAATATATGTTCATAACGATTGAGTTAGATCCAAGTATCCAAGTACGTGTGACAAAAATTGTTCCTTGAGAAGCTCAAAGCTGAAACAAAATCCCGTTTCTCCGATGGCCAAGTACAGCGCACGATCTCTATTTATAGTACCTGTTTACTTACAAACTATTTAGATGAAATAAAAAGAAAACATAAGAAAGATATTGCAAAATGATGCGAGCTGATGCATCACATCTAAAAAATGCACGATAACATGATTTTGGCGCCTGTCAGACTGTAGCAAGCTCAAATGGGTTAAGGGAGTTAAGGGACCACATCTTTTTAGTCTTAATTTCTGCTTCCACATTTCCTTTGTAAAATTACATTATTTTATGTTTTCAATCACACTTTGTGCATTAAAATGCATTTCAGCTACAATATGCTTGCTTACAACAGGTGTAAAATTCCTACACAGGTTCTTCAAAAATGTAACCGAGCATACTGAAATGATGGTTTGACCGATGTAACAATTCAAAAAGATTCGATATAATGTTTTTTTTTTTTGTTTTTTTTGCTGAAGATTAAGCAGACCCAGGATGTACTTTGTTGAACATAACGTAGGTTTCGCATAAAGCGTAGTTACTTTGCTAAGCTTAAACAGAAAGACAGAACGAGGCATTGGTTGAAAACAGTTTATGACGACAATTGTAACAATCTCTTGTGATGTGACTTTGTTACTTCCAACGGCATCCCCATTCTGGCCAGTACATATCCCTGGAGTTAGTTTATGGTCAACATTTTTTTATAGTAAACGTGCAATGTTTTGCATCTGATAATTAAATTTGGTAGTTTCTATTTCGTAGTTTTATTTATTAAAACATTTATCTGTCTGTAACAGCTCTGAAGTGTATGCTAATGCCGCTTTATTAATTTTAGTAAGCAATGTGTGTGTGGTCAATACAGAAATATTCAACTGTAAAGAACAAACGTCTTTGAGTTCTAGGCAGTGATAATTGGCAAGGCTTAAACTTTTGCATGGTATGGCCACATAATGACTTTAGCATTATGATTTGTATGTAAGCAAATCACTATTACTGATTTTAGAGGTGTGTTTAACATTCAAATTATACGTACACCTGTTATGACTGATACTGAATCATGTACTTGGATCATGTTAAAGGGATTTGATGTAGCCTATGGTAATGTGACACATTCGGTCATGTTTAATAATAGGTAAACAGGTTGTATTTCAATGTTTGATGAGCGAATAAGGTAGAATGGCATTGGAAGAAAACCAGTAAAAAGTGTAACCTTAGAATGAAATCATGCGTGGTCCTCATAATTGCATTTGAAGTTGCTCGAATGTTTGTTGTGTTGCCATTTCGTAAGGTATTGCGCAGGAGCAGATATTGCCTTGTCATTTAAAACTATTATGCGTACTGTTTTCAATGCAACCTTTTCTGGTTGCGGTCAGATTTGATTTTGCAAGTGTATTTACTCGTTCCTGAATATAAATGACATCACAACTGTTAGTGAAACAAGTATCGTCACCAGGTAAATCCAGAAAAATAACCTGTCAAATATCAGCCCTAATGCTTTCCATTCTTTTGTTATCTTTTCGTTTTTGTCCTTCACCTCCAAGCGGTCCCTATAAACACTTAAGAATTCCCGAATTTCTGTTAGTTTTGCGTCGATTTCCGCCAACTGTTGATTTGGCTCAATCTGGTCTTTTTTTGAACTTAAAATTTCACATGAACTTCTCCAGCACCTAGGAAACTTGCTATCTCCGTTTGCCAGCCCCATTCCTGGTATGGCTGGGGGAATGAGTCTTTTTTTATCGGCTTCCAGAAACGGTCGCACCAGATTGTCCATGCACATTCCTCGAGCAAAGAATCTAAACATTACCTGCGCACAAAATAAAGCAAATATTGTCAAGTTTTCGACTGAAATGAAAAAAAACTGACTGTTCAATTCAATGTTTAATGCTTATCTTTCATTTTCATTTTCTTACTTGATTTGTGTCGTAGGGCTTTACACTTACATTTTGATATTAAAGAATTTTGTGATTTGACAAATTGTTTTATCAATGTGTAAATGGTATCATAAATAAATAGTAAAGCCATAAGTACATAGATAACACGTGCATCCTTTTTATCATCTCTTTAAACAAGTATGTGTGATAGGTTTACAATGGAATGACTCCATTACATTTTTCGTAATTAGTGTATAGGTATTTTATGAGTTATGAATATTTTTCTTTAGACATCTACTATATCTGTAATGTAAACTGTAAATAGGTCATTTTGAAGCAAATTGAATTGGCAATGAGGTTGAAGAATTTCATTTAATCTTCGACAGAATGCATGATGAGTATATTGGAAGACGTCTGCATTGTTATAAGTCTCTAATGTAATTGCGTTGGATAATAACTTTTGCAATAGCTCTGATAAGATTTCAGACTCTACTGAAGAACCTATTTCATGTTTCCTAAGTTTTCTTCCGCTTGAAACTCATCTATCAAAAGTTCAATAAAGAGAGTTAGAGATAAGACCTTTTACCCGAGAGCGCACTCTAGCAATCACAAAATCAGGCCTTAAATCGTTCAAAAACTTTTATCAATCTTCATGTTCGGATTCCAGTTTCTCATAAATTTGTACAGATAGGTTCATAGAAAATTAAAACCATCGTATATTGTATCATATCGGATGAAATCAGAAAATATTATTTTTATCATGCAAGCACGCCAAGATGACAATCTAGAGGGGTGAGATTCGACTTAAATTACTTTTTGGTTAAAGAACCTACAACTATATCTAGTCAGAACTAGCCAAACCGCAAAGTTTTATCCGAACTGCATGCCTAAAAGTGTTTATCTGTTGTTCTATTTTTGGGGGGACATATCTAACACCGTCACATAGTATTTCTACTATATCCGGTTTAGTTTGTTTTCTATGTGAAGTAAGAAAACTGAAATCTTAATTTCATTTATCTGAAGTAGACTAATTAATAATGGTACTTTGATATTTACTGTAACATTAAACTTTAAACAAGAGTGACACTTGTTATTCTATTGAGGAAGCAAATACTAACCTTTCTTAAGAGTTTTGGAACAGGCGATCTTGCCCCATAGTACGAAAGATTTGCAACAAACACATTCAGGAATGTAGAACATGTAATTAGTATCATGTTTAGGCAGTAATAAGTACCTGTAAGAAAGAGTGTTTATTATTTCTTATTATTTCTTATCATTTTATTACACAATCAAAACAGAAAAATAAACAAAAAAATGAAATAAAATAAAATAGCATCATTAAAGGAAGACTTGCACTAACAAGAAAAAAACAAAAACAACAAAACCTCCCTCATCTCATCATTTTATTTGTTGTTACGCTTTACTATTTATTTGGCAGTATTGTTTTCTAAAATCAAGTAACACCAAAATGTAAAGAAAAAAAAACGCGTGCACATTAATACATAAAATATATAATAAAACACAGAAATAGAAATATATCATTACTAAACACAGACAGTAGCTTTTAAAAATGAGGCTTATATTATGTAAGTGTCATATTAAACTGTTACAAACACATTTTATGTCAGTACACAATGAGGGACAGTACTGATAAAAAATTATCTCCCTTACTCAGATAACATCAAAGGTAGACCAAATAGCACTTTGGTCCTTTCAGTTGGAATCCTCTGACTTTATCCTTGTTTCTGTTTGTGATAGTCTTGACTTTTAGTTGTGAAAAATGTCATTTGTAAATTAAATTAAAAGTGAAGTTTAACAAAAACAACCTTTATGGTGTTAGCAAAACATGTTGCTAAAAAAATGTTTAATCTGACTACCATTGTTGCAAATAATTAAGCTTTATTATTACCATACCAAAAGAGAAAATAGCGATGAAAGCAGAGGAATCCAAATGGAAGGACCAAACTAATATTAGAGAATATTCAGGGTAGATAATCCACTACTGTCCTCCATTACTTTGAAAGATATAAAATAGTGTCTGGTGCAAATGGCATACCGTATTTTATGTTAAAATACCAGTTCTTCAAGTTTGCCAATGGTTTTGCTAAAAATAGGCCAGCTTTGCCAGATCTCTTTTAAATGAGAATAGACTAAACGCCCCAACGTTAAACTGGCAGTTTTATTACAAATAATTATAAGTTTTCTATTCAATCCATTTAATGAAGCGTATCTGGCGTGCATGTACTGTTATTAGACCACCAGTTCTCGTTTTAGATTTCTTGGAATCTTATCATATCTTTGCAAGATTAAAACTTTCAACACTCTAAGTATCATTCAATGTCGCTATTTTGTAATAATACTTTAATGTAACAAATGAAACTGCTTTGTTCAAGACAGTGAAATAGTATGTTTGAGGCAGGAGAAAACAGAAAGAAAGAAATAAAGAAAGAAAGAAAAAGGAAAAAGAAACATTTTTGTTTTATTTTGATGTCACTTGTCTGCTACGATGAATGGATGGAGCATGCATGATCTTAGCAGCTTACGACATAAGTCTACAAAATCGTTTCTGTGGAATAAACAACAGGCGCCTGTTAAAGGTAGAATTCGATACGAGAGATGACCCCATACTTCCAAACCAAGGTCATTGTTACTTTTAGACACGTATTAAAATATATTTTAAAATAATCGTTTGTAACAGACACTGATCCTTCAATTTTTCTAGGAGTTTACATTACAAAGTACTTTTATTGCTAAATAGTATATGAATACATTTACCTAGTATGGGAACACCATCTGACGCAGGAGGCATATTGGCTTCAAACATGAGTAACAGGACAAAGAAAGCCATATAGATACTCATACCTGTGAAATAAATACAAATCGTGAACAATTGTAGATAAACTACTGTACAGACAGGTATGTGTTACATATATAATAATACGCACCAATCAAATACCAAACAGAATGACAATGAATATGAATCAATGTGAAAAAGGAAATTCTGCTAAACATAAACTTTGTTTCAGCTTTTGTTACCGTCTTAAAAGGAAAGCTCTGTATGTTGAATATGTGACAGTAGTTAGCCGAATTACCTCAAGACGTGATTTCTTATTAGATGTTCTTGAGGCAGCTATCAAGCGTTGTTGATAAAAAAACTGCAAGACTTTGTATTCATTTCTGATGTAATATAAATACATGAACAATTTTAAATACATACCTAGACTCATTTTCGTGGGAGACTCAGGCGGTATCCAGTAGAGAACTAATGTAAGAGTTGTCAACAAAACACATGGTAGTATTAAAATATACACGTAGTTAGCGGCCGATCTCCTGAATATGAGTGTATATGTCAAGTCATGGTATTCTTCAGGACAGCACGCGTACGACAACACATTTCTCTTCCCGGGGGCATCCAGCACCTCCCAAGCCTTGTTTGGGACAAAGTAATCATCCGTAAGCATTCGGTTCTTACCGTCCAAAAATTCTAAATGTAATTTACTGCCAGTGTATGTCCACGACCCAAACTTCAAAGAGCAATTCTGTTTATCAAAAGGGAATGTAGTAACGTCAATATTGCACGAGCTCATGTAAATGCCTTGTGGTATCCAGGTAATGTTGCCATCGTAGCTAACGATACACAACGCATCACGCCGTTCTTGTAAACGTGTGTCCGCACTGAAACATATTACATAAAGAATATGTAAATGGGTATCTTGTAGAAGACACTTTTAGAAATAATGTTATAATGTCGACTAAGAAATTAGAAATTTTTACATGCTTTTAAGGTTAAAGAGTTAAAAGTAGACATAATGATACCAGTACTTAACTTCAGAATAACATTTTTTGAAGAAGGAACACAAGACAAACCTGTATTACTAAACGTTAAACAGTCATATTGTCTAATACATTAAACTTTGATAACGATTTCTGTTATTAAAATAAAACAGGAATTACACATAAAAATACAGAATCACTTTAATTCATTTATTGAATTGCACTAGGTTCTCATTAATCGTCGCTGATGTGACTAAATGTCATTTGGCGAATAAATACAGCAAAACAAATTCATATATCTGACTATCGGTGTCTGTTCGACTTATCTGATGTGTACTTTGTTGCCAGAAAGGATAAGCTACAGGACAAAGTACATAACTATGGTAATGTAAACATTATTCACCTGAAGTCAGATAGATTTATATTATTTTGTCTGATGCAATTGAATTGTTTTAGTTAAATCAGGAATAACTAGCAAATATTATATCTACTATAGATATTTTTCATTCTTCTCCACAACCTTTTATACCATGTATTATGATTTAAAATCGCACTGGCCTTAATGCTTAAACAATGTGTGAATGTGAAATCATACATATTCTTAGATTAGCATCTTGGTTAAAAATCTGTGCTAAGTGCATTTAAGTCGAAACGACCCTGCGTATTGGGTCACGTGTCAAAAAGTATAAAAGTATGAATAAGTGAGTTAATGAGATCTCATTTTATCTTATTACCTTACAATAGATATTTGTAAAGAATTATAACCATTACATATTTTTATATTACACATATCGGCTAACAAAACATTACGCCTTTACTTCTTGCTTCAAATTTGTTATTTATATTATTATCATGTTTAAATTTGTTATCATTTAAATGTCCAGTTTCAAAAAGACGTCTTCTATGTTTAGTATTTCCCACAAATTTCCACATTTTATTTTGAACTATATTCTTGGCGGATGTTTTGTAACAGTTTATATCCAGTATAGTTTAAATAAATAAACCCACGGTGAGACCCATTTATGATTGTTTTGGTCATGTGATAAAAGAATCTGACACTAGTTAACATTTCATATAAACCTTTATTCAACTCGTCCAGGAATAATGTTATTAAAGTCGCAAGAGGCTCGCTTAATTTTCTTGAGCTCGTTGAATAAAAGTTTATGTGTCAAGGCTTATATTTATATATATAGATTATTACACATACGACTTGAAACTGGGGCAGTTTTTACCCCCTGTTCTTTGCCAATTGTGCAAAAGGGAAAAAGCGAACTGACACTTTTAAGAAATAAGACTAGAACCATTTTAAAGTTGTTTTTTTATTGTTGGAGCACGAAAATAAAGAAGAGAAGTTTAGGTGACATGAGTTTATTACTTATAAGTATCACAATGTTTTGCAATGTTTTCTAAAGTTTTACGTGATTGTGCGAGTACTGTGTACTAGTCACACTAGACAATTCTAAGTACAAAATCCACATGAACAACAAAGTTAACAATTAATCTTTCGATGATAACACTAGCAACAAGTTCACGAAATGTGTAACAAACTTGAACAGTGGTAAATTTACAGGACATTTTCAAAACAACACGAACAAATACATCAAACATATTTTCAATAAGAATTCGTTCCAATTTCAATGACTTTCCTACTCCTAAGCCATCACTTTGACCTTTGCGTCCATTGCAATATATATATATATATATATATATATATATATATATATATATATATATATATATATATATATATATACTACTTATACAATTATTTCGCTATAATACTCACCACTTAACTTTTGTTAAACCAGAGGCCCTGAACTCAGAAACAAGATCACAGGTTATAAACTTGTCAAGTAACGGATACTTCAGTATTACCCGATATGTCTGTTGGAATAAATTTATACATATTCTCTCTTCATCACTGGCCAACTTTTCAAGATACATTTCAAACTCTAAAATGATCACATAACTATGTATGAACACATGACCTTATATGTAAGTGCTATCTTTTTTTTCTTCAAGCACCGTGAACCAAGAAGAGTTATATTTACTGAAATTATCATCAGTACGTTCATTTCTGTAAAAAAATGAAATAGAATAGACTACACAATCCTAAATTAATCTGCATTTTAAAGAAGCAAATACATATTAAGTAAATTAACTGTGCTAATATGTCAATAAAAAGATTGACATGTTTGTATGTTTCGGCATAAAAAACGTGAGTATAATAAAGTTATAGCAATGATAATAATAAAACAAGAGGGCCATGATGGCCCTGGATCGCTCACCTGAGTACTTTGGCTGTAGGTTTGCTGCTAAGCAGTATTTCATTTTTTAACTGAAAATATGTAAGTGCCTACAAACGAAATATGTAAAATATCAGTCAATAAATAAAGGCTATATGACAGAAAGTATAAATATCTATTATAAGCTATGGTGACCTTGACCCAGTGACCTCAAACCATACCCATGGGTAGACGTCCATGCAAGGAACCTATATACTGAATATCAAAGATATTGGTCTATAAATGAAGGCTCTATGAGGTACAGTAGATAAGTCTATTTTTAGCCTCCATGACCTTTAACCTAATCTAATAATTTCAAAAATTCTAGGCCTTGTGGTTTCAGACAAGAAGATTTTTAAAGATTTTCTTCTATACTGCTATTTAAAATTTATGACCCCTCGGGCGGGGCCAATAGTGCCCCCAGTGATATTTTTCAAACAAACAAGGTAGAGGTCCACTAGACAATGCTGTATACCAAATATCTAAGCTGAAGGCATTGAGGTTTCCAGTAAGAAGATTTTTAAAGATTGCCTTTTTTACATATTAAGGACCCCCGGGGCGTGGCCAGTTTTGACCCCGGGGCCAACATATAAACAATACTGGTAAAGGTTCTCAACACAATACTCCACACCAAATATCTAAGGTCTAGTCCTATTAGTTTCGGAGAAAAATGATTTTTCATGTTTTTCCTATATAACTAAATGTAAATCAATAGAACCCTGGGGCGTGGCCAATTTTGACCCAGGGGACATAATTTGAACAAACTTGATAGAGGTCCACTAGACAATGCTGCACACCAAATATCTAAACTCTACGCCTTGCGGTTTCTGACAAGAAGATTTTTTAAAGTTTTTCCTATATAACTCTATATAAAACATTTGACCCCTTGGGGGTCCATTTTTGACCCAGGAGCCATGATTTGAACAAACTTGATAGAGGTCTACTAGACAATGCTGCACACCAAATATCTAAACTCTAGGCCTTGCAGTTTCTGACAAGAAGATTTTTTAAAGTTTTTCCTATATAACTTATTGTAAAACATGTGACCCCCTGGGGCAGGGCCATTTTTGACCCAGGAGCAATGATTTGAACAAACTTGGTAGAGGTCCACTGGACAATGCTGCACACCAAATATCTAAACTCTAGGCCTTGTGGTTTCAGACAAGAAGATTTTTAAAGTTTTTCCTATATAATTCTATGTCAAACTAGTGACCCCTGGGGCAGGGCCATTTTTGACCCAGGGGTCATGATTTGAACAAACTTGGTAAAGGTCCACCTGATGATGCTTCATACCAAATATCTAAGCTCCAGGCCTTGTAGTTCTGGAGAAGAAGATTTTTAAAGTTCCAACTTTGAAAATCTATTTTAGCTCCTGTGGCCTAGAAATGCAATGGACCTGAACCATTTGAAGAATTTTGGTAAAGCTTCATGCAAGTAACATTCCTGCCAAGTTTCAGCAAGATTGGCACAGCAGTTCAGGAGAAGAAGTTGTTTGAAGAAAAAAATGACGACGCACGCACGCACGGACGACGGACATCAGGCGATCACAAAAGCTCACCTTGAGCACTTTGTGCTCAGGTGAGCTAAAAACAAAAATAAGATATTAAAACTCATCACCATAATTTCAATATGAACATACATGCAATATCTGGCTATGTTGTACAAAAATGTTGCATTTAAAGTTTTTACAAGCAGAATGTACACGCGGCCCCTTCATTGAGATCTATCATTATTCCTGTGGCGCTATTTCTATATTCTTATGAGTTGCACCGTAATATTTAATTTAGATAGTGGGGAGAAACTATTAGCATTTTTAATTCTAACAGTAGACATGTTCTTCCTTAAATTTTACCTAGAACTAAATTTTTGAATAAAATATTGTTTTCAAACATCAAAATATACCTGAGTCTAATTTGCATACAAATGTCACATAATGAAACTGCATTTTTTGATGATAAAAAGTATCTTCGGAAATCAAATCAAAGGACTTTTTGGCACGCCTGTGTACAAAATCAATGTTTTAAACAATCAATCCTCGAAAAAAAGAGCTTTTTAATGGTTTATCTAAGACCTGTTTGTTACACATAGAAATACATCATGCGGTTATATTTTGCCACTTGGTGCTGACAAATTCTGAACCTTTTATGCAACTTTCACAGACAGGAAATAAAAAAACAGTACCATTTTGTTATACTGAAGGCAAATCAACTACAGTTGATTTCAAAACTCCTTAAAGACAGGAATACCAAAAGAACCGCAAAATTGCAATGGCGTAGCAGTATCTAGCATGGCATTTTAAATCGACACAAAATTATCTTTGTCAGAAACGATCATCTATTGGCCTTGGAACATTGCCTAAAAGATAATTTTTGATCTTTCATTAGACGTAAAAGTTAAAAGTAACACGGATCTGGCGAATGATCCAATACTTATTACGTCGTATGTGCGGCTTCATTTTAAAACTGATTCGTACTAAATGATGAATTTTTATTCCTTTTTGTTATGAAAAGATTTTTACTGCAGTGCAATTGTAGGGAGAATATTTAATTTTGCAACCTGTTTTAAAACAATCCACGTGTTATTTTTTCGGCATAAAAGTAAAAATATGAGTATTTTTAAAGACATTTTAAGTTTCGATTCGAAATCTAGCCATTTCTAATAACAATTATTTTGAGTACTGATTAGTAATTCCATTCTGGTTTACATGTTTGATCGACAGGCGCTGCAGTGCAATTATGTCAAAAGCTCAATGTTTTCTATTATTCATGCATCACGAGATCTCAAAAATATCAAGCATTTTATGTCGTTCATGTAAGCTTTGAAAGAAATAAAATAACCAGATATAAGCTTTGAAAGAAATAAAATAACCAGATATAAGCTTTGAAAGAAATAAAATAACCAGATATAAGCTTTGAAAGAAATAAAATAACCAGATGATAGCAACTCTATCGATAAGAAAGATAAATAAAAAAAATAAAACAACTTTATTTGGAATTCTAAGCTATCAAAACACATTCTAAATCCTTGTAATTACTTAGTTTGTATTTTAGTGTTGTCATGCTAATTGTAAAGAAATGGTATTTAAAAATAAAATGTTCTTTTAAATGTGTTATGTATTTTACTTACTTGCTCACTATGCTTCATATATCATTTAGTCTCTAAAAACTTAAAAAATGATAATAAATTTTATTATACTTTTACACTTTATTGCCAATGCTAATTTTTGGCTAAATATGCTGTATGATGTTATATGCCAACAGAGTATAATATGATATGTAATGTTTCGAACAATACCTGCCAGTCTAGGTGAGACTAAGGCAAAACTGTAAAATCTACAGAAACATGACAGGCAGTTTTTCGTAGATTTTCTCACTTCTTGCACAGAATCTTGAAGTCTCAGACTAAACAATAAGGAAAGCTCATGGATGTCTATTTTAAACATATACAATTTGAAATAATTTTCGATGTTTCAGTTTTAATTCACTGACCTTAGCATAAACGTTCATCTAATACAATACAATTGTCGATAAGAAATCATCACACAATATATTCTTAATCGAGTACTTTTTTGTTCACTTGAACTGCAGCTTCATTTACCTTGTATGAAAGAATCTGAATATAATGCTCTTATTTTAACATTATTACGTCACAAATGTACGTCCAATCTTTTTAAGCAGGCAGCCTTTGTTTTCCAAAAGCCATTTTCTAAAGTCTTATATATGAATAACTTGAGTTTGAACATAATTTTACCTAAACACAGTAAATTTACACAGCATGACTTATCCAGTTATAAAACCTGACCCTTTGTTTTTTTCCATTATTTTAATCAATATTGGCGAATACAAAATTGTAAATGAAATTGTAATGTATAACAGTGTTATTTTATCCGTTGCCACGTCGTCTCTCTAAAATTAGAGTACAACTTTAATTCATTACGTACATCACTTGAAGTGATAATAGTATATTACTACACCGTCATAATTTCGCATTGTACATTTCACAATTAACCCTAAATCGCTCCTTAATCGCTCACTTGAGTAAAAGAGCTCAAAATGACAGGTGCAATGTGTTTTCTACCAAAGTGTCTTGACAATGCTGCGTGCCAAATATAAAGCTTTAGGCTAATTCGTTTATGAAAAAAGCCAAGAGATACCCTATTGTGAACAACAACACGTTCGGTTCATTCCGGAAATGTCACGGAAGACGAAATAAAGATGTGGAGGAGGGGGCACATTAGGGGAGTACATAAATAAAAGAAAATGGTCATATTCTTTGTAGAAAAACGACCAGTTTTTGTTTCTGAAATAATCTACGGTATTACAAGTTTACTATATAGACCCTTGGCTGGGGTATACGGCCTCGTATAGCCTGGTGGAATTGATATAACTATATAAGAATCCATACAACTAATACCGTAATTTCTTTTATACATTAAAGAATAATTTTCGACTTGGTTGAAGAAAACTTGACCAAAGGGGTACACTTATAAGAAAACGCTGTATACAAAATTCCAAGAGCCCGACTTTGTGAAACATCATCTGACTCCTTGAGTAAAACAAAAGGAAAAAACGACCACTTTTGCAAAATTTAAAAAGCCTGGTAGAGGTGAACTGGAACGCTTCATAGCCAATTTTAGAACCCTTGCCCTTCTGGTTTCAGACAAGAACAATGTTTGTTTTTCCCGTATATTTCTTTTAAAACATACGACTCCGGAGATAGATGAACTCAGAGACGTAATAGAATAAACTTTGCAATGTTTTTTTTCTCCAAATTTATGAAGTTTCATCCATATGCTTTCTGACAGGAAGAAAAAGAGTAAAATGTGTGAACCTGATGGAACCGTTAATGAATCCATGGATATTATTTGAATTGTCCTGATAGGGGTTCACTTTTCAAAACTAAGTATAGGACAGAGGCTATGAAATGAATCTTTAGCATCAAGAAACCGAAGGGAGGGAGCATAGCGAATACCGAGATTTGCTTAAGATTTCCCTATCCGACTTTGTGTTTGTCCCTCCCATCTTGATCTTTCACGTTTCCTTATTTGGTACACACCTAATCACACACACCTTTACAGACAAGTCAAGTAAAAGAATAGAACAACTCTCTTCATCAATAAGTGGAAAAATAGCTATTCTTTACAGATAAATCTATAGGAAATCTAAACAGTTTTGCTTTCTGATTGGCTAGTGAAGTAGGGCAAACAGTAAAGAACGTAATATCAGAATTGTAAACCTTCTGACGAAAACTTTTTCTTTGAGTTCGTCTTAATAATTGAATGTAAAACATCTGATCCCGGCATTGGATCCAAAAATGACCACAGTAGCAAAGTTTGAACAATCTTAGAAGAGGTCTTATTTTTCAGAGCCTTTTGGTTTTATACCAGAATAATTCAAAAGATTTTCCTATACACTACTAGGTAAACCATGTGATCCTTAAGGCGACCACAGGAATATAATTTTGAACGGTCCTGATATAGGTTCACTAGACAATGCTTCACACCCAATTTCAGAGCTCTGGGCCAGGTGGTTTTAGACAAATATATTTTAGATCATTCTTGTAGTTCTAGCAAAAAGAGGTTTGCACAGAATGGAATTCTTGAATTGAACAACCTTTGTAGCGCTTCATGCACGACACATACATGCCAAACTTAATCAATTTTTACCAAGAGATTAAGGAAGCGATGCTTTTTCAAGTAAAAGGTGATGACGAACGGCGCACGACGGATACATCGGTATCCCCAAAGCTCACATTGTTATGCTTAGATGATCCGAAATGGTATTTTCTTGCTACTCACTATGTTGTTTCTCATGTGAGCCGCCCGTCCATGATATTGCCTGATTATTAATATATTATTATGACATATTATTAAATAATAACATATATGATCATTTCATATCATATATAACTGTACATATAATAATTATAGGTAATGTTGCAATTTTGATATAAAGTTTTGATTCTTCAAAGTAAAACTCTAAGCACTTCCCTGATAATTAATTGAAAAAAAAGGTTTTTACAGAAATTTATATATACAACAGTCAGGAATATCTATTTAACAAAAATGTCGAATAAATATGAACAAATAAAAGCTGTGTATTCAGTGCATCGTAAATAAAATTATGGTCGTGGTGTTAAAAGCAGATTATGCAGTTAAATAAATGGTGTTTATCCGGAAAAATAAAGTTCATGAAATAAGTTTGCTAACGGTCACAACTGGTCAAAAATGGAAAAAAATATCGTTTTCTCTCGATAGGAGCAGTGAATAATGGAAGTTGTACTTATTACTTATCAACAATATACATATAAACATTAGTTTCGCTTGAGAATAAAAAAAAGAAAAGTTAAGATGACAATAATGATGAGGAACACCCTTGGAAATAAACTGTAAAAATTGAATGGATAGCTCCCGCAAGCATGATTGTGCGTGTATTAGTTAGTATCAGTAGGCAGTGGTTGCTATAAAAATTTACAATTGGTAAACATCTAGTTAAATTTAAGAGCATTACTGTTGTTTCTAAAATATGCATTGTTAATCAAACAGCCAAATATAAACACAACCGGTAGCTACACTCTGTCAAACATAAACACAACCGGTAGCTACACTCTGTCAAACATAAACACAACCGGTAGCTACACTCTGTCAAACATAAACACAACCGGTAGCTACACTCTGTCAAACATAAACACAACCGGTAGCTACACTCTGTCAAACATAAACACAACCGGTAGCTACACTCTGTCAAACATAAACACAACCGGTAGCTACACTCTGTCGTTGTGTTACAATGAGAGACTACTTAAACGATATGTCAGCGAGAGGAAATCTATATTTTTCTAAGACCCACTTTGTATTACATGTAAACATAAATTTTAC
Source organism: Cyclina sinensis (assembly GCA_012932295.1). Lineage (NCBI taxonomy): Eukaryota > Metazoa > Mollusca > Bivalvia > Venerida > Veneridae > Cyclina > Cyclina sinensis. The sequence goes on along the minus strand of JAAONU010000001.1, from coordinate 62,991,647 downwards.
CGTATTTGTTTATCATTTTTTCACAGGTAAGTGACACAAAAGTGGGTGGAGAAAAGTGTCGAGTGAAAAGTCGATATGGGTGCAGTTTATTACACAAAAAAATACTACTTAAGCAAATGCTTAAATTTCATGCTAGGCAACGTACTGAAGAAAAACAAATGAACACACGATATGGCACGATGTGTTTCAAATATAAATGCCACCAATTATTTAGCATGACATCAAACAATTGTATTTCCAAAAAATCAGACATGTATTGTATGAGAATATAAATTGTAGCACAAAGTAAAAAAGTCAACAATTCAATATATAAATTCTATATATATCTATATTGAAAAGAACAATTATAAAATAAAAAAAAGAATAACTCGATGTTTTAAATTGAAGCTTGGCATTACCTAGTACCATAGTGGACTACGACCGCGTGTATTTCAGATCACTAGTCTTGCATTAACTGTGTAATACCTGCACATGCAGCTTTGATATAACTACAAACCTTTATACCTTAAAGCAGCATAAACTTTACAACAGTCAAAAAACGCCACGTCTGTACTGTACTTGAAAACACATTAAAAGTTGAACATTTGACTTCAGTAAATGGGTTTCGTAATGCTAAACTGAACTTGAAACTTAAACGCACATACAAGGAAAATGCAACAGCTTTGTATTAGCACTCTTTTTAAGTGTGACTAGTGTTTTGGTTGCAATTACTTTAATGAACCCTTTATTTGGCTGTAGGCTGTCTGGTTTCACTTGAAGTCCTGTTTACTGTTAATTGAAAGTAGGATCGCAGCTAAAATTTCATTGGTGGACGAAATTTTATTTGTCACTTGCCATGAAATGGAAAACATAAAAACTCTCGGACATGAATACTTCGGCTTTCTGACATTGAACCTAAATGTAATCTAACAGATTCCTAAGCATTTTCTATTGCTTTTCATTTCGCACATTTGATATTCTTGAAAGCAAAGAATCGATAGTTAATGTGGTAGAGGTCAAATTCAACATTTTGTTTACCTAAAACGTTTTCTGCGCGAGCATCCATCTCGCCAAATTATGTTACAAAGCCAGTAACTAAACTGGTGCTGCAGTACTTGTACTGAAATTGTCATTGTATACTTTCTCAATTCTATGTGTCTTTGTACCACGGCCGCGTTATTTTTAAAGACACTTTTTGTTATAAAATGGCTAAATATAATATTGCATCAGAATGTGAATGCTAAAAAAAAGGATAAGAAAAAAAAAAGAAAAATAAACAGCTCACATCCTTTCCTATTAAAGTTTCAGTGCATTCTACAAAAAAATCTTTAAAATTAAAAACTTACTCTGAACTTGTAGCCTAAGCGCTATGCAATATTTCACTAAATTTTGACTCACTTTTTCTAAATGAGTTACTCTATGAAATATGTCTGCGAATTATAAAAACAAACATTTAACATTGCATTTGATACTCCACTAATATATCATTGTGCATTTACTCATACACATAAATATACATGCACCAAAGTCGTAGATATACACACATATACATCGATATCAAACATAACAGGGGCTCAGGAAGAAACAATAGAAACGAGAAAATGCTAAAAGAATGTTAAAAGAAATAAACTAAACTATATTAACAATATAAATGTATTGCTTTGCCAAACTGTCCCGTTTTAATGAGATAAAGCGAGATTGTCAGGGTTCACCTGTAGGCCTGTAATAATTTTGATGATCACTGGTTAATTATCCTCTTGATCAAAAATAACGTATGCATTCTATCCCTGTAAGAATTGTAACTGTCTTGTAAATGTTGAACATGTTGAAACATGTCAATTTTCTTGTTTAATATCGCTTTCACTTGGTTCTTTAAGGGGAAACAAACTGTAGTTGATTATACATCTTTGCCTGCATTATGCCTAGTTTTATTAGTTCTTTATAATATACAATAAAATTTGTATTATTAATTGACTTATCAACAGTTCTAGCCATTCTAGCAAAGTATACGGCAGATACAATAAATGTAGAGAATGGAAAGAAAATAAGCAAAATCTAGTTGTATTGAATATAGAAAAGGGGCTTGGTGAATAGAAAATCAAGGTAATAAAGTATTTACATTTATTACTTCTTTTTTAACGCAACTGGAATGCAGAATTCATTAAAATGACTCAACTGATGATAAACCTCTGATAAAACGGGTATGAAATTCCATTAGAAAAACAATTCATTTTCTAATGGAAGAGCTCGTGTCTGAACGAAAATGCAAAAAAAAAAAAAAAAAAAAAAAACTGTAAAAATTGGTTGCATTTCAGCAGACCTTTATTCTTTATATTTCTGAGAAAAAACTTGTTGTTGAGTTTTATAATGCTACATTTTGATGTAAATGTTGAGTATATTATCCAGATTTCTGACATACATCAGTCTAGTTTGATCACTGATATTGTTTCAAATTGCAGAGAGTATCAATTCACTAGAGAAGAATACTGAGCCTTTTTACATAAAACTTTGACACAACGATTGAAAACATACTGACATGTATCGGACATTGATTAACCTTCTGAACACAATAATAAAACAAATATTTGTATATTAAGGCACCTACACACTAAATGTGTGAGGATTTAGTATTTCGGGAATGGGTTAGCTGTGCCTAGGTACTAAATGTCACAAATGTGTGGCAACTCAGTTTGGTACGTCTATAAAATATTTGAAAAATACAATTCAAATTCACACTTAAAATGAAATATACTTCAGTCTTTTGTGATTTATTCAAGATAGACGGCAGCACAGACTCAGTCGCGTAAAGTCTGAGAAGACTGGGGTATTGGGCGGGGTAAGCATAGGTCTATATATAGAAAGTCTTGATTTATATTAACAGGCAAATGGCGGATCAAGAATAACATTAATAAAACATTGAAACAAGCAATAATTATATTTGATATATAAAAATAAAACAACATTCCGTTAAAAATAACCAAAACTAATAAAAGTGTTATCTGAAACTTGAATAAAAAAATCAAACATAGTAACAAAATATAAGCATTTGAGTAAACACATCCTGTTTTAGTTTGATCGAAGACATTCTTGATCTATGTTCTTTTTCTGGTCTGTTGCATCGTATAACGACAAAGCATGACCGAAAGAGTAAAAGTTTGAACATCAACCATTAACTGAATGTAGCCAGTTTGTTCTTGTCGTACTTTTTCACTCATTCAGTGTTTATTTTTATGACAGTAGAATGTCTGTCAAACAAACTAAAACAACAGTTTACTTAATAATCATGCATTAACGTTTAAGTCAGGCATTCTTTATATCAAACGGAACTGTGTGAAATGGCAAAAGGACACGTATAACAAGTGAAAGAATTGTAAAATGCATTTATACAGTGAGAGCAAAGGTGAAAGCGATAGACAAGGAAGATCTGTTAACTAGTCCAACCATCCACACTAGAAGAATGTGGACTGAATCTACAATGAAATGCTATTTATAGAACGACAGTCAATAGAAAAAGCTATACAGAAAGAGTGAGTTCTATCTCAGAATATTTCACGATGACATCATCGACTGACGACAGCATTTGTACAGCTGTCTTGTAGTTACCCTACTCAAACTAATAATGTGTGCCAATAATGTGTCTTTTTTCTATTAACTTTCACTACATATTTATCATAAGAATGAGAACAGTTTTTATTTCAAGCAAAATATATACGCCGTCCCACGTCGTTGTTTTTTGTCTTGTGACACATAGCACACAGAACAACTAACCCGATTAATATCAGGTGCTCATAAATATTACTGACAGCACAACAGTTAAAGAAGTGCAGATGGTCAAGAGAAAAATCCAGAAAAATATCCGATCGAATATTAAGCCGACAGCTTTCCATTCCTTTGCAGTCTTCTCTTTCTTGTCTTTTTCAGCAAGTCTTTCCGTATAAATAGATATGAAATCTCTAATGTCTGTCAATTTGAGGTCTATTTCTGCTAGTTGGGGATCAGCTTCGATTTCATCCTTTCTTTGTAGCAGCAGCTCGGTTGAACCCTTCCAATTCTTGGGCCATTTGTTTTCTCCTCCGTTTGCGAGACCAAAGCCAGGTATAGCGGGCGGTATAAGGCGTTTCTTGTCCGCCTCTAAGAACGGTCTTACCAAATTATCCATACACATTATCTTTGCAAAGAACTGGAACATTACCTAAAATATTAATTTACATAAAGCTAATGTGTTATCGACATCAATCTTTGATTGTTTCTTTTCGAAAATCTGGAATTAAGAAAAGCTAGACAGGTAGTTGTATTTTCTGTCTATAAATGTAGACAATTGCTCGGAAACGAAAATAGTATGACGAGGTGAAAACGTCAGTGTACGGAAATGGCAATTTGATATTTTTTTAGGCTAAGTGAACATTACATGCCATTCCATAAACTTTTCGGCCTTGATAAATATAACATTGCTAAATCATCATACAACTGCTGCTTTATTACATAAACTTAATTAAGGTATTCAGCGGTATCTCTACGCACAAATACAACATAAAGGTATAACAATTAAAAGGTATCTGTTTACACATTTAGAGTGATTATGACCCTATACGATTTTAAGTCCCGTTCTCACTGTCCCGGATTGCACCCCTAACCCCCCATCCCGTCGGTAGGTCCATGGGAGTTTCAAGACAAGTCTAATATTCACTTAAAACCTCACCTGACTTAATGGGTTTATAAGCTATAGAAAAACACAGTGTTTGGTTTTAAAGACTGACCATTATAACAAGTGTGATTTGGTATGAAATCGTTCACATTATAAAGACCTTCTGACTGCAACAAAAAGCAAACAAAATGAAAAGCCGAAAATGATAAGAAACGAAGTATGATTATAAACTTTGCACAAATATACCTCACCCACTTCATTATGAGGGGATGTTTTCAACGTAAACTTCAAGATAAATATTCGGGGGCTTCAAATTAGCTACAATTATTTTTATTTCTGTACTATTCTGAACAAATAGGCAAAATACCGAATATTTTACCGTCTAGTTTTGGAGAAATTAATACCTGAAATCACAGATACCCAATTTTCATCAAATTACCATGTCGATAAACTTTGTTACAATTAAAATATATATAAAAACAAAAATTGATTTATATTCTATAAAAGTGTTGTAAACCCAAAACAATATAAACTGCCAAAAACTAGAGAAAAAATGGCTTAAATAGGGTTTGAACCCATGTCTTTCAATCCTACATAAATTAATGGAATGAAATTCTTTTCAGAGTAGAGGAAGCATATTAGGAATCTAATACCTTAATCTGGCTTGATCCGAAAAACAGCCCCGGATGTTTTAGAGTGTTTAATATAACCGGGGTCAGCGGAAAAATACCCAGAAATTACTTACTCCTGGCAATTCCGGGGCAGAACCGAGGCAGGCCCGGGTCTCTACTCTGCGTCTGCCTCGATAGTTCTAGTGATTCGGGGTATCGGGAAGCACTCAATGCAAGACAGACCTGCACCGAACCCCGGCTTGGGGCTCAGGCGAAAGATGGCCATTATCAATGACCACCCGGGTCACACTAGGTTATATCGGGATCAACCGGGAACGCACCGGTCCAGCACCGTAAATACTGCGTGCAAAACTAGGATCTAGCCTAGTTAGTCATGGCTCAAACTGGAAAACCCCACTTCTAAAGGGGGAAGGGGTACACCGTAGCAATGTCGGAAATATGATAATGCATTTTTTAAAGAAAAACAATCGCGCAGGATTATCACAGTATACCGGCAATTTTTACCGGGAGGCAGCAGGAAGCAAAACGTGACAGTGAGAACGGGGTTTCAGAAAGCAGGTGTACCATTAATTGGTCATCGGCAATGTCGTCCATTTTGCTTTGAAGACCTTAAATCCTATAAAATTTTGATAAAACTTATAATTTTACTTCAAGAAAAGTGCACACGTATATCCGAAAGATGTTATTTCTACTGAGTATCTTTTCAGAAAATTTTCTTGGTGTTTGCAAAAAATAACGCAGTGTTTCAACATACTGTGTGGGAACCAAACCTACTATAGTGAAGACATATAATAATATCTTAACACAAAAAGATAAATATCTAACCATTGTTTCTAGACAAAGAGAGCCGCCACACGATGTGACCAATACCCCCGAAGGCCATGTAAAATATAGAGAAGACATAGGATTGTCTCAAAATGTCAGACTGGTATTTTAAATAGATTTAGGGGTGTGAATCAACATGTTCTATAAATATAGTGAGAGTTAAAACATTGCTTCGGCTGGGTGCCATATCATAGAAATGATATACATAACAGCCTATATAAATAGTTGCAAAAACGCTAGTTCCTTTGTCCAACAACAAACATGTATGTACCAGTGAATGAATAGGCTCCTGTGCGGTTTTAACCTTGTATGGAGCTAACCGATTCAGTCATTCCGCTCATCATACCTAATATTTCTGTCAAGTTATTATGAAATCCTTTAAAGTGTTGAAAACATATGGAGTGGGGGACGATCGCAACTTTTGAGCGTATGTTTAACATTGACAATGGATGGATCAAACCTAAGTGTATGTTCTGCCCAATTTTATTTCAACAAAGAAATTTAAAACCTTAAGGGTGTTCAACAGATATGTAGCGGACACAAAAAGGCCGACGGTCGGACAGATAGATGTAGGCCACATCATAAAGTCTGCCCACATTTCAACCAAGCGAATTTCATAATCATCCAAATTCTTCAAGAGGAATGGAAATGACACTGAAAAGGGGAGCGATGCACATTTTGTTCTCACGTGTGACCTCCGACCGGGTCATGCGTCCCGCCATCCTGTGGCTATACTTATAATTTCGAACAAGTTATTTCAATACCCTTTGATGTGTTCTATAAATATGGAGCGGGGACGGACGGACAGAAGAACGGTTGGTTCGATTACGTTATGCATTCCCTTGGGTTATATAAACTTATAATATACCTATTCTAGCGTTCGAATGGCAATATTTCAGTTCGCAATTATCCCTCGATCATAGTTTGCATTAGATCTACTGACAATTTTATAAATATGAAATTTCGGGATTGTCTCAACCCCATGATTCATTATACGGTTTGTACTTACTTTCTTCAATACTTTTGGAACAGGTGCTCTTGATCCATAGAACGAGAGGTTGACTACAAACACGTTTAGGAATGTTGACGTTGTTATTAAAATCATATTGAGGCAGTAATAAGTACCTGAAAGAAATAAAATTTCAAATAATGATTTAATCCGCAGAATTAAGACTTCGAGACACTATCACACGACAAATATGTTAACCCGTCAGTAATGTTTTTTAAGTAAGTTGGCTGTTCTGTTGTAAGATGGGTCGTCAGATTGCAAGTTGCATATCAGTCTACGATTACTACACTAACGTTTTCACAAAAAGTGAATACATGATGGTTGAAAAAGACTGTTTTTTTACATTCCCATATGTTTGCAGATAAGTATTTCAAAGTCTTGAAATAGTTTGCGTTACATATAGCACTTTTATGCATGCCAATCTGGCGATCCCATTATGGTGAACCATGCAAATTATATATATTTTAATGAATTTTTTAAGGAGGCTAATTAGAAATATATATTAAACATATTCTGTTTAACTGACTTTTATTTCAAATAAGAAAACTGGAATTTTCTAACTTTGTTCACACCTGTACCTGTGTTCTTTTCTTACATGTCTCAAAATACTCATGTATTTTAGCTGCAAACACATATCAAAAAGCCAACTCCTTTCTTAGCCTTTTTTCAATGTTCTCAGTGGTAATTGATCTATCTTGCATGACTATATGCTTTGTTCAGAAACGGTATCTTACATAAAGCTAAATTTTCATTCATTACATTAAGTCATAGGTTCTAAACTGCCTTTATATTTTTGCATAATTTGAAATAAAAGTCACAATTTTGTCAGAAGCAAATGACCAAATACTACAACCTGAAACATTAGAAAGCTGTCTTTACCTAGAATCGGCACATTTTCTGAAGCCGGAGGCATATTTCTTTCAAACATAAGCAACAAGACGAAGAAAGCCATAAATATGCTCATACCTGAAATTGCAACGTTCACTTTAAATATCACTGAATAAATAATCTTATTTGTAATAATCATAATGCATTTGAACAATTCGGGAATAACAATGAAATTGTGATATGATGCTCTGTTGTCAAACAGCTTATAACTGATTCTTTAATTATGATCAATTTTTTTTCTGAAAGAAGCATAAATAGTAGTTCGAAAATATAAAGCATGGACACTGTCGCTGACCAGGCTTGCTCTTTTCATAACTAAAAGCAGGAAAAGGACTGGATCTCTTGACTGATGTTTTGCCCGATAAGAAATTCCGTGAAAAGATTGACTCGCTCGAATAGTATAACTGTTTTTCATTTTTTGCAACTGAGTTTGCATAATTTAACTGACTAGGTTCCCAGATTTGAAGAAATACAAAAAGATGTAAACGAAGAAATAGTTCCTACCTAGTGCCATCTTGGTTGGAGACTCAGGTGGTATCCAGTACAGGACGAGTGTCAATGAAGTCAGAAGAACACATGGTAAAATCAAGATATATGTGTAGAATGTCGCAGATCTTCTAAACTGTATAGTATATGTAAGATCAACATACACCTCTGGACAACATGCATACTTGAAAATATTCCTTTTCCCGGGCGCGTCTATTAGACTCCATGCTTTGTTGGGTACAAAATAATCGTCGGCTATCATGGATTCTGGATATTCAGGATCAAACATAAAATCTAACTTTGTGCCGTCATGAGCCCAGGATCCAAATTTCAAAGTACACGATTGTTTATCAAATGGGAACGTTGTCACATCAATATCGCACGTACTCATGTAGATCCCCTGGGGTATCCAAGTTACATTTCCCGCGTAATTTACGATACATAGGGCATCTCTTTTTTCATCTTTTCTCAAGTCAGCACTGAAAATGTAGGGAATTCAATTTCAGGAATAATTCTCCTAACTTGTCCGGTGAGTGATATTGGTATTCACACGTGTTCAAATTTCACGTGATTGAAATCATATATCTTTGGGATATCAAAACCAAATCCATGTGCCAAACAGTAAACATGAAAAAGTCATCCTTTCAGAAAAGCGGTTTCGAAAAGCGATTTTGAAAGCTTTTTGCAAAATTTGTAAAAAAAGATACCTCGATATATATCGTAAATATTGTGTAGTGACGCAGGAAATATAATTTGACACGTTTAACATCTAAATACGTAATAACAGACATGAAAACACTTGGGAGGATGACAACCTTGAGATTTGAAGACTTTCGGAATATACAGGAGAGAAAAAAGACAAATGGTCTAACGGAAGAGGAAAAGGTTACCAATATCAGACACGTTGTGCAGCAGTAATTGACAATTTAGACGACATGACAGAAGAAAGTTTAGAAAATAATCAGAAATGCCATTGTACAGATGTAGTTAACACACGCACACACACACGGAACGAACACAAATTATGTAAAACTGACACAAACCCACATAGAAAAACATAATATACATAACCATAAATGTGTACCTCTTCCTATGACTCATTCATAACGACACAGATAGAACTATGTCATATTCTCTAACATATAGTGACCAAGGGGTAGGTCCTAAATCATGTAGCTCGGTGCTTTAAGCCAGAAAAACGTGTAGTCTATGACTAGTGTCGTCAGTTTTCGCGTAAATATTCAGGAATTTGGATAAATTATCAACACCTATGGGGATTTTCTAGGAATATTTGTATAATGTATACGACTAGTACCTAGCTATATTTGTATGCTAACCGTTGCTGCTATTTGACAGAAGAAGACATGTGTTACAAAAACGTTATTGAAGGGATGCCAATAAAGGTGTCCCTTTTTTTGTGTGAATCTTTAATATGTTGCTTCGATTTTTCAGTTTGACCAACAGTTTTGAGCCATTAAAATGATATTTTAAGTAAACAGAACCAGTTAGGAACATACATAATACATTATAATACATAATAATAATGTTCGATGTTTTAAACTTTAAGGCAATGAATGTGTAGTTTTAGTCACTTTAATGACATATTGTGTAACCTCTGTTCTTTCATCACTACATACCGGTATTCTAATACATAAAATATCTTTCTGTCACTAGCATATTGGTTAAACTTTACAGTGATTTTGTACTATAATCATACTTAAAAACCATTGTTTGTCCAATTTAAAGGCATTACATTAACTACACATGGTGATTTTATAAAGTGAAAGTACTCGAATGTCTTTTGATACAACCGAAGTTAACGTTCAATATATGTATTCCCTCAAGATTGTTTTTACAGACAGCTAAATAAATGTTAACTATAAACAAATCTTACAGTTGTGAGTTGAAGCAATAATTCATTATCATAATCAGATTTTGTTAGATATCCAGCAAGAATTAAAAGATTAAAAAGATTAGAATATTTTAGCACAAATTCACCTTGAAATTGTAGATGCCGGAATGATAAACTCTATTCTCTGTAACTTGGGGCAACAGCTCATAAATAAAATATCATAGCAAAATAGCATTATGCCATATACTTACAAGCTATACATACATACCATACATGAGAAGTAAATAGATCATCCAAAGATAACTAACATTTTTTTTACAAATATAGAATTAAATCTCGGATGCATTAAGATACCTGACGGGTTGGAGATAAGGGAAGTCAGTGATCATTTTACCTATTGCAAACTATTTCATTTTCATCCCCTTTCCAAGTTTCATTAGTAAAGACTAATCACTACTTGCAGGAAATACCTTAAAACCACAATTATTAGGAACCTAATTTAATTTATTGCAAAACGGCTATTTAAGCAAGGTGATGATATTTATCAGCTAGGTCTATTTTTTTTCATAAAAGGATTTTCACTTCATCTTTATTCTTTGACACTGTGTTTTTAATACTATGAATAAATACGAAAATTTACACGTAATTTCTCATCCAGTTATGAAAAGCTGTCCTGAATGGATTTGAAATTATGCATTGTAATGTAGACAAAGACTTCACTGTATATACTTGGTACATATAAAAACTGCCAATGTACACTCCATATAGTCATTCATAGTTGAATGGTTCAATTCCTGGACTCAACAAAATATCTCTGCGACATTTATTCTTGGATGCCGTATCCAATGTTCATTTGCATCTTACCATTATTTCAGTTAAAAGGAAACTAATTAGAGATACACGCAAATTAGACAAGTTAGATTTCTTAAAATATTTGTAGTTTTTAATGGAGTTTGAAAAATATTATCTTACTTCTTCCACAATCTTATCAGTCAATATTTCTTCCGCTTTGACTGGACTGTCATTAAACTTAAATGAAATAATGAACATAAAGTTCTATGGCAACATTATCATCTTTCCGTAAGTAAAAAAAAAAGAAAAAGAAAAAAAGGAGAAAATTTGATCTAAAATGTATTTGCATAATTAGTTGGTGAAATAACTGTGTGGCACAGGCTGTCTGTCAGTTGACAATTTGTTTTCGCACAACTTAGAAAGTCCTTTTTGATTTTATAAATATAATGTTTGCATGTATGTAATATCTACAAAATTGTCAGTTTTGATTTTTTAAATAAAATCTGCAGACTTGTGATCAAGTCAAAACCTTTCATAGTTTAAAATTTACTTTATTGTATTTGTATCTGACAATGAAAAGCACCACATAACCTTCCAGTCTTAAAATCGCAAGTGTTCAAATTCATAGTAACATTTATGGAATCAGCTTAAAAAGGAAATACTTTGGGTTTTTTATCAGAAACATAAAGTTAAATATACAAAACAGAACTCTTTGTAAATTTTTCAACATGCTTATTTTGAAAAACTTAACTTTAACACTAAAAAAGAACCGAGGTTACACAATATGTCCTTAAAGTGACCCAAACTACACGTTTATTGTCTTTAAGTTAAAAAAAATGAACATAATATAATATATGTTCCTAACTGGTTGCAAATGTTTAATTGTGTGCCTGTTTACTAAACATATTGTTTCAATGGCGCTGAATGGTTTGACAAGTTCAAAAACCTAAGCAAACTATTGCAGAATCACACAAAAAATGGGACACCTTTGTTGGCATCCCTTCAATAACATTTTTGTAACACATTTCTTCTTCTGTCAAATAGCAGCAACAGTAAGCATACAAATTTGGCTAGGTACTAGTCGTATACATTATACAAATATTCCTAGAAAATCCCCGTAGCTGTTGATAATTTATCCAAATTCCTGAATATTTACGCGAAAACTGACGACACTAGTCATAGACTACACGTTTTTCTGGCTTAAAGCACCGAGCTGCATGATTTAGGTCCTACCCCTTGGTGACGGTGTTTTTGTTTGACAGGTGAGATGTTGTTTCGGATTATTTAAGGCAATCTGGGATTGGCTCTTCAATGTCCGATTGTATGCCAGACAGGACAAACCACTCGGATAGAGAACATTAGTTTTGGAATTGAGGAAGTAAAATATGGAATTATAAGACATTGGGGCATGGGGAGGACTTTGTTTTACGTTTTCTTACTTACGTGCAGATATCATACATGCGTTTTAAAGTTAATTTACAACTGATTGATTAAAACTATTTAAAAAATGATTTAAAAGTATTTATCAAGGATATACAAGAATAATGGAGCTATATGTAATGTATACCATTTGTCTAAGAAACTGATTTATTTATAACTGCATATAACTTGCTATCTGATATATATAATGTTCATATAAGAATATAATGCTCGCATCAGTTTATATGATAACTAAAACACCAATCCGCAAAACACATTTTATTTTCAAAAGATTCTACTAAGACATTTACTGAGCGACATTTTATTATCAAAACTGTATGCAAATAATGTTTATTTGTAAAGATCCTTATCGGTTTATTGAGATAGATGGCAATATTGTTGCACTATTATGTAGATAATAAAAAAGTTTAGTTTGTAAACAACAAATGAATATTTAATACATATATGCATACAGAATCTTTAAAAAAAACTATAATTCTGATGAAAACACAGTTTAGTAGTTCAAAACACATACGCATGTTAGTTGATGATAACATATGTCATGCCGTGTTTACTTACTAGTTATATAGTTTTATGTCTGGTGTCCATATTTTGTCTGATGGTATGCGGATTTCTTCGACCCCCTCATAATCTTCTGGTTTCCAACGTAAAAATTCGTCTATCCACTTCTACAAAACATGTGAAACAACTGAAATATACACCAGCTGAAAACAAATCCTATTCATTAACAGAATCTAGAAAGGCAGCCAACATCAACCTATGTTAATTGTTTAAAGCAGATGGACAAGGTAAACGTCAAAATGAAAAAGAGGTCAAATACATTCTTTAAATTCAGTAGTACAGTATTCGAATACTCAGTAGAATACAAATATAAGTTAAAAATTTGTTCCTCATGTAACGGAAAATTATGACATTGAGTATGACTGAATAAAAATTGAATATAAGGTTAACTTCAACAGTAATGAAATTAAAATTCCAATCTGCATATATAGCAAGATTAATAAATGACTTGTATATATACGGAAATAAACAGAAATAAAAGCCTATAAGTGATTGTAAATTTTTAATTTTGGTTTCTGCATTGTTTGTTTTAAATTATTAGAAAGAAGCGTCATCTTAGCATGCAATACATGATGGAAGTTATTACTGGTATATAGGTATCTTCGAAATTGTTTGTACCATTCAATTATGACAGTAACTGAACTAAGAACAAATACTGGTACCAACGTGCTGATCTAGTTTTGCAGGAGGTCTTAATTTAATATTGTTGAAACCTGTCTGCTTTGACGGATATAAAAAATAAAACAATAATTTATGATTAAATCAAAACACCGTGCACCGACCACTCTTTTAAAGCAAGAACTTTATGTAGATAAAATGTGGAACTTTTTGTACATGATACATACAGTTAAACAAAATTCTCTATGTTGTTTTACTACATCTGTATTCAAGAAGATAAACTTAGTAAAGTTTTATTCTCTCTCTCTCTCTCTCTCTCTCTTTTGCTTCCTTGCATGACACCGTATTCTGCATCACAATGCAGGTAGAGATATTATGCGTCAGAATGGCGATACTGTCAGCAAAGTGGAGAGCAGATTGATGGTTGTTTGATGGTCCAAGTAGTACAAATATCATTAGGGTACAATTTAAAGAAATGCTTAGTCATACTGAAAATGCTAATTTACACTGGACGCTTTAATAGACATGTTCAGATTTAAAGGGGTTTTCTTGTAATATTTATGACTAATGCTTAATTATTATAAAAAATAACTTACTGACAAAAAATAAGTCAAATAATTACATTATAAATTGATTTTTTCCCTTTCAAAGTGCTATACCGTAACGCGACGGTATAACTATATCGTATAAGATTTAAAGTAAATATCTGTAATATAACATTCGGCGATGGTGGTGACAGTAAAAGCGTTGGAAATATTTTGTTAACATGAGGGTCTAGAGTTCAAATCAGGCTTTAGCGGAAATATTTTTTTATTTTATTTTGACTTTTATAATCAGTTTTGAAGTAAAATATTATGTTGTTATAATCTCACGGCATCTAAATATATAAATTATGAAATTTTGTTTTATGTCAAATCTAGAGTACAGCCCCTTTAAATAATAATTTAAAAACCATCCTTTTGATTCCCATTTTTCGTAGAAGCATGCAGTAAGTAAAATACGCTTTACGTCAGCGAAGTTTAACCTATTAACGCCAAAATATTTAAACATTATGCTCTTAAATGTTCATGGAAAAAATTCACACTATTAACTAAGTATTCAAGAAACATGCATTCCAGATCTTGAAGACAGCTGCACAAAGTTTTTGCAAAGACACGGACTTCTAACTTTCTAGTCACTGATGTGGGTGTATGCCACTTACATAATTTGTCCAAAAGTTGAGTTTTAGGACTTGGTTCTTCTCATCCAGGTCAACAATTTGAATCAACTGCAACATGAACCAGACAGGAACTGCGTGGCTATGATTTCTTACAGGCCTTCCGTATTTACCTCCACGCTGTTCGTACCCTGTCAGTAGATTGCTTATCAAAACACCTTCCGCGGAATATTCAGTCGGATACCTGACTTCATATCCATCTGAAATGAAAATGTCATTTTAGTAATGAATATCATAATTGGATATTTTTCCCGATTTTTTATACCGAACCCATGGCACAAGAAAATGCAGAGATGCGCTGTGGTCGACTTATGACAATGCAATGTAATAAGTTTAAAAGCAATATTTTCTTAAATTAGAAAGGACCTTTGATGTTGTCGAAGGACCATTGCTGTTGTTTCTGATTTAAATGTTCTTTGATATAACTGATCTGGCCTCAGTCGATATTTAAATGAACAAATAAGTCAGTATTAAAATTAAATAACTGTATGTTGGTCAATCTTTATTTTTTTCTCAGCTGATATAGAACTATAAGATGAACCATTATTATGTTTTCTTGGAGAAATATCAAGTATCTTCTCTGAAGGCCCTTCTCTGATTAGACGGAAGACGAGGAATCGGTAAGATAAATATAGACTTATTTTGGTCAGGAGAAATGAAAGTTGCTTATTTACTTCACTATAGAGATTTTATTGTTGTTTCCACACAAACGTTTTTACAATTAATCTACAGGAAGTTCAACAAATCATGGTATTGCATTCCTATTAGCCGACTTAAAGAAATGTAGATTTAAAAAAGTTGTCTTCGTTTTTCTGTAACTGTTGGAATATAGATTAAATATATTTAATATTGAATTTAGTACACGTTTAAAATAGATTAAAAAAATTTAATATTGAATTTCGCACAATACTTGATTTACGATTAACGCTTTAATATCCGTCTCATTGTAAAATATTAAAATAATAGTTTTATTCCATTCCATTCCCTAACTTGTGTTTAGTTTAATCTTATTTATCTTTAAAACGAATTTTTTTTCACAGAGGTATAAAATGAAAACGGAGGGACACAAAACATTTCTTGAAAGTTTTCAGAGTACAAAAGAAACTGCGTTTCCCAGGCAATGTGTTCCCATATTAAAACAAAATTGGGGAGAAATGATTAAAGACGTGAGATGGTATTGATTCCTTGCTTTCCAAATGTCAACTTGATACTCCATGCGACTCCGAGAATAGATTACAATCATATAATGCGCAGAGAAGTTTCTCTAGGAGCGCCTATTAACTTTTGAACAAACTTTTGTTCACATGCATTTGGATATTTGCTCTTGGAAAAAAAGTCTTTCTTTTTTTAAAGATACATAACCATTGTGCATATATGTTGTGTCTTTTTTCAATACGTGTCGAGATTATAAAATTTGAAGCAGAAAATCTCTCAAGGTCAACACAGAATTCTACATCATCGATAATAAATTACATAACACTGATAGTTGATAAGTAGTGTAAAAGATCCTTGGTCAAATAAACAAAAACGGGTCACGTTATTTCAGTTGTGCTTCAAATCGTAAATATTAAACAAGAAATGGACTTTATTGCCATGCAGTTATAATACATGACGCAAACTAAATGGTGCGCCACAGATTTCAATGATATAGTAATCCTTAATATCACCCCAGAAACTTATAGCAACTTCAATAAGAAACACAGAAATATTTGAGATTATAAAAACTAATACATATTTTTCGTTTTCGTAAAAAAAAGAATAAATAAAACATTCACAAGAAAAAATGTATAAACATTTATAATATTTCTTTAATTCGAGGCTCTCATTTAAATAAATAATAGGATGGCTATTGCCAAAATAGCAAAAAGATAAGATTTTGCATAGCTGCATGGTAATTGGGCATATCTGTAGGTGTCTAAACTTGGGAGAACTAATGTCCTTTCACTTACATATACATAGAACAAGATATCAGCATCAAGCTTTGGGGAGTTTCAAAACCTTTTTCATTTGATATAACATTAATTTGACGTTTTCAGATAAGATTCAATAAACTTATTAAGAAAAATCTACCAGAAGTAATTTAATTGTGTAATGTAAGTTTTAATTCATTTTTGTCGACGTTTAAACTGACATTTTAGTCTTTATTTAAGGAGTTGTTGTTGTTGCACTATTTGGATGGAATTCCATTTATTCCTGTCTAAATGTCTAAACGCCCAAGAGAAAACAGTTTTAGCATAAGTCTTTTTTATTAACAGATATTTTTCATTTTGTAGTGAAAGTTCCAATAAAATAGATATGCAGTGTATCAATGGTTAATTGTAAAGTTTGTGCCTTTAAGAAATAAAGATACTATTGAGCAATACCTTGCAGTGACTACGAAAAGAACCAAACATTTATGTTTGGTAACAATTAGTAGTATATCTCTATCAGTAATGCTTTAACATTCTTAAGAAAGCATAACGAAACATTTCTAAAGACATTCCATCCATTCTTCCAAAACTGATGAAAGACATTGTCATTAAAGACGTTTGTCTGGCAAAAACTTTAATCTACAGAAGAAACTGGCATGTTGCCAAGCCAACTGTAAATCATTAGAATAACGTTTATCTGTTTTTGTATTGCTTTTATTCGGCATTCTCTTTACCCAAAGCTCATTTCAAGAAAAATACTTATCGCTTTAATGTTTACAACTTCCAGGCAATATCCTATAAAGCTTCCGCTTTTTGCCTAGTGGCTATTAATGACCTTTGCACAATTTTGTTTGAATCACAGAAAAGAGCGTTACCCAAATTTTCTTTAAAATTGGAAGAGCTAAACCAATAAAGAAATAGCGAAAACTGAACGAATGCAATTTCTATTTTCTCACTGCATGCCGATTTTGTTCGGTAATTACATTACTTCATCAAATATGCATGACGGAAAAGGTCACAAAACATTTCTCCAATTAAATAGGTACAAAGAGGGGTATGATATCGTGAAACGCTCACCAAGCAAATAGAAAAAAAAACATCCACAGTAAGTATCATGGCGTTAGGGAATAAAATTTAGATAAAAGGCAGAACAGATTATGAAAGGCCATGAGCAAGAGAACATATTGATTGCTGAGAAAGTAAATAAACGAAATCGTCTTTTATGACTTATAATAACCTAAAGCATGTATGATTCAAGGCTGTTTGTAAAAGCGTTTGAAAATAGGTCAAGGTTAACTGTGAGAGCGTTTAAAATAGGTTAAGGTTGATTGTGAGAGTGTTAAAAAAGAAAACAGGCAGAGATAAATTGGAGGTCTAAACTTTAGCCAAATATATTTCGCTTTCATGCTTTTGTATAATCAAATATTCATCTTAAAGTCTTAATCTCATTAATTGCTGATTTGATTTGATTACTCAGTTATTAATTATTAGTTGCAAAGCCTAATTTAAGTACAAAAATATGTTCTCGTATGTTCAAGTTCATTTACACGTATAGTTTACATTTCTACGTATTTTTGTTTCAACAGCGATCAGGATTTCTAAATTTAAAGAGACTAACTTCTTTCCACATTTTGTTATTTATAAAATAATTTACAGTTTGTTTTTTATCTAAACCTTCAATTTATATATCTCTTTCTCGCTGAAGTATTAATTTATACTTGAACACATAGTATACTGCAACCAAGTCATATAAATGCTGAATGAATCAGTCCAGTCAGTTAAAAATAAAACTTTGTTGGAATGTAATAAACGACTATTCAATATTCACTTTTTATGACGAAACGAACTTTAAAAATCAACGAAATTAAATACTTATTGAACATTAAACATTGTGTTTTTCGCTTTTTTCATTTGAATAAATCACGGCATTTGATTCCAAATATACTTTTATGCGTAAATAAACGTCTAAAAATGCGTTACATTTTAAAAGTTCTAGAAGAACTTGTTTTTATAGATCTCCATACGTTCTGGAAAATTGTCATTTTTGACCACGTGATGCCCCGTATGCTGTTGAAATACACAATAGGTCTAGAGCTCTGCAGAATCTCATTGTTGAGATGTAAGTACCTAAACGATTCTACTTTGTTTGTTTAAACGTGTTTAAAATGTATAGTTATGAATAGCAATGGATAATTTCCGTAGCTGTTTGTTTAACGTGTTTAACATGAAATTGTTTCGTTATCAATAAAAATGGTAATTTCCGTAGCTGTTTATTTATCGAGTATAACATGACATTGTTTCGTTATGAATAGAAATGGATAATTTCCGCAGACGTTTGTTTAACATGATTAAGATGACATTGTTTTGTTGTTAATGGAAATGGATCATTTCCGTAGCCGTTTTTTTTAACGTGATTATCATGACATTGTTTCGTTATAAATGAAAGTGGATAATTTCTGTTGCCGTTAGTTTAATGTGTTTAAGATGACATTGTTTTGTTATCAATGGAAATGGATAATTTCCGTAGCCGTTTGTTTAACGTGTTTAACATGTATCGTTATGAATGGAAATGGATAATTTCCGTAGCCGTTTGTTTAACATGTATCGTTATGAATGGAAATGGATAATTTCCGTAGCCGTTTGTTTAACATGTTTAACATGTATCGTTATGAATGGAAATGGATAATTTCCGTAGCCGTTTGTTTAACATGTTTAACATGTATCGTTATGAATGGAAATGGATAATTTCCGTAGCCGTTTGTTCATGATTATACATATACAGACTGTTTGGTGTCTTATGTCTGTGTTAGTAGAAACTTTGTATGAATAACTTAACACGAATATAGTTATTCGGTCTGTCAATCAGTCAATATCGTTAGGCCTGTTAGACCTGATAGAGATATTTTTATGATACAGATATTTTTCTAGGATTACACCTTCAAGGCAAAATTAGTACTCTAGCTATGCTATTAACTGCATGTCTATTTCTCTTTGAAATGCTTTTAAATGAAAAACTAAATCAATAAGAAGAAGGCTTGTAGATGATCTCAGATCTAAGACAAACATTTCGCATAAGATGTTTGTATTTCTAGACTGACTTTGAAAAAATCAATGTTTGGAACATCTTTCTTTAGCTCCTATTCCAAACAAATAACAAGGACGAGTGATATCTTTGAGAGAGTCGTTTAGAATATTGTCTCTAACTGAAACAAAAATGTTTACTGATGCTTCAATATCAGACAAACTGTTAGCCTAATTGCAAAGTCTTCCCTTGTGCACAAAACTTAAATATCCTCGATCAATATTTATCTAGCCTACAAGAAAAACAATTATACTACACTACACTAAGTCTAATGTTACATTAGGCTTCTTGTATTGATACAAGTTTTGTTTGTAACGTCATAGATCTTGCGACAATTAATGCTGATATCAAATATCATTCTCCTGCCGTTCTTCCAGTATGATATACACTTCCTGGGGTTCTGTCTGTAACATAACATCCTGGCGTTCTATTCTATTCGTAACATAACCTCCTGGCGTTCTACCCGTAACATAACCTCCTGGCGTTCTGTCTGTAACATAACCTCCTGGCGTTCTATCCGTAACATAACCTTTTGGCGTTTTGTCTGTAACATAACCTTCTGGCGTTTTGTCTGTAACATAACATCCTGGCGTTCTATCCGTAACATTATCTTCTTGTCTTTTGTCTGTAACATTACCTCCTGGCGTTCTGTCTGTAACATAACCTCCTGGCGTTCTATCCGTAACATAACCTCTTGGCGTTCTGTCTGTAAGATTACCTCCTGGCGTTCTATCCGAAACATAACCTCCTGGAGTTCTGTCTGTAACATAACCTCCTGGCGTCCTATCCATAACATTACCTCCTGGTGTTCTGACTGTAACATTATCTTCTTGTCTTTTGTCCGTAACATTACCTCCTTGCGTTCTGTCAAACACCTCTTGGCGTTCTACCTGTCATACATCTGACGTTTTACACGCAACGTACACTTTCTGGCTTTCCAACCGTAGCATACATCTCCTGGCGTTTTACCCGTATCACACCTCTCCATGCGTTCAAACAATAACATACGTCTCTTGGCGTTCTACCCGTATCACACACCTCCATAAGTTCAACCAAGAACATACATTTCTTGGCGTTCTACCAATAACATATACCTGCTAGCGTTCTATCCGTATCATACATCCTCTGGTATTCTTCCCGTAACTTACAACTCCTGGCTTTCTACCGGATATATACATCAGCATTCGAATGGAAGCTATTTTAACACCGTGCCAAGTCCCTTTTGTTTGTATTATTTTAAAGGTGCCATTTCTTTACAAAGATAAAATATACTTAATGACTAAATAGCACCATTAGTCATTCAGGACCCATAACAAAGTATGAATTTACATAGCGCTTTTTATCATATCACTTTCGCTGCATTGTTACTTCTATTAGACTGTAGACTGAACAATTAAAACACCCAATGACTTAAAACTACATGCCTTACCAAACCAGTAACTCTACGTCCATTCTATAGCAAGAATTACAACCACGGCTCTTTGACCAAACGAGTAATTTAGCCTGGTAGTTGTTTTAAAGTAACTATGCATCTGTTCGAATATAAAACGTAGGGACAAAAAGTTTGTCTGTTCCGTCTTATATGTCGAATATTAGGCTTAGGTCGCCATCTATTTATGTGATCTTTTAAATAAGCCTTTTCTTATTTGATGAATATAATACTCTAATTTCTATGTATGGCGAATAGAATATCTTTCAAGACAGGAACAAAGAAAAGTAAGTATACAATCACTATATCAATCGATGCCATCCATGACCAGACTCCGTTTCTAACAGAAAACAACGTGGAAGAAATAAAGACAAATTCTATTCATTTTAAGCGTCAAGCGTTTCCTGTTGCTCAAGGACATTAGAAAACGGTAAAGTAGTGCGGTCTTTGCGCACGTAAAACGGTAAAGTAGTGCGGTCTTTGCGCACGTAAAATTCCCTACTGAACTGACTTCTCCATTTACATAAACTACTGGAAGAAACGATACATTCAATCTACGTAACCTTAGCTTCATAAAGTAATAAGATCTTAAAGTTACTGCATAAAACGAGTTATGTGACGAACGACAATGGCTTGTATAAATTATAAAATTACCGTATGCAAATGAATGTTACCAACTTTTGTAAATGTTATTTCTAAGACAAATGAGCACCGCCCTATTTGATGGCTTGGTATTAATACGATAGAGCAGCACACTTACGGTCTGGCATTCGTCTACAAATCAGACAATATATTTTATGAATATTTCAGCAGATTACCCTTATTAGGTCTTGCAAAATTATTAATGGCGAAGCGTAACATGGGACATGAAGTTCGAATCTTGTCAGCAACAATTCATTTCAACCTTCTTACAGCAGAGTACTGGACAAACGAATTAGGTTTGCTCTTAAAATGACGTGCATTCTTTTTATTCAAAGTCTGTTTGACATAATTTCAAAACTTAAGCAATAACAAGAGTCTCAGTGACACATAGTTAAGCTTTTTCATTCGCTTTGTAAACAGATACCCCATCTAATATTTTTCATTCCCTTTGTAAACAGATACCCGATCTATTATTTTTGAAGCAAAAACAAGACACATCGAAGGATATCATTAACATTCATACATTGTTCAGTTCCATGTTTTCTTCTTGCCAATCAAAATCAAATACATTAACGATATATTTTCGATGTACAATGTTCTTGGTTTTTACCAAAATACGCTTATTTCTTTAACTGTAAGTTTTTATATTGTGCATTGTTAAGTGCGTTGTACAACGCGTGTGCAATTTTGAAGTTATGTTTGTTCATGTTCTTTTATTGTTGTCACCAAATTATCAAATCAATGACTTAGTCAAAAGTCTGCTGCAAATCTGTAAAATGTACAAAAATCAGCGTTCACCATTAAAATAAGCGGTCACTAGTTTTCTTATATGCAATCTAAACATTAAATTTTGACAGGTCACTGTATATATAACATTGCTTATATTCGTACACATTATATTTGCGCCTGATTCTTGTAAAAAGGAATTTCTTTCACGGCAGACTCGAAGATTTCTCTATTAACTTAACAAACCTATTAATATTGGAGTAAATATCTGAAGAATATGACTAAAAGTAGAAATGACATCACACTTTAACGTTAGAACGAAAATGCATCTAAGGCAAGACGTTAACAACTTATCAGCAAGATGGTTTCTCTTCAACTACAAAAATATATGTTTGTATATCAGATATTTCGTTTATAATATATAAAAATGTGAGTTGTTTTTTATTCAACAGCAAGTTTGACAATCCCTATGCCTTGTACATCCACATACATCGCATTTTTCTGATCTACGATGTCTTTTTTCTAAATTCGTGATGCTTAACTTTTCCTGTTGACCAACAAAACTTTCGGTATTTTTATAAAACAAACATGAAATGGCTCTACAATGGTAAATCTAAATATACATATTATACTTGATCTAGTCATAACAACCTGTAAATGTGAAATTAAAGAAGTTTAATTTTTATCTTTACAACGATAAAGACAAAATCAAAGGGAAAATCAGAGTACAAGTATGAAAAAATAGGCAAGACATACCATTGCAAATATATTATGTTCCGGGAATTATTCCACTTTGCCATGTTAAAACTTACAAAATGTACTTGCAAAAAAAAGTTTACATATAACTTAACACAAATAGAATAACAATAAAACGCAACCTACAAATTAGAACACCTACGCTTGATTTTTTTCTGAAATGTTAAAAAATACGCCAGGAGAAAACAGGCAAACGCTGTTTTCTATTTTAGGGTATATGAAAGCTGAAAAGTTTTTTCTAGAACAAATGGCAGTCCTCTGACAATGAGCTCTGACAACTGTTTTATCGCCTTGTGACTGATGAAGAACGACATAGTCCTAGTAGATTACTTCGATATAGGTCCAAGAAGTAGATACTTCCAAGGAACCATAAGTGACAATTGTATTGATGTTTTCATATATTCGGGTAATGAAATTAGATAAGCTAATATTTTGCACAAGGGAACACTTCAGGTAAATACCATTGTCAGAAGGAACATACGTTTGAGACTTGAAGGAAGATAGTAGAACTAAAAACAGCATCAAAACAAAACGGATATAATGAAATATTGTGATAACAGAATACGTAAAATGGTCTTTTTTATGAACAAATAAAATTTTATAATTATAGCACATATGAAGTTTCAGGTGTGTACCTCTGAGGTTAATTAAAGAATGCCCGGGATTAACTGTTAATATCAACAAGGGCGATCAGTGATCACATGTGTCGCCTGATGATAGCCAATTAAACAATAGTATTGAGAGGTGATTGGACAGTTTGTAGGCTAAAATGCCATAAAGGGCCATAACTCAGCCAAAAATCATTCAACCGAAAAACCTGTAAGACATGCACAAGTACTTGAGGTACCGATCAATCCTGTAACATTTCATTTAAATTGCCTTAGTAGTATAAGAGAAGTAGTCTGGACAAACTTTAAAAATAAAAATCATTAAAGGGCCATAATTCTGACGAAAATCAATGGACTAGAAAATGCTGACGATATGCACAACTAGACTTGGTACTGATCATTCCTGTAAAGTTTGGATGAAATCGCACAAGTAGTTTCTGAGGAGTAGTCCGGACAAATTTTGTGATGAACAGACAGACAGACAGACGGACGACAGACAGACAGACAGATGATGAAGAAGTGATCCCTATATGTCGTGGCTACTTTGTAGCATGTCGCAGCTACTGTGAAGCCTGCAACATAAAACTCATTTGGCCAAAACGCCTTTTTTATTCAGGGGCCATAACTCAGCCAAAAATCATTTAACCGAAAAACCCGTTAGATATGCGCACGTACTTGATGTACTGATCAATCCTGTGACAATTCGTTCAAATTGCCTAAGTAGTATAAGAGAAGCAGTCCGGACAAACTTTAAAAATAAAAATCATATAAGGGCCATAACTCTGACAAAAATCATTGGACTGGAAAACGCGACGCTATGCACAACTAGACTTGGTACTGATCATTCCTTTAAAGTTTGGATGAAATCGCACTAGTCGTTTCTGAGGAGTAGTCCGGACAAGTTTTGTGACGGACGGGCAGGCGGACAGACAGACAGACAGACAGACGGACAGACAGACGACGGAGAAGTGATTCCTATATGTCGTGGCTACTTTGTAGTAGGCGACACAAAAACTAAACACTAAGGCTTTATTCGTAAGAAATAATGAATGAAGGTTGTTGCTATTGTGTTCTGTACTTACAAGGTCTGTTCAAACATAAAGTGCTGAGCCTGTATCTGTAAGGGTAGATGAGTGTAACCCTCACGCTTTTAAGGATAGATAGTTAATGAGTACTTTAGTTATGTTTTACATTACGCGGTTCAAGAGGAAAAGAGTGGATACGAAATATTCACACATTATATCAGTTTAACATGAAGTTTTTAAGTGTGACCATAACCTTGATCCGAGCCAGCCAAAACCTTCGCTCTACACATCATTTCATTATGGTGAACATTAACAGGTATATCTCAGAATGACACGCGACCTTTAAATGTGACCTTAACCTTGTTATAAGACACCACCCAAATCCTGCGCGGTGCATATTACCTTATTATTGTTAAAATTTCTACCAAATAGTTATTTCAACTTCCTAAAATTAGTTCAAGCGATACAGAGCGGACTCGAAACTGCTAACAGACAGGCGGACAACCAGGAGCATAACGAAATACCTCGCTTCGAGCGAATAAGAACGCCTTAATGTGAATCACGAGATATTGGTCTATAGTATCCCTGTAAAATCATAGTACGGCTTTACAGGAAACATGTTTTCAAATACGACGATGTTTTTTGTTAATAAATGTGAGAAAACAATGTATACAAATAGATTATTTAATATTTTCTTTACCTTTTTGTCTAAACTAAAAGACACAAATTTTATCATTTACAAGCCTATATTCTTACGAACATGGAAGTCCGTAACAGAAAGATGCAATTCATCTTAGAATATACAACCCAGAACGGGATTCGAACTCCGATTTTAGCGCGTCGAAGACCAACACTCTAACTACTGAGCCAAAGAATCGATTCCCTGATGCAGTTGTCAGAGATTGTGTTCATACAATTATAAGAAGGTATGCACTAGACCGTAACACGTCCTCTCTTGAGAAAGTCATCATTTATGATGACGAATGGTGTTGTTTTTTTTAGATCAAAAGATCCGACAGAAACTTGAAAGATTTTTTTTTAATTTAATTTTTATAACTAAGTCAAGGAGAGGTCATCCCGGACGAGCCCCCATCTTACGAACATGAAAGTTCATAACAGAAAGATGAAATGCATCTTAGAATACACAACCTAAAACGGGATTCGAACTCCGATCTTAGTGCATCGAAGCCCAACACTAACCACTGAGTCAAAGAATCGATTCCCTGAAGCAGTTGTTAGAGGTTGTGTTTTATACAGTTATAGAAAGGTATGCACTTGACCGTAACACTGTCACTTGCTTATTATTTCACGTTCACTACAAACACAATATTTTGCAGTATCATAAGTCTGTAGTCTATATATAGAACAAACCGGATTCCTGATACAGCCTGTTAGCTCATCTTGTCACGGTACAACGGCTTGGTGTCTTTAAAAGAACTGATGCTGAGATATGTTATAATAATCAAAGTAGCGTTCTTTTATTTAATGAAAAGTTGTTCTATTCCAGCGAATATTGCGATAAATACGGTTCAAAGAATAAAACATTTTAATGAGTTGGTACGAATTTTATATAGAAAAAACAATCCTGTGACGGTCCAAAAAAATACTTCTTACTTAGAAATAATTACTTAGCTGCACTTGATATATTTTCACAGTCATCCTGGTGTGTTATATATAGCTGGCGATCACGATTAATTTGCTAAATAAACTGAATACTTTTAGTGGAAGATTTTGTGCAGCTGGTCGATATCAAATGTGATTTCTGACCTTATTTAAAACCCCATGTAGTTGACTATGGAACTACATAAAACATTTAAGCCATATGCTCAGTTTGTTTCTGATAACATAAGGGAACGAAAACACGGGTCGTGTATTCAATCACATTTTTGCTTTAATCTTATATTATTATTTCAAACCTTTGTTTTTCATTAAACAAGAGGGCCATGATGACTCTTTATCGCTCGTCACAGTATCTCAGTACCACTTTCTTTTCTGAACACATACTGGTCAGAGAAAAGATTTTAAGTTAGATAACTTACTTTTTCATTCCATGTTTCTTAGTTTTAATCTTGAACCCGGATGACCCAGTTTGAACATTTCCTAAGAGATCTTCCAAAAACAGTCCAACACAGTCTAGCAAAATTCGTTTTGTTTTCGGTTTTACCTTTTTAAAAGGCTTAAATGGTTTTCAACTTATGCGAGCTGTTGACCTTCTTTTTTGAACAAAAAAAAACTCGTCAGTTTAATCATGTACATACGTATTTTGACCATGTTTCATGAAATTGGCGTCAAAATATGACTTTCAGAGTATTACTGCTTTTACCCGGTGACCTAGTTTTGTTTACATGTGAACAACTTTTGAACTCCAAGACATTACTCAGATAAATATTCTTACCAAGTCTCAAGACGTTCCGACCAAATAATGTCCTCAAGTGTTCATAAGGTTTCACATAGATTTGGTGGAGCTGGTGACACAGTGTTTATTTCTACACAACGACAATGCATCATCAGAGGTCATGTTTACCTTACAACCATTATTACTTTGTATTAGCCATAGACACCTATCTTAATTTTACTTGACAGACAGAACTGCACAGACCTATAGTGCTTGTGTATAATGTGTGACTGGTTTTGTAGGCTTAGTGACAGTTTGTACAAACTATCAGAACTCGTTATACCGGAAAATACTGAGCAACATCACAAAGTTTCAACACCAAATATAGAAGTATTTGGCTTTTGTTGTTTACGTAATACATAAACATAAACTAGAATGTTTTTGTGAAGGACATTTAGAAGTTCATATTTGGTGTTGAAACTTTGTGAAGCTGCTCAATATATTCCAGCATAATCAGTTCTGTAATTTTGTACAAACTGTCACTGTTTGACACCCGGCTGCCCACCAAAGGTCAGTTTTATGATTTGGGGTTGCATTTCTTGGTTTAACGTAGGGACAATTTCTGTTGTTCGTGGGAATATTAATACACAAACATATATAGATATCGTTGATAATTATCTTTGGCCAGTTGTTGCCAAAATTTTCTCGCCCAAACCTTTCCCGTTTTTACTTTCGACACAGAAAATATTCAGTTCAGTATTTGTTACAATTTGATATATATCTGTAATTCAAAGTGTTCCGGACAATGTATTAGATAAGAAAAGAAGTTCCCATTTATATCTAAGACAGCCATACTCTTTTCTTCTCTCAGCACCAACCTCATTATTACGTATTGTAAAGACGCAAGCGGAAATCACGTCACCCTGTTTTTCTATTTTAGGTCTTGATGAGATTTTCTTGTACAAAAAAAGACACTGCCGACAATAAGCTCAAATATTATTTTTATACTAGCTATGGCTTTTCATAAAAGAACTAGTCTGGTCACTTATAGCATGAAAATTTTAATCAGGTATAGAAAATGTATAATCAACCAGTAAGAATAGCTGAGAAAGTTCATTTAATCTGGAAGATTAGCAATCGTGTAATCATAATAATGTAATATTAACATTCCTATGTTTAACTATCATAATCAAAACAGGAATGTTAATATAACATAATAATTCAAAAGCAATTTATAATTTATACATCAGAGTAGTTATGCCTCAATAAATTATTCAAATGCTGTATCGGTAATTAACACAACACATATCACCTAATATCACTTTTTTTTGCAAACACCTAAAACAGACATAAAGATATGAAAAACATATCACCACATATATCCCAATTATTAACACGTCTTCGAACAATTACATCACATACTCAGCACATCTATTTCCTCATTCATCAGATTTTGATATTTTTGCTGAATCAGCAGTTTGTTGTCTGATAACAGTCTTAAAGATATTTCTATTTATAGACTGTTATCAAGGATGCTGATTGCACCCGTCTGTTATATCATACTAGCAGATACTAGCAGTCTGAATCTTGAATGCCTTCATATCATTTTAGAGGAAAGAAGTCAGACTCAGCACCTATGATATTATATCTGGAATAACTTAAATGCAAGAAAACATGGAGCTAAGACAATGAGTGAATACAAGAAAGTTTACTACAACAGTAGAAGATAACTTTATAAGTCATGGCCGATTTTAGGCTGCCATCAAGATCTTATTATTCCAGTGCTCTTCCGATATTCGTTATTTATGGCTGGCTACCACGCTTTGTTTATTGGCCAGTATTGGTAATGAAACCCTGCTTGGTCATCATCTTCCCATTACTCGTGCAGCTGGTCGGCTGTATAACAATATGTTACTCCAGAGACCAATATTATGTCACTTCTGTCAAATACATCACCGATTTTGCCTGCTCTGCATCCTAATTATGACAACCTGTACATAATCTCGCTTAAATTTGAATGTTATTGCGTAATAATTTCTGTATTTGAGGAAAACAATACGATTCTTTGCATAATAAGATCTGGAAGATGATACTCGGGTATAAAAATAATGTTCTTGCTAAAAAAGTGAAGGCATCCGAAGGAAACACCTACGATTTTGGCTGCTGCTTGTTTTTGTTGCTAAATGTATGAAAAAAGTATGAAAAATGAGTGAAAAAAGAGAAAGTGAGTTTAATCAAATATGAAACTGTTCTTTTTTAGGATCTGACCTTGTTCTCAATACTCTTCAACACCGCCTAATACAGTGCATATATCATGGAGTCGATACAAGGCGACAGAAACTAGCAGTTAGCCGAAACAATCAGGCACTAACTATAGATTTGATCAGCAATCACTTTCCTATTATCAGACTGATGACTGCTCTCTACTGTTCTATTATTTTTTATCTAATGCCCCGTATCATACAGTTACAGACCTTTCACATATTAGTCAATAGACTTGTGTCTGCATAATCTCCAGTTACAATGACCAGATAAAATGCTTTCTGCGAATGCATACCTGAGTCAGCAAATTCGAACAAATCGGCAAAACGAAAACTACAACAACAACAAGATAGATAGTTATGAATCTGTATAATTCATATATTATTACGACAGAATATCTGATTATTGTAAAATTGATTTTTGAACAATGTCAGAATATCAAAATCAAAACAATCTGACCGTATGTAGAATTGACGAAAATGCATCTGTGTACATGCATTTAAAGCTTGGTGGTTTCAAATCACTTTATGCAGATGATACTGAAGCTGCAATGTTTTCTATTTAACAAGTGCTTTAAAAGAATCATGCAAAAATAACAATCCTAGAAATCTGAACATGTCACATTTTGGTCAATGTGTGCTAGAGACGTGACCTGCAAGAAGTTTGAGAAAGTCCAGTATTTAAAGAAATTACCACAATACAACTGACATTTATTTGTTGAAAGTGAATATATATATTACAGTGTAATTGTTAATAGTTGGGTCATTAATCGCAAAATATTTTGAGAGACAAATATTTTGCCGACTTAAGTGTGTTTATGTATCTAGGAAGGCAAGTTGACACGTATAAGATATTTGATCAAGTTGAATGCAACAGTATTATCATGTATGTGATTTGCAAAATGTCATGGTAGCATTCATGTTCTATGACACATCTTTAAACATGCCCTAAAGCTGAAGCGAGCGTTGTAAGCTCTATGATCGACAAAACTAATGATTATAACCACGTAAGAAAATGCACGAACCCCAAAATCTTTTATGTTTCGAAGAAAGAAAAAAATCAAAAGATCCGTCATCTCTTCAAAATGTATTTGCACTCAGAGAATGACTGCACTCAATGAATGAAAGATGAAGAAAAATATAATTTGTCTTGTAATATAAATACTTTGTAGATATACCACCAAAGTAAAAAGCATGCTTTAAATTATACTACGTTAATTTCAATTCAATGAAACACACTCACACTCGAAGACTGGAATGTTTAGGTGAACACGAACTAAATATCTCTGAGTTATTGTAAGTAGAACACTTAAACCAAGTTAGATTTATTTAATTAAGAATTGCAGAGTAAGTTATCTAATAAGCAAGTGATGAGATCTCTAATTAGCAAGTAATTAGATGTAAATCAATAATATGATTTATTTAGTTAAAGGTGTACATAACACTTGGAGTAATTTGTCTTTGGCTTACGCTTTGGTCGCCCTTAGGACATGCTTCAAATGATGCGTTCAATAATTAAGTCATTTGTAGAAAGAGATTAAGAACAGTAATCGTAAGGTAAATGTTGCTTGTCGCCTACATGCAAAATTAATTACTTAGGTTCTAAAATTATCAGAAAGAGCAGAAACTGATTTAGAAGAAATGTCATAATTAAATTACTATTACATTTTATTTTAAGTCAATTTAGTTTTCTCGCCGTAAGAAACATTTCCCTAGTTCTATCGTGGAGTTTTATAACTGAAGAGTACGAATAAATACAATTTACCATGGTTACAAGACACCGGTAGTTTCCTGGATCCGACACTTAAAAGATGTATAGTGACATCCGTACTCCCTAATGAAATTAAGCATCTCCTGCAAAATTCTCTAGCGATTACTGTATTTCGAGTTAGAAATAGGACATGAAGCATGTGCTTGTAACACTGAGGGCAACTGTAATGTTCACCGACGTTCCAAATAGTTCACAGGAAACTGAATGGCAGCTTTTTTACTAAAACGAGTATACTCATATTAAGAGTTTCAATGTACAGTGATTTGATGTTAACGGTCAAATATATTAAGCTTAGAGCTAACTACCTAATAATGTGTGTCATAAGCTGAAACAATCTTATGATGCCAATAAGAGTAAACGTTGTCATAATAATCAGAGACAATACAAACTATGCACAAAAAAAGTCTTTTTTGTTAAGTGTTAAATTGATTACCATTAATCTGTCTTTTAGCCACTGACCGAAATTGTTGTTTTTTTATGACAGTTACTTTATCAAACCTGATACATCTTTAGTGTAGTTTTAAAATTTTAAGTTCAAATCAACATGCGCAAAGGAAACCGTATTATAATGTTTTAGTGAGAGGATGAATGAACAGAATAGTTTACAGCCAACATCTTTTCACGCGCTTCATCCC
Source organism: Cyclina sinensis (assembly GCA_012932295.1). NCBI lineage: Eukaryota > Metazoa > Mollusca > Bivalvia > Venerida > Veneridae > Cyclina > Cyclina sinensis. The sequence continues at coordinate 62,959,524 of JAAONU010000001.1, read as the reverse complement.
AATGTGATCTTAAGTGCACAAGGAAGATTTGAAAAAAGAAGAAAAAGGAACAGAAAAAAGCTCCACAAAGCTAAAACTGATATTAAATTTCGAGGATGGCTCTTAAGTACAAGGACAAATACGCGATATGCGAATATCCTTTAGAGTATTTTGAACATTTTATTTCGATTACCTGAAAGTTAGAATATCGTCTAAAACCGCTTTATGAAATATGTCACGGATACAGTGGACAAGAAATTTGTATGTCTACATAATTAACTGGTGCGGATACACTAGACTGGGAAAATATGTGTGCCTGTATGTGTGCTTGTATGTGTGCAGTTTTATTGAGTGTATATGTGGGTCTGGACAATAGATACTAGTATAACTATTATTATCAGACAAGCCTGTATAGACATACACCGCTGTAATATCAGAAAACTATGACCTTAAGATAAAGCAATAATACGATCTATATTGAATTAGGCTTTTGACACTTATAGAAAATGGGAGAGAAAATAGACCACAACGTGCAATTTGGCGAGGAAAGACGTGCTGAATCTGAGACATTAACGCCATATATCAACCCCCATGACAATTGAGATGGCTTTGACAACAATGTGAGGCAGCTATGTAGAATGATAAGATACCATTATATTTTTCAAATTGCTGGAAAGATAGCATCAATAAAGTAATTATCGTACAGACATCAGCGTAAACAAAATTGTATGACACAAAGTAATTACTTTAATAAAGCTGAAATTAATTTTAAGAAAATCCTAATACTAATTCAGAAAGAATGCTTTTAACATTTTTTAACTTAGTACATGTAGTTTGCAAATAAGCACCTAAAAAGAGAACAGTTTCAAAGGACAATAGAAAATTTGTAGATGTTGAGGGGGATTTATCCTACAGACCTAGTACTTAAACAAGCGTTAACAACTATCGCCCAGACAAGCTTCCATAATTCCGAAAATTCCTTGTAAGTCGATTTCTCCTTGTTTTATCAATTTTCCTCAAAATGCGAACTGGTTTTCAATCCGCACTAGAACGCAATCATTATGCTCTATTCATATTTTCTTTTAATTCCCCCGAAGATGGGCATATTTAAATCACACGGTCCGTCTGTGGGTCCGTTCTTCCAACTTTTCATGTCCGGGCTGTAACTTTGTCATGTATAAGGGATTCCCATATATGGCACAAGTGTCATCTAGACGATGTGTTGGGTGCAACAATTTTCTTCAAAATTCGGACTGTTTTTCAATTCGTGTTAGAACGCCCTGAACATGTTTTATTCCTATTTCCTTTTTATGTCCCCGAAGGTGGGCGTATTTAAATTCCATCGTCCATCTGTCTGTCAGTGTGTCCGCCCTTCAACTGTTTCATGGCTATAACTCTGTCATCTATGAAAGGATTCTCATAATGTGACACAAGTGTTCAGTACGCCAAGACGACATGTCGCGTGCAAAACCCACGTCTCTATCTCAAATGTAAATGTCAGACTTAAAGTTTAAAGGGAACGAAATTCTGTATATATGCTCTCATTTGTCTCCGGGATGTAATTCTCTTATGTACTGAAGGATTTTAAACTTGTCACATGACATCACATGAAGACGACGTGCCGCGTGAAACACCGACGTCCCTCCCTCAGTTTTGTCGTCAGATTATTTGTCTACAGCATTACGTGAAAAAAACAACAACTATGAACTGAAAGACATTAAACATTAAACTTAAAACAGATAGGTATCAATTAGCCAGGTGTTCAAGTTTACATAATCTTACTTTTATTGCTTTGCACTCGAGGCTTCGTTCGGAGGCATCCGTAACCTTATAATGACAGTTCTTGTTTAATTTTTAGCTCACCTGACCGATGGTCAGGTACACCTTTTAGTATGCTGTTTTGTCCGTCGTCAGTCTGCCGTCCACAACTGACTTTAAACAACATCTCCTATACAACTGGGTCAATTGCAATTAAACTTTAAAGAAATAATCCTTGTATGGTCCTCTTTCAAAGTTATAGAAAAAATGGAATTCCATGCAGAACTCTGGTTATCATGGCAACTGAAAGGAAAAACTTTGACCTTGGCTGACCTTGACCTACTGACCCATTTCCTTGTTTTTGAAGATAAGTCTTTGAAATTTTAACTATTTGTATAAGTTTGCATACATACTTCAATTTTGACTTTGGTTTACCTTGAACTATTGACCTTCTTTCTTGATAACTAATGTGGTATTTGTACTGTCTGCCATTTGACACATCCCTTTGGTGCTCCTACCCTCAGTCTACTGGTTGTTTGGTTATTTTCAGGTGAGCGACCCTGGACCATCTGGTCCTCTTGTTAATTTAAATTGCCATTTATATTTTAGAAGAGAATTACGAACAGTGCACGATAAAGGTCATTATTCATTACATGATTACGCATTAACAAATGAATAAGCAACTTTTACTTAAGCTATCAGTTTTCAAACATTATGTCTCACAAATATGATGCATGTGAAATTTATACACGCATTGTTCCTTTAGTACGGTGGTGGCAGAGAGGTGACATGCACAACTCCTTTTTTTATATTGAACTTTTCTTTAGTTAGTTAGTATCTCGTGGGAACGAGATAAAAAAGAGAAGTGCAATTTAAAAAAGAGTTGTGCATGTCACCTCTGTGCCATCATACTTTAGCAACTGATATAGTAAATCATTGTTACACAAATTACGCCAGTAGTTCTACAACATTTCGTCTAATACAATGATTATTATTTTTATTCAAGAAATTAGTTATCATACACAAATTATTAATAACTCTCGCACATGAGCAATATTGTAGGTGTTTATGTCCCTTTTTCGAGTTTTATGTCTTCGTTCATGAATACCCTATGAACAAAGAGAATTTGAACATATATTGTATATATACTTTTTTGAACGTTGCTTCTACCGCAAACACTTAACATTACTAAGACTGATTACACAGTTTCTTGGCAACAGCAGTTAGCTATTTAAGATATACCATCTAAAGGTGAAATGTTGATTGACTGAAGAAAGAAAAGCTATCCTCCAACATGATTCAGTCTTTATGCTTTAAGAAAATGTCAAAACATTCTAGTCAGATGTCTCATATGTATGTATTACTTTCCATGATTTTGTGAAAGAGTTTGTGATTTCATCTGCTATAGTACTACTGTGGTTTCTCGTTATTTCATTATTGGAAGGTATTTTCATATCCAAGATTCGTGTGACTTTTCTCCAACAACCGGAGCACATCGGTAAAGTGTAGTCCACATCAACCAGCGACAATACGACAAAAATTGTTTCTAAGAGGCTTTCAGTCAGGTTGACAGGCCTTGTGACAACTAACAACATCAACCATCATTATGATGATCATTATATTTCTATCATTATCATCACAATCAACACCAGAATCATCACTGTGACTTGAAACTTGTGTGGATTTGATAGTTTACAGGAAAGGCAATGCACTTCTTTCATTTCTGTTTTTGAAAATAACTCACTAGACGTGCGTTTCGTCTTTATTTTCAGAGGCACCTATAATCAAGATTATTTATAGACAGACACCTAAGGGAACAGTACTGAAATTTTCACCTTTTTTTTCATTTCCATCACGGAGACATTAAAAATATGAAACAGCGGTCTCACGATATTCTCATTTGATGTAAACTTCTAGACAATAATGCCAAGCTAGAGGCAAATTCCAAACAGGATCAGCCAGAATTCTGAAAACTTTTACAAAAATGCTAACGATTTAAGATATTGAAAGTCTCTGGAATATTTATTCCGGCATTCTTGATCGGCGGACCAGGAGCGAGACGCTCTATAAAGCCTTTCAAAATTAGAGCGCGACTAACAGAAAGCAGATGAAGAGCTCTCTTACCAACTTTTCGTTCTACACTTTGGTAAATCAAGGATTACCTGTCGGTCATTTACAATACGTCCATTACTTGCTCAAACGTAAATGCCGTGATCTTAGGAAAAACGAATTGGCTAAGATGGGATGTACTTGCAAGTACTACGTGTATTTTGATTGTTACGTCACAAAAGCACTAAACCATTTGAAACTGTTGTCTTACATGAGATATTATACTCAACATGACACCTTGGAATACAGTAAAAGTACGTTACACAGATATACCACTGTTGTTCAGTGTGTCTCTTCTTCCCCTGTCAAATATGCTTGCGTGTTTCATATTGTTTCTACGATTAATGGTATGCCTAATACTGCCATTCTCAAACCCACAGAGATGTAGAACAACATAAAAGTGATATTAAATATGACTGACAGACCCATAAATGTAATTTCTGCATATCAAATATTCTTTTATGTGCTTTGAAAGAAAATGCTATAAAATTGGCAATACTATTGGTATTTTCCCTTTTTCATCGTTATTTTGGTTTATCAACCGAAGTTTTTGAAATGACATAACCAAAGGTCGTTTTTTAGAAGTTGTAAACAACAATAACAAAAAATGTCCGTTTAACCCACATAGTTTAGCCTGTATCTAATGAGTAACTGCTTAATTAGGTAGTGCTTACACCAGTTTAATTCCAAACAACATTTTAGTAGTAATATCCGCAGAAAAGATGTCAGTCACATTAACAGTTTAACATTTCAAACGATAAAAACACAAACGTTAACGTGGTTTATTTGGCGTAAGAATACATTAATGTCAAAAAGTCCCCCGTAAACTTAATACTTGATCAAGACACGGGAGAGATACGCTTTTCGCTTAGTTTATTTGACTTTTTATGGAGTGTTTGATATATCTTGATATATAAAAACAACTTTTTCATATATGTTCTGCACATACATACCACAGTGCAAACTGTCTTAACAGAGTAATACAACACAGATCCTCGAGTGACAATACAGCTCAAGATAAAAAAAAAACAATTTTTAAAAAAGAGATGTATTGCTGGTAAAAAGGTAACTTACTTTTCCCGTAAACGATGCTAAGTGACAGCCATGCTAGTATCCATCCTAAAAATATTGCAACAGGTAAGTCCATGTTCTCTCAGTCGCCAACATCGACCCCGGATTGATCCTCTACCTGCACGGTCTGAAATAATACATGTAAACTACATAAATATGCATTATATTGTGTTCCGCTGTGTCAATGTAAGTATTGCTATCCGTTGGTAAACAATTATTTTATGTTTTATTCGTTGAGTGGCAAGAACATTCACTTACCCCCGATCCCCATTAAATTACAGGTCACTAAGCATTGGGTCTCGCACACAGATAACAATGTTTTGGATCATTTAAACGTTTACCACTCGGTAAGATTAGCAGACATATGAAGCATTTCATCTTTTAACATCAGGAAATAACATAGAGCAAAGTAAATATTGACAAAATAAGGGAAAAAGCAATTGAATTAATGACACTTTATCTACGATTATCTAAAAACTAAAGCTCAATTTATCTTAGGCGTTGAACTAGTTCTGTAACAATTATACCAATGGTAATGTACACAAATCAATTCACTTAACGTGATTTTTTATTTAAGAAACAGGTGCGATAATACCTCAACCTGTCTATGATACGATCAATCTTCATATATTATACATGTTCCATAACATAAAATAATCCCAAATATATTCCCTCTGAATTCCTGATTAAGCATTTTAAAACTGCGTTATATCTGCGTTACCACAGAGACAAGAATTGCTTAAATTTCAACAGACTGTTAAGAGTGATATTTTCTGTTTTGGCCTTAGCTTCGGGACACATTCTATTATTCATCAGTTTCAAGTACTCTTAATTGAAAGTCTATATTATTGCCAAACTTATCTCCCTTGGGAAGATCGATATGTCACTAGTGTTCACTTAAAGACAACCATCTGTAAACTGTGTTTCTAAAAAAAACAGTTCCTATTATAGAGTCGGTATTTCTCTTGGAAAAAATGTCGAAGAAGTTTTTATCAATACGGTAACTTTTAGTTTGTGTGGGGCGTATGTTGGTTCGATATTTATTGGTTAAACTGATTACATAATGTGCTTCCTGCTTGACGAATAACGTACTCGGTATTAAAAATACACAATTTCAGCGATATGTTGTTCGTGTTACAACTATGAAAGGGCTCAAAGTGTATGTACATGTATCTATGAAAAAAAAGAAGAATACGTCAAACATTTTTCAAAATTAAATATTTACTTAGAAATGATGTTTTTATTTAATTGATGAATAAAAACTTTAAACAAATCATGAACCTAGATTCAAGGAAAATATCAAGGTCGCAACGGACAAACATAACAATACACCAGTATATAGCTTAGCTAAACAGGTCAATTAGCATCAAACTTGGAGACGAAGTAAACTGACATACAAGTAACATGATACACAGCTGTTACATAATATGTCAACAATATACGTTATTTAGTTTGAAAAGCCGTTTATCAAGTGTTAAATATCACCAAAGTAATCAGGGGAAGATGATGTAACATTCAGTTTGATAATATATTCATTTAATTCTCCGGTCAGTTTTGATAGCATGTTTTAATTCCCCTTTTCAAGTATCGCCGCATTTATAAAAACGTCATCGAAACTGAACGTAGAAAGTGTTGGGGGATCAGAGCTCCAATGGTGACATGCTCGACTAATAATTTAGGGATCGCTTGTTTGATTCCCCACAATCTGATTAAAATCATATCCTAAACATCGCATTAGGATCTGAGGACGACCAATAGAAGGTCACCTTCTCGTGACCTATCCATCAGCCAATCAGAGCAACGCTTCCACCCTCATGGAAGTAAATGTTCAACTTGTGAAAATCTATTTATATAGCTGGGATCCCAAACAATTATCTGCCATGTATAAACTGTCACTGATGAGTGAACTCAGATAAATTTATTTGTCAAGATCTTCCAAAATAATGAATTTAATGTTTTTGCAGAATATTATTTTTCAAAATATCTAAGCATTTTCCGTTTCCGATAACAAACATTCTTATGCTAGGTAAGTGTACACGCTGTATGAACACGCCGTGTGTACATGAAAGCTATCGAGAAGCGTCATAAGCTACAGTGTCATTGGCTGGGATATAAATAACAATAGTGGAAATTCCAGGTTATCGAAAAGACAGAAATAAATGCGTCGTCTTCAGGTCTTCAGATCTAACCGTAGGGAGATCGTGAACTTCAGTCAGATTGGATTACCCACTACTCGACTAGCATAACAGTCTTAGTATAAGACGTCAAACCGAGGTCTCATATACTGGAACTATACTCTAAACACGAAACAAACCAGGACTGTCTCTGAAACGGAATGCTTTCTAAACCTAATCCCAACAACCTAAAAAATTTAAAGAAGGAGTAGCTCATAGGCCGGTAAATAGAGATAACGTTAGGTAAACACCTGACTCGTGAAGAAACATCAAGCAATAGAACTATTCTCTGTGTTATTTCACTTTTATTTCAAGAATATTTGGACTGGAACTGGTATCTTTTTTTATGCCCCCGAAGGGAGGCATATAGTTTTTGAACTGTCCGTCCGTCAGTCCGTCCGAAAACTTTAACATTGGCCATAACATCCTTATTAGTAAGTGGATTTACTTCATACTTGAACACAACACCCCTTTGGACAAAACCTTCCCATTGACCTATATATGTCTGACCTTGACCCCTGAATGACCTTTACCTTGGACATCCAATTTTCAGAAAACTTTAACATTGGCCAAAACTTCCATATTAGTAAGTGGATATACTTCATACTTAGACAAACACCCCTTTGGACAAGATCTTCCCACTGACCTATATTTATTTGACCTTGACCCCTAAATGACCTTCATATTGAAGATCCAATTGTCCAAAAAGTTCAACATTTGGTCATAATTTCCACATTAGCAAGTGGTTCTCAGCTCAAAGGTCAAAGCACCACTTCGGTGGCATAGTCATCTTACAGTGAAGGTTCTTGTTAATTGTTATTTTTGAACATTTGGTATAGTTCTGAAGATCCGTAAAGTTTCCATATCAAAGATGCGGTCTTTGACGGGGAATTTTGTAACTTGGATCACCTGCCTAGCTGGTGAACAATCAATTAGCAATCAATTAAAGTTGACTAATCAGTAGTGTAATTTTCGGGTGATGCAATTTGACCGAACTGTTCTTAAACGTTTTCCCCAAATAAACAAAAACTTAACAAAAGGGACTATAGTCTTCTGAAATAAAGTTAAACAACCTAAATTCTATGTTAAAATTATAAATGATGTAATTGTTCGCAAGTGTTTCTTACTGTCAGAGTTTGAGTTTATCACTATCGATTTATTAGGATTGTTATCGAAGTTATCGATGCCTAATTACATGTTATCATGGCGCTTCCAATATCTCTGCGTAATGTTTCCAAATTCTAAAGGCAATTTTCACTATGAACATGAAAAATGAAATTGCTTTGTGTATTACATTTTTCCAGAAGAACATCAACAGGTTTTTCTCTGAGTTTGAACTAAAACTCATTTCCGTTTCCCTTTACATCTTTATTGAATGCAATGTTCAGTTTTCAATAGGCGTTTGTCGAGTCAGCTGTGTTCATCTCCTGGATGTTGTGATGCACAAAAAAACGCCCTCATTCCATTTTGTTTGGGGGAAAATTAGTTTTGCATCTGTTCTATTTACATGAGTACATTAACTTCGTTCGTTTGCATTTCTAAGGGTAACATATCTGTAATAACGTCTCCGTGCTCAATATATACAAGTTGCAGATTGTGAAAAATTCAAACATAAATTATTTCATTTTTTGCGCATTTAACCCCATGTCTGTGAAAATGTAAGATCAGATATGGATGATTTTTTGGACTATTTCTAGATCTAGTAAATATGAAAAATATATATTAAAGTAAGAGGACTTACATATCTGCTACTACTGTACTTTTATTGAACAGTCCTATTATAAATAGCTCCCCACTTCTACAAACGGTATAGCTTGATGATACATCACCTAAATGCAAATTAACTATCGTCACGTGGAAAATCACAAGACCCAAGGCATTTATATTCATCACAAACATAACTTATGTCCTAATGTTTATAAATTTAGCTGATCATTAAAAGAAAAGTTGTATCACTTTTAAAGTAGCATCTGTAATTCTATATATCTGTAACTTTAATATATCTCTAATTTTAATATATCTCTAATTCTAATATATCTCTAATTTTAATATATTTGGAGATTTAATACATCTGTGATTTTAATTTTATTTATTTTTGCAGAACAGGTTCGTAATCGTATCAAGCAGAATTTTTTATATAAAAATATTCTCTGATCAGATCAACACGACGTTATATATATTATTAACAATTGCGGTCACGTGACCGGTATGTAAGGGAGTTCATTTCACTTCACCATTTGTTATGGTGACATATATCTTGACATTTCTTGCTTTAAGTACTAATTAGGTTTGCATCAAGTGTCATTCTTGTAAGTCCTGAGTCTTGTATTTTGTTCTTCTAAAGGGCAGGGTAATTAATTGGCATAATAAGGCTAACCATAATTGGCAGTTGAGCCTAATTAACTTGAAATAAAATTATCTATCAATCTGTCTGTCTGTACTACAAACTACTTATTTGTCTTTCTTTTCGAATGACACCATGAAAATTATTTTTGTGCCATTTCTACAACAGACTGACTCTTATGGGACTGTGACTTATAAGTAAGAAACACGCAATTAAATATTGCATATCTTAAAGAAAAATAGAAATTGTTTAACTTTGTTACATAAGAATATACAACGATCTGAGAATATAATATTGAAGAAGAATAATTCGGATGATTGTGTCTTGTTTGTCATAAAATTGAAAATACATCACTTTTTGTTTTCAGATAGCATTTAGACAAGTATTAATTTCACATGCATGAAAGATTTTTCCTGTCTGAAGGATGCCAACATATTGACACGAGAGAACGTTTTTATTTTTTTTAAATGATGTTGATGCCAACATACGTACATGGTACTTCTAGAATATCATCATTGATGGTGGTATTTCAAAAATAGATCTGCCAAAAGTCTTAATAGATAATCTGGAAAAACAAAAACAAGGAATATTCCTTTTTTCTGTTCTTACACACAATATCGTTTTTGCTAGGATAAAAACTGTTCTTAAAATATCATATAGTTAAAGATATTACTACATAGCAAATAAAGTCAAAATGGTTCCAAATGAAAACTACAGATGTACGTACATTATGCAAAAAAATGTTATTATTCTATGCAGATAAGTCTAGATTTCCTATCAAGGAAGGCATGACAACTTGTCGTATATATTCCCTGATTATTGTTGTAGTTTCCAGATATATTCAACAAAAAAGATAAGAAAATGAGGCGCTACCTTAAGACGCACTGATTTATCTTTTCATTACGGACAAACACGTGCACACTTTTATTAAGACTTTCAAAACCACACTTGTGTTGCCAAATTTGTATGAACATTTTAGTTTTTTTCGCTTGTGTAGCAGACCAAAATGTAGATAATAGAAAAACTGGTTATGATGTTCGTTTATAGTAACATAGGCGAAAACAGTCCAACAGCAGTAAGTACCATAACCTGCTTCCTTGACATGAAAGAATGTAAGAAAAAGAAGAAAAAATTACAAGTAATTCATTTGAAGCATTCCAGATCAGCTTCACCGATACAAGTATCACATACGAGGGAGGAGCAACCAAAGTTACTGCTATAAAACTTGGAAGTCATATAAATGTTTTCACTGCTTCAAAATTATTAGCGAATCTCTGCAATATAAGTCCATTTTGATGACTATTTGAATAGGAAAGAACAGATGGTAACGTGGCTGAAATGCATAGAACTGTTCATTTGATCGCTCTTTCACTTAAAGCGACTGCCTCACAGAATTTAGCTTTTTTTTAAATAAGGAATAGTTAATATACTGTAGAAATAGGACAAGTTTATTCTACTACACATCATACAAAATGAAGAAAAAAGAATTTGGTTTCAACCAAATTCGAACCCATACCCTTCCGGTTAGCAGAAAAAAAGGGCTGCGAGCTAACCCACTGAGCCACAGAGAGTTGTTACTTCCAATAAGTAAAATTAACAAAATAAAATTAGTATCTAGCCCGTGACTAACGAAATAATAGTTTTACTTATATTTAAATCGTGTAAAGCTTTGTATTATGGTGTGTTCTTGTAAAAATGAGACAGTGACTTAGTTATGTTGTTCAAAATTAAAACTATATTTTCTATACGTAGAAACATTTTTCTTTTTTGTGCATCGTCGACCTGTGTGTGTGTGTCAGTCGTTTTAAATAATCTGGACTGTTTGTAGAAGTAATAAATTAAAACTAAGACTTACATATTGATTGAGAGAAAGACAGAAAGAGAGAGAGAGAGAGAGATTTAAGCAAGCAAGCCTTTTGCAAAAGAAGAAACATTTTTTTCTGTTTTCTTTTTTCGAAGAGAACGCCTGGAACATTTGTTACTGTCAATCATCCTGATAAATTGGAACGAAGTTAATGTTTTATTGAAACGTTTACAGTAAATAAGGGGAGAAGGTATATGATATACATGAGTATATGATAGTTTCAAGCAAGGCGTGGAACTTTCTAGTTTTAGCTTGAACTTTCTTTTCCAGTTTTGTTAATCTGTGGGTGGCCATCTTCCAACCCAAAACAAGGTTAGGTATAAGATCTCTGTATGTTATGAAAGCAGTTTGCTAGTTAAATCTTTTTTTCATTTCTTTCTAAGACATTATGCTTTGTGTTATAAACAATAAGTTCCGTATTCACTTTGACTTGAAGAATTCCAAAGCAACACAGCCGACAAACCCAATAGTGTGGATAACATACCGACCAAGCTAAACATGAAAAGTTTAAACCAAAATAGGTGGCCACCTCCGCACCATCAAAACCCTGTTTACTTTGCTTGTAAACTAGAATCACAAGCAAGACATCCTGACTGTAAGAAATAATTTGAAAAAGTTGTACGCATTAATGATAAAAAATGCGTCTACCTGTGTACCAGTTTGTCATCTCATGAACATTTTCTAGTCTTACAAATATGATACGCTTTACACATACATGGTCACCCGTATTTATCATCAGATTAAAGCTTCCGGTGCCCAAATAAATAAGCTTTTTCTTGTTTCTAGGAAGTTTTAAAAGTGCATCTCTCTCTCTCTCTCTCTCTCTCTACACACACACACACACACACACACACACACACAGTATATAGATATATTTCCCCAAATTTCATTACATAAAGATAATAAAATGAAATTCTTCGTCATTACATAATTTGCCTTAATTGCATGTTTTATTTGTTAGTAGTATTATTTTACAAAGTACCAGGTTTTTTATAATATTTCTACAAACAATCATTTTCATCATAATTGATTATCTTGATAAATCCAAGCCTGAATGTCTGTTTTTCCATTGGGGTGGGGTGTTTCTTTGCTTTTCTATAGGTGTTTTATAACAATGACAGGAATAAATGAAAAATGTAGTTTTTTATTACATTTTAACAACGACTCACCCTCTCTCTTACTTCCTACGAAATATTATTTCGTGTTCCTTTTCATCCTTTTCAAAGGAAACGTTCAATTTTCAATAAACATTTGTCATTTTTTCAGTGTGAATCTCCTTAATATTATTCTGCACACAAATTTTCCGCACTCCATCATGTTCAGGAGGAAATTAGTTTTGGAAGTGCTATTTACAGAAAATACATTAACTCTGTTCGTTTGCATGTTGAATGGTTACAAATCAATAATTACTTCGTCGTGTTTTATATATATTGACTGCAAAATGAAAACATCGAAAATTAATTGATTCAATTTCGGCACATTTGTTGTTGATTACTTTCATATAAAATTTGCAAGTTTTATTTCAACAATTTTTATTTTGCAACATGTTTTCTAGAACGAGTCTTTGCAGCGATGTGAAGCTTTGACAATGTATTGTCCTCAACTGTCGCAAGAAAGGCTATGTAAGGACAAAATGACAATTTAATTCTTGGATGTTTGAATATAGTAAATTGAACATTCAATATAACTGCTAATCTTTGGTCAGTCTGTATAAAATTTTGTCATGATTATTCTCTAGTAAAGTCATCCTATAAGATCTCCAGGAAATATCAACTGCCTTTAACAGCGTGTAGTATGTCCAGATGACATTTAGATAATCCGAAAAAGAAAACAGGACACAATCAGAGCTAAAACAAAACCAAAACAACTGCATTGCAATTAGATCAATTCCGTTTGCCTAGAATGTTTATAGTAATAACATAGTCTTGAAACGGCTACTTTTATTACCGCTATATTGAGTCTGAAACATTTATAAATAAAAGACAAAAAGGTAACTGTGTTAAATATTAATGTATTAACGACTTTGATTATTGTAGTAGTTGGTAATCAATAATTCATGCATTGGTATTACTAAAGAATAACCATGTGTTGGCAAATGACTTGGGAGAATCACATGCCGAGTAAATAAAACCATGTGTTCATTTTAATTATTCAGTAATATTACCCTTCCTAGTCCCACTTTTAAAATGCAAAGATGTGTACTTAAAGCTATTGAATGAAAAAAAAAAAAAAAACAATATGCATTGTTCTTTAATTGCATAACGGTCTGCACTATCTTCGGTAAAGACAAAATAATTCTAAGCACAGTCTTCTTCAAGGAAAAAGTCATTAGAATGAGCGCTTCTGAATCATAAATGCTTTGAACTTTGTTCTGCTTACAACACTGACAAATAGTTTTAACTATAAACAGACAAGGGTTGTTTGATGGCAAATTTGTTGAATATGTGAACAAACAACGCCGATATTTAGTCGGTATTACAAGACTTTAACCTTAATTCAAATAAATATAAGGGAAATATCGACCACGTTACAAGTATAGTTCGCTTTATACCAGACCAGTGTAATCTGTATTTGCATCACGCCTGCTGAGACAGAAGTAGATAGTTCTATTATAAAATCAGTATTTGGAGAGAGTTTGGTTCCTCTCATATAAATTGTGTTCCACTATGATTAATATTTTTTCGTAGCAATTCATGTTTTACTTCGGAACGAATGTCTGCGTTTTTGGTCGATTTGGTAAATTATTAAAAAGTGAAGCACAAGCGTTATCGTGTCTGGAATGTGTAATGTACTGTTTATTACACAGATTTCACACAGTCAAAATAGGATGAGTGAATTATTCCACTTAAAGTCATAAAATGTACACTAATTGATTGATTTATGACTTTGGCTTAACGTCTAATGAAATTAATATGAATGACACATTTCCATTCAAAATAAGTACTGTCTAGAGAAAACTTTGTTGCCTGGTTTGATTGATCAAAGATTTGAATCAAGTTAATTTCTTCCATCATTTGTTATCATTTATTTTCCTAGTGTATTTAAAGCGATTGACTCACAGATGGGCCGACGATGAAAAAAAAAAGTTAATACATCTTGAAATTCTTGCTGTAATTGTGAAGAACATATCTGAACTAAGTTACTAACTCATTTTTTGTTACAGAAAAACATCAAAATATAAAGATTTACACACTTTTATCGGTAAAAATCTAACCTGTTAGTCACTGGGTAGATACTTCAGTTATAACAATGTTTTACGGAATTTGGTCTCTAGACTCTGTGGCTCAGTGGTGTAGATCGTCGCTCTTAATTTTACTGACCGAAAGGTCATTGGTTCGAATCCTTGTTAAGTCAAAACTTTTTTCAGTTTTCATAGTGTATAGAAGCATAATATTATGTTTTTTACATAGTATATTAACTTCTCTTAGAATTTTAAAGAAACAAAATTCAGCAAAATTTTGTGAATCAGTCGCTTTAACATTCGTTCCTAGGGGTGTGTTTGACTTACGTATTCTTCAATGGAAAATAGTCTCTGTTTTGTTAAGACATATATCACAGTTCTACACTTCAATGCATTATCTCTACATATATTTTCTTCTTTATAATAGTTTAATTTTTTAAGATATATGCATTTAACATTTAAATGGATCTTTACCATACCGCAGACAAATATGACGACATCTGATTGGTTAAGACCATCCGTGTACGAAGCAGTATATAGATATACCGTGAGCAAGAACTGTATATACAGTGAACAATGGTTTTCCCTAAAGAGGCTCGACGTCTTCTCGATTTCCGATTTGATACACATTCTCATTGTCTCACAAAAACCAAAATGGCAGCCTTTCTCTCGGTTAAAAAAATCAAACAAGAATAACTTCACATTAACAGTCTCATTGGCATGGGTGTTTCAAGTTTCGAAGGCAATGAGAGTTATTTTGTTATTAAGATAAGATTCTGAAATGTCTATATCAAAATACAAATTGTTTATGAACAAAAGCACGTTCGTTTTATTCCGGAAATGTCACGAAAGAAGACATAAACAAAGAAGACGTGGGGAAGGGACACATAAGGACAGTACAAAAATAAAAGAAAATGGTCGTTTCTATGTAGGAAATAGACAATATTTTGTCTTCTAACACAAGACATCGAGATTTTATTTGGAGACTCGAGAGGATTAAAGTGACACATGCGAAAATTTAAATATCATTTCCTTGCGGGGTTTTAAATTTTCACTAGTATGTATGTTCACCTAAAATTGCGAGACAAAAGATTTTTAAAATCTCGCTTGCCAAACAGACGTTATTTTACGTGGCCCAAACGGGCTCCGTAGAATACAATATGAAATAGTAGAAATAGTTTACGCTGTAAACGACTGTCGAGTGGTCACACACAACTTGTGATCAAAGGGGTCGTGCTCGTCCACTTACACCAATTGTGTGAGGCTTGTAGCTTGCACCACCTCCTCCGACACATACTCTCAGACATTATTATATAGATAAATTTTTCAGGAGGCATTGTCCATATCAACGACAATACCGAAGGTGATAAATGATATAGATAAATAACTTGAATATTTTTTAAAGACAATATGCTTTTCATATTCCCCTCTTCACAAATTCGTCATGTTTACTGCGGAAGACTCATGATAAGAATAATATCTTAAACATGACATTACTCAGCAGAAGTTGTTCAAACATTCCTGCACGAATATTTTCCAAGGCTGGTTTATTTATCAATGTTCAGTAAGAATTGCTACCATTCGATCAAACGAGCACAGTTCCAAACAATTTATTTTGTTTTCCTTTTCTTAACAGACAGCGCGTTAAACATTTGCTGTTTTCCATCAAGGTGATTAATCGGAACGAAGTGATAAAATAAAAAAGATGTAAACTCACTTTGTTTTCTAAAAATACACACATTTCAAGATGTGAAACGAGTTTGAACTTTCTCTGTCAGACACTAAAGTCAGCAGGTGGTCTTACCGTTTCATTTGTTGTTGTTTTTTCGGCTTTAAATGAAAGTAAGTCAAGTTGCTTTATCAAAATCCTTCTTCATGTTTGAACTACCCTTTTACTTCGTTATAACATGTATGTTTAATCGAAGAAATGTTTACAGTTACAATGTAAGTATTATAAGTTTTACTTTAAACTATATAAAAGATATCAGCCAACTTATTCCAAGCTTGTGCACAAACAGACTGAGTAGTTTCGAATGATGTTAATGTACACATAAGCTAATATGTTTTTTAATTATAAAATATGGTGTGTTATAATTGATATAAGTTAAAAAAAATCTAAATAGGTTTATATCATTATACAATAAGTTAAATCGTGTAACAGATGTATGAACAGTAGATTAACTTCTATATTTAGTAGAACAATCAGACAGGTTGATGAAAGTCAAAGATGCTTTAATAAATTTAACTTGATTTGACTGCACACTTTGCTGCCTCCTGTTCTTTACCATATTTTAGTTTGTCACAATATTTCTTTATGTGTAAAAACTTTTAAAGACAGAAAATGTGTCTCTTTCACAAATTTCTGTTTTATTACCAATTACAAGATGCACTACCAGGCTAAAAAAACCCTGAATAATCCAATCAAATATCCCGTTACAACTTATTCATCAATGAGAGACTTTAAAATGTTTTGTTTGTTGTATTAACAGGCTGTCGACTAATTCCTATTTTCCTATATTTTGAAATACCTCCTATATTTCCTATATTTTCCTATATTTTGAAAAATATTCCTATATTTTTTAGTATAACTGTCGCGAAAAAAATGAGAGAGTCTAAATATTGTTTTGATACTGCTTTAAACCTCTTTATTTTACAGGTAAGAGATGTTATTTGTCTTCCACAGCATCACCATCCCCGTCAGATAATGTTGTAGTGCACTTCTCCATCATCTGAGTGGTCACCTTGAAATGCAGTGTGATTGTTGACATTTTTTAGGTTAGTCAAACTGAACTTATAAGATTACATTAGTTTAAGTTATCAGTTTTAATTATAAAAGTCATGGTTTATGTTACTGTATTGAGCCATTTTGATGCTGCCATTGACATTGGTTTATAACTGTAACACTTTGTGGTACAAGCCTAAAGGAACAGATATTCCAGACTTGATACATAATTGTCCGTCTTAAATTTGCCATAGTTTAACTTAAGTTATTTTGCTTCAAAATTGCATACTGGCATTAAGTGAATCCTTGTTGAAATGTGTTCTTTTGTTAAAATAAAAAAAAACCTTTCAGGTGCGCATTCAGATGATGATGATCATGTACTATGCAGTCTTCTCTTTGGATTGTGATGCTGTCTGAAGTGGACAGTTTATGTAATGTAGAGATTGTAATTGTTAAGACCTTATAAACTGGAAGCGTACAGATAAGAATTGATAGGGTTAGTGCCTGTAAAGAATATAGTTTTCCGTTAAAAAAAATTCTATATTTTGTCTCAAAAGTGTCCAAAAACTCCTATATGTTTGGTAAAAATATTCCTCTATTTCTCCTATTTTCTTTAGAAGACTTGTATTAATCTTCACTGAGATAAAAAGACGACTTTAAAAATCTTTTAAAACGGTGCAAATAACTTCGGCACATAATTACACAAATCTGTTATTACTTTTTCGCGTGACTTCAATCCATTCTTTATTCTTTCACTCTTTTCATGCTCAACCGTAACTTTGAGATAAACATAATTCTAGGAATATTTGAGGGTAATGTTATATATACCAGTGAAATGATTATTGTTTTAAACATAAGATGCTAAATTTAATCTATTAAATGTAAACATATGATCCACAAAGCTAGTCTTTAAAAATCTTAGTCATGCATTTTTCACTGAAGTTAAAACATCGCATTTTGTTAAACGACAAACAAACTATACTAGTAATGCTATTGGAAAATCAAGGTCATTTGATAAGTAAAGAAATCTTTGGTTATATATACTCGTATTGATAACAAATTAATAACAGGAACGTTTCGGAAAGCTTTGGTTACATATATACTCGTAATGATAATACGTGGAAGCTTTTGCAGAGTAATTCACACTGACAACAAATTAACGTTAACAGTTTTTTGTTTCCATTTTTTCGTTTTCTATTTTTGACATAAAATTGTTTCAGATTTTAGCTTGAAGTAAGCTAATATGTAATGAGAATGGACGAGCAGATATATCTAATAACTGGAAACATTTGGGAAATTGTTGTGGAATGATTCGTGAACCGATCAACGTTCATGCTACTGTCTAGTTTGTATCTGAGACAATGAGTTTAAATAATTTTAATTTTAGCAAGGAGATCAATAAACATTTCGTTAAACTACTTATTATTGACAAATAATTTTGGTTAATGTCCAATTTTTGCGGAATTTGAGACCTTTGGAAATTACAATCTATGAATGCACGGTGTTGGTTGCAAACTTTATCTTATCGAATACAATCTGATAACTTTAGTACTTATATAAGATGTAAAAACCTTGATGTATGAACTCAATATCGTCATTTTGTCTGTAGGTGAATTAAGGACGAAATTTCTGATTTCTAATCAAACAATTTGTTTTCTAATATAACAGTTATTCTGCCTCTTTCACAAGCGTGCTGCGAAGTATGGAGTAATTTTACTGCATAAATATACTAATGTGAGATCAGAAAACATCAAAAACACAAACAGAATTGCACACAAGTTTGTGCTGAAATATAGAAATAATTTTTAGAATAATATCAAAGATGCGTATGGTTAATTTTTCTCTTTATTTTGTGTTTGGAGACTTATTTCATAAAATATAATTAATTTTATCACCAAAAACGGGTTTCTTGCAGTTAGTTTCAAAGCGGGTGTTTTATTATTAATAACAAAATATATCATATTTCTAGTTTAGGTAGGCTACCGAAACTAGAAAAACGAAGTTTAACGAAGTAACGTAATAAACCGGCGGCGATTTCCGTCAGTCACATGGTATGAATAAATTATTTTATACAGAAACTACTGAAGGGAAACGTCGTAAAAACGAAAGTAAAATATACGGCTCTGTTTTCGCAAAGCCTTTTCGTGACTGTCATTGAGGGGATCATCTTATAAGTGTATATTTGACATATTTTTCGTAAAATAACACATAAAACTCGATACAACAACATTTTCCATTGACAGACCACATGCATCTTTAACGTATCCATAGAGGATATTCAAGTTTTTTCATTAAATATGGGATTTATTTTCATCGAGTGGTATGAAAATAAATATTTCACGAGTGGCCATAGCCACAAGTGAAATATGATAATTTTCATACCATGAGATAAAAATAAATCCCGTTTTTAATGAAAAAACTTGAATTTTCTGTTTATTATATACTTTTCTCTTTTTTTACCTTAAGATTCGAAATAATTCCCCTTTAATTTACTGTATTGGCTGAATTTAGAAGAAAGTAGTCCGGCAAGACACCAGTGAAAATACGGAAAATATGTTTCACTGCAGTGAAAAATAAATTTTTACAGTGAAAATACGGAAAATGAAAATACGCAATTTATTTCTCAATATTTCATTTATAAGTATATAATAAAAGGTCATATTCGCGTCGGACATTAGTTTTTTAAGATTTCTTTTCTGTTTTGAGTCAATGAGGGAGGACAATAAAACACAAACCCAAGAATCAGTAGACATCTCATGCAGACTTATTTAACATATCAATACATTAGTACGCTCGTAATTTGAATAAAGATATATTAACTAAGTTGCAGGATTGTTTCACGTGTAACCAGATCAGTTTTATCTGTAGTTATATCACGTCTGGTAAAACTGGGCACATAAGTTATGTGATGAAATCTTGAGTGTTTGGAAAGTAAATTTCGTTCCCAGCACGCATATAAAATTCTATTTCAGAGCTATGTTTTTCAGTCCGTGGTATATATCTACGTTACGTGTCGAATCTCGTTAATTATTTACAAGGAAAACCTAGATGGTAACGTGACTTGAAGGCATAAAACGTTTTTGTTTCTTCGCATTCACTAATATAAACAAGATTGATTGAATTACTGTGCATTAAGTCATAAAAAGGTACATTTGTTGATTGATTCACGACTGCTAAGAGATATAATTGCCGCGTATTCTGTCCATACATTCTAGTTTTACTTATTTTATTTAAATGATTATCCAAACCAGTTTAAAACGGGAAGGAATGTTGAACATAACACTTAGAAGAAATTCAACTCATTATTTTTCCATCTTGCAAGTTTAAACATGAATGCAGTTTTTGCACGCCTGCTTTCTACATTTGCAAGGCTTTGCTGTGGTACTCTTAGCGAACATTAAAGTATCACTCTGATTCACTACCATTAAATAAATGGGGTGAAATACGCCCTCTATATGATCTTTTCTTTGCGTATAGTACCGTGAAATCATTAGGCCTGTATCACTCGAACGAGTAGTAGCAACAAACTGTTGCAATTAATAAATAATTAGTAAGCTCATTGTATTAACTAAAACTGGGTATATATCAGTTTGTGGAACAGATTTGAACTTCCACTTTCATAAATATAAAGCAGTAGGTGGTAGACGGTTTTTGTGATCTGACTTTCTTTAGTGTCACAGTGTTTCAGTCAATATTTAGTTTTGGGTATGCCTAAAATATTTTGACCATTTTAGAATATATATATTGTTAAGAATGCATAGAATTAGAACTGTATGCTCCAGTTTTAAACCTTAAACGAATTCACTAAAATTAGTATAAGGTAGGCTATATGAAAAAAATCACCGACAGTCAATAAAAAATGATTCATTTAGTGCTACCTGAGTTTTTTCGTGCGAAAGAAGAAAAACTTTAGATTGATTGCAACACCTGTTGCTTCGTTTAGTAAAAATCTCTCGACATCCATAAATCGTAATCGGATATTAAAGTCATTAAACCTGATACAATTATGCTAAAGTTATCAACCAGTAAAGGTGTTTGACCTGGCGGGATTTCTGCTCATTTCTTGACTTGAAGACTTAAAGAACAATGAAAAAGGTATACAGATTTTTGTGGTTTGTTTAACTTTAATGAACTCTTCTGATGAGATAGCAAATGGCAGAACTTAGTGAACGACTTGATGCCATCTTAGGATATTATTGGTATTGAAATATTTACTCGTTACTTACATTATGTTACAGGATTACTAGATTTCAACTCTGAAAAGTATTCGGTTCCATTAATTTGTGTAGGATTGAGGCATTTTCACTGAATTACATGGGTTCAAATCCCGCTCAAGCCATTTTTTTTCTCTAGTTTTTGGAAGTTTTACATTGTTTTGGTTTCATAACAGTTAACTCTTATAGAATTTAAATTTAATTTCTTTCGTTTTCAATATATTTCAATTGTTACAAAGCATTACAACATGGGAAAATGATACAAATTGGATATCTTGATTTCAGTTATTAATTTCTCCAAAACTTGACGATAGAAATATTTGATATTTTGCCTGTTTGTTCAGAATAGTACATGAATAAAAATAATTGTATCTAAATAGAAGTCCCGAAGATTTATGTTGAAGTTTATATTGATAACATCCCCTCATAACGAAGTACATTCGGTAAATAGGGTAACTTCGTGCCATCATATGTCATTTCTTCTCACTTTCGGCTTTTTGTTTTGTTTGCTTTTTATCAGCAGTCAGTAGGTCTTCATAATGTGAATGATTCCATACCAAGTAACAACTGTATGGCCAGTCTTAGAAAAAACATTGTATTTTTCTTTACCTTATGAACCTATTAAGTCGGCTGATGTTTGAAGTGAATATTAGTCATTTCTTGAAACTCCCATCGTAAATGTGTCTTATATGGTCTATAATTTTTACCTAGGATAGTATATTTCTTTTAAAAAAAAAGCCCAATTCAATGAGGACTGAAAAAATGTTTATTGGTATTCTAATACCTTAAAACATGTTGTTTTTTTCAATAGCTTTAAACATACAATATATAGACCATTTTGAACAATACCGATGATTGAGTGTTGTATTGTCCGGAGTTTGGGTAACAATAACAAAATCTAAAATCTGGACGAGAAAAAGAAAAAGTTAAAGTTAAATCAATAATTTAAAAAAAAATAATTAAGGCGGTAATGGTTGCATTTAAAGAGAATCTGCCCACGTAATTGCATTTAGCTTTTTTTATCAGAACAAAGTGTTGTCAGAGCTTTTTAGAAGTCTTTAAGAAAATTAAAAATGTTCTCGTGAAATCTTCAGAATTGACGTCATAATTTACCTTCTGAAAACCTCAGAGAAAATTACAATTTCATCAATGGACATATCAGCAAATGACTTAATATAAATAAATAACTGATACATTATTGATAAGTGCTTCTTTTATATTAACACCTGCATTTGATTCAGTATCTCGTCTTCTTAGTCATTATAATGTTTTGAATATTCAGATCACTTAAAAGGTTTGCGCATGAAAAGACTTGGAAACAACAAGACACAGTGTATTGATAATCGCAATAATATTTGAGATTCAATTTATATAAGACACCTGAATTCATTCAAAGGTTAATACAATATGGCTTTATCTGTCGAATCGTGAAATAAGTAGAAATTAAAAATTAAAAGAAAAATTTATTTATTACTGAAAGGTATGATGAAATATATCTTATTCCGGTGCATACGGACAAAACACAAACAAACAAAAATAAAAACGAAAACCAAAAAATCAAAAACAACAAAAAACAACGAACGTTTTTAAACAGTAGATCAAAAAAGTGTAATAATTTGGAAGAGGTATTTTGTTAAACAATCTGCCAAACGAAAATAATCCTAACAATGCTGATACGGAATCAACTATCTGCCATTTTAATATCTAAAACATAACAACTCGCTTTAAGTAAGCATTTAATACCTGCTACATACATTTCCATGAAAATGTGTAGGATTGTCAAAATTTTTTGAACTATAATCTTTATATGAGCACCTGGAATCATCTATGTTACATAGCCAAAAGAAGAGGCAGTAATATTGTCTACATTTGATTTTTTTTTCATCTAAATGATTTAATATCGAGCGATGTATCCTATGCCTACTTTAATGCGTCAATAAAACTTTCCATTTTTTCACAAACTAAACGAGACACAGTATACTCTAACTTTTTGTACCTATTTTAAAGACTGTTTCAGGTATCAGTTGTAATCAATCCTTTGTAATGTAAACGTATTGATATTGTTTGCACTTCACACTGTTCTGTAAGTTTTGCCCCAGGCACCTGTAAAACATTAACCCCATATTGTACCAAGGCCAATGGCCGAATCTGTATTATCTACCTTCTTGTAAATTCCAAAATTTAAAACCTTGGTTAGATTTTTCACACAAGTCGGATAAGACGATTTTTTAATAATTTGTACAATACATGTATAAAACATGTATTAAATGACTACTGTCATTCTGATTGTAATTGTTGTTTAAAACTGAAAACACCGGACACTCACAATATACAGAAAAAAACTGTTTCACTTGTTTAATTTTTTCTTCTTTCTGCTCAGAGTTAAAGATTTTATTAACTGATATATGTAATTCTCGCAAAAAGGATATTTGCGAGATAATTGAAACAAACGAGAAAAAATGCTTTGAAATCCATAAGCAGTATCATACATAGAAAAAATCTATTTATCAAAATACATACAATATATGTTGACTTACCGTAATAAGATGGAATTTAAGATCACAGTGACTGTACAACTGCTTTACTTTTTCCCGTAATTTCATGTTACATATTACATAAAGGAAATCTACAGCTGAGATTCTATCGTGGAAACAATGTCTGTTATAAATACTTGGCAATTAGATTGAATTTCCAAGTTCTCTAAAAATGATACTGATAAAGTTGGGAAGGTATCATAAAACCAACAAAATAGAAAATTTATTGTAAATTAATTATTAATTGTGTAAGACTAGATCTCAATAAGACTACCAGCTTAGAAAAAAAGATAATATTTCTAATTTCTTTCATTGTCTAGTCCGGATTTCATTGTGCGTGAGAACTGTGACATCTATTGACTTGATCGGCAGGTTACGCAATAAACGCATTTAATTAAGACTCACTTCGCGGCTATTGTTTCCATCTCAAAGGCTTTAATAAATTATTTAAACGCTGAGTTATCCTCAATAATCAGTTCTTCTGTCGGCGTTTACGGCACCTTTACAAGACATAAACGCGAAATAATGACCAACTGAGCGTTCAAGTCTTTGAATGTTGTCACTTGGGGATTGTTTGCATTCTTTATCAGATTACGCATGTGCTAAATTCTTAAAGATTACTTTCATTTGATTACACCAATCGCTGCTTAATTTTCCATTATTAATAATTCTCGACCAACCAAAGGCATGCTAAGAAAGCGTTACAGAATTATTGTTTCTTTACACCATCCCGTATTTTATTGCCTTTCATCTTCGTGAAGGATACTATTTCCTCCAGGAATTGCTCCTGTATTGATTTCTGTAATATGAGCAACTTAATGACAATTTCTCAACATCTGTTTGTGAGTATTTTTCATTCACCTTTCTGAATTAACGGATTACGGTAAATAATTATTTATATATATAATAATTGAAAATATAATGGTAAATAATAACTGATTACTGATGCAACGTTAAGGTGACTCCCTTGTGCATTGTGATCGGTTTTTGGCAGACCAAATACAGTATAGTTCAATATTGCAATGCTCTCTCCAAAGGATTGTTTTCATCAACGGGCAAGGGGAGCTTTGTTTTTTTATCGGAGAATAGTAAAAAGTGCCGTTTGCACTGAATTATTTTACGATATTATTTAGTAAACATCTTGAATATGGACAAATAAACAAATTAAGATGATAAAGGGATGCCTTGTGCTCATTTATAAGTATTTAAAATATCAAACAAAGCTGGAAATTAGAACAAATTTGGACTGATCTTGATAACCTGTGTTCACATTTCTTTTTCCCGAGGAGCTGAGATTTTGAATTCTTGAAACACTCAGATTAGTGGTAAATGTATTAATATTATTCCATATTTCATCAATACAGGAGAATGACAGAACAAATATGAAATTAAAAAAAAATGTTTGGATATTTTGATCATTGTCAACAGAAGTTTTCCTTAATATGTTGTTAATAAAACACTCACTGCTTCCATACAACTTTAACAAAATGTTTCTACGTTTAAAGCGTCCACAGGTGCACAAAACAGGGAAGTATGGCAGTCTTGCAGGGTTCAGTTTCGAACCCTTTAACTTATTACTGTTAAATAGTCAAAGCCTATGAGTGAAGATGTATAAATTAGCCATAATCTGAAACTTTAATCACTCAGCAAAAGTACTATCATAATGTTACATTTGTTTACAGAACCTCACATGGTGTTGCTTTTTACTGTAAACTTGCATCTATATGTACAAGCGTATACTAACGAAATACAAAATTACAGGTCATACTAAAAATGTCGCTCGTTCTCAAGACTTGTATTCTCCTGGAAACACATATCGTTTGTGTTCAAATTTTCTCCGGCAAAATGTTCTCGCTCCCAAATGAATTTTAAATTTCTCTGTTTATTGGGGATTTTACAACTTGTTGTTGATTTATTTGTCAGCTTGCTGGATCTGATCGAAAACTTTGAAGAAAATAATTTCGCCAGAGGAAAATAAATTCATGGTGTTTATTCTGTTTCTGCTTGCAGATGTACTCATTAATTCGCTCTTTTAATAAAACAAGTACCTTTTGGCATGCGCACTGGGACCATACAAGGTAAAATGGTGGAAAAGTCCTACTGTAAATATAATCAATGAAGTAAACAAAATAAAAACATAAACGGATCCCACGAGTACAGACTTTATTCATACCACCATAGTTCTACCTGAATTGAACTCAGCAGTGAAATTATGTTTCGTTGATTCTTTTTCTATAACAAAGATTAAGTAAGCACATAAAATGTACACTGGTATATATACTGAAATATACTGAATGTACTGAAATAACGGCCAAAGTTATTAGATATGTCAATTTGTCAGTGATTCTGGGGGAACAACTTTAGGAACTTCTCAGATATGATAACAAGATATGACACATCGAGAGCAATGAATGTCGTCCTTACTTATTATTATTTTATTGAATAAAACTAAAGAAGCTAAAAACGAAATGGTTCATAAACCTTCTATAACAAATTGATCTACAATGTCCTTCATTCCATAAGCAATATTAAGTTTTGTTGTCTTGCGATCTTTATTGAGTTACTTCAACAAATAGTGTTTTTGTTATAACTGTCTTCGACAAATATTCTCATTCCCAGACGAGTTTTAAATTTACCGCTTAATCGAAGAATTTACTCCTTCTTCTTGATTTATTTGTCAGTTTGGGGGATCTGCTGTAATTCGGAACTGATCGAAAACTTTGTAGAAAATTATTCCACTTGAGGAAAATAAATCCATAGTTTTTTTCGTTTGGATCTGCCTGCAGATGTTCTCATTAATTCAATCTCTTTCAATAAAACAAGTGACTTATTAGGCATGCACGTTGGGACCGTGCGTGATTAATTGAGTGAAAGTTGGTGTGTGTTTTCTAGTGTGTTTTCTTCTTGTGAAAGAATCAAATTAAAGTAAACAAAGTGCATGCATCAAGGATGAACCTAAATTCCAATAAACTGAAATGTGACAGAAAAAGAAATTCAGGAAATGTTGGCTTAAGTGAATTAGTGTCTATTTTCTACATAACCCTAGTGTGTGTGTTTGATGTAATTCATCCTTATACAAAGATTTTAAATGAATGTTACATAAAAAGGCTTTTCGAAAATACCATCGGCATCGAGATACGATTAGATGCAGCTGATTCTGGTTACAAGGATTATTTTGTCATTACATTACTTCAGTATGTTGCTTAAGTATCGCGTAAAGTGCTGTAGCCATAAGCGTAGCCAATATAATGACATAAGACTTCAGCAAGTGTTCACTCTGTAATAATTGTAATAAAGAAGTATCATTATACTTCAGCAAAGTTAATCAAAAAGTTTCGACAATTTTAGAAAGATGATTTTTTGAGGGAGAATTAAAAACGAGGTTTATAATTATTAAGCGAAAATAACAAAAACTACAGAACTTTCAAGTCGAGTAGTTTTATACTATGGATCTATTTTGTTATTTGAATGTCTGCTAATCTCCATCCGTTATCTCTTTAACTTGTAAGAGTTAAGCTCTGGCGTTTCATGTCCTAAACAATTATAAAATAATACAATTTTGTTTAAGTGCATTTGTTTAATTAGCTACAATTTTGAAAAGGAGAATCATTTGTCATCTTCCTTTCTAACCATTTCAAAAAGAACTACAAGTATCACAAACCTCGGTAATACAAAGACCGTTCTATTAAAATGGTTAGAATCATTTACATATGTATAAGCAAACAATCATTTTTATCTGGAGGGTCTGCTTCAGTTTATTTGTAAAAATGTCAATGTTATTAATACGAAAACAGCTGACTTTATTGACCAGTTAGTGTGTGACATTCTTAAAAAAACGAAATCAGTTTTTTTTACAGTGTTAAACATTATAATATTCTGAGGTGCGTTTTTATCTTCTTATTTGAAATGTTTATGATTTGAAGTTTATCTGAACTTTCAAGCCAGCCCTTAAGCCTTCAATAAAAAGGATATTGACTCAATGACTCAAAACAATTGTCTTATTTAGCATCGGATGACTCCTAATACATACAATAAAAAATTATTTTTTGTCCTCATCCAGAGTAGTGACATAATACTTCATCCAGAGTAGTCAATAAACACTACATCCAAAGCAATGACCTTAAACTTCATTCACAGTAGTGACCTTAAACTTCATTCAGAGTATAATGACCTTAAACTTCATCCAGAGTATAATGACCTTAAACTTCATCCAGAGTAGTGACTTTAAACTTCATCCAGAGTAGTGACCTTAAACTTCATTCAGAGTAGTGACCTTAAACTTCATCCACAGTAGTGACGTTAAAGTTCATCCAGAATATAATGACCTTAAACTTCATCCAGAGTAGTGACGTTAAACTTCATCCACAGTAGTTACTTAAAACTTAATCAGGAGTACTGACCTAAAACTTCATCAAGACAGTAGTAGGATACTACGTCATCGCGCACCTGTTTTATGCTCAACAATCCGTCGCTTGAAAGGTAAATTGGACTTTTTCAATAAAAAATATGTAGAGTTACAAAAAAACATCATGTTGTGCACAGAATGTTGGCGGGTGTGCTTTGTATTTACGTAAAGAATATTTATAATGTAAAATTTTAGTTTCGGCCTGAAAACGGGTAAAATTTTTGTTTTTCTGAATGCATGCTGAAAAAACTTTCACCCGTTTTCAGGCCTGAACTAAAATTATGTTACCAGCCAATCTTCGGTGCACCACATGATTTTTTGCAACTCTACAGATTTCTTATTGAAAAAGACCATTTAACCTTCAAGCGACGGGTTGTTGACAAAAAAATGTCCGCGATAGAGCATAAAACAGGTGCGCGATGACGTAGTATCCTACCATTGTCAAGAGTAGTCACTCAAAATTTCATCCAGAGAAGTAACTTGAAATTTCACCCACAGCAGTGACTTAAAACTTCATCCATAGTATTGACTTTAAACTTCATTCAGAGTAGTGACTCAAAACTGCATCCAGAGTACCTAAAACATAACGCAGAGTAGATATCCTGAGTAGTTACTAAAACTTAATCCAGAGTGGTTACTGAAAACTAAAATGTCCGCATTATCTAGTATGATTTAATACATTTTGTATTTGTAAATCACGAGCGCTAGTATATAGATAGAAATGAAATTAAAGTATCTAGAGTAACGTAGTAAAAGATTTTACCATTGGCAAAATAAATATTTACAGATAACTGAACTCTTCTGATGAGGACTTCCTCTCGAATAATTGGTGTAATAAAGCATTAAAAATTATTAGCTATTTTCAAACTTTCGTTTCCAGATAGAGCATAGAAAGAAATCTGTAAACAGCAAGACAAAATATTTCTAAAATCACTGTTAAGCATGGAGATTTAATTAATATAGGAGGTCTTAACTTCTGTTACGGTTAGTAAAAACTGGTTTTTATCTGTCGAAACGTGTTAAATGTAGAAATAAACTTAGAGTATGGAAAAAGTCAATATCATTATATTTTGGCAGTATCAACATATAAAACCTCTGCATACAGGTGTCTGGGATTTGCAAGTTTTATCTAACTCACTTAAAATCTTATCTGTTAAAACCCTACTGAAACATTTATCACACGTGTATTTTGGAAGATTACTTGATGTATAGGGTAGATAGCGACAGTATGTCTACAGAAAATGCTCGAATGATCATTGATTACTTTTCGAGTGATATGGTACATGGCCATTTACGTAGATCACATTTCTTTGTTTCATTTTGTCTGTAAGTAAAACCAGGGGAATGTGTATACGTCGTAGAAGTGGCGTATTCGATGATTAACACTTATTTTACATCTAGCAGTTATTCCAAATGGTTTCGATATAGAACTGGTATAACTGTATTAATTTTAAAAGTACCTTTTAATCAGTAACAATATAGTGAACACTGGCTGAAAAGTAAGCGAAAACAGTTATTTATGTTTGTACAATAACAGAACAGAACAGGAATTTTATTTATATATAAGACTAGAACATAACAGTTCCTCGATGAAGACAAACTATACCCACCATTCGCTTATAACATGATATATTTTCATTTATTTTCAAACTAAAACCATTATTTTATTACAAGCAAATGTATTTCATAACACTACCTAATACAATGTTTCCTGATTATAATTCCGAAGCATCACGATTTTTCTGCATTGCATTTGTAAGTCTCTATAATCATGTGAAAATGGAAATATAAGGAATAAACTGCACTATTTGATGTTTTATTGATTTGTGAAATGCACTGGGTCAATTCAGCGTCGGACTAACACTGAGGACTCCACCCATTTTGAACTGCTTGAATGTATTTTATACAACGATAACACATCAAAATGCGCAGTTCGTTCCTTACAAAAAATCACAATCTGGCCAGTGCCTTCTCAACAATTGTTTTATTCTTGAAATATTCAATTTATTCGAAAATGCCTTATCGACTATCGAGCCCGATCATCAAGCCAATGATTTACCAAGAATCACCTTATCTTCTAATTTCAAGTATTTACAAAGAGTGCTTAAAACATAATTAAGGTTGAATTAAAACTTGAAAAACGAGCCATGATAAGGAATCAAAGAAAACAGTTTTTAAAATATATAGAGATTTTATATAGTCTCTTGGATAAGGTTAGAAAACGTTGTCAAATGTTTGCGCGTTTACCACTTTCATACTTGTTTGTGTCTATTGTGATTTCTCTATTCACATGAGAATCTAATATTCTGAAATAGAATATCAATCAAATATAATATGCTAGACTAACGATCTTTTTTTTTTTCAAAAATAAGTAAGACTGACATTCATTGCGTAACAATGCTACATGAATACTGAAAACATACTTTATAAAAAAAACATTAATTAAAAACAATTTCATGACGTTGACAGCATAAATCATGCAGGACTTGAACATGTTTTGGTCTCCGACATTGAACAATACAACAAACATCTTCTGATATTGTCTGATCATAAATGCATTGTACGTCAACATTAGGACTTCCATCGATAACAAGGACATTATACACAATAAACACATTTTATGAAAACTCACTTCGCGCCTTTTGTTTTCAGCACAAAAAACCTGAATAAATTATTTAAAGACTGGAGTTATTCTCAATTCTCGGTTTGACGTTAACAGCACATAGTTAAGGCATTATTACAAAAATAATGGTCATTTGAATGTTCAAGTTTTAAATCTGATCATTTGGGAACACTTTGTATTCTATATCATTTTTAACTGATTACACTTAACGGCTGCTTGGTGTTAAGTATTGATAAGTTTCTACCAATCAATGCACTCTGTCAAGGCTTAACATGAATATTATATCCTAACTCCTTCACGTATCAAAAACTTTTATTTAAAAAGAATCACTCTTCCCCGTAGAGTTGCTTTTGTATCGATTTCTGAAATCTGGACTATTAAATGACAATTTGCAAGCATCTGTGCGTGATGTTTGTACTTCGGGTCCAGGATTCCACGAATAAAAGTACTTAATGAATTCTGAATCGACGTAACAATCTCATATATACAAAAGGAAAATATACGAATATCTGGTCGTCTAAAGTATAATAACATTTATTGGTAACTAAGTGTACATTCAGCAAAATTAAATATGATAGTCATCGTTAACAAACTAAATGAAATGATTAAGCTAAAATTAAATTGTCATAAACAAAATTTACTGTTTTGTAACATGATTGTACAGCCGGCGGGTCACTTAATTTTCTAATAACATGGATACACTTGTCAATCATGATAGTAAAATTACTGTACGTGTATTTTGAAACAAGCCTCTTACTTTCACTCGAAAACGAACATAACAAAATAAACAACAGCAAAGCATAAAAAGATATATAAAAAGTCAAGCTAATTAGACATATTAATTAACTTAACCAACAATCAATCAACCAAAAAAGAATCACAGGCACAGGCATGATAAAGTCATGTTATACGGTATTAATAAAAAAACATGTTTTTGCAATATCAGTCAAGATATACCCTTTGTTCTCCCGTCAAAAATACATGCTAATGACATAGAGTCTACAAAGGTTGCTTTAAGACATATCAAAAGAATGGTTGCAGAAATTGCGACACCAGTTCAGATGGTGAAAATTTTTCACACCACACTTGAAAGATTTATAAATTATCATTTTTTTGCAATTATACCTCTAAAGAAGTCTATGTTGAAACTTGCGATGTTAGGCATGTGTTTCTGGTATAAAGATTGATATTGAATTAACATTGAGCAAAGCAGACAAACTCACCTACACATCCCCGGTAGGAATAATTATGCAGGCTGCAGCAGATTAATATATGAAAGGGCATTAAGCGAAAGCTATGGCTACATAGCGTGTATTACGGCTATGTGCAAGTATTTTTGCTCGTGGATCTGTATAAGTGCGATATATGTCTGACCTTACAACTGTTCCAAGTATGGGCATATTGTAATTTGGCACACTACAAAGACGTAAATTTCATTACTTTTTTTTTCAATTATTTCCACAGCATGCACATTGCGAACTTAGAATAACAATTTTTGCCGAATCGTAGCAGAAAAATGTTGCTTATGTCTAGCCATATCAAAGATATCTCAACTTAAGGCATTGGTAGGGTGAATATTTTACAGTTCAAAGCACCAACGAGAAGCGACAACTTTCCTTTTAATACGACAATTGAAGGGTAAGACGGGAATGCGTAGTCTTAAACTTAACAATCATCGAGTATTCAATATATACGTTAATTCATACCTAGCCTCTAGTGGCAATCAGCTGCATAGATCAATATAAATTAACCGACAACGCAATATTCTGCGAATAATAGCAGGTAGTTTTTGGTTTAATCTAAATGCCCAATTTATTTAAACAGCACATAATACCACAAGTAATTTGATTTACTTTAGAAGAAAGATTAGTTCTAGAATTTTTTGTCGTAAATTTTCCCCATACAATCATCAACACTTTATTGAGTGTTTCGACAAAATGTGCTGTGAAGTGAATGTTTTTGTGAATTAAAGTTTTTGTCTAGTACGAAGCCATGTTATGTATGTCTCGTATGTGAACCAATCCTTACTCTGACAGCATTAATAAACCACGTTCTTCTTGTTACAGTGAAAAAGGACATAGAAATGTGATACAAAAGGGTTTTCAAAAAATAGTCATAACCGGATTAGTTTGAAACAAAACGGAGGGAGAGTATTATCGTCATTACTTGCTACCTTCATTATTCTTTCTTTCTTTTTTGTCACGTTTAATTATTTTAGTTCAGTTATAACAAATTCTTATCACAATACTAAATTCACTAGCCTTACAAGAAGGCTTACTGAAGATTGACTGTTGTGTAATATAAATCGAATACACATTACAATGTATCTGCTTGAAAATCAATCAAAATGTGTTACAGCGTCAAGAGACAAGTCGCACAGACTTTCTTTGTTTGATTGTTTTTTTGCTTGTTATCACATGATTTTTTTTTATTTTGTAAGGCAGTACATGTATTTATAAAGGATGTTCTGTTATATTAAATCTGAAACTGAAAGTATTTTATTTGGTTAAACATCTGTTTTTTACACAAAAAGTATTTTCAAAGCATATCAAATACTAAAAGCAATGTTAAAATATATGAGTAAAAATAACCTGTTATATAAACAAAGCAACATATACATGTTCACTACAGCTCATCAACAACACTCCAAAACTGAGACTCAAAATCTCTAAAATATTATCTTTTAGATCTTTCTTGAAGATTTCAAGAGACTTATAATTTCTCATTTGTAGTGGAAGGTTGTTCAGCAAGTTTAGTCCAACAGATTTAAAATTTCTATCACTGGAAGTTTTAAGTTTGTTGAATAATATAGTCCAATCATATGTAGCAAGCCTTGAAGATCTTAACTCACTTATTGTTTCCTGATTTCGAAAATAACTCAGTTAAGTAAACTGAACAATTATACTGGATACGAAGTCCATGTAATTGGTACTTTTTGTTTTAATTATGTTTTTTTTTTTTTTGCGTAGCTGTATTAAAATAGATTTTGACCCACATTTTTAACGAATTAAATTGTTAGATACAAAATCTTCAGCTGAAGAAGGAAGTTTGCCATTGGTTAAAAAGTGTTTATGTTATAACATTTTCGGGCAAAATTCGTAAATGTCAGTTTTATTGCCTCTGAAAATAATGCAAAAAAAACCACACACACACACACACAAAAAAAACATTAATATAGTCGTACATTAAATATCAAAACGTTTTAACCATGAAAAACATCTTAAATGGAATAAATATATAATAATTTTGACTAAATATTTAATTTATTTTACTGAAAATGATAGCGACACTTTAAGCATTAAACTAACATTATTTTTATAGCTTGAACTGTTATGGAAATAGGATATTCGACTACTATCCGCGTTCAATATTTACCAGTGTCTGAATGGTGGGGCATTTTGTACTGTGTCTACGCCGATCGTCTTTTTAAAAGATATATCTTGTTTTTGTACAACTCACAACATTACACACATAAGTTAACTGCTGTTTTTTTTATGGCAAAATCGCTTCTGACCGTTTAGTTATTGCTGTAAATCGTTGTAAAGCTACGTCAATTGACAGACATGACTGTGTTTTTATGTGTAAGCGCATTACATCCTATTATCATTCATGAGAGAAACTTTTTACTGTCAACATTGGAGCATTTTTATGTTCAGTCCTTATCAAAGTATAAACTCTGTCGATAGATTTCTTCATACTTTTCTACTCTGAGAACTAGCCCTAGGGTAGTCCCCTCAAAGTTTGTAATAACCCACTGTCAAAACGTAGGAAGCGATTGATTGTTTTGGTAACAAATGATGCCTGCCATCAATGCGTTTTAAGCTCATACCAGCAAGATGCAACATTGCAAGATACATCGACGATCATAACTTTCCTGGTAGCACAATAATTGTTTTAAAAAGACAAGCCTTTCTAAGATAGTACAAAAATCAAGAACGCACTAAAAAAGAGAAAATGTAAACATCTGAAATAAATCTCTAAATGTAAAAAAACAAGGCTTCAACGAAGGATACATATTTTGACTTGCAGCTTTTACCGTTAAACATACTGGCAATCGTGGGGACTTGAAATATACTCTTTTTCAAGTTTGAGATGTGTAGGCGGTCGAGTCTCGAAATAGGAACTTTAATATCTCACTTGCTGAAGACACAATCTCATTAATTTTCGACTAAAGGAAAGCATGATGTGAACGTGTCATAACATTAATTCCTAACACTCCACTCCATTCATCTCAGTAAAATTCAACCCCACCCAGGAATTGTCACAGCATCTGTCATTTTAAGGCATGCAGCTTCATGCCAGTGTCTTAACAGAACTACGTGAGTATTTGCATTTTTTGTGTAAGGCTCAGAACTGCTTGAGTATTTGCACTTTTTGTGTAAGGCTCAGAACTGCGTGAGTATTTGCACTTTTTGTGTAAGGCTCAGAAATGCGTGAGTATTTGCACTTTTTGTGTAAGGCTCAGAAATGCGTGAGTATTTGCACTTTTTGTGTAAGGCTCAGAAATGCGTGAGTATTTGCACTTTTTGTGTAATGCTAAGGACTGCGTAGGTATTTGCACTTTTTGTGTAAGGCTCAGAACTGCGTGAGTATTTGCACTTTTTGTGTAAGGCTCAGAACTGCGTGAGTATTTGCACTTTTTGTGTAAGGCTCAGAACTGCGTGAGTATTTGCACTTTTTGTGTAAGACTCAGAACTACGTGAGTACTTGCACTTTTTGTGTAAGGCTCAGAACTGCGTGAGTATTTGCACTTTTGTGTAAGGCTCGGCGAATTGCATTTAATAATGAATTCCGAAACATCTTAGAATCGCAAATGTACAAAATAAACAAATTTAAACATGCTGAGTCATAAAGTCGATACGATCAAATATTAGAATGTTTGGATCCAAAAGCATATATTTATAAACAGACTTTCAACAGAGAAAAAAAAAGTCGTTGGGTCTACAACGTGCTATTTATTGATTTCTTAAAATTGCCCCAGCAATACTGAATAAGTATAATAGTTTACATTGTATTCTAGAAAGTCTCTGTAAAGATGTAAGGTTAATTCCGAAACCATTTGTTCATTCGGCAACATTTTATCTGATTGTCAAAAAGCGATTGTTGTCAAAGTAAGAGAGAAAAATCAAATCAAAATTGAACGGGTCTTGCAAATATTAGTTTACTTATTTCTTATCTAGGTCCGAGTGTATAACTGTTAGTACTGTCACATATATTGAGATTATACAATTTGGCAATGATCTAAGAGCACAATTTTATTAATTTTCCGTAAAAGATGAGAAGATATATGACATTCTGATCATCGGCAACAAAAACTGGCCTCATTTGATCTAAATATTATTGTACAGAAATGTACCTAAAGAAACGGGTTACAATGCTCCTGAAGTAAATCGGCTCAGTTAGGAATAACAGCAACATACCCGCTATCCACGCTGGACTGTTATTTGCAAAAAGATCTGTTTCAAGAGGCATGACATTTTAACAGTCCTAGGGATTCTTTTCGAAATGCCTTTTCGTGAATGTTCTTGATCTAATCATAATTCAATAAAACCATCTATGCATGGTGTTAGTAATACGATTTAATGTTTAAGCTAGGAAATAACATTTTTTTTAAATGAGTAAAGAAATTAAACCAGAGTGGCATTTTGAACAATAAAACTCTACACCAAATAAATTCATTAAGCTGACTTTCTTTATGAAATATAAAGTTTCAACACAAACAACACTTTCTAAAATCTTTGATTTTTCTGCCTCTTTATTTTCAACCTAAATAAATGATATGGTTAAAGCAGACATTACTTTGGCATTTCTTTTATCTGTCAATATCTATGTATGCACATAAAAGGAAGGTTACGTTGTAATCATTAATCTATAACAAAAATATAGTTTGAACATGTACAGAACAAATGCTTCGTCACATATACAAACTACTCTGAGCTAACAAACATAGTTATTGGCTGCCTAATGCAGAAAACATTTCAATAAAATGTTTTATTTAAAAAAACGCTTTGCATTACAACAACGTACATAAATCTTGATGAAATATGTTTTATTTTTGTGGGAAACATCCTTGTTTCCTGAATCATTTTTTCTGATTATACAGGAATTTTGTGTTACATTTTTGTCGGCCCGCTGGATCTACTGGGAGAGATTGAAAATTGTGAAGAAATTAACTTCGCTTTAAAGAAACAAAAATATGGATAGTAACTTTGATTTTCACATAAAACAGTTCTCTTTAACCAAAGCAATGCCATTTCTTTGGGAAGCATACAACAATATTGGGAAGGGTCAAACTGACAGAAAACGTTTTTTAGTTGTCACTATACAAAAACGCAGTTACTCTGTTTATTCAGAAAGAAGTTAAAGTATAACCGAAATTATATTCAAACCACTATCGGATAACCCCATGTCACCAAGAGGCTAGCCCCAGCCTTACTTAAATATAAAGCAGGTTGGTACATCTGCAGGAGACGTCAAAGCTAATTTATAAATGATCTCCAGATTCGGAGTAACTTATATGTACATAAATTTAATATAAACCCTTTAATAGTCATTTCAGAGCCAAAGATATGTCAATGAGCCAGTCTGAGAGATGATACCTTTCGACCATTTGAAAAATAACATTCTGACACAAAATAGTCCAATTTCTCAACTGTGTGCTGAGCAGTCAAATTCCTCTCCTCACATCTAAAACCGAACGCGCAAATTAAACTAATACATAAAAGGGCATTATGTGAAAGCTATGGCAACATAGCGTGTGTTACGGCAATCTGCCAACATTTCGCTCGTGGATCTGCATAAGTGTGATATATGTCTGACTTTGGAACTGTTCAAGGTGTGGCTATATTGTAATTTTGCACACCAGAAAGACGTAAATTTCATTACATTTCTTTTTCAATTAGTCGTGTAACATGCAACATTATGAGGCTGATTTCAATGATAACATTCACCTTTCAATAATACAGAAGATCGATCTTATTTTTGAAGATTGTAATCATGCATTACAAGCACACATACATGTTTTATCATAATTCAGTTTTTTTATTGTTATTACTAAGTCATTTATTATCAACGTTGTCTTTTTGGAGTCAAGAGTTCAGCATTTACATGATACTGAACATGTGTTCAAGCGGTGCAAACACTGTCAAACGTTTTATCTTAACTGTGCATGCAGTATTTTGTCCTGATTATTAAAAAATATAAAAATATATTGCAAATAAAATAATGGAAACGTTTGGTTTCATGCAGCAGTACGAATCTCCAATTACTAACGAATATTGTATAGTATACCGCAGTACTGTACCCATAGAGATACATAGATCAAAGACTTTATTGTTCTGTTTGCACTTCCTGATGCTTTTTGAAACATTTTTGAGGCTAAAAAGTGTTTAACTTTTATTTCAAAATCACCTTTTAGGTGAAATTAATGTGAACTTCTTTTGACTAAATAAAGGAATAACTACCAATAGAAGTCGTGCAAATATTCACTAGGCAGTGTCTTCCGTCATCACCCCTTAATAGATCAAAGTGAGGGTAAACAGCAACGCCGTAAACAAAAAGCTTTTTGGCAACAACGTAGAGGTGTCTAAATTTTGCTAACTTTCCTTACGTGTTTTTGCTCGATATTTGACTGTTACAAACATATGCATGGACATTTGTAAAGCTCGGCTTCCTAGAAGTGGTAGTGGTACTCAGTACCACTAGACATTACTGTTTACTTTTACTGTTTTCAATTGTGCATTGATCACAAGTATGTTATCGCTGGATATATATTATAAAATGCCTAGTGGCGACAAATTTACCAAAGCCGTACAGTATTTGTTTTGGCATATACAGTGTGTCTCTAAAGATATGTGCATGTGAAGTAAATGTACAATGTTGGAAGTTCATATCTATAATACGTTTAAATGTTCATTTTTTTACAAGTACACACACTGACAGTACACCTTTGAGTACATAAATAGGTATTGAAAAAGTACAAATGTTGAAGTGTACTCATAAAGTA
The DNA here is from genome assembly GCA_012932295.1 of Cyclina sinensis. NCBI lineage: Eukaryota > Metazoa > Mollusca > Bivalvia > Venerida > Veneridae > Cyclina > Cyclina sinensis. Next base: position 62,920,541 of record JAAONU010000001.1, on the reverse strand, counting down.
TAGTAATGCAAATCGTCTTAATTAGTTATACTATTTTAAGTTCTGAATGGCACTTTTTCTTAGAAATATCGGAATACTTAATTTTTATTCTTAACATGAGTTTCGGCATTAAACATTTTACTGCTGTCTAACAACAATTTTCTACTTAATGGTCTATACTAGCTATAATCTACGGTTATGCAATGTAATTTGTCTGTTATAACCTCGTTGTATTAATTGCAAATCCTATTATCGCCAATAAGAGAACTCTTTTTTTCCACTAGCCTTACCCATACGTTTTATGTTTCAAAGAGCTATTGTAGTAGCAAAATAATGGCCATAGACTGTAAAATTCTAAGAAAGCAATTAATTGTCTTGGTAAACGTCTAGAGCGATTTGCAGCCCTAAGTTTGTAATTTCCCAATGTCAAAATATAAGATACAGTAGATTATTTTGGAAATAAATGAAGCCGGCTATCGATACTCATGCTAGCTTTTATCAGCAAGATACGACATTGCAAGATCTATCCCCTTTTTATTACTTCCCTGGCAAACGCAGTAATTACAAACTGCTGCGTGTCGACTTTGTGAAAGCTTATGAATGAAACAATGAAATAAAAAAATGAATAAATAAAAATAAAAGAAACCATAAAAACAAAACAAACATAAAACACTTTAGAGCACTCATTTGTAGTCTACCCTGTATAAGTATTTCAAAACTAGGATATGAAAATTACTTGAACTGTGTTCCAACAATTAAAAAATATGTGTTGACAAAACTGAGATAATCAGCTGAGAACTGAAATTGGGCGGTATAATAGAAAAGATGGGAAAGAAATGACAAACTGTGTGTAATATGTAATGTTCCGAATGAAATCGAGGATGAATTTCATTTTGTTTCAATTAAGCGAAAAGTATAAGGATATTAAAAACAATATATTCATAAACATTATTGGAACAGACCAAGCATGGTGAAATTTATTGAGCTTTTACAATCCGAGAATAAAGAAAAAATATCCAGACTTGCAGGAATTTTAATCAAAGCATTCAAAAACAGAAATTTTCTTTGGAACAGTACAGAACAGAACAGTACAGAACAGAAGTCTTGTTTCATATATTTATTAACAAGACGTCGAAGTGGTCCCTTTTCAAAATATTCATGACATACTTGTACTTGATATAAATTATAACTATGTTTTGTAATATTGTTTATCCTTCATATAATTATCATACTTATTATAAAGAATGCATTAAATACCCATTAATGCGTTCCTTTACAATTATTTGATTCTTTCCTAATCAAAAGCTTAACATAAAAGTAAACAAAAACAGCCGGGCATACCAAAACACCTGGGGCAATGCAAATACAAATTACTCTGGTTAAAGGATTTAGGATGAACGCTGCAATTAGTGAGGTCAAAATATAAACTGAACGCTGCAGTTAGTGTGGTTAAAATATAAACTAAACGTTGCAATTAGTGTGGTTAAATATAAACTGAACGCTGCAATTAGTGAGGTCAAAATATAAACTGAACGCTGCAGTTAGTGTGGTTAAAATATAAACTAAACGTTGAAATTAGTGTGGTTAAATATAAACTGAACGCTGCAATTAGTGTGGTTAAATATAAACTGAACGCTGCAATTAGTGTGGTTAAATATAAACTGAACGCTGCAATTAGTGTGGTTAAAATGTTAACTGAACGCTACAATAAGTGTGGTTAAATATAAATCGAGCGCTTCAATTAGTGTGGTTAAAAAGTAAAGATAGGACAATGCAATTATTGTGGGTAAAAGGTAAAGATTGAACGCTGCAATTAGTGTGTAGTTAAAAGGACGCTGCAATAAGTGTGGTTAAAAAATATAGATTGAACGCTGCAATTAGTGTGGTTAAAAGGTTAAGATTGAACGCTGCAATTAGTGTGTGGTTAAAACAACGCTGCAATAAGTGTGGTTAAACATATAGATTGAATGCTGCAATTAGTGTGGTTAAAAATGCAGTGTGTTAAAAATAGAGTATGGTAAAAATATAGATTGAACGGTGCTAACGTTTTCGGTCATAGTATCATTAATAAAGAAGAACGTTCTATTTATTTCGGGAAAGTTTGATTCACCCCACTGCATTCGAGTTTTCTACGGATTTGCATCCAAGTAAATTTTTCTGCAATATATCCGTGACAGTTTCAGGACAGTGAGTATAACTGACGCTTTAAGGCTTCATCTCTTACAAAACGGGTCCAATGTTTAGTTCACGAAAGCAATACGGAGACGCTTGACAGATGGAATTACTTTACACAAGCTGAGATTTCTGTCTTTGCAGACTTCGGATATTTATGTGGGTGTTGTGTGATAGCGTTGCTCGACACTCCTAAAGCGACTGGATAAGTAAATTTGTACGTCCCTTGGCTAATTTGCATTTTCTTGAAAATTTCATTTTAAAAAATGCCTCTAACAATAGAATCTTGTTTAATTTAGTGTTCGTCATTTACCCAGCATCCTTTCTAAGTTCTTTTTCATTTACCTAGTGAAATAAATGTGCTGTTCTTTGCCAACAGAAAATCGTTGTAAAATTATAATTCCGGTTAATTTATTTAGAATAAATGTCGAAGGCAGGCAGACAGGCTGCTGCTTACTATTAAACTACTGTATAAATTACATAAAGATCATCAAGATAGATAAAGTATGCCATAGAACTTTGAGTTCACTAAATGTTCGTCCCTTTGAAATGCAACAAGACACATTCAATCTGTCTGCATTTCGGAAAATTGGCACATCATTTAAGACCATAACCAAATTTGAAAGTTATTCCCCAACCCAGAAAACCAATCGTATATTGCTTGAAGATTGCCATAAAATTTAATTTGTCTGATGTTTACACTACTTCAAACAAAAAGATAATTATGAATACAAATATGATAAGCACTGACAAACAATGATGATAAACTCGCTCACAACTTTTTTTGTTTTTTCCAGACAATCTCATTCGTTCACGATAGAAACTGTTTGAGTTTGTAAAGACTATGTTTTCACAATTATCACTAATACTGAATATCCGAAAAGATCAACAACTAAACACTTTATCTTGATACAAAATCCTGTTGAAAATCATCCAACTGATACAAAATACACACATTAATTTTGTTTTGTTTTATTTCTCAGGTCTTTATATTATCTGCTATAAAATGCTCATTGCCAGGGTCTTATACTTTCAATATATAATCAGTTCAGAGGAAAACACATTCTTTTTCCTTATCACACTCAGACATTTTCTCTGCAACTACATATATTAGTTTGACAATACTTTATCTACATTCCTAGCCATTGTGATTTGTCGAATTTGTGACTAACAACTTATTGTGCATATTGTTATCAATAACAGTCAATTAATCGATATCCCTTTTGACATTACAAAAATGAGAAACAGCATCAAACTGTAACACTAAAGAAAATAAAAGAAAACAACTGAGGAAATGTAACACATGTATAACAGTTACAGTTAGTTAAGATAAGTGCCACTATTCCACCAAACTCACAACGTTCCTTGACAAGGCTAAATGATAATGATGTTACACAAACTTCATTTAACTGTGTCTATGAAATGTTACACAAACTTTATTTAACTGTGTCTATGAAATGTTACAAACTGTGTCTATGAAATGTTACACAAACTTCATTTAACTGTCTATGAAATGTTACACAAACTTCATTTAACTGTGTCTACGAAATGTTACAAACTGTGTCTATGAAATGTTACACAAACTTCATTTAACTGTGTCTATGAAATGTAACACAAACTTTATTCAACTGTCTCTATGAAATTCAACACGACATAAACTGTCATTCGAAATTTCAATATAAAAAGTCTAATAAGCTTTCAATTTTGTTTTCAGAAAATCGATCGCTATTGGATCCAAAATGTCTTTCGACTAATCTAAAGAGTACTCAAGTCCTTGAGTAGTGTAGGTTCGAGACATTTTCACTGGACAGCATGGGTTCAACACACATTCAATCCAGTATTTTAATCAAGTTTTGGCTTTTTGTTTTAGTTTAAAAAACACAAAACATTTAATGAAATTTAACTGAATTCCATTCGTTCTAAATATAGTTGAATCGTTATAAGACCTTGGGTCTCGGTTATTTCAGTTCTTGATTTCTCCAAAATTGTTCAGAACATTGAATGAAAAATAGTATTTATATCTGATTTGAAGTCCTCAAAATATATGTTGAAGTTTACATCAATATCACCCCTTATCATGAAGCAGATTGGGTGAATTGGCACCAACTTATTACATTTTGTTAGCTCTCAATTCTGGCATTTTTTTAACTTGCTTGTTACTAATTAGACTGTCTTTTCCTTGTGTGATTGTAAGCGACCCATCAGTTATTGTTGATAGAAGTATAAACCATAGATTTAGATATGCAACATATTTATTCAAATAACTCTGTACAACATTTATACGGCTCCTAGAGAGATCGACATAGATTATGTCTAGTATTACTTAAGCGTCTAGTAACCCTCATATTATAATCGCGTGTTGTCAAGTTGTAAAATAAGATAGATTGTTTTTGAAAATAAATGCACCGGCTAACTTACACCAGCGAGAAACGAAATTATGAAATAATATTCGCTTTCATTACTTTATTAACGTTACAATTTGCTGTAGAATCCTATAAAAAACGACATCAAAACTGGCTTTAAAACATACCGAAACATAAAAAACATGACAACTTAAATCTTTTTTTATTCAAAGTGTTCCTTCTTCCATTACAAGTACTTCTGATAAAACTATATGTTGGTGATACTAATAAGTGCTTAATGTTCGCAGACTGTTTTAAAGGCATCAGAAAAGAGGCTTTGTGTCCCACCTGCACCAGGGGCATTTGCGGGTAGTCTTACATACTTGTTATGATAGTAAGATTAGTGTCCGTGTCAAGTGTCACATTTGATGAACAAACTTATTCGAGTTAATCAAGTGTACATAAAGCAAGAGAAATGTATTTGGAGATAGGTCATGATGTTAACAACCAGTTCATTGCTGCTTGTCCTGAAAATAAAAGATTAATGATCAATTTTCAGTGTCGACCGTAATACACTGATCTTTGAATTATTGCGATTACAGAAGTAACGCTTCAGAGTTACTTCAGTTGCCGAAAGACTATCACAAAGATTTATTAAAAACCTAGGCAAGAAATTGCATATATCTTGAATAATAGGTTGAATTTCTAGGGATCGTGCAAGTATGTTTTACTTTGATTCGCTGACTAAAATCTAGATCACCTAATGCATTTAAAAGAAAGATATATCTCTTGCTAACAGTATAACATACACCGCATGCCAACGAATTTGACAGGTTAACGACCATTTAACTATAAATATACACTACCACATCATCTTAAACACGTTTTCTGCGAGAGAAAAGAAATAGATTCCTATAAAAATGAAATAGGTAGCTTTCAGAATACCTTTCTATTACATATTGTAAATACATTCTCCGTGTCATGTCATCATCTTTTGACATACGCTGAGGAGATATATTGATAGCAAAAATATAAAACAATGTCAACAACTAATGGAATATAGACAATTTATGACATTATAAATCCTGAGGCAGTCATTAAGGTAAAATGACGTCATTGCTGCAAAGTCTGTCTGAATGTACGAAAGATTGAGTTAGAGTGTCAGTTGTTTCTACATAGGAAGACCTGGCCTCTCCTTTAAAACCACGTGGTCGTTTTAGTTTGTGTCTGGTAATAAAGTACTGCATGAATTGTCCAGAATTCCACTCAGTTTATGATATTTCACTTTTCAAAATAGAACATTATGGAAGACGTTCACAGTGACTGGAACAAGAAGAAGCCCATATCAAATTAAATGGGCATAGAAATAAGTATCCAGACCTGCACAGTACAATTTACGACTTTAACATTCAAGGCAACAATTATACGTGGTCGTATCCAAACAGACAACAATCTTTATCATAAGTTCAACAAGGGAATAAAGACAGACACAATAACTGGCCGAAACATATAAGGGTTAGGCAAAAACAATACAACTTTTTCAGCTTCAAAAGGTTTAAGCTGTAATGCATAAAATATTTATAATGTAGATAATTTCTAATTTAGGAAAATGTCTGCGTATTCCACAAAAATGATATGCATAAAACATATTTAATGAAATGAGAATATGCCATACTAAATAAAGCGACAAACATAGTTATTCAATTCACTGACATTTAACAATTCATTTATATCCTAGCTTTCCTCTGTAGCAGACGAAATCCGGAATCATTCAATAAATGTTATAATCAGTACTTTGCACTTCATTGTAGGGCAAGTGGAACTGACACTTAAAAGACTTAATACTTTTTATTATGCAAGACGGGTGCCAAAAGTCAATTCACGTAAGTTTAATTAGTAGACGTTTGACAAATAGAATTACTTTTACTCCAGCCATGATTGCTCTCTCTCTCAGTAGACGTCGGCAATATTCAGCAAGGTGTTTTTTTACAAGGTTGTCCAGAACTTCCAAGCATACATTTAAAATTGCTTTAGTATGCGTCTTTGAAAATAAGAATGGTTTTAAGTTATCTTAAGGTGTTCGTTAGATTTTACGAAAAGACTATTAACGATAAGTTTAGATATACACATGAAAAGACAGTTAAGGGTATATTTAGATATATACCCGCAAAGACTGTTCAGGATATATTAAGATATATACTTGAAAAGACTGTCAATGGTACATCTAAATATACACATGAAAAGACTGTTCAGGATAAATTAAGATATACACATGAAAATACTGTAAAGGATATATTTAACTTTACTCATTAAAAGACTGTTAAAGGCATATTCAGATATACACATGAAAAGACTGTTAACGATAAATATAGATATACACACGGGAAGATCGTTTAGGATATATTTAGATATACACATGAAAAAACTGTTCAAAATATATATAGATAAACAAATGAAAAGACTGTTAAGAATATATTTTGATATACACATGAAAATACTGTAAAGGGTATATTTAACTTTACTCATTAAAAGACTGTTAAAGGCATATTCAGATATACACATGAAAAGACTGTTAACGATAAATATAGATATACACACGGGAAGATTGTTTAGGATATATTTAGATATACACATGAAAAGACTGTTCAAGATATATTTAGATAAACACATGAAAAGACTGTTAAGAATATATTTTGATACACACCTGTACTACCTGTTTTTTCATGTGTAACGTAAATAAAATAAGCCTTTCTTAGTTCAAATTAATCGAAAAAGGGAACAAGTTAAAATTTCAGAACCTCAGCTAGTACCGTTCTATGACTAATGCCAATTTTATTTTTGACTTTTGTTACATCTGTTTGTTAGAATCATTTCAGGATTATTATCTCTCTGGGTAGATGAAGACAACAGTAAAGGATTGTTCATTATATATATTCAGTGTAATGTGAAGTTTGTACAGATGTTTGGACAGAGGTGAATTACCCTGGACATAATTCAATATGTGCTTATATCATCAATGTTTTCACTTATTTCATTTTTCAAATAAAGTAAAGTTACTAAAATTTGCAAACACTAATGATGAATGAATAACATTAAATGAAAAAAGATGAGTTTTGACGAAACCAAACTCTAGTTTAAAAAGTGTGGTTCAGTCTTTTTAACGAAATATTTTACTGTATTCTTTCATCAATTTATAGGAAATCAAGTTGCTACGCATGCCAGATGACACTTAAAATCATGTTTGCAGACGATATTTGCTCAAACAGAATGCACGTATAATCAACTTCAGCTAGAGTAAAACTCTTTAACAGCATTTAAGGTAACATTCTGTTTTGAAACATGAACAATAAGGGTTTCAATATTGTTAACATCTTAGCAACAGATATCCAATTATTACAAGGGTTGATTGTGGAATTTTCGAGAAAAAGACTTTATAGATTTCATTTTTCTCCCATTCATTTCGAAGCTTAGTAGTCACTCAAAGTTCGCTCTGGTATCGTCAGTTCCCGTTTTACCTCGCATAAGATAAGCCAAAATATGACACTATTCTTAAATTGAGGAATAAAGGAATGAAGCATAATGCTGCTGTGAGTAGGCAAAACCAAATCAATAACTATATTCGGCTGAGGTATTACTGGATGTATGCCATTGCTTGCCTTTTTATCTTCTACGGCAATAATTTAGCACTCAAGACGAACGTCTTGTACCATCAATATTTAATCAATGTTGCTAAAGTAACCCCATTCTTTATCATTACTGAGACTATCTCAGATGTTTTCTCTACAATGACAGTTTGGCTATCTTCATATCTGCTATTTATACCTCTCGAGTTTCGGCAATGTGGCGAAAGGATGAATTAACTGCAGTCTCTGTACTAATACTACTATTTCTATTATTTTTGGCGGCTTGAAGTTTAAAAAAACAAAACAAAAAAAAAAAACAACAACAAAAACAACACTTGAATGGATCAAGGTCGACAAAGTTTATGTAAAATAGATAATAAACAGGCGCTACGTTCGAATGAAGAGCATGCCCCAGAGGGCGTTGAACTTTGACCCCCGTGACCTCTAAGTGGGTCTGGCGGGTAGAGCTCATCAGGGTGCATGCAGTTTGGAGCCTGTAGGTGGAAGGACTTCCGTGTTATGGTCAAGGTTAAAGTTTTGTGACAAACAAGCAAACAGACAGACAGATACACAGACAGGGAGACCAAAAACAAAATGCCCTTCCTCCGGGGCGGGGGCATAAATATGAATATCTATCGTACCGTTCTTCAGCATGAAGCTGTACTGCAGTAAGATGTTTCTCAAAACATAACACTAGCGTATTTAAAGGTTCCAATATCTTAGGAAAATTCTGCAGTACCTCGTAATAAGGCAAGTTTTGTACCTATATATTATATAGTATTATATGTTACAGAAAACATACACGTTTAAGCTAAACAATATATTCACAATATTTTATTGAACTTGACGGACAAACATTTATTCCAGCTCCGATGTTCTTGGCTGACGTTACATAGCAAACACACATTATAATTATATCTTTTCCTTACTAGCCGTGTTGCATGTTGTGTTTCCGTGTAGGTACACTGAACTCATTAACATGCATTTCAAAACAAAACTCGTATTTCTTCTTCATTTGTCTCTTTACAAAACAGTCATAACTAATTTATGCATAATAAAGTTAAGAAAAAAAACTTGACAAATAAAATAATTGGATCTGGAAATAACTAGCAACTGAAATTAAAATTTTCATGGAAATTTAACTGACAGTAACTATCAATCAGCCGTATCTTTTTTATAATTTGATAGATACACCTTGGTTCAGGTCAGTGACATTGAGTCTAATTTTACCCTAATTAAATTCAAAGATATTAACACCTGCTACCAACTCGTTGCAAAATTTCTTGTTACCATATCTGAACTAGATATTTAGAGAAAGCGTTAACAGTAGGGTATGAGTTGAGCTGTCGGGTATAAAAAAAGAAATAATTAACATTTTTAGGGGAAAAATAAGCAAGAGTTTCGTTGATCCCGAGGTATGCAAGAGAGAAGCTATTGCAACATAATGACAGTTGTCAGAAGGAATAATCTTAATGAGAAACGATATATTACTGAAATATATATATAATCTGAAATCATGCAAGTAAACAGTACTAGAATTAATGGTTTTAACACGTCGTTACGACTAGATAAACAACTGACAAAATTGTTATAATAATCTAGAAAGGAGTTTGATGCAAATAGAGGGGACATGAAATCAATGGCTCAAATCTTTGATCTTGAACTGTGACCTTGACCTTATGGTGGTTCTTTTGAAATGAGGGATCTGCATGTCGTCTAGATGAAATAAATATTTGGTCAAAATTTCATGAAAAGTGATAGCGTACAAAAAATGTTCCAAACAAGTATTATCCAAAAGTGTGCAACAAAATCACGCTAACAGTGATGGTCCTGCACGTTGCCTTGAGATAAACATATGACCAAACGTTCAAAAATATCTTGCTATTGCTGAAATCTCTCAGCTTTGACTGTAACCTTGAATTTTAATTGGTGGTCATTAAAAGTAGGTCCTGCACGTTGTCTTGCGATACAAATCGGACCAAACCTATATGAATGTCCTGCAAGGTGTTCAGAAGATATGCTACGGACGGGAATTCTATTGCTTGAACTGTGCACATGACTTGAAATTGGTGGGCAAAAAATGTACGTTCTGCAAGTCGTCTTAGTGAGATAAATATTTGACCAAAGCTTTGTGAATATTCTTCAAGCGGTTTAAAAGATTTAGGGTGGACACGAAATTACTATATAGGGCTGATATAATACATCCAGAGGGCATAATATAATACGTCCCTTCAGACGTTTAAAAAAGGGAGGAAAAGCAACAAACAAGGGGTTTTATGGCTTTCAATTTCAGCATACCCGTTGACGCTTTTGATTTCATGCTTTCGGTGGAGACACCTAAAAATATTATGCATAAATTGCAACTCAACCTCTAGAATATGGCAGAGGGTTAACAGCCAAAATATGCATATAAGTTTAATCTCAGTTCACCATTTTAATTTATATTAGTAAAAGCTATCACGATAGAGTAAATGTTATGCTAAAAGTGACCAGAAAGTCAAGTTTCCAAAGCTTTTAAGTAGATAGATAGATATTCTTTTATTCCACCATATAATGAGTATTCTTTTTGATATTCTACGGCAGGAAATTAGCTGCACGTACGTTACTAGAAATAGATACGAAATTGACCAATAGTGAAATCATGAAGGGAATATGCATGACATTTGCTTTGCATACGCATAAGTAATAAGAATACATTTTAATTTCAAATTTTGTATCTGTTCCATCAGCCTGCAGAATAGGATGGAATAAGTATGATTATAAAATATATACATGACATTTATATCAGCCACATTACGTGTGCATAACTTCCAAATCTTTAAAACACCCGCGGAATACAAGTTATTATGATAAACGATTACAAGCAATTTCTGCAAGCGCTTTATTGTCCCGGAGCATATGTTGAACGACTCACAACCTTCAGTTTGTAATTACATTCTGTCAAAACACAAGATACAGTTGATTGTTTTGGAAATAAATGAAGTATGCTATCAATATTCATGCTAGCTTATATAAACGGGATACAAAAATACAAGATACGAAAATACAAGAAACAACCTGTTTTACAACTTCGCTGGTGAACACATCGTTGTAATTACCAGCTGGGGATTGTCTGCATTTTCTGACCTTTTTACATTAAGAGGAGCGAATATATTTCAGTCGTAAAGATTTTTGCAAACTTACCCGACCAAATGGGTAATCACGTGATCAAGTAGTTTCCAACGTTTATTTTCTACTCTTCTGTTTAGAACTTTTTCGTCATAGAATTTAACAGACGATCACATGTGAAGGTTGGGTGTTAACAATTTAATCAAAAATTCCAAACCCCAAGAGCCAAGGGATGTTCACTAATTCCCTTAAATATAAGTATGTTCCCGAAAATAATTCCAGAGCAGTGTATCTAATGAGCCATTTCTTTAGCTCGTATTAAATTCAAGTGTTCTGATAATTTTCACGAATTCGTGAAATACAGTTAAAGTCGACTGGCTCCTTGGGTTATTTTAAAGCAAGTATTTACCTAACAACGGTTGGTAAACAATTGTTTGATTTCATTTTGTCTGAGCTCCAAAAGTCTTAGAAATAAACGACTAGAAAGAAAATTTGATCGATCTTTGTTTTCTAGAGATATGAAACTTATTTATTACACTCCGAAAGGATGCTTCATTTTATTCTTTAGCGACTATAAAAACTTAATTACAGACATATAGGTGTATACTAAAATACAGACAAACAAATATCAATTTAAATTCTCCTGGAAAGTTAGATGTCTGTTATTCACTGTAATGCGTTCTGTACTGAATATTAAGTCAAAACGAAAAAATAAGTGTAGAACCTGACTCAGTCGGTACAGATTTGGACTTTCCATTGCTAATGTCTAATGGCAAAACGTATGTTTGTGCTTCTTATATGAATACAGTCATCAACGATTCTGGTAACGTCTCATTAAAAATGTTATACTTTTCGAAAATTTTCACAAAACGTCATAAAAGAACAAGCCTGTACGCTAGTCAGTGTAAGAAAAAAACAGAATAAGGGAATATAGTCACTAAGTATAGAAATTTCAGTTGGCACGCTTTAGTTAAACTTTTGATACGTCAAATGTAATTTTGAATCAATACTTGTAGATTAATATCTGGTTAAATATTTATCAGTGTGAATAAACTACGAAATCTTTGACGCAACGTCCGGGTTATACGAAAATTAGTGTTTTGTTTAAACTCATTATTGAACCTTATTTGTAATTGTGAGGAAAATCTGAAAATATATAACGTGATATCGTTTTTTTAAATGTGTTTATGTGCATATTAAACATATTCTATGACATGAAAGCAGACACGTCAGACGTATTCGCAGTATTCATTGACTAAAACACTTCATTTACATCCGGGCTCCCACAGGAATCGCACCCACATCCGTCCGATCAATTAATTATACATGTTCTAATAAATGCTTGCACTTCCACGTACAACGAGTGGATCTGACGTTTAGAAGGCTAAATTCTTTCTATTACGCAAAACGGGTCCCGAGAGTCAGTTCACATAAGGGAAATTGAACGACACTTGACAGATGAAATTAGTTTTACACTAGTCGTGATTTCTACATAACCAGACGTCGAGAATATTCAACGAGGTGTTTTGTGTGGCTGAGATTTTCAACACTCTTTAAACCAGATCCAAAAATATACTTGCCAGAATAAATTTTTAGCAATGTGTGAGAGTTTGGGATGAATTTTAGGAGATTAGATCCTAATTTGGCTTAATCCAAAATGAAGTTAACTTGACGTAGGTTTTATTTTTCAAGGTCTAATCTAAGATAATTCTTGTCACTGTCAGCTAAAATAAATAAATGTTGCCAAAGCTTTCGACCTTGTCATACACTACTTTAGATATGACTTTTGAGGTCAGGTAGTATATTTAAACAAGAGGGCTATAATGGCCCTGTATTGCTCAACTGAATACTTTGGCTGAGTGTCTGCTGTAAGCAAACGCCAAAAGCAGTAAGGAATATTTTTACGCGCTTTGCTACAAAGAAACCCTTGGGTTGAGGAGGAAAAGTCATTTGCTTTTTTTTCTATTTTTTGCTCTTGCAGCCTTCAGTTGCAACAGAGCAGAACTGTTTTGGCAATTTTAGAAAAGGACAATACAAGAAACATTTTCATAAAGTTTGATGAAAAATGGATAATGGTTTATGAGGAGAGGTCATTTAAAGCCAAATATTGACTGATATCTAATTTTAACTCTGACGGCCATGACGTTCAATGGAGCAGAATCTTTTGAGCGATTTTATTAGAGGGCTATGTAAGGAACATTTGTATGAAATTTGGTGGTAAGTAATTTAGGAGGTGATGTTTGATTTTTTTCTGTTTTTCAGTTTTGCAGCCCTAGTGTGCAATTGAGCGTATCGGTTTGAGCAATGTTTTAAAAGGGCAATATAAGGAATCTTTTTGACAAGATTGGTTAAAGGTGGTCAAGTTGTTTTGGAGGAGATGCCATTTGAAGCCAAATATTGACGAAAATGAAGTTTTAGCTCTTACTGCCCTTTTGTTGATAAGGGCAGAACATTTTGAGCAATTTTATAGAGGGCTATGTAAGGATCATTTTTATGAAATTTAATGGAAAATCACCTTGCCGTTAAGGAGGTAATGTTCCCCCTCACTCTTCAATTTTAAGCTATTGCCACCTTCAAGTGCAATGGAGCGGAAAGAATTGAGCAATATTACAAAATGGCAATATAAGGAACATTTCTTTTTAGAATGGTTGAAAATGGCCTAGTGGTTTTGCAGAAGATGTCATTTGAAGAAAAATGTTGACGACGGACGCCGGACACAGGATGATCCCAATAGCTCACCCTGACCATTTGCTCAGGTGAGCTTAAAAGGAAAGTTATGCAAATGTCATCGCAATATTGGTTGGGAAAATGCATTACCTCAACTGGGCTTTCCTTAAAGCCTAAGTTTATTGCGTTTTTCATGATAAATACATTTTTAGGGTTATACGAATGAAAGGAAAAAATCATGAAACAAATAATGCTTACATATCTATTTTAAGTACACACAATTACTATCAAAAGTGATACTTTTGTATTGAAAATTCCAGTCGAAAATATCCACTGCTTGGTTTGCAGTGAATCCGCTGTCATTTCTTGAATGATTATTCACATTATCTCAAACCGTTTGTTTGCAACTGATGATTATCTCCTATTTTAAATTGCTGAAATAAAGCAGCAAAAATATTTTAGGTGAATATTTTAAGATTTGATAACAAATTAGCATGAATCATTATTAACCAATCAGATTTCTCCGAGATCAAATTCCAAACCGACACGTGCCCGCCACGTAGGATTTACTTGAGTCTGAAACTAGTTTTTTTCCAATAACCCCGGACTGTATGATGTCAGAATTAAATGGTCTAAATAGATTAAGCCTTCATAACAGTGACCAAGTAAGACACTACTGATCTGTGTTTTTCAGATCTGAATAAAATCGTAAAAATTTCAAGTAGAATATTACCTACCTGTTTCAGAGCCTTTAAATGAATAAGTGAATTAGATATGTTGTTCTCCTTTGTCAATAAAATCAAAGGAATAGAACTTCTCTCCGGAAGATTGTCTTCCATGACTAATGCATTGCACAGACAACTAAATTTACTTTACGAGTTTTTACATCTATATATTAGAGGTATCCCAATAAAAAGCAATAAGACAAATGCATTCTGTCTGTATTTTAGAATAATAATCCATGAAAGCAGACTAACATTCAATAAAGAAGTTATTTGGCTACAGTAAGTACTTTCGTGTTATGTTTTGTTTACATAAAAGAAATGTGAAGATACGAAACGAATAGATCTCAACTTTTGCAGACGGTAAAAGCATGACTAAATAAATTATTATCTATTTATTCTGCGAGAAAATGACTGTTGAGGAAAATGCAAGTGTTGGTGTTGTGTCTGTCTAGTATCTAATTACAAGACATTATAAGTAAAGGGTTAGCTCATCAAGGGCTTACGTTTCCAAAACACCAAGTTTCGTGTAACTTCAACTATTAAGATGGTGTGATATAACTGATTCAAACCAAAGTGTTGACAAAGAGTGTTGGGATGAATAGAAGTTATCATAACCTGTTTGAAATTAAGTTTAATCTAATAAAGAAAATACCATACCACTGTGCATACGGTATTAAGTTTTCAATTGAATTTCGTTACGGTTCGTTGCAATCTGTACTTACTTCTTTCTCACGCTTCAAGTTCGTAATTAATGGAAAGTGCATAAATATAACACCATTTAAAGGAATATTTTGAAGGTCTGAAGGCTAGGTCAACGTAGTAACGACAAAATTAAGGTAAATTAGACTCAAAACCTTTAATGTTCGCTACCGCCTGAATGAGTGTATTAAGAATGTTACAAGCAGATAAAGTTAACCATTAGAGGTAGAGGGAGCAAGTCTCCATATACGTATTGGTAACATCTAATTGTCGTGACTGAATTTAAGAACTACGCTGCTAGACCAGGCTTTAACTCTATAGCAATATGTGCTTGTTTATAATACATAATTTCATTGGTATGTGTTTTTAAAGTTTTTCTTTTTCTTCCCTCTAAAAGCAGATCTTATTTTAGGAAATATTATTTAAAGGGGCAGTAACTTTTCTACTTAATTAAGTTTTTTAGACCCATGTAATCAAGAAACAACACTTATCATCGAAAACGAACAATCTATCAATGTGAAACAGTCCTATCGAGTTTGTTTTCCTTTTAAAAATATTGTTAAAAGTAAATGAACAAATATAGCTCGGTAACGCCTTAATGATAATGTGACTCAGACTTCATTGTAAACAAACATGACGGACTGAACAAGCTATTCATTATCACCATTTCAGCGGGTCGAGATTTGCGACCCTATAGAACCTTTTATACAATTCTGTTTTTCCTTCTTTTCTCCGATGGCCGCATTTTTCATCTTGGTCTATTTGGGGCTAGCTGATATGCCATTTTTCCAAGTTAATTAGCCGTTGTACGCATGCGCGAGAGTATCAATAAATACTGGAAATTCATAGAGTTAAAAAAAATATTTTTTGTCATCAATATTGTAAAATCAGAAAGCGCATTACGGCTACAAACGTTTGTAAAACGGGATCAAAATTTAGGCAACCGTCGGGTTAATTTCAGATCAATTGTATGCGACAATATAACATTAACGGTATCACTAACTGTAGATGGCATGTTTGCATTCATTGTGATCTAGCATTTGGTCATTTCTGTCTAACAAGTAGTTCAGGAATAATAAACCTTACATCTGAAATGTAATTTCTCCAGAACACTGTAACACATTATCACAGCAGTGCATTCAATACTGCATGTAAATCTTGATAATCAAATCGCTTCACAGTTTTTACTATTGAATATGCAGATCTCATTCCCTTTTCCAGAACCTCTTAACTTGATAAAACCAAACATGGTCTTCTTGCATACGTATTAACAAGAAAAAAATTCTTTATCAAAATTTTCAAAAATGTAGCAATGGTGACGAAACTTTTTGATGGAGAAAATAGAGAGAAAGAGAGAGAAAGAGAGAGAGAGAGGGAGTTAAAGCAGGCCTAAGGCAGTACACTTGATCATTGTATAGGTATTAGAGATATGGTCAAATACTTTCACCTCTTCTCAATACCAAATTTAAGGCACTTTCTAGAATCTAATGTTGTGAGGAACTTTTCGGATAACGTGTTGCACTATATGTAATAGGTTAAGCTCTAAATATTTTTATTCCAATCTTATAGTCGTATTCGGTTAAAATCGCTAGATTTCTTTTACTTGTAAGTCAACATTTCTGAAATATTTATTTATAATTATCTCTGTATAAAGACACAAGAATACCACATATTGAAACACAAATTGACCGACGCCAAAGATGTAAACAAAACGTCGACTCTTTCTGCTAGAGTCATCTAATCCCAGAGAAGCTGTTTACCATCGACAGTCCTGTTTCAATTGTTTGAATAATGAATATAAAAAACCTTAAATAGAACATTAGGAACATTCAATTAAAAGTTTTTAAAAAAAAGAAATATTTGTTTATTTCTTTTTTTTACATTTTATAAAAAGGTACATGATTTTCATATTAATCGTGACCGAATACATGTTTGGAGAAGTGTTGTATTAGCAACAATGATGAAGAACTAGGGCAGACAGTAAGAGAAAAACATGGTACATAGTGATAGAAAAAGGACTGTAGCTCGATAAACTCGATAAATTGTAAAGGAATGTCAAAATGCTGAGAACCTTCGGTTCATAAGACTTTTTTGTTGTTCTGTTCAGCCATTTTTTGTAGTAGCATTACTCACGTACAAATGACTTAACATGAGAAAGATCAAGCAGAAAATGTAGACCTAAAAGTAACTAAATCTTTTTTTTTCTTCTTAAAAGTGTTATGAACTGTGATTGGAATTATTATCCAACATTCAAGCTTTATCAATAATTCAGAACCGTATGTCGCAGGTATGACGTCAGCAGCAACACGGGATTTAAAGTACCGAATGGCATAAGGCATTATTTAAACAGTTCTTAAATATTTTCCTTTCAAATTGTCTCATCTTATTATGTGAAACATTGACCTTTGAAAGTACGTTCAATTCGTACACTTCATTGAGTCTGCTTGTTCTTCATCTTGATAGTTAGCAAACTAAGGTTTATTTTCTTATGTTCAAACTTAATAACTCTATAAAAACACATGTCATCTCAATTGTTACACGTATTTGCACATTTAACCCTGGAATATATATCTGGAAATAGTGATGAAGCAAAATTAAGATTGATGCAGATAAAAAAAGAACTGTCCCTGAAAGATGCCAGTACCTCCATAGTGGTGCTCTGATCTTTGAGCTGATGAACAGATAAAGATAAATTGTAGATCCTTCAAAAGAAATGTTGTTTTTGTTGTTGACAATTTGACCTAAAGCTCAAAGTCATCTAAGGGTCAAGATAAAACATAATATATGCCATTTGGAAGATCTCTTCCAAAGGGTTGTTGAGATCAAACATGAACTAAAAGAAATGTCTAGGCCATTTAGCGGTCAAGTCCAAAAGAAATACATGTCATTTCGATGATAACTTGAAAAGGGTTGTTTTGTGCAAACATGAACTAAACATCAGATGTTTGTGAAACACTTATGCCCCCCACCCCCACGGCAGTATACATTATGGGCAGTGTACATTGAAATGAAATTTACCTTTTGAACTTAAAATCAATAGGGGTTATCTACAGGTACTATCTGAGATGCATCAACCTATCAAGTATGACGTGTCCAAGCTAAAACTAGACTTAGATATTCTTATGATAAATCTGTATACCAAATTTTGTTTCAGTATGTGCAACCTCTGCGAAGAAAATGAACGGAAACTGTTGGTGGCATACAGACAGACCGACAGCAGCAAAGCAATATGCCCTCCCCTTTTCAAAGGGGGCATAATAAATAAAATATCAAGGTCATTTAGGGGTCTAGGTCAAAATAAATGCATATCATTTGTAAGATATCACCGGAAGGACATGAACTAAATCTGTTTAGTGATAAGGGAGTTATGACCAGTATTAAGAATTTCTGACAATTGGACCTTCATGGCAAAGGTCATTCTGGTATCGGTGTCAGATAAATATATGTCAGTGGGAAGGTCTTGTTAAGAAGGGGTATTGTGTTCAAGTAAAACTGAGTCCAAAATCCATTTCTTTATAGAAAGTTATGGCAATGCAAAAGTTTTCGGACAGAATGACGGACTGACCGACAGACGAACAGTTCAAAAACTATATGCCTTCTTCTGGGGCATAAAAATCTATACTTCTAAGTAGGCAAATACATATTGCAGAGGAGCATATAGATGTTTTCAGTACAAGTGTTTATAAACTTGCTGCTTATAATTTTGTGTTGAGAAAATTATGCTTATTCAAAAGGAAACCATTAATTGCGAATGATTTATCTATATCGTTGTAGTACAGCTTGTATAGAAAAACCTT
Organism: Cyclina sinensis; assembly: GCA_012932295.1. Taxonomy (NCBI): domain Eukaryota; kingdom Metazoa; phylum Mollusca; class Bivalvia; order Venerida; family Veneridae; genus Cyclina; species Cyclina sinensis. Next base: position 62,901,429 of record JAAONU010000001.1, on the reverse strand, counting down.
TGCAAATCATTGAATGGCAAAATATCATGCAAAAAAGTGTTTTGTTTACAAAACGAAGTAAGTGTCTATATTATCGACTTTATGTATATAAAAGAACTAAATCTAAAAAGTAAGCAAATTAACGTAAGTAAATACTGTCATGAATTTCGCTGGCTTCGACAACCGTGTGGGAGTAATGTTCCATTAAAATACGACACAAGAAGCGTTGAACACTTTATAACTGACACAAATTAAAACAAGGAAACTTCTAAACAATGTCTTACGATCGTCGGCGCACCTCCTTTGATTTCAGAAGTTAAACCTCTGACAAATGTAAGGGAATTAATGTCTAGAGCGTTGTTTTTCCATATAATTTAGCACCAAGCCTGAGTTCAAATCCCAAGTAAATGTTATCTTTTCCTGGTGCATTGTTTTTCTGTTCTGGTCGAAAGATCTTAAGAACGGCCAGAAGACATCGCAAATGCATTTGGTTGCAATAAGACATGTAGTTTGTAAAGAAATAAAACCAAACAGGGAAACTATTTTAATTTGATACTACGAATGAGACATTTCTTTTGAATTATATCTTTTTCTGTAAAATTTGTCTTGGGAATAAGATGAGCTATTGACAAAATTACGTAAACGGTGAAATCCACACAACTTAAGTAGAAAAGGCAAGCGAATTTTAAAATAGAATTTCAGACAGCGTTATATAATAGCACATAGTTGTTACACACTTCTTGGATATTCCTATCAAAATACCTGTCAAAAGCCATCAGTCATTTTGCAGAAACTTTTCGTGGGAAATAGATCAGTCTATCGAAGAAAATAACATAACAACTGATGCACCATTTCTCAGCGGACCAAGCTCTCTTGTATGCCCGATTATTCCGAATCGATTCTTGATGGATAGGTAGGTGTTTGCTTTTTTCAGGAAACTCTCAAATAAAATCAAGTCAGAAAATATATTTAGAGTTTGGAAGAGTAAACAATACAACACAAAAACTCAAGAGTGTTTAATACTAATGTTACAGCAGATATTAATAAACATATAAGGACTCACACTTGCTTATCATACGACAGGTATAATCCATAAATATTTGTTCCTAAAACAGCAGTTTTAATATTTCTGTGTAAAAGCATTTACAACTAAATTGCATATCAAACATGTACAGGTAAAAACAGACAAGCCATTAGTACACAAACATAAATAAATTAAATACAAGCATGTTAACTTTTCACTGCAACATTATCTATTCACTGTATTACTGTATGTATTACTGTATTACTGTATGTATTACTGTATTATTGTATCATTGTATGTTTTACTGTATTACAGTTTGTATCACTGTATGTATATATGTATGTGAAAAGAATGGATGGACATCACACAATTTCTGTTTTCAGAATAGTTCAGACCTAGATTAACATCAGGTCGGACTGGTCAAATGTTTTTATTTCGGCATTGGTTTTACCTTTATCTGCCATTTGCATTAAATAGTGACTGTTGTGTTTATAAGTAATAACTGACTCAAAGCGAACAAAAAGCGTCTTGCGGATAACCGGGTTCCAACAAGTTATGATTCAGAACGAGTTTTATTACTTTACCGATTATGTTGACATACATTAATTCAACAATTCGTAAATGCGAGCAGGAAGATTCTACTGACATTCCTTCAGTACGTAAGCTATTTAAAAACTGTAAAAAAATCAAAACCAAAATCCTAATGGAGCATTGTATTAAAAAGTTCATAAAATGAAAACTGTTAACCGACAAAAAGAAAAAAAAAAGATTCTTTAAAATTCTGATTCCAAACATTTATTGCTAAAAGAAAACGAAGAACAATAATATAAAATAGAGTGAGCTACAGAAATATTAACTGGCTTTCAATCATATTAACAGTTGCTTTGTTCTTGTTATCACGCACAATGCACATCAACTACCGAGTCTGAAGCGAATTCATTATCAGTTGCCCCATCTTGAAGGAAACAATATGTGAATCCTTAGAATGGGAATTTCGCGAATGATTATTTTATCTTTACCCAACCGATTACAGCTTAGAGTTCATGTTAAATGTACGGTAATCTTGACAAAACGAGATCAAAATAGGTTTTCTCTACGCTTCCCTTGTCCAAACTATTCTGATAAATATTGAGCAATGAATATTGACACATAAGGAGAAAATAAGATATAAGTTCTCAGCTAGTACATTCTAAACTGGGTCTAATAAGTTCTAAAACATGAAAAGGAAATACACGAAACATTTGGGCATCAGTGATCTAAAATGGATTTGATTTTTATCAAGAATTCAAATCTGAAAATTTTTGAATATTTTTTTACTTGATGGCATGTTTAGCGTGTTCAGAGATCGCAGAGAACAATCAGCCCTAGGATCTAAGACCTTTTGCAAAACAGGATAAATGCGTATCCATTAGACAATTCAGATCACTTTGGTACATGTAGATACTATCTTACTGGTCTTCCTGAATGAAAATTTCTTTCTCGCCATTCTGATAGTCAGATCGTTATGGTATTTATTTAGACCATTACCAAAACCTTTCGTTTTATACCTCGCAACAGCTTTTCTACGAATCTCAGCAAGCATTGAAAAATATTTTTTCATATGACAAATGTGATAAATATTTTGCTCATTCGAATCAAGATACATTCATTTGTTAATGTGCATGAAGAAAAACATAAAGAAAGAACTACAGACTCGACGAATCAGCTGCAAAAAGCAACCTGGACACTGCAGCTTCAAACTTTTTTTTTCGATTACTTTTATTATGATAAAACATTTACTCATATTCGTCAACACATACATAAAACGTTTACGCATTCTGATAAAAAAGTGTATTTTCTATTTTTTTACAGACTTACACTTAGTTACTAAACACTTTAGTCCTGAAATATATTGTATTTGCGTCCCCCAGCAACTTAATTGTTATGTACGGCCTGAGAAATGGTCTTTAGTTGCTATCTGAAAGACAGAAAAATATGATGTATTTCACCCAAAAAAATAGGGAAAGAACTGTTTTGACAGTGGTCTTCATTACACTACACATGTAATATATAGCAACCACGAGCCAATTATATAATGCGTTCTGCAATTCTATTTTGAAAATATGTTTCATTTTCTATCTTAGTCGTATAGATTTCTCAGTTCAGTTAATTCTATCAGCGGCTTATTCTGTTCCCAAGACAATAATTGTCTACAGTATATATTCTATACCGAATTACTGTCAAGCATATCTTGCGTGAGTAGTTTTCCATAATGGACCGGAATTTTCTCCATATTTTACAAACTCCTTGGTAACCAGAAGACTACACAAGACAGTTCACACCACTAAAATGTAAATAGATCTTTAGTTCAAGCGGATGCAATAGTACTCCTTTATCGTTAACAAGCATACAGTGTTCATTACTTATCTTGTGTACAAATAGTTATGCAACGCTTACAAACTCTTTCCTTTAATACAGGTATTTCCTCCTTATATGGAAATATTTCGGTTTGAGGAAGTTGTCTGAGGAAGTTTTATTTCCCTAATACATCTGTTCCTAGTTATTAGTCTAACTGTATATAAAAAAGCATACTGTTTTACCTTTTTAATTTGCAATCTGATTCCACAAAACACACTCCCTCATCACGTGGTTACTCAACTGGAGCAAATGTTATGAAAAAAGGTATGTTTTGATGCTATAGAAGGTCGGAATACACACAGAACGAACGTAGCAACTAGTTCTTCTTGCATACATGCGCTGTAATTTAGTCAGTTTGCGCATTTTCAGGACAGTTCGCTTTAAAAAATCCCAGCGTCAAATATCTGAGATTTCAGCTATATATACGTAGTTTGCATATATAATTCAGAAACAGTGGCTGCAAGGAGATGGGCTTAACAGACAGCGTACAAAATTGATGTTCTCAGAAACTTGTCTGGATCAATACAGGTCGCTGTGCCCTGCTGTTTTCTTTTTGATGTAATAAGCGTAAGCGTTTGTTAGCGAAAGAAATGATCATTTTGTATATAGTTGGCCCTATAACTTTTACCCATATAAACATTATATAACGTTTGTAGAGCATAGGTCTCTGAGTAGTTGTTATTATGAAATAAAGTTAAATCAGTACATGACAACACCACTTCTCACCAAAGTGAAGGTTCTGGGACAGAAAGATGTAAATGGAATTAAGGAAAATCTGTGTACATAAGATTTCATCAATAAGGAATTATTCATAAGATAGTAATCCTAAAAACTAAATGCTGATGGCATTTAAAAAGGTTTAGTAACAGAACACTGCACTGAAACAACACAAAAATAATTATGTTTTTAAGCAATATAATTATAGAGAAATTAGATTAAACATTTACTAGCAGAGCGATAAGCAAGGAGTCAGAGGCAGTTGGCTATTGAAATACTTATTGCCCTTCAATCAAACAGTTGTTTTTGTTACCTATCATGCACACAATGCATCATGTATGAAACTACAGGGCTTACATTCCCAGTGACTAGGTCTGAAAAGAAGAAATATGAAAACGGTAAAATTGATCTGCTTATCTTTGTAAATGATAAGATAAATGTGTTAATAACGACCAACTGATCATTGAAATGAGAAGAATATAGTCATATTTTAATGAGTGGTGCAGACATGCAGTCTCTTATTTGTTCATTCACACTGTCAGTTACCAATAATATACTGTTGTTGTACATACACGGATAAAAAGATGGATTGGTCCATCAGTAACAATATGGTAGGCCAACAATCAAAATGGATTTAATACCAGTTTTATAGTATTTTAGCATATGGTTTGTGGAAAATGTGATGCAATCTTTTAGAAATGGATACGAAGAGAATTAGAGATGAGGAGAATTAGAGATACGGAGAATTTGAGATTCAACTTCGACTGATCATGTAAATACTATATTCCTAAATATAAAGAAAATAATAAATTCAACAATTCCACATAGGCTATCAAGATTTAAATGAATAGTCCTTGGTGCAAATCTTACTTATCCTTCTAGTTTAGGGTGAAAGTAACGTATATTTTATCAAAAACTATGATTTTGTTTAGAGTCATTATTCTAATGCATCTATATTTAAACAGCCAGCTATTATTTAAGATAGATATGTCAAAATGTAAGAACAGTGGTCAGTTTTATTTATAGTGGTCAGTGTCAACTGTCGATGTAATTAAAACTATATGCTAAATAAAATATTTCGGAAATATTATAGACACTAAAAGATAGTTGCTGAGGTTATATGTCGATCAGATACATATCCAGACCAACATGTAGTCTGAAAGCGTTGCCAAACACGTTAAAACTACAACGCCAGACTGTCTGCTTTTGTTTTGCATTCCATCAAATACGAAAACTTTGACTGATCGTCTTCTCAAAGATAAAGCCTTTAATATAACAGGGGGCTTTGGATTCTTTTTATTTAACAGTCAGAACGAATGCATGTTGCATTTTTTTCGCACCGCATTTTCCATTAATCTGTTAAATGAACGTAGAACAAAATGGTTTGGTATTTCTTGGCCTATGCCACTTGAACAAGAAAATTATCAAGAATTTAGCAGTAACAGTTCCTCTGATCAGAAAATTTAGTTTTAAAGGATTATTTTCTAATAAATGCCTGGCAGATGCTTCAACTAGTTAAGACAAAACTTAAAATGAGTGCATAAAATCTTTGATTTTAAAGACTGGGAAAATCCCTGACAATACTATTACACTATTACTCCTTTAGTTAGATCAGCAGATGCACGTGCAATGTTACCAGTTGATGAAAAGCACGGAAGTAATAACTTCTCACGGTCATATAATATTAGCTCATCTTGTACATATTTTACTAACTACCATCGGTAAACAAAAAGGATTTTGTAAGATAAAATGTACTATGTTTCTTACGTACATAAAACTTAACCAACAATGGCGAGTTCAGCTATTATATTTACATTTTGAACATATGTTTTACACGTATGTATAAAAAATAATCATCTGTGTTCCTTTCTGTAAGCTTTTTGAGGATCCTACTTCTTCTTTCAATCATTTCTTACCACGTGTTCAAACATTCAGTAGAAATCACTAAAGGAAGTTCTCTATCAAAACATAAAGCTAGGGTTGCATTAGTTCATTTACAAACGTAAACATATATATATATAAAGTCACAGTATATATAAAGTCATAATGTTAATGTAAAAAAGGTCACGCAATACGATTTTTAGGGTGTATTTTGGAACTGTCATATGAAACTCGCACCATTAACACCAGTTACCTTCTGGATAACCAAAGGTTTTAAGAATCTTTATTTGAAATAATACCATTCGGTATAAAATGAACATACCAAAGGAATGCATACCAAGCCGGCTAGATCTTAGCATAAATTTTAAAATAGCAAACGATGCAGATATTAAATGGCTGATCCTTGTAGCGCGAATGACGTCATAAGCAGCGTGTCACCGGAAGAGTTGAGTGGCACCATGTGTGACTTGTTCCATACTTGAGAATGTTTCTATTTAGGTTCTTTTCTGATTAAATTTTCCAGCTAAAAAAAAATGTGAAAAACAATACAAAAATACATCCACCAAAAATTCACATCTTAACCCTTATTCCTGGCAAATAAGACACATAAAGGTATATGCAATTCCAGTAGCGTGACGAATAGCATATATAGGCCAGGAAACATAAAAATCATTTCGTTTCCAGTGGGTGAAATATTCAAAATTCGATTATTCTGGAAAGGAAGCAAGCATTTACAAACATTGTGGTCAATGTTTAGTTAAAAATATAAATTAATATACTTTGAGCAACTGGGGAACGATAGAAAATATTTTTTCTAGAAGAAATAATGTTTTATCTTCTAACAAATGCTACTGAAAAATGATTTATTGTCTGTGACAGGTACTTTGTCAACAATATCGAAGTAAAATGTAAGAAAATTAGACTAACTCTGTCTCAAATTTAATTTTGAAAATCTCCTTGCATTTTCTCCTATACATGTATTGATTTCACAGTTTACGAAATTGTATCAGCAACTGTTCTTTTCCCAAGACAATACTTGTCAAAAAAGACATATCTGCAGAAAAACTTCTAACACACTTAAATAAAATGTCTGAAATTTGAGTTTAGATTGCAAGGTCTAAGATATACGGTGTTTTACTGTTCAAAGTTACCTACTCGTACGATGTTTACTGGTACAAGGAGGCCATACCACGTGGTATACAGTATGATGTCATTTAAGCTATCGCGAGCAGCATTATTTTAACTCGATTCGGAGGAGAAAACTGCTGTAAGTACTTTATTTCTTCATCAATTTTAATGGTTTATAGCGCATGCGAAGCGGAATATTATGTCCTACACATTGGTCCTGGTGATTCTTTTTTTAAATGAACAGAATTTTATACCATTCGGGAAAACTGATGAGCTTTTTCGCAATAGCAAACAAATTGTTACGAACTCTTTATTTCCCGAATGTTCAGAGAAACTGTATCTCTGGCAAAAGAACCAATAGGGCCTGTATGTATGGAACAAGTTTCCACTTCGCATGAAATATGCCCCTTGTAAATTGATGAAGAAATAAAATACTTACAGCAGTTTTCTCCTCCGAATCGAGTCAAAATAATGCTGCTCGCGATAGCCTAAATGACATCATATTCCACGTGGTTTGGCCACCCTGATATGGTATACTTTAACTCATAACTATCTAAACGTTTCATGTGTAATCTTTATTTGTAGTAAATTATGTGAAGAGCTCTACATTCAATTATTTTTGACATATTTTAAATAGCGAACGGTCATAAAATGTTAAGGTAGCGCACCTGTAATGAGCACCTTTCCAGATGTTATCTAACATTTTATTTTCATAATCTGCATCATTTCACTGATCTACCTGCAAATTTTTAGGTTGGCTTTCCATACTTTTTAGAGAAATAAACGACTTTTTTCGAAACAACCCCACAATTCGTCTTCTGTTCAGTTTATTTGACACCCTTGGGTATAAAAAAGTCCCATATTTCACCCAAATTTCCTAATACCAATACAATACTGGTGTCTACAGATGAAGTAAAGGCGTCAAAACTTGAAAACAGAGAAAATAAATCTTTCTTTGTAGACAACAACATTCCATAACCTCTGAATCTGTGGAAGAGTGCAAAAAATCCAAATGGTCTGAGCAGTGTAAAAATTGGTTTGAGAGAAAAGAAAGAGTCAGAAAATTAAAAATATGATTGTTAGTTTAATATTTAGGACATATTTTTAACAGATAAACTATATCAAGCTTAAATACAGAAGATAAACAAATTTTACCATGTAGTTTTTGGAAAATTTACAAAAATGTAACATGTATGACTCATACTTTCAACAGTTTTTTTCTCCTTATTTTAGCCATTATATTGTTACAAGTTTTAAAACTGAAGGATTAACTTGCCAATTTTAAAACATTTTATGTTTAAATGACTGGTATGAATGTAAGAAGTATTATTTAGCTATTAAGAGTAATACAGTTTGAAACTACTAAAATTACTGAATGCAACTAGAGGCTAAAATTGACAGATGTCGTGTTGAAATTTAGTGCAAACTTTCATTTTCAAAGTTCCAAGTCAAAGAAAAATCTATGATAAACATTGCAATAGGTTACAGACAGTATTGAGAGGTCTCCTTACATAATAAAGCTACAATATTATGGGGTTAGTATACATTGTTGAGTACAATACAGAATTCTATTGGACGAGAGACCTATATTGGACGAGACGCTAGCCGAGTTCAATATAGGTTTTGTAGCCATATTTGAGTCCAAGTGAATCAGTATTATGCTCAACAATGTAAAATGAACTCTTTCACACCACTATTTTTCAAGCAGAAAACACATTAAAGAAAACACTCTTACAGTCAAGGTAATAAGGCACTTGGGGATACAGAACTTAAAAAAAGCGTCTCGAATTTGCTAGAGAGGTAACTGATACAAGAGCAACAGGCAGAGTTTCTTTGAGACCAATATGGATTTGATATGGATATTTTGGATTCGGAAAATGAAAACGAGGCTTGAATGAGTACAATACAGATTGATATGGATTTTTTGAACTCGGAAAATGAAAACGAGACTAACTGATAAGATTAGATCCAATAATGATTACACTAGATGATTACATGGTACAAGCTGGAAGACCATTTGTTACATTTTATAAGATGTAAAATGATACTATTTAATATCGATAACTTTCTTTCTGTAAATTTGTAAATGGGTAAAGTACACGTACTTATAAATATCAAGGTTAATCAAGTATCTAAAGCATCAATGACTGTCTTTCATTTTTATGTTTCTTGTCACTTCCAGCATTTCAGTATAATTATGATCATGAGAAATGTGTTTCCTCTTATGGTCATTCCGTATCCGTCTGGAAAAACGACCTTTTTTGTCGCGATTCATTTTCCTGTTTACTCGCGAAAACCGGTAATTCGTGCCTACTTTCGATTTTGAAGGCAATACACCTTTACATCCGGTTGCATTTATTTTCATATTTTATTGATATTTTATGATAAAACTAAAAATTTACCGTGGAAATGTTATGATATGAAGGAATTTGGTAAAATATATAAAAAATATTTTTATAGTTAAAAAAAGAAATTATCTAAAGCATTCTTCCGAACACAGCCGATATTTATCGATCTTTACCGATCTTCGAAGAAATGGCGGGAGTTTTTTACAGTCGCTCTACCTTAAAAGTAATAACCTACGTGGGTGGAACGTAAACGTAACATGTTAAAACTAAAATACTAAAATATTAACAAGTTAACGCCAGGCAAAAGAATTATATTTATCAATGTCAGTGATAGCAGGCTATTAACAACAATTATTTCCATCTAAAGATACCAATGTTTTAAAAATGTGTTAGACTATGCTGCTCCCGTCGATCAAATATGTATTGTTTAGGTATCAGTTACAATGATTTTTTTTTTATTTCCATGTTTTTAATTAAACAGTATAGTAAATCTTTAATAATAATTACATGTAGTTAGAAGCAATTCATTCTAGGGCTTCTTCTCTAAATGACAAGTGTACTAAATCAGTATATATTTATATGTTACTTCCTTCCTAGAAATTAGTTGCATTCAACTAAATCAGTATATATTTAAATGTTACTTCCTTCCTAGAAATTAGTTACATTCAAATAAATCAGTATATATTTATATGTTACTTCCTTCCTAGAAATTAGTTACATTCAACTAAATCAGTATATATTTATATGCTACTTCCTTCCTAGAAATTAGTTGCATTCAGCTAAATCAGTATATATTTATATGTTACTTCCTTCCTAGAAATTAGTTGCATTCAACTAAATCAGTTTATATTTATATGTTACTTCCTTCCTAGGAATTAGTTACATTCAACTAAATCAGTATATATTTATATGTTACTTCCTTCCTAGAAATTAGTTACATTCAACTAAATCAGTATATATTTATATGTTACTTCCTTCCTAGAAATTAGTTACATTCAACTAAATCAGTATATATTTATATGTTACTTCCTTCCTAGAAATTAGTTACATTCGACTAAATCAGTATATATTTATATGTTACTTCCTTCCTAGGAATTAGTTACATTCAACCAATGACGGTCTACCCAGAAAGGTTTTTTTTCTTTTCAGTCATTTTATCCTACTGAATGTTTGTAAAGTTGCTTGTATATTGAGTAAAATAATTTCAAGACAAGTTTTGTGTCAAGCTGTATTAAATACAGGCATTTTTTCATATTTATAATAAGAACTTTCCACATAGGTGTAATGCTACTTGTTAGCTGAACGAATTTAGTGAAATTGTAGTTATTTTTACATACATACATACATACATACATACATACATACATACATACATACATATCCATTTATTATTATTATCATCATTTTTATTATTATAACTATTATTTTTATGATTATTTAAGAGTGAAAGTCCAAAATAGTACTTGTATCTCTATTATTGCACATGAAAAACTCGTCTCTCATTTATATTTCTATTTTTTCAGTACCATAATTCCTTACGCAGAATACAGCAGCAAAGCAGTTTTGACTGACCAAGTTTTCATTTTGAAGTGGAAAGAGACTAGAGAAAATAGAAGATAAAATAATATATATCGTACCATCCGATCAAAATCATAATTCCAGAGAAGTTTTAAGCTACTGTCAATTGTAGTTTTAAAAAAAGAAGAAGAAAAAACACACACACATTTGAACTTAAATTATTTGTCTTAGTTGACTGCGCCGACGGACTTCCATTCTCTTCCATACAATAACAAAAATAGTGTTTGTGTTTCTTTGAAGACTTTTTTATTTTCTTAAAATGTACAACAAAATACCGTATTCTTCATCCTAAAAGATGTTTAGAAAACTTTAACATTATTTGAAAATTCAAAATATGAATCAAAAGCTACTTATGATCATAAACAACTGTTCAGACATAAAGATGACCGCGATTTTGTAAATACTCTTGTTCAACTAATTACATGTACATCTGCTATCTTATCATCATTTACTTATGTGTTGTTTAGTATATGTATTGCTCATGGACCATAAATGGCTTATTGCTATATATATATACATGTATATAATAGATTCTATGTTCTTACGTAAGATTGCAGAGATACGTACAGTAGTTGTTCTCACAAAAATCACTTCAAATATGAATGCAGATAGTTTACATCATATTCGTCTTTATGATTTCTGTATTCACTTTTTTTCGTAAGCATGGAAACCTAATGTGAGTAGTGATTGTAAAAAGTATTAAGTACACTGCATCCTGAAATGCACAGCAGAACTCCAATTTTATAGATCCTATCAAACTAATTGCTTCAGGGGTTTCATTGCATCTCAAGTATGCTTTATCTACTTATCATCTTGACAAACATTTGTCTGTTGTTTTTTGTATAAAAGTCACCACTTTAGTGAAGGTATTTATAGGTTTAGTGACGCAGGTAAATCGTATATAAGAAAAAAGGTCACCTAGTACCACCTGTGAAAATCAAGAACTGCCGCTGTAAGTGAAAAATTCTCCCGAAGGGTATTGCCCGCAACAAGTATTTGCCTTAAAGCAGTGCTGTTTAAGTGAAACAAAAAAAATCTGTACAAAATCGTACTGTAAGGCAGAATGAACAAAGAACACACAGACACACCTATAGACTAAATTTTGCGACATATAGCCCCAGTGTGCCATAGTGCCAAAGTACTTCAAAATCTTGTTGTGTACCATTGCGTTTCTGAGGACACAATATAAAACAGGTTTGCAGTATTCTATATCATTTGGTAAGACACGCAATAGATGGAAAGAATGTAGTGATCATTTCTGGCAAGTAATATCGTGATCTTATAACAATGGCAAAGACAAACGGACGAGCGAACAGAAAGACAGATGGTTTACGTACATCTATGTCTAGTTTTTCAAAAACCGTTAAATTTGTTACATAGTTACCGAGCTGACAGAAATATAAATGCTGGCAGTATCCTATATTATATTGACAATAACTGCTGACCTTGACCTTGGAAACCTCGGTCTTTTCAGGTGATGGTGATGAAGTTATGCGGCAAGTTATATTATAATCTTATTAAAACCGAAAGAACAGAGAGACAGAGAGACAGATGAGACGGTAGATTCTATCTGTGAAGTTATGAAATATTCAATAAAAATGACAGAGTTGCAGACAGAGAAACATATTGTACTCAGACAGACGGTAACAACGACGGGCAATGCGATTACTAGATCAAAACACTATCTGGAATAAGTACGTCAGAGGACATGAGGGGACGGGCAGGCTGTTTGCTCACCTATATATAGGACATGAGGGGACGGCAGGCTGTTTGCTCACCTTTATTACTAAAGGTTTGTGTCAATACGTGTCTCTTTATCTTACTTTTCTGTTAAAACCAATTTCTATGTAGTATACATAACAGCTTTATGTTCTCAAATGATAAAATGTGTATATGAACCAACTAAACTCTAAATGTAAACTTGTTTTCTTCGAATTGTTAAGAAGCACAACTGCAAGTTTCATCAAATATTTTGCCCTTATCAATAATTCAGTATTAACTGTCGCGCGCATTACGTCATCAGCAACACGGGACAAATGAGAAACAGCAAAATGATTTATTCATTATTTGATTTTCCTTTCCATTTCTGATTCCAATTAAATAATGCACTGGAACTTTAAAACTAATGAACAGGAATTTTTACTGATGGTTAACATTTATTTAACAAAGCATCGATTTAAAACATTGAGAACATTGAAGCAGAACATTAAAGCAGAACATTGAGATATGTTCCATCTGCTACATCCTTTTCACATGACAACAAATGTATTCATTGTGTAGACTTGTCGATCAATAATGCTATCATTATAAAATGACATTTGTGCTTTGGGTAAGTAATTCTCAAGCAGATAAACAACAACTTCGGTTGTTTTCACTTAGAACGAACAACTAAGTTTTTCATCTAGAACTCTCTGATAAGCTCGCAGATAGGAACTCTCTGATAAGCTCGCAGATAGGAACTCTCTGATAAGCTCGCAGATAGGAACTCTCTGATAATCTCGCAGATAGGAACTCTCTGATAATCTCGCAGATAGGAACTTTCTGATAAGCTCGCTGATAGGAACTCTCTGATAATCTCGCTGATAGGAACTTTCTGATAAGCTCGCAGATAGGAACTCTCTGATAAGCTCGCAGATAGGAACTTTTGTTCACATTTCTCTCATTTTAGTAATAAAAGATGGCAGGAAATTACCTCTGAGACTGCTAATTGTAAAGTTGCATGGTTAATCGACTTAATATTTTTTGTTTACAAAGTCTCTTTTCTACACACTTACTTGAGCATAAGCAATATAAAATGAGAGCTTTTCTAAAACCAGTTTTGAAAATCAAGCGGTAAAGCCCTTTTATCATAAATCGACTTGTGGACATGTTTGCATGTCTGAATTTTTACAGATATATAACCAGCACCATATGCTACATGTAGTTTGTTTTCAGAGGTTAAATTTTGTTTTAGCTGTAATATGATAAAAAAGATAATCACGAAAAGGGATACGGTTCTTTCACTAGCAACTATTACCTGTGTATTTTTCTATGATCACTTACCATGAATGTACATCAATTATAAATGTTGTTGTGGATATGTCTTTTTTTCATAAGCATTCTAAATTGTCATATTACGCAATAAACGCTTATACAATTCAATTTCAGTTACAGTCGGACTGGGATATTACAGTTGAGACAATGGTACTTTTATGATTTGCTTACACGCACTGATGAAATTTATAGTATTGTGCAATATGTACATGTTTATGTTTTGTGTAATTATTTGCTTACATGTATTAAAACAAAAGTGCTCAGCATGAAAATGAGGAAATATGGCCGTGCTTTAATTAATTTCTAAAATCCAGTTACACAATTTCGATTCCGAAACAAGTCTTGTTTTTACCGTATATTCATAAACAAGGTTAGTCTTTCTTATTTAGACTGTTTTCCGTAGTTTCAGGGAATAAGTAAGAATGACAACATACAATATTTATATTTGCGCAGTCATGAATAGATCAATACAGGTCATGGCGCCCATGTGTTTTTCTTTTCGACAATGTCTTGATCTTTGTCTATCATTTCCTATGATTATAATAGTGTGTGCGTGTGCGCGTTTGCGTGTGCGTGTGTATGTTCGTGCGTGATAATAAGCGAATCAAGTGTGTGATAATAAGCGAATTAAGAGAAACAAAATACTGAGGTTTGGTATTGCTTTCCTTAAGTTTTCAAGCCGTTCTTCGATATCCTTGACAAAGATTATATATATGCAAGAAGCAGCCCCACACAAGAAGAAGTATCTAAGTCTCTTAGAGTCAACAACAATTGACACATCAATAGCTTCATAACTTGATTTCCAGTTAACAGGATGATTTTGTTGCAGAAAATGTTTACTCGAAACAAGGCATATACACTTGACATTCCTTTGATTAAAAAATACCAAAGTTGTAAAGTAATAACAAAATAAAACTCAAACGGAATTTTGAAAGTAAATTATTTTACTGAACTAAGAGATACATGAAAGACAATAAATAAAGATTTTATTCTTAGCGGTGTATGCCAAAACATTTCTCGAAAGAAATAAGACATTCTCTACTAATGTGCTCCACAAAAGATTGTTAGCCAGTTAGCTATTGAAATATTTATTGCCTTTCAATCATATTAACTGTACTACGGTGCTTCTAATCACGCACATTATACATTAAATACTCGGTCTCAAGTGAATTTTGTTTCAGGTGCCCTGTCTTGAAATAAACAATATGTGAGGCAAGCTAGAATTTTCGCAAATGATTTCTTTACAGTCTTCGAACATGATAAAGGAAGAATGTTCATATCGAACAAAAGATTATTCAGATAAGAAGAAAAACAAATCTTAATCAATGATTCAAAGATCGTCCTACATTCTCTCTGTCTAACATTTACTGCGATTTAATGGGCACCAGAATATTGACTATGCACAAGCGGAGAAAATGATAGATTTCATTAGTCTACGAGTAAATACAATGGTGGGTGTACATTCCAAACTGCGCTAATTCAATTCTAAAGCATATTTATGATCGAGATACGGCAGAATGTGAGCTCATATATAAAACAGAATTTTATTTAATTGCAAAATAAGTTTATCATGTCAATTACCAGAAGTTATTGTCACAAATACGTTGTATTCAACAGCAGATTATAATTGACTAAACTACGTTAAATCGTAAACATGCAAAAAGCGACAATTTACAGAAATGGGTGTATTTTTCAGGAAACTCTTAGGATACACAGACAGATCACATCACATCGTTTTGACATTTCGGTAAATCTTAGTTCTGATTCAGAAATGCCAGTGAAAGATTAAACTTATTCTCAGTAACTATTTTTTTTTCATTTTGACCAAATATAAAAAAATATTTAATGTAAACTTTGCAGTAGAAGATATTGAATATAATGGGGTTTTTTTTCGAGAAAAAAATATTTTCAATCTATTTTACATGAAGAAAATATTTTCCTGATAATATTAACAAAACACAGTTATAAAAAAAGCCGCTGCTATGGTAATTTGTCAAACTGACAGACATCCAAATCACCTCGTAGACAGAATATGTTGCCAAAAAAAAAACTTTGAAATCTCAGCAGTAGTCTGTCTGTGATTGTTCTGATGAAAATATGAAATGTGAAAATTATTATGAGTGGTTGACTCACATTTAAACTATCTGAGATAAACATGTGAAATAAACGCCCGATTAGAAACTTCGTGTGTATATACTATAACACAACCTGTAACATCGATAGAATTTAAAAATAATTTTTCATAGCTCTTATAAAAAACATCTCATTTGTGGTCTCATGAATATGAGCATTGCTTCCAGCACACGGCAGCTTGAGATAAAGATGATCGTTTCAAATTATTAATGTTTATTTAAATGTGAGGAAGACCATTTTTATTGATAAGATGCGGATATACTAGATGGGAGCCCGTGCAAGCTTAAGCTTTCGATATTGTTACTCTAAACATGCATGCTTTTAATGTCTTTTATTGGCATTTGTTTGACATGGTGTGTGATCAGTTATGTTAATATAACTTTTGATTACAAGTTTTGCCTTTAAAGGCATGTATGTTGTGTCAAAATCACATACCATATTTGTAAAATAAGGTAGGTGTATAATCTTTTACATATCTGCGATTAACCAGAAACGGTTATGCCTCATTAGTCAAATTTTAAAGTTTTATGCCGTCTTTAAAAACCTATAATTTTATGGCTACAGATCTTGAAATTCAGAAGAATCTGAAATTTATTAAAGAATTAAATATAAGAATATATTTTGCTTAGAAGAGACATAAACATGAACACTCCCTCCTACTGATCCCACATGGTGTGACTCTTTCCAAGAGCAAAAGAAACAGGTACTAATGCTGATTTGCATCCTTTTGAATAGATAACTTTAATTATAGAAAATGTACTCAAAGTCTCCATTTATGAAATGCTAAATGACTGCTAAGTTATAAGTACTTGTTAAAGCTGCTGAACCTCGGAAGAACAAAACATGCGAAAAAAGTTTTATTGTGCTTCAATTTCACTTTAAAAGAAACAAGTCAGGAAGGCAGTTCTCTGGCTGACACCTTTATCAGTAAAAGTTGCATTCGAATGTAAGAATGATTTTTTCAGAGTTACCTGTGTCTATTTTTAGTTTTCTATTTTCAGTAGAAAACACTCCAATCATTTTGTTGATTTTTGCCAGTTTTCGCAAATGTCAACAGGCTTTGTCCTTAATGTTTGTCGACCTGATATGCCCATGTGTAGGTGCTTTAGTGGCATACAACAGAATTGTTCAAAAGACTGCAGTTGTTTCCACAAGCCAGCAAATTTATTTAATTAGCGTTTCGTTTTAGGTGAAACAGATCAATGGTTTACGGCCATTGGTCTTTGTCTTTAGGCAAAAGAAAGGAGAGCACAAGAGCATGTACAATGGTCATGTCTGATTAAATTTCGCTCTTCCCCTTTCTTATTAGCTAAGTCTATTTACAATTGTTTCTCTGTTAACAAACATGAAAAGCATAGAAATAATTTTTATGTCGTACCTAAATAGTTCGACCCTAGTTGCTCGTGTGTTCGACCCTAGGTGCTCGAGTGTTCGACCCTAGGTGCTCGAGTGTTCGACTCTAGATGCTCGAGTGTTCGACCCTAGGTGCTCGAGTGTTCGACCCTAGGTGCTCGAGTGTTCGACACTAGGTGCTCGAGTGTTCGACCCTAAGTGCTCGAGTGTTCGACACTAGGTGCTCGAGTGTTCGACCCTAAGTGCTCGAGTGTTCGACCCTAGGTGCTCGAGTGTCCGACCCTAAGTGCTCGAGTGTTCGACCCTAAGTGCTCGAGTGTCCGACCCTAAGTGCTCGAGTGTTTGACCCTAAGTGCTCGAGTGTCCGACCCTAAGTGCTCGAGTGTTCGACCCTAAGTGCTCGAGTGTCCGACCCTAAGTGCTCGAGTGTTCGACCCTAAGTGCTCGAGTGTCCGACCCTAAGTGCTCGAGTGTTCGACCCTAAGTGCTCGAGTGTTCGACCCTAAGTGCTCGAGTGTTCGACCCTAAGTGCTCGAGTGTTCGACCCTAGTTGCTCGTGTGTTCGACCCTAGGTGCTCGAGTGTTCGACCCTAGGTGCTCGAGTGTTCGACTCTAGGTGCTCGAGTGTTCGACCCTAAGTGCTCGAGTGTTCGACCCTAGGTGCTCGAGTGTTCGACCCTAGGTGCTCGAGTGTTCGACTCTAGATGCTCGAGTGTTCGACCCTAAGTGCTCGAGTGTTCGACACTAGGTGCTCGAGTGTTCGACCCTAAGTGCTCGAGTGTTCGACCCTTAGTGCTCGAGTGTTCGACCCTAAGTGCTCGAGTGTCCGACCCTAAGTGCTCGAGTGTCCGATTTATAAGTACCTGTACCACAGTACAGTCCAACATAAACGATAGTCCGTGCTCGTGGTGGTTTCATTCCTGAACGTTAACATCGTCTACTGAAGTTTATTTATATAAACATTGTATTATTTTCTTAAAATTTTTTTTTCTACAGAACGGCTTATATGTGTTTGTCGAGGACTGGCAGTAAGCAGTCCATTGTTTATCGAAGGGCGATAAGGACTTTTTACCCTGTCCTTGAAGGGCTAACTTTAAACATCGGAAATGATGGATCGACTTAAAAATAGACATTAATTTTAGGTTTATATTTGCACCAAGTACGCACAAAAAAACAACTTAAAAAAAGAAAACACATAAACAAAGTTAAAACACTGACTGAATTTTCGTGCATGGGTTATTTCGAGGAACATCTGCAAAAGAAGGACCTGTATTGATGTTTTCGCAAATGTTACAATCATTCAGTTTTAAAAAATTTGACATGAATCAACAACCTGCCAATAATTTACACTGCATCTGTTTTTGTAAGAGTACAGGTAAATTGTTTTACCAAAGCTTGATTGGGCGCAGCCATACACATTTAACATAGTTTCTTCACTAGTTCATCGCTAGGTACAGTTTCGTAGTTCATTTGTTTCGAAAAAAACTGTTCATTTATTCAATAATTTAATCGAAATTTTCAAGATAGAGGTACATTATAACATAAATGAAAAGATTCTTCAACCTAGAAACAGCTGCTTTAATTACAAAATTTAACATATGGAATGCTTACAAAATTTACGTAAGGACATTTTTGTTTTAAGATAAGTTATGATTTGCTAAATTGAGTTTTCAGAAACTGATGCGGATTATGATTCTGTGATTGAAAAACTAATATTACAACTGCCATTTATTAAAATATTTGTTAAATACGATAAGACTTAAATACTAAGATATTTAAACGTTAAATCAGAATGATTTCATAATTTCTAAACTACTTATGGTTCAAGAAAGTATTTTCTTTCGTTTGTTACGATACTTCGTTTGTTGACGTCTGAAACTAAAACATTAGCTCATGTATTAAAATCAAAACATTTTACAATAAATCTCAGTTCTTAATATAGATTACAGAACACAGATATTCCATCTGCAAAACTGCTTCGCTTTTTTGAACTTCTCGTAAATAAAAGTCAGTGCATGCATTTAAAAACATATACATATATATAGTAAAATGGTCTAAACATTATATCAAATTTTCCTATTTCAAGTTTGTCGTTTCCTAACAATTTGACAGCAACCGAATATCTGTTTTATTTTGTTTAAGTAATTAACGCGCTGTAATCTGTAATATCACTCAAAGTTCTCAAAGATGATCGTACCAATGCATACTCTGCCACCAATGATGCTTGAAATTACCAGACACTTCTCGATGTTTTTTTTACCGCAATGTAGATGAAATATGCTCACTGCTAGCTGGATTATGCTTACATTTTGAACGTTTGCTGTTTTAGATTCCGTACCAGTTTAGTTTTAACAATTATTTTAAATCATATAAGAATGTCAAAAATGATCAATATATAGCTACGGCAAACTGTTTTATAATCCTCTAAGGTTTATAGCTTGGCTTGAAATAGCTCTTAATTGACAGGGGTTTTAGGAAGCAAGCAAAATATGTGAGGACTTTTTTCTACTAGACAATACAATAATCCTTTTCTACGTATTTTAAGATCGAGATTTTACGAATCACTTTGAATAATGACGTATCCTCTTAACGTTATATCTTAAGCGGTATTTAACGATAAGACACAAATTGTACATGAGGGAAGTGTACTTTCGTTTACTGAGTATGTCTAAATAACTATATTGACACAGTTGTAATCTTTATTATAATTTGTTCGAAGCATAGTTTTTACAGTTTTAAACCCACGGCGGTTGCTTTTCATGAAGCTTACGCTTCCTTTATGAATTATTCATAACAAATATCTCAGTCGTAAAATACATAAATAATACAGTATATATAAAAATAGCAAACAGAATCTTTGAGAGCAGTGTTTTCATGCAATCTCTGATGCAATCTTTGTAATGCAGTGAGAGTTATTACGTATTATTTTATTCTGGAAACATCACCCACTGTTGTTGTGATTTCTTTAGCTTTGGCACTATTACCATAACGAGAAAAAAAGATAGTGCTTATTTTATCAGACATGTTTTCATCATGCTTTACAATAATAGCAACATTTTGGTTATCAATCGTCTGCCTAGCGAGACACTGAAACGTGTGAAAATGATGATATTACATAAACAGCAAATCTACACTTTTTGTTTTGTTCATCCACTATTTTACCACTGGAAACATTCATAGCTGTTCAGTTCCTTAGATTGTTTTAGGATGCCTTCAAAACCATCCAGTATAACACGTTTATCACATTCGGTTGTAAATTTTAAAATAAAAAATGAGCATTATGCTCTTCATCATATGGAGGATAATAAAGTAAAGTATATATATATATATATATATATATATATATATATATATATATATATATATATATATATCGGACTAAATATATCAGTTGTTAAGTAGAGATTTTATATGTATTCATAGACTTAAGGTCTAAGGTCACGTGTTATCACCATGATGTACAATACAAAAAGGAAACAAGTGAGTTTGTAAATTATAAACATGTGACAGCATGTATTAAAAGTACTCACAAAATACAATTATCGGATATCAATATTATGTTTAAATGCATAAATCGTCTGATATCAAGTTGAACAGACAACTCAGAAATAAGATACAGTAATGAAAAACAAATTTCTTACAAAGTTGAAAAGAAAAATAAATAACTGTAAAGTTTGTTTGGTTTTTGTTTTTTTGTTGATTTTTTTTTCCTTTTATATCAGGGACCGCAATACAATTTTGAGTAGTTCAAATTAACTAATATCATTAATAATAATTATTATTATTATTTTCTGTATTATTGCTGTTACATGTTTGTTTATATACTTATTATCTGATTATTGTTATTATCATTGCTGTTGTTGATATTGTTGTTGTTATTATTATTTATATTATTATTATTATTATTATTATTATTTATATTATTATTATTATTATTATTATTATCATTTTTTATTCATTCTTAACATTTTCAATGATTATTTTGATAAATACACATAATTTATGAAGTTTTTTCCTGTCTTTAAATTAAGTAGTTCTTTGAATTTAAGAATATTACGTCTTCTGAAATAGTATGGTTTGATGTAAAGAGATCTTTCATGTGTGAAAAAAGTACACTGTAAAAGATAGTGAAACTCATCTGCTACATCACGTTTGTTATATAATTAACAAGTTCTGTCATTTATGTCAGTGTTGGACAATCTTCCAGTTTCCAGAAAAAATGATTTCCTGTTCTAAATTTTAATAGATATACCCAATCAGATTTCTTTAAATTAAGTAAATATTCTTCTAGTTGGATTGTCTGTTTAATAATTGAGTAATTAATTCCCTTTGTTGAATTCTGCAAGGAAGAATCACAGTTTTGTATATTTTGATCAAGTAAAATTTGTTTCACCATATACTTTAAGTTATTACTTTGGACATTACTTTGATTTTGCCATATATCTATTCTGCATATTTCCATAAAAATACCTTTTATACAGCTTATCGACTTTGACTGGAAATTTGGAAGTTCAAGCATATATTTATATATTTGGTAAGATAATTTGCTTTGTTTTCCTGTTATTATTCTATTCCAGAAGTTGATCATTCTTGTTTTTATCGTTAAACTTAGTAAAAACGGCCTAATTCAGCATATAACATATACAAAGGTGTAGATTTTCTTAGATGTGTAATTTTTCTTAAAAACTCTGAATGAATCCTTTCTAGTATCTTATGATCTTCATAACCCCATATTTTAGCTGAAAACAGTAGTATTGGTAGCACTGTATTATCAAAAAGCTTCAAAGCAAGGTCTAATGGAAGGAACAGGTTATATATCCGTTTATACAGTAAATTCATTGCTTTTCTAGCTTGGGTAGCCAAGTGTTTTCTTGCATTAAGAAAACAACCACTTCTTGAAAATAATACACCTAGATATTTATATGAAGTTGTCACTTCAATTTGGATATCATTAATTTTGAAGCTTATATTTCTATCATAATGTGAGCCAAAATACTACGACTTTAGTTTTGCTAACATTTATTTTTAATTTCCATATTTTACAGTATTCAGCAAAATCATTCAGACAGTTTTGAAGCTTTGTTGGTTCATCACCCACTAAAACTGTATCATCAGCATAAAGTAGTAGAAGTATTTTTAAAAATGTATCAACTTCATGTTCCAAATCATTAAATTTTATTCCTAAATTATCTTTGTTCTCTAAATATTGTTCAAGATCATTTAAAAATAAACTAAAAAGAAGAGGGGAAAGATTCTCGCCTGTTCGAACTCCACAGTTACAACATTCAGCTTTTGGTCTGTATTCATTTCGACAAACTCGTTTTTTTGAACAGTTTTAGGTTGATTATCTTCACTCATAAAAATAAAAGATCCACCTGTAGATTTTTTTTTTCGTTTTGTTCCGCCATCTTGATTTTGCACACCTGTATTTACCTGTGCGGGTTTTCTACGTGGGTTTTTTTTAATTAAAATCCACATTATTTGCCATTTTTAGCGCAGTTTAGCACAGTATTTACTTTGAATAACGTTTTGGCTCTGAAGTATGTGATAAGTTTTAAGTTCAAATCCTTCAAATCTTTAGAAAATCCAAAAAACTTCAGAGCGATTTTTAAGCCCGTGTTCACTACCAACAGTCACATGATACCTTAACGAGCGGGTCTTTACCATATAAATTGTTTTCCCCCTTGTAATCAAATATTTACCCTCTTGTCATCATAAATTTAACTCTTGATTCTGCTACAAAACGGCCTATGTAACTGTATTATAAATGCATAATTATTTCATTTGTATGTGTTCTTACGTAAACTTAATAAGTGAACTCATATTCCAGTTCACTAAACGCTACATTATATTAAATATAGTTTAAGTACGGTTTAGTAATTATATGTTTCAGTGCGGTGAAGATGAACAAATGCCAGTTAAGGGATTTTCGTGTTTCATAACGGTGAAGTGAAATAAATGCCAGCTAACGGAATTATGTCCACCCCCAACCCACGTAGTGGTTGGGGGGGGGGGGGCATTTTGACGTTGTGCTTTCTGTCTGGACATCAAAGTCACGTCCGCTCCATGACTTTGAGGTTTCGTATGAGTAAGGGGTTTTACCTTTTTCGAAATGTCTCGCTCGTATAATTCATTTGTTTATATATAATTCGTATTCATATTTATTCTTCTTTATCTTTAGACTACCAATTAAATCTACTTACAATGTGACATATTGTGTATACGTATATATATATGCAACGCGCGCACGCTCACTCGCACACACATACACACATTTTATGATAATAGATAAAGATCATATTGAACAAACGATTACGCACGTATTTTTATATAAATGAAATTTGATATAAATAAAATAGATCAAATTTTTTTTACGTGTGAAAAGCATGCTGATGTAAAGTACACTACTCAAAAATTGATAGGGATCACTTATAAGAATGTGTATATTTACTACATAAGGATGAAAGGTTACATTTTTTGTTGTGATTCTGAAATTATGTTCATATGACAACAGTTTGGTACCAAAAAATGAGTACGTCTGTAAACCGTTGAAGCGTGACAGAGGCTAAGCCGTGGGAGGGGCACGAATTAGGGATAACACAGGCAGGAGATGAAATGGAACTTTTTGGAAAAATCAAGTTTATGGCCTGCATTTTGCTTTAATATCGCGTGTGGTGTCCGTTTGCTTGGATTACTGCTCTGCACCGCCTTCTCATGCTGCTAATAAGTCTCCGGATGCTTTTTTGTGGGAGTCGAGCCCACTCGTCCAGAAGGGTCAGCTGTAGCCCAGGGATCGTGGTTGGCTGGGCTGGGCGAGTAGATATTGCAGTCTGCAGCATGTCCCAGGCGTGCTCTGATTGGATTGAGGTCTGCAGACCTTGCGGGCCAGTCCATTCTCTCTATGGCTGCTGCCTCCAGGTACTTGTCGGTGACCCTTGCCCTGTGAGGCCGGGCGTTGTCGTCCATTAAAATGAACTCGAGCCCTGTAGCACCAGCGTACTGACAAACGTACACATCTAAGATCTCACTGACGTATCGTACAGCCGTCAATGTGCCGTTTTGAACAATGTGCAGGTCCGTTCTTCCCTGCATGCTAATGCCCGCCCACACCATGACCGAGCCCCCGCCATGACGGTCATGGGTAGCAACACATACGGGTGCCAAACGCTCATTGGCGGATTTTCATACCCACACTCGCCTATCAGTGAAGTCCACACAAACTCTAGACTCGTCAGTGAACAGCACTGGGGTCCAGTCATGCAGTGTCCACCTGGCGTGATCGCGGGCCCATTGAAGACGTGCCTGGATGTTGTTTTGCGTCAATGGGATTCGGATTGCTGGCCTTCTAGCCCTCATGTCAGCTGTATGAAGACGGTTCCTGATGGTTTGAGTGGAAAGTCTTACACCAGTGGCATTCTGGAAGTCATTTTGGAGGGCAGTAGCGGAAACAAAGCGCTGACGTCGCGCTTGAACGACAATAAACCGGTCCTCACGCTGAGTTGTGGACCTCTGACTCTTTCCGCCATGCCTATGCGTGACATGACCGTAAGTTTGAAACTGTCGCCACATCCTGGCAACGGTGCTCTGGGACACCCCAAGGACACCTGCCACGTGCCGTTGGGAACGCCCAGCAATAAACATCCCTACCCCCTATTCATCTCCTCATTGTCAATACGCCGTCTTTGCTGTAAATTTGCCATGACCAGTGCTAGGTTTGATATAAACATTACCATGCACAAGCGAAGTCTGAATAAAACGGATGTGTACATGAAGGTACATGCCCGCGGTGCACCACTTTTCCAGGAGTATCGCTTTCCCGTGCATCTCGAGCCATGTACAGGTAAACAATCAAAATCTGCTGGACAGGTCGGCTTTGCCATATGAATAAACTACATGCATGAGGAAAAAATCAGTTATCTTGAGGTTATCATTAAAAAGATATTTAAGAAATAAAAAGTGATCTCTATCAAATTTTGAGTAGTATACATGTAATTACGTGATCACTACACTGTCATAACACTTCCTGCGATTTACTACACACTCATATAAGTTGCTATTGTTATAGTGTATTATAAAAATTATATACTAGAAAAAAAGTAGAACAATTAGGGAATATTACAAGAAAATATTATAGACATGAGAAGGCAGCTGCCTGAGTAATTTGTCAAACTGATAAACATCCTGATCATCTCCTAGACGGAACAAGTTGCCAAATATCTTAAAAACTGAACATCAGTCTGTCGGTGATGTTTGGATTGAAATATGTGTAAATTATTTACCGGAAAGCGGTGTTTGACTCGTAATATCGGTGATTAAATGTTAACGCCTTTATAATAACTTCATGTGAGTTATAAACTTACCTGCCAGATTGATAAGAACAGGTTTGCTAGTTACCGTAGGAAATGCTAAGATGTCGTTAGAATTAATTTTTTGATACCTCCTTATTCGCGAGACATGTTTTTTCTGTACGGAAAATTGCCAGTATTATATTCCTATATGTACAATTGGAGCGGAGTTAGTGTTATCCAATATTATGTAATTCTATGTTTTGATTGGCTGTTAGAAGATCCGATTATTGCCGAAGCATTACGTATTTTTACGATGTACCACCTGTTGAATCAATTTGCGAAGTCGTGTTATTCCGGAAATCCTCGGACATAATTACGGACAGAATCGCGTGACTGTCTGGTAATATTGTGTAGGAACATTGAATGTTATTGTTTTGAAATCTATTAATAGTAACAAGTAACTGATAAGAGATACAGGTAACTTTTTGAAGGCTGGCAAAAATATGGCGGTTGATAAAAATGCAAAACATAGTAATTTTGTAATTACAGTTACAAAGTCATTTTTCTTCAAACAATTCAATATTTTATATCATTTAAAAGGTTTGTAAATTCATATTTTACACATATAAAAAATGATTTTCAAAACTGTTCACTTTTTTGTTTGTAAATGGTTAAACGTAGTGCATCTAAGCTGTTTATGGCACGCCAATTGTCAAATAATTACGTGAACCTATGTTTACGGTCGAAAAACTAGGATTTACGGTTGATAAACCAGGTTTTTCAAACGTAAACCCTAGTTTTTCGAATATTAACTTATATTTCCGAGCGAAATCATGGGTTAATGTCGTAAACAGTAGTTTTTGCTCGTAAACCATAGATCACGTTTGAAAACACAAGTTTACGGTCGAAAATATAGGTTTTTAAACTATCCTTCAAAAGCAAAAATTCAAAATCTGCTTATATTCTCAAAACATGATTTTAAAGAGCTTTTAAATGATGTAAAATGATTCAATGTTTATGTTTAATGTTTTCAAATAATAAAATTCGGCTCACGAAGAAAAAAGAAATCTGAAGTTAAAAACTCTGTCTGGTTCCCATGGTACTTTGCCTCGACAGTGACTGTTCCTCACCTGGTCTTTAATATATTGAATTATATCAGAGTAATCAAAGCATGATCATAATTTATTATCATAATTGATATTACAAGTATATTTGTTATTATATTCAAGCAAGTTTGTTATTCTGTTCAAGCATGTTATTCCATGAAATTCATGTTATTTTGTTACTGAATAAAACAAACATTGTTTCAGTTTCATAATTATCACCATAAACATCAAGAGATATATGGAAATAAAAGTTTGAACAAATATGCTGTTGTTGTTCTTCAAAAAATGGGCATTACCTTAGTTACAATTTATCTGAACAGACAGGTCTTCAATTTAAAGATATTTATTGAATTTCTTTTTTTTAACATCTGCAAACAAAATAGAGTGCTGTAGCTTAAGGTTCCTTAAAAATAGAGTAAAACCGTACACTCAAATGGACTCAAGTCCATTTGAATTTTTCTTGTTTATATTGTATTCCTTAATTAATCAAAATTCTTAAAAAGAAAATTCAGATAATGAATATTTTCTTGTTGTATTTTACCCATTTTCCATAGTTAGTATCCAGACTTTTTACCTAGAGAAACCTACTTTAGTTATCTGAAATGTCTAGAAAACAAAGTGTGTGTGTGTACATAAAATATTTTGTATTCTCATATGTTTCTTTTATGTATTGTCGAAAGCATAAGAAAATATGAACTTCCAATATATGAAGTGGAAGTAATTTACTAACATTAGCACTTGAGCAACTGAATTGACTTTCGTCCTCATTTGGCATTTTTTCTTGAATCTACACGGCTTTTCAAAGAAATACCAACTTGTTTGCCGTAATAAATAACATCGATGCATTTTACTTAAGAATCTTCCATTATTAGGCAAAATGAAAACTGGCTATCACTTGTTGTTGTTTTCTTCTACGCTTATAGAAATCATAGCTGAAGCTTTAACTGTTGAAATATTGTCATCAAGTCAATGAACTTTACATGTCGACACACTGGTTGTTGTGGCAGACCAAAGAAAACATCACGGTGACAAAATTTCATTACATATGTGGGTTATTAAAGCGTGAAAAAATAACACCGTATACTTTGAAGTTATTAATAAAAAGATTAAGTAAGGAGTTAACATCTGCTGTTCAAATATAAACCCAGTTTAAGTATGTTCTTTTGGAACAAATGACCAAAATGTTGATTTCCTGGGAGACTGGTTTGCGTGAGATTCGGCAAGGGGTGAAAATAACTATTTATGGCAGTTATTTAGCTGTGTATTAGTTTACTCACAAATGTTGTCTGTTTCGTTCACATCTGATTTCTTTTAAATGACAATTTGATAATTTGAGTTCGTTTTATGCTTTATTCAATTAATTGTCTCAGCTATTAAAGCGACTGACTCACAGAATTTAGCTGATTTATTTTTCTTTAAAATTTAAGAGAAGTTGGTATACTATGGAAAAACATAATATTATGCTTCTATACATCTTGAAAGCTGCAAAAAAAAGTTTTGCCTAAACCAGGATTTGAACCCACGACCTTTCCGTTAGTAAGATATAGGGCGACGATCTACAACACTGAACCACAGTGCCTATTTATTAAAACACGTCAAAATTAATGTTATAACAAAAGTATTTACCCCTGACTGACGGGGTAAATTTTTTACCGATAAAAGTATGTAGAACTTTATATATTGATGTTTTTCTGTAATAAAAAATGAGTCAGTAACTTAATTTAAACATGTTCTTCACATTTACAGCAAGAATTTCAAGATATATAAACATTTTCTTTTTTTCATTGTCTGTGAGTCAGTCGCTTTAATACATTGCAATACAGCAGAAACAAATAAGACCAACATGATGTATAATCCTAAAATATTGTAATTAGAAAAAACAACAAATAAACTACAAATGTGCAAAATAGTGGATAGATAGAATTATTAAATTTATATGAACCTTTTCTATTTCTTTTAAACGCATAAAATACGTGTCAAATTGATCTAATCCTGCTTGAGATACATTCAAATAATTATGACAGTAAGTAGTACATCACGCGTCTGTGAGAAGCGCACACTGTGTTTGTATGTTTTACGAAATTGTTTCCATCATTCTGTTTTTAAACTTTGACATGAATCAACAACCAGACTATTATTTACATTGTTCCTGTTTCATGTTAGAGTACAGGTATATTGCCTTACCAGAACCTGGTGGCGTGCAATTATAAAACACACTTTCTATAACTGGGATAAGTATTTGTATACACTTGAAATATTTTATTTACCAATATATCGCATGTAACTCATGGTGGTAGGTAACATATTTGAATAAGCACTTTACCATCCAAGAAGAAGCACCTGTTGATAAATTAATCGGAAAGTTTAAACATTTGGAACCTTTCACTGAATTTGAATTGTAAAGGAAAGCAGTAGCCATCTACTAATGACTTTATGCCGTATAAGGGTTATACACTAGATATTCTGACCTATTTCGGTTAAAATTGAACTCAAATAATAGAACACCGACTCAAATTGCACAGTAATTTGTGCAAGATACACAAAACAAGTATTTACAGCCTTCGCTGATGTAAAATATCATAGCGTCCATATCAAGCAAAGAACAAACAAAAATTCCGTCCCCAACAGATGCTACATCTTAGCAACAAGTACTATATTACTAATATCGAAGTGTTGTTTTGCTTTATTTCATTTTTTTTTTTTTTTTTTTTTTGGGGGGGGGGGAGGGGGGTATCATTTTAACCTTTGAATATGTAGTTTTTACTCATTTTGTTTGCAATTCGGTATCAACCGAATTTCTGGTTTTTGTTTAAGTAATTAACGCGCTGTAATCTGTAATATCACTCAAAGTTCTCAAAGATGATCGTACCAATGCATACTCTGCCACCAATGATGCTTGAAATTACCAGACACTTTTCTTTTTCTTGCCGCAGTGTAGAAAATATACGTTCATTACTGGATTAAACATGCATAATATAAATTTTAATGGCTTGTAACACCCATTTTAATGATACTTGGAAAAAATTAAATGTTTACGATGTAAACGAAAAACCACCATCAATGTCATACTGTTTTGAAATTCCCCTGAGGCTTGATATTTGTTTGACGGAAATGATTTTAACAGCGGAAGGTTTTTTCTTAAATGAATAAAAAGGTAAAAAGAACCCACCAAAAATCGGATTTGTATTGATTAAATTATCAAAATATAAGCCAATTTGTCTAGGCTTTTACACAGTAGGACAAAGGTTTTCCTGATTTCAAAAAGTTTCAATTTTTCCATTATAAGAAACAAGGTAAGAAAATACCTTGCCCCTGAATGAAATGTTTTCGAATCACGGAACAACGAATACGACTATTTAATTCAATTTCAATGTGAGTATTTGATCCAGCATTGGAACATCGCTTTTTTATTATTACAGATTTTATTTAGATCACCATTTTCAACTTGTTACGATTGATAATGCTTTGACAAGTTCGTTACTAAGTACTATTCTACAATATTGACAAGATTAAACCAAGTTAATTCATGCTGGTTAGTTAAATAACTACCATTTGTAAAGCTGCAACACAAAACCTTTCACGTGTGTAACCTTACACACCCTAAAACACTAATATTAATCACACTGTGTAGCTCTGCTCATAAGTATTGTTGAAACGTATGAGATGAGGTCAGTGAACATGTCTTTATTAACATCATTTTCACCAAGCCAATACAACGACACTTACATGTATTTACAACAACCTCTTTGCAGCTTTTTGGATTATGTATTATAAAAATAACACGAATCCTACCTAATAGGTTAGATTATATATTATAAAAATAACACAGATCCTACTTTGTAGGTTAGAATATATATAATATAAAGATATCTATTAGGTTAGATTATATATTACAAAAATACCATGAATTTTACCCTAAAAGTTAGATTATATAATATAAAGATAACATAAATCCTACCTTATATGTTAGATTTTATACTATAAAGATAAAACTGATCCAACCTAATTGGTTTGAATTTATGCTATAAATATACCATATAGGTTAGATTACATATTATAAATATGACAAGAATACTACCTTATAGGTTAGAATATATATTATAAATATACCATAATAGGTAAGATTATATATTTTAAAGATAACATGAATCCTACCTTATAGTTAGATTTTACAACAGCATATAATTCTCCCAAGAGTTCGTTTCAAAACTCTGTCATTTTGTTTGTTAATTTTGTTGGTTTTGCTTCACTTTGAAGAAACTAAATAACAATTACTTTTGCGTGTTTAAATCATTCATTTGTGAAATATTGTTTTTCTCTGTCTGGTTTGAGACGTCTTGTCTAAGAAGTATTTTTCTCTCACAGAAAACAAGATATCATCTAAACGATTATTTGCTCATTTCCTGTTCGAGTGTAAACAATCACACAGTAATTATCACTTCAGAAAAGGCTGAAATGCTGACATGTTCCGAATAAAGATACATTTTGACCTTTACCATTATTGGCCGAAACGAGATCCATTCATCTGACCAGCAACTTTTCGTTTCTCTTGCTGACAGAGCATTATCATCATGTCAGTTGTGACCGCCAGGATAAGATATTGTCAAAAACGTCACGCTGGAAACAACGTTTTGCAATATCTGTCAGCTGGTTAGCATGTCTGACCGACGGAAGAAATGATACCCTGGACGTTTCAGTTTTCATTTATTTTTCAACACGCTTTCGTGGTTTTTGTACCCTGCCTTAACAATCAGTTCTTAACACCTTATAAAAATGTACGATCTAATTATATTTAAACAAGACCCTTCAACAAATATGGTCTCTGGCCTTTTTCTTTGACTTTATCATTTGAAATATTACTACCATAACATCTGAATTCCGTAGTTATATCAATGGTTAAAGCATAAACACCTATTGTTGTTAAAATGTCAATTATCTGACAAGAAAAAGACGAACAAAACAGAAAAATTGCAACTTTTTTACACGTATTCAATTAGATATCTACGCAAACCTATTAAAACATTTATATATTTTCTAATATTGCAGC
Organism: Cyclina sinensis; assembly: GCA_012932295.1. Lineage (NCBI taxonomy): Eukaryota > Metazoa > Mollusca > Bivalvia > Venerida > Veneridae > Cyclina > Cyclina sinensis. The sequence goes on along the minus strand of JAAONU010000001.1, from coordinate 62,869,417 downwards.
TGAATTTTTATGAGAGATATCTGAAATGCAAAATACATTAATTAGACTATATAGCTGAGCATTGCCAAGAGAACTCTGTTGCGATTACACAAAATCCCTGTAAAGCACTATGATTCATGATGTAGTACTTATCATAAGAAACATCATCCTCACTTCTTGTGTTTTTAGCCTTGACACAGTTCTCAATACCAAGAAGAGGTAGAAACTAACTTTTTTCATGCATAATATCTTCACGACAGGCTGTCACCTTTTTAGAACCAAAGCAACAAGAAAGATTTCGTTACATAGATCTTTTAGAGGGGCAGCTTATATAGTAAGGCGTCAGCAACTTAACTTTTGATTATGGATTCCTCTACACACCTTACACTCATGTGAAAATCGATTGCCAACCGATCAAATTTGACATTAAGATTAGTAAACATTCCACTATGTTTTCTGTAAGTTGAGTAAACAGAAAACAATGATTCTATGTTTGTTTCTTTCTCCTTGGACGGTTTCTCGGTGCCCTGCAAATATAAACTTATAAAACATGTGCTCTTGTATGCCGTGGGGTTGCTTTAACCGCAGAAATATTCTGATTATATCTTTACAAGTAATGATATGGAGTATTTCAATGATATGTTCATTTCCGGTTGCAGTCACGCAACAGGCTTTGTTTGTACATCAATTCTGGAGACATTGGACATTTCTGACAAACCAGATTATTTAAGTTACACAAAGAAGATGATTAATTATGATTAATTACTATCTACTATAGTTCCGAAGCTATAAATGGCAATCCGGATACCAACACATTGTTCTCGGTTGCAACGGTACATGAAATAGACAAGGAAACAAAAGTATTCACCTGATTATAAACGCCATTCTTAGAAAATCTGTATAAGATATTTTAAGCTGCTATCCCAGCCACTTGGAGATAACTTTTTTTTATAAGAAAACTGAATATAAAGTCATACAAAAATTATGACCATGTATTGATTTAATGAGATGTAATCTAGTTGCTTTGAGTTTCTTTAAAAAATTAAACTTATTTTAGCATGAGTTCATCGTTTTCTTATAAAGCGCTGACTCTAAAACTACCTTGGTAACATGGTAAGTGGTTTCATCAGAGATAGATTTCAACTCGTTTTCAAAATAAACCATCCATTCCATGATACACGGCTCAGCATACTTACACTTTAATTATATGTTGGTAATATACGGAGTAACAATAATTGCATATTGTAGTTTATGATAAATTAATGGAGGTATGTGGAAACAAATTTAATGTAGCTTTTAGTGAAAAGACGATACCTGTTGGCTTGTTATATGCAAGATCTACATACAGAATATGCAGGATAGTGTCCTCGAGTGTTTGATCTCCTTGCTTAGTGATGAAAAGATCAAACAGAACGTGTTTTATTTTTTGTTTCTTATATATCCTGTTTTAACATCTGATAGTTTGAGTAAACGGAGGAAATTAAGCATCGTGTAACATGTCTTAATGGTTTTCGTTTGCCAACAAAGTTTCTTACATACAATTAAGTTTTATTTCTCTTTATCATCTTCAGTTTATAGTTGGTTTACGTCGGATTCTTTTGTTGATTCTTCGTTGTTCTAAAAATACATTACAATATCGTTTTTCTAGGAACGCATTACAATATCGTTGTCATACGAACACAGTTACAATATCGTTATTCTAGAAACACATCACAATAACGTTGTTCTAGGATGCATTACAATATCGTTGTTCTAGAAACGCATTACAATATGGTTGTTCTCGGAATACATTAAAATATCATATAAGATGCATATGTTTTCTCTTTTTTAAGGTCTATATCAAATCTTTTATGTGATTGTTAAAGCGTGTGTGACAAAATATACTGAATATAATAGCTCTTCGGATTTTTGTGATTCAAATAAATATAACTACAAAACATCAACTAAATTTGAACATTACCGTATCATTTTCTCACGGAAAGAAACTTTAGCTAAAGGGAGTTCCTACACGAGCTAGTTTAAACATGAATCGGTTACTTCAAAATCACCATTTTTGTTACATGTTTATGCAGTACATTACTTTCTATGAACACACAGATATTCAAAGTGAAAAAAAAGTAATTTATTCGAACAAGTCAATTCCAGATGCATATATATATATATTGGAACAGTGGATTCTACTTCAGGTCCATCTGTTTTAGCTATCAAACGTAAGTCATGCACTGTTATCAGTAATCCACTCTATGACTATAAATTACATCAAATATTCAGTAAATATCGAACGCAGGTAAACACAAAGAAAATGTAGAAATCATTTGAACATATAATTTTTCGAAGTCTTTTACACTACTTTTACAATACATAAGGGGTCGATGGAGAGACAATGTAAAAAAAAAATAATGATAAAAAAAGGGAAAACAGAGTCTTTGTACGTAGAATGATCTTAAAAGGAGGTAAGGGAAGACTGGTTTTGATTAAATATAAATATAAGTTAGATACACACTGCGTTAATACAATTATTGAATTATGAATAAAGTATTTTACTTTGTGTAACCAATCAATGCGACATTGATCTGTAACGTACCGAAGAAAACAACTATAAGTACTCAGGAGTTAATTATATGATATAACTCAATTACTAGCTTAGAGACTGACTTAAATTGAGAAATAACAGAAAAGCATTATAAGTAGCCGACTGTGTTTCTTCGTATGTTTTTATTGAAGTATAGCATTTCAATTTATATGTTTTAAAAGCTGTTGACGTACATTAAAAAGTATGCATAAATTTTTATTTTATTTATTGTTATTTTCGGAAAATGAATTACTGTTGCACGGACGCAGTTGTGTCGGAAAGCTTTTGAATGAACTCTCATAAATAGTTGATTTTGTCACTTCTTTTTAATTTGCGCATGATACGTATGACTGATTGTGTAAATTATTAAGTAATAAATACACATGTATTTGTCTTTATACGGTATTCAGTTGGTATAGCAAAATGCATTCTTTTCCATCAAAAAGTAACGGGCTATATCATATGTTAAGTTATTATTATTCTTCGCGTATGTAAAAGTAATCGCAGTAACCAAGGAAGCCGATTTCGACTTGCGATTTTCAGGAATGCATGTTACATGAAGAATCATATTTACTGTTGTTGCATTATCACTTAGTTTCGTAAAAGAACAACTGCAGTCTGGCATCATAAATTAGCAGAACAAAAAAGCAGAAACATTGTAAACGCATTTACTAACAGTGTTCATGAACCGTTCTTTCCGCATTATTTTTTAATGATATAGTTAAAACGGCCGTAATTTGATATTTATTTATACACAATTTTGTTTTCTCGTGTAGACGCATGACGTGAAAAATATCTTCCGTTATTCTCAAACTCTCATCTGTCAAAATAATAGCTTCGGACAATAAAATCGTCAAAATAAATAAATAAATAAATAAATATAAATAAATAAATAATAAATCACGATCACGTATCACGATCACGTTGACAAAAGTATGTTTGAGAAAAATACGAATCAATATAAATGTCATGAAAAAGAAAATATTAATCAAACTTACCATTTTTCGAAGACAAAACTGGGCTTCATCTTTTTTATTTTATTCCAGTTTTTGAATTTCATGTTCCACGAAGATAATTAAATTTCCTTTGCATACCCGTGTTCTTCTAAACTTCTAATTCAATGTTATTCCAATATATCTGTAAAAAGAAAAGTTTTTTTCTTAGACCGGATTGTACAGAAACCAAAATGTAAAGAAATTTTCAGAATTGCAAAGTCATATCATTTTCCTGTCTGCGTGTATTATCAAAGTTTTCTTTTAAAAGAACCAACAACTTCAAATATCGAGCCGCTCACAAATAAAACAGAAACGTCTCCTTAAAAAAATTAAAAGAAAATTGTTTCACAACGAACGAACCTATTGAGTTATCAATATTTTCCTATTTTAGTAACACAAAGTGCTTCTTAAACCCACTCAAAAATCACCACTCAATATCCTATGCTTTTCCAGCGCTTCCAATCAATTGACACTAGACTGTTTTACCGCGAGCGGTGTAGCTTTCTCTGAATTCGTGTATCACCTAAAATCCCCCAATAACAAGAACACATCAAATACTTTTAATACATTCTAGTTTGAATCGGATGTTTTAAATACATTTTCGGAGTTGCGTGTCAGAGAGGTCCCTGGAGATGGGAATGTTCAAAGCCTCGAATACTGTACATTATCTAGCATAATGTATAAAGCAGTCAATACGCTCGTTGTAACCGCCAAAAATACGATAGGTTGAATGCATTGTTCATTAATATTTCAGTCCGATATATGCACATGATTTCGTGCCAGGCGTGAATAACACTGTGCAGAAACACGAACGTTGATGTTTTGATTCTAAATTTATAGACAAGACTTAATGAAAGCTTAATTAAATTGAATTTTTAAATTAATTACCATCCTGCTCGGACGTGTGGTTACTTTCATCAGACTTATATCAAATAAAAAACTTCTATTTTTTCCATGCTATCTGAAATACTTAGCACGCAGCTTATACAGGTGTCTATTAATCTGCCTAAGGTGTACCACTCTGTTTCCAATCAAATATTTATCAAGCTAGTTTTTTATACACTTACTCGAAAATGTTAAGCATCTTACATCTCCTGCATTGGTTCTAGTGAACATTTTTATGTGAGCAAAATATACTTAAACTTTTTCTATCGCAAATGCAAGGTGCATGAAAGTTTAAATATTTGGTAAGGTGGGACAGACTTGCAGTAAAAAACAACTGCAAAAATGTGAAATCATTGATTACTTTACCACAGCTACCTGCTCTGATCTTGTAATCAAGATAGTTAAGAAAATTGATATTCTGAAAAACAATCTGTGGTTGATTTTGGCAGAAAATTAGGAGCGGAAGGAGCTGATTTTAGTTGTATACAAGGTAGCAACGAGATAAAAATATTTGATAACGTGTGACGAGGCTGACTAATGCATTTGATCGGCGAAGAATGATAATATCGATGAATTTACGGATATACTTAATGGCATTTTGAATACCTTGAAGGAATTTGATATACGGAAAACAGATATAATCCACGGGTGCAAGTCAATAATTCATTCCTTAATTGTTAATCTCCTCATTAAAGTGCTGACAGACCGCTGAGAATCGGCCATTACTGTTAAGGAGCTTGGATGGGAAATGTATTGATCAAATGAAATAGTTTCTAGATCTATATTTCGCTTTGTTTTAATAAAGCCTATAGAAATTCGTAACGCAACCATTATATACAACTATCTTTTTACGTTCTTAGATCTTACATTTGACTGAAGCTATTTTAAAAGTTATTTATTTTGTAAAGTCGTTAAGTCAACTGTTTAACAGCCGACGTTTGTCTCATGTCAAAGGAAGCAATCATGTTGAACGGTATCTAAATTCAATTGTCTAATTTGATTAGTTTTTCTTTCTTTTTTCTGTTTACTGTATTTTAAATTTAACTGAACACGGTTTCAATTGCTGTTTTAATATTTGTTTGAACTGTTAATTTTCATTAACATCATGAGCGTCTCTGCATTATTGATGTTGCCAACATTTTATTGACCCAAGAAAATCCAATTTACTCAACATTCATTATTTTGAAATAAGATCTATCTTCTTCAAACAAAAATGTTTGAAAATGTATTTTATATACAAACACTTCAATATGAATTAAGTTTCCTTTATTTTTATTGTATTTTTATAGCACTTTAAGTATTCAAAAGAGAATATGTAATTAACTTTTATAGAATATAAACACAGGTGCTTATTCTTACAGGTCTATTTAGGATATCAGAATTACATTGCCAAAAGCCCGTAAATAATCGGAAATACCAGCAAACAAGTAAAATATATTGAGATATCAATATTATTCCTACAGTCTACTTTTATAATTGCAATACTCTGGCTTGCCTTGTGTTTATCGTAAATTTCAGTTGTCTTTAAGTTCAAATAACAGGCGGGCGTTTACCGAACCTTCTCATAATGAGACACGGTCAGTTTTCAAGACACTGTGTAAGTAAGATATTATATTGGTATTGCTTACTCGGCTGCGATGACTCAAACTTACCACACCACTACTGTGAGAAATTGTCATTATTTGAAGGCAGGGACTTTAACCACTACCATATAACCCTTTTCCTGACGAGGCAGATGAACAAATATATAACCATTCTCCTGAGGAGGCAGATGAACAAATATATAACCATTCTCCTGAGGAGGCAGATGAACTATTGTATTCTATATAATGAACATTTTTAATATTAAATATCCTTCTGGTTTACAGTCTAGGCCAGACAGGAACGAAAGTATGATGGCAATGTTTTTGAATGTATCAAACTAACGCCCACCAGTGACTTAACTGAAAAAAAAGACATAAGTTAGTGTAACAGTTGGTGAATAATTGTAACTCAACCGGAACTTGAACCTAGGACCTTCCGATAACAGGGCGAATATTCTACCAACTTAGCTACCAGACCACACAATGTAGCCTATCGATTTATCACCAATATACCTTTACCCGGCTATTTTAGTGTTTGGTGAGTTATTTTACTAAATATTGGCAGACTTTGAGACCAAATATATTGTAAGAAAGAATTTAAAAAAAGTTGGGAGCAACAGGTTCCTGCATCATTGCTTTGGGAACTAAACTACTACCAGATTTGTATTTTTCAACATTTAAATAATTATGATATATTTTACATATATTTACAGATTGAGTATTTGAAAAAAAAAACTGACTGTTTACCGATATCAGTTTCAGAGAAATGAAACCGTACCATACCGTAGGAGAGGCCAGCAAGGGTTAACATCAACGGGCTATCAACGATCAGTCTTAAGTAAGGGTACAGATAAAACGGACTTCATTACAAGGAGCTTCCTGGTTTGTCTTAGTTCAAAGATGGCACAGACAAGAAGCTTTCTAATCATTGAACATTTGCCAGACAAATTCATTGCCTTAAGTACTCTACTAAAAGGAATCTGATACTTATTACGATATATTAAACCGTGTCTTAAATGGCCTTTAAGTACTTAAATTGCGAATTGTTATAGATAGTGTACTTTATTTTCTTTAGAAAATATTTTTGGAGAAAGACGCAGTAATTGCACGCAGATATGTTCAGTTTAGACAAAAATGCTAATTATAGAATCATGATATTCAGTGTTTTCATAAATGATGTATTAGGCATTGTATTGACTGGGATTGCAAAGTTTCTACCGATTCATTTACTAACGACTGGGGAAACTACATTACTGTTGTCATCATTATATACTCTATATACAAGATATATAATTCATTTAACATTAAATATTTCTAATGGTATATTTTGCTTCAAAAATTTTACAAAAACTGAATACGTGTGACCAAAGTATCTGGGCTGTTGTTTTCTAAAATGGAATGAGACAGACATCGGAACAAAGACTGAACTAAGAAAGAAAAACAAAGACATAATTTTAGGTCTTTGATCAGAACAAACTCTCGGTAACTGCAAAAGTAACAAGCAGGAAATATTTGGGCAAGGCTGCATTTCAATCTAGAGCATTTTATAAAAATGCCAGTTAACTTAGTTTTATCAGTATATATGTCTTCGATATTGAGCTTCAAAATTTGATTGAAAATATGTGTAAACCTGCATTGTAGTAATTATAAAAACAAAAATCTCTCGAGTTTGAAACGTGTCCAGAATACATGTTTGTAGACATCAAGGTCTTATGTATCTGTTAGTCAAAATTGTATTATTAGCTTAAGCTGTACAACTATTAATTCTGTGAAACAAATAGCCATATTTTCTATACAGAACATCCCCAGGTTTTAACACTGATTTTGAATTTGATTTTCATTGCATGTTCACTCATGCAGATATTTCATTTTTCGATCGACAAGACATTTCATTTTGTTACACGATTTCAAAAGAAAATAACTCTGCAAAAAGTTTCGCAAAGATGTTTTAGAATTTCTATATTTTTTCAGAAAATTGGTTTCTTTGATGCTCTCTAACAAGAGGAGGGTAGTCAAATATCTTGAGAAATACACAAGAATAGCAGAACAACTTGAAATACAATAAAAACACAAAAACAAATATATTTGAAGAAAGGCAATAATAAAAGAATCACAAAAGCTATTATCTGTCTAACTGGCCATTAAAATCGTTTTTTGCTCGACTCCTTGACAAAAACTTAGCGAACGCGTTTGCAGAGACTTCTAGCGCATTTGCGGCTGCAGTGTTAAGTCATCAGGTTTGTTGTGATTAAACTGGAAGTTGGCGTGTAGTTATTTGAATAATTTTCCATTTTACCATTTAGGATGAAAAGAGGTGGTAACTTACTTTAGTTAGTATTCGTGTTCATTTTTATAAATAAGATTGCACATTTCATATCTTCCCCTAATTATGGTATAATTATAGTATATAAATATTACATGACATTGTCTGACAATGTGACAGCAATATTGTCAACTTTCGAAAATACTGTCAACCTCGGCGAACCTTGTCAGACATGTAACATTTATTTTATTATACCGAAAAACTATTCAAACCATGAACAACTTTATTCAACTTTTAACTTTAAAACGTTTGTTGCTTGCCATTATTGTCGTCTGTAATGTAAAATGTAAAAATAGATATTGCGCATGCGCGAATGATACAGTACAATTTTCGAACATTCCGCACCTATGGTAGCGGGTGACAGTATTTTTCCGAGAGTAAATTTTTTCTGACAGTACTTATATGTTACGGTGGCCTATGGAAGATTAAGATTGTAAATGAAATTGAGGTATAATAATTATTGATATTACATTTGTGTAAATGATTTGTCTATGACTCTATAGCTTGCTGGTAAACTAAACAGCTGTTACACTCAATACTTTTCGTAAATACATTGACATAATGCAGACCGTTTTATTACTGATCACATTAAACTATGTGATAAACTATAGAGGCCTCTCATACAATACAATAAACTATACCGAGCAATACAAGTCAGTCGACTGTACGTAACGCTGTTGCTCACTGGTGTTTACTGTGACAATTTCTTATTTGAAATAGAAATTAGCAATAATAATTTCGCCAAATTTAGTGTTCTCCCATGATCAAATTTGTTATTCTGTTGGCGGCTCAGTTCATATCTCTCCCTACCTGTATTCTGTCGATATAGATAGAGAATACTGTAATTAAATAAAAATGAAACCAAAGACAGATAATGGCGGAAATGTGTTTTAAATCTGAAACGCTTTCTAAGTATAAGTCTTTTTAAAACAGTAATTGTGTCAGTTACCTAATTACTGTGTATTAATTGTATGCTTATTTAAATTGAATATTCGGATTATTTCTAATAGAATATAGTAAGTGCGTACCAGACTGGTATGAATAGACGACATCTGAGGCACGTACATTAATAAAATCAAGGGAGAGTTAAATGTAGAAAACATATACATGACTAATGTAACAATATAGTCGGAAATAAGATATTTCACACACCACGGTGAAAGGGGAACTATAGATTGAAGGGATAAATTGATAGCATGTTTTCTTTATGTCTAATTTGCATTTTTCTGGCCTCAGATCAAGTTTTTTTTGTTCTACCATGATAACTAAATGCAACATATACACTGGCCTTATAGTTTATGTACATTACACAGACGTTTTGTTCTACCATGATAACTAAATGCAACATATACACTGGCCTTATAGTTCATGTACATTTCACACGGACGTTTTGTTCTACCATGATGACTAAATGCAACATATACATTGACCTTATAGTTCATGTACATTTCACACGGACGTTTTGTTCTACCATGATGACTAAATGCAACATATACACTGACCTTATAGTTCATGTACATTTCACACGGACGTTTTGTTCTACCAAGATGACTAAATGCAACATATACACTGGCCTTATAGTTCATGTACATTTCACACGGAAATTTTGTTCTACCATGATAACTAAATGCAACATATACACTGACCTTATAGTTCATGTACATTTCACACGGACGTTTTGTTCTACCAAGATGACTAAATGCAACATATACACTGGCCTTATAGTTCATGTACATTTCACACGGAAATTTTGTTCTACCATGATAACTAAATGCAACATATACACTGACCTTATAGTTCATGTACATTTCACACGGACGTTTTGTTCTACCATGATGACTAAATGCAACATATACACTGACCTTATAGTTCATGTACATTTCACACGGACGTTTTGTTCTACCATGATGACTAAATGCAACATATACATTGACCTTATAGTTCATGTACATTTCACACGGACGTTTTGTTCTACCATGATGACTAAATGCAACATATACACTGACCTTATAGTTCATGTACATTTCACACGGACGTTTTGTTCTACCAAGATGACTAAATGCAACATATACACTGGCCTTATAGTTCATGTACATTTCACACGGAAATTTTGTTCTACCATGATAACTAAATGCAACATATACACTGACCTTATAGTTCATGTACATTTCACACGGACGTTTTGTTCTACCATGATGACTAAATGCAACATATACACTTGCCTTATAGTTCATGTACATTTCACACGGACGTTTTGTTCTACCATGATGACTAAATGCAACATATACACTGACCTTATAGTTCATGTACATTTCACACGGACGTGTTGTTCTACCATGATGACTAAATGCAACATATACACTGACCTAATAGTTCATGTACATTTCACATGGACGTTTTGTTCTTCAATGATGACTAAATGCAACATGTACACTGACCTTATAGTTCATGTACATTTCACACGGACGTTTTGTTCTACCATGATGACTAAATGCAACATATACACTGACCTTATAGTTCATGTACATTTCACACGGACGTGTTGTTCTACCATGATGACTAAATGCAACATATACACTGACCTAATAGTTCATGTACATTTCACATGGACGTTTTGTTCTTCAATGATGACTAAATGCAACATGTACACTGACCTTATAGTTCATGTACATTTCACACGGACGTTTTGTTCTACCATGATGACTAAATGCAACATATACACTGACCTTATAGTTCATGTACATTTCACACGGACGTGTTGTTCTACCATGATGACTAAATGCAACATATACACTGACCTAATAGTTCATGTACATTTCACATGGACGTTTTGTTCTTCAATGATGACTAAATGCAACATGTACACTGACCTTATAGTTCATGTACATTTCACACGGACGTGTTGTTCTACCATGATGACTAAATGCAACATATACCTTTTAGTTTATGTACATTTCACACGGACGTTTTGTTCTACCATGATGACTAAATGCAACATATACACTGACCTTATAGTTCATGTACATTTCACACGGACGTGTTGTTCTACCATGATGACTAAATGCAACATATACACCGACCTTATAGTTCATGTACATTTCACATGGACGTTTTGTTCTTCAATGATGACTAAATGCAACATATACACTGACCTTATAGTTCATGTACATTTCACACGGACGTTTTGTTCTACCATGATGACTAAATGCAACATATACCTTTTAGTTTATGTACAATTCACACGGACGTTTTGTTCTACCATGATGACTAAATGCAACATATACACTGACCTTATAATTCATGTACATTTCACACGGACGTTTTGTTCTACCATGATAACTAAATGCAACATATACACTGACCTTATAGTTCATGTACATTTCACACGGACGTGTTGTTCTACCATGATAACTAAATGCAACATATACACTGACGTTATAGTTTATGTACCTTTTTACTCGGCCACAATTGTCTTCCATGATATGTTTAATGTTTCTTTTATTTAATTGTTTATGTTGACGTCACGTCTGTTCAAGTTGGTCTTGTAAATTGGTGATAAATTTTAGGAACAATGGTTCACTTTCTACATGGAAAAGAATACAAAGAAAAAAAGATTTTGAAAAGCTAACACTTATTTTTATTTTACATCGAATAGGCTACAAGCTCTTAAACCGATGTCTACTTTCCTGGTACCTAATGTGTTCAAAGCGGAAAGCAGTCAGAGATCACCCAGCAACCAGGCTGAACTCGATTCAGTGACTCTGGGACTTTTGAAGTAAATAAAGTGATTTAAAAGATATTAGTAAAATTATATGTGCTGAAGTGTTGGAGTTCACTGTTTTTTATTAACATTTTTACTTTTGGGGAACTTTCGATAAGTCAACATTTTGACCCATATTCCGCTTTAATGGCATTATGAGATGAAATGTGTTAATTTCCTTATGTATACTAACGGAAAAATATAACTGTGCATACTTCAAGGTATAGAATTTTTTTTAATATTAGGAATAGTAACATAAAACTTTGCAAATTAGCCAATCAACGTTTTATTTCTAACAATCAATACAAACACTTCATGATGTAAAACAATTTTTACAGTAACAAGGCGCAGAAGTTGACAGGTATGAAATCTGATTTCACAAGGTCAGTATCGTGTGTGGCCTCCATTGGCGTTCAAGCAAGCACGGCAGCGACGAGGCATAGAGGCAACTAAGTTGGCGATAACTGCCTGTGGAATGGTGTTCCAGATGTTGACCAATGTCTGCGCTAGTTGGTCCAGCGTGAGAGGTTGGTTACGTCTTTGACGGAGGCGTCTCTTCATCTCATCCCAAACGTGCTCAATTGGTGAAAGATCTGGTGAAACAGCGGGCCAGGGTAAGACACTCACGTTTTGCTGAGCCAGAAACCCGGTAACTACACGTGCTACATGTGGCCGAGCGTTGTCTTGTTGAAACGTCATGTTACGCCCTTGACGTTGAAGAAATGGCAGCACGTGGGGTATGACAATCTCATCTCTGTAACGAACACCCGTTAAATTGCCACGGACAATTACAAGCTGGGTCCTGCCTTGAGATGAGATACCTCCCCAAACCATTATCGACCCACCACCACCAAAACGTTGACGTTGAAAAACACAGGGATCCAAGTAACGTTCTCCGCGACGCCTGTATACACGAACTCGTCCGTCCGAACTTTCTAAGTGAAACCGCGACTCGTCAGTAAACAGAACATTATTCCAATATGCTCTTGGAAGCCTTAGATACTGTCTGCACCACTGACGTCGACGTTGTCGATGACGTAAGAGAAGAGTAGGACGTATCGCAGGACGTCGTGGAGTAATGCTGTGCTCTCTTAATCGGTTTCTAACAGTTCGTCCACTGATAGGTCTCAAGCCAGGAATTGTTCGTGCTGTTAATGTGGCCGGTTGAAATCGATTCCGTAGGTGTGTAAGCCGGATATAATTGTCTTGACGGATTGACGTCACACGTGGACGCCCTGGACGTGGTAGATCACGGACGTTGCCACGTTGCTGAAATCGTCGCCAAAGTGCTGATATGGTGTTTCGGTGAACACCAAAACGCTGCGCAACCGCATTTTGAGCAATGCCTGCTTGGAGCATACCGACGGCACGTAGGCGATCATTTTCTGAGATGCGTGGCATTGTCTTCAAAGACTTAAAATCCAAATTAAGGTGTTTTTCTGAACTGCTGGGTAGCTCACTATAATTTGACGGTTAAAATAACTCGAAACAGCATGTACGAGGATGTTAACATAAAGAAACACGTAAAAAGCGCGACCGTTACGGGCTATACATTTTGCACGTGCAACTCGCGAAAAGCAGTATTATTGAAACAAGATTACCTTGTGAATTACACAACAGAAATCTGCTAAAATAATTTTATACCTAATAAAAGATATTAAGTATTTTAGTGTGCACAGTTATATTTTTCCGTCAGTATATATATTAACAGATTTTATTTTAAATGGCCAAGACAAAATGTATTCTTTATGCATACTTATATTCAATACTTATAGGAAAAAGAAAAAATATAGTTACATGTATGTTTATGAATTAGAATAATTTTTACCAAGATTTGTATTGATCGATATTTGTACTATGAAGGAGATTTTTATTGACCGAGATTTATATTAAAGATCATATTCATTTTTGTACAGTTTTACCTCCCATTAATTAAATAGCCATGTAACTTTTTCATTTCGTTTTGTGTTTCTAAATAATAAAAAAAATCCTTTCTTACTATTTTTTTTTTTCATTTATCTTTTATCAAATAGTCAACTTATCCATAATATAAGATTATTATCCAACCAATTTTGTCCTCTGAAAATATCGAATATGTTCAAAATTACTATGAATATTTGCAGCTTTAGTTTTTGTCAGTGAAACACCATTTCAGCTTTACATGTTTCAAAACATCGGCATGTTCTTGCATCACCCCTGGTTCAAGTTTTTTCTTGAAAGGCTGTTATCTTCATCCATCCATTAAAAATTTTTCATAGTCCTCTTATGTTATATTTCTTTCAAAAGTACTTCAGTGTTTGGAGTTTTTTTATCACTAACTGTCTACCTGCCTGAGTATTTTATCATCTTTTTACAAGTGCTCAGATGAGCATTCGACTGATGTATCTCAAAACTGAATCATTTAATTAGATGCCCCCTCACATCCCTCTTGTCGATGGCATAATGATGCTTATTGTTTTGCACTTCTGTCGGAAAACAAAAAGAAAATGTGAACATTACGGACGCAAGCATGTAGCAGGCATGTATGGTATGATATGTAAACTGAACAGGCAAGTATGGCATAATGTGTAACTTTGCCCGGCATAATACATAAATATGTTAACTTAGCAGACAGGTAAGGTAAAATGTCTAAACGTTGCATGCAGTTATGGCATAATATGTAAATTAAGAAGTCAGGTGTGGCATAATATGTAAATTAAGTATGCAGGTATCGTATAATATTTAAGTTTCACAGGCAGGTATAGCAATATCTATAAATTTAGCGGGCAGTTATGGAATTATATGCTAATTTAGAAAGTAGGTATGGTAAAGAATGTAAATCTAGAATACAGGTATGCTATAGTATGTTAATCTAAAAGGCAGGTATGTAAATTTCGAAGGCGGGTTTGGTATAATATGCTAATTTTGAAGGCAGGTATGGTATAGTATGTAAATCTAGAATGCAGGTATGGCATAGTATGTTAATCTAGAATGCAGGAATGGTATAGTATGTAAATCTAGAATGCAAGTATGGTGTAGTATGTAAATCTAGAATACAGGTATGGTATAATATGTTGATCTAGAAGGCAGGTATGGTATATTATGTAAACTTCGAATGCAGGTGTGGTATAGTATAGTAATCTAGAATGCAGGTATAGTATAGTATTTAAATCTAGAATGCAGGTATGCTTTAGTATGTAAATCTAGAATGCAGGTATGCTTTAGTATGTAAATTTAGAATGCAGGCATGGTAAAGTAGGTTAATCTAGAAGGCAGGTATGGTATAATATGTAAATATCTAAGGCAGGTATGGTACTATATGTTAATCTAGAATGCAGGTATGGTATAGTATGTAAATCTAGAATGCAGGTATAGTATAGTATGTAAATCTAGAATGCAGGTATGGTATAGTATGTTAATCTAGAATGCAAGTATGGTATCATATGTTAAATTCGAAGGCAGGTATGATATTATATGTTAATCTAAATTGCAGTTATGATATTGTATGTAGATCTAGAATGCAGGTATGATATAGTATGTTAATCTAGAAGGCAGTATGGTATCATATGTAAACTTCGAAGGCAGGTTTGGTATAATATGCTTATTTAAAAGGCAGGTAAGGTATAAAATGTTAATCTAGAAAGCAGTAATGGTATAGTATGTAGATCTAGAATGCAGGTATGGTGTAGTATGTAAATCTAGAATGCAGGTATGGTATAGTATGTAAATCTAGAATACAGGTATGGTACAGTATGTTATTCTAGAAGGCAGGTATGGTATAGTATGATGATCTAGAATGCAGGTATGGTATAATTTGTTAATTTAAAATGCAGGCATAGTATATGATGTTAATGAAGAAGGCAGGTATGGTATAATATGTAAACTTCGAAGGCAGGTTTGTTATAATATGCTAATTTAGAAGGCAGGTATGGTATAGAATGTTAATCTAGAAGGCAGGTATGGTATAATATTTGAAATTAGAAGGCAGGTATGGTATAGTATGTTATATTTAGAAGGCAAGTATGGTATAGTATGGTTATCTAGAATGCAGGTATAGTATAGTATGTTAATCTAGAATGCAGGTATTGTATAGTTTGTTAATCTAGAATGCAGGTATGGTATAATATTTAAAATTAGAAGGGAGGTATGGTGTAGTATGATATATTTAGAAGGCAGGTATGGTATAGTATGGTTATCTAGAATGCAGGTATAGTATAGTATGTTAATCTAGAATGCAGGTATTGTATAGTTTGTTAATCTAGAATGCAGGTATGGTATAATATTTAAAATTAGAAGGGAGGTATGGTGTAGTATGATATATTTAGAAGGCAGGTATGGTAAAATATGTAAAATTAGAAGGCAGGTATGGTATAGTATGTTAATCTAAAATGCAGGTATGGTATAATATGTAAATTTAGAAGTCATGTATGGTATAGTTTGTTAATCTAGGAGGCAGTTATTGTATAACATGTAAATCTAGAATGCAGGTATGGTTTAGTATGTTAATCTAGATTGCAGGTATGGTATAGTATGTTAATCTAGATTGCAGGTAGAGAATGATATGTAAATTTCGAAGGCAGGTATTTTATAGTATGTTATATTTAGAAGGCAGGTATGGTATAATATGTTAAATTTAGAAGCAAGGTATGGAATATTATGTTATATGTAGAAGGCAGGTATGGTATAGTGTGTAAATCTAGAAGGCAGGTAGGGTATAGTATTTTATATTTAGAAGGCAGGTATGGTATAGTATGTTATATTTAAAATTTAGGTATGGTATAATATGCTATATTTAGAAACCAGGTATGGTGTAATATTTTATATGTAGAAGGCAGGTATGGTATAAAATGTTATATGTAGAATGCATGTATGGTATAATATGTAAAATTAGGAGGCAGGTTTGGTATAGTATGTAAAGCTAGAATGCAGGTATGGTATAATATGTAAAATTAGAAGGCAGGTATGATATTATATGTAAACTTTGAAGGCAGGTTTGGTATAATATGCTAATTTAGAAGGCAGGTATGGTATATTATGTTAATCTAGAATGCAGGTATGTATGTAAATCTAGAATGCAGGTATGGTATAGTATGTAAATCTAGAATGCAGGTATGGTATAATATGTTAATCTAAAAGGCAGGTTTGGTATAAGATGTTAATTTAGAAGGCAGGTATGGGGAAATATTTGCTGATTTTAAAGGCAGGTTTATAATCATATAATTCGTTATATCATAAATTGTAAAACACATTTTTTTATTTGTAATGTAAATTTCTGTCCTTAAATGGTTTCAATTTTCAAGTCTTACTTGCTCTAGGACGTTCAAACTGTTATTATGATATTGGATTATGATAATCACTGTTCGGTAAATTACGAATAGAGCTTGTGATGAACTCTAAGTCAGTTTGATAAGAAATCGTTTGACCTACAAGGATGAGAAATATAATCTTCTGCCAGCATTTAAACTGAGATGAGGAAACACAAGTGTCGCTCCGGTATCTTTTCTTTCATGTTCACTATACTTTCCTTCCTAAACTTTTTAATTTGAATAAACGCATTTATTTCACCTTACTTTAACCTTATTCTACTACCAGTCTTACCGTAAATGTATGCTACTCGATTTGTTTATAAAAGTCGCACCTGCCTACCTGGACACGTTACAGAAAAGGACTATAAAGCAAAACATTTTAAAGATGGTCTTTTTCTGACAATAATTTGTTTTCAATATGTTATCAATGTATACAGTTGTGTAATATAGCACTTACCCTTTTCTTGCAATAAATTGTTATTGTTTTCTGTTCTGCTATTAAAGTGTAATGGATACAGATCTTGATGATACGTTATGTTACTGTTATCATTGCAGATAAAATGCTTGTGTGCAAAAATATTACAAAAATATTGTATTGGTATCCGCATACAGTGGAACAGTTTTGCAGATATCTACATCAAAGTGATTAATTTTGGTGATAACACTTTACAAACAGATACATCATTTATAAAAGATATATATTCCATTTTAACAAAGTAAGGTCGAGCCATTTATCGTATAGTCTACATAATCCATTTAAACACTCAAGAGTATTAGCAGTTCACTGTTGCAAATGTTTCCTGCAATATAGTAGGGTCTTATCTGCGACAGAATAGACTATTCTACTTTTTCGAGAGTTTTCAGGCAGAAAAAAAACTATTTTAAAGTACACAAACACAAAAATGTATAGTCGTGAAGTGTAAAATTGTCTTTTCAAAGCGGGCGTAGTAAATACAGCATACCCAACTGCTGCAACAAACAAGAAGTTTTGTAACACCACTTGTTAGGAGTTTTACTGCTGAAAAGAAACATTAGTATCATGGGTCGTACACCAAATTAAACAAATAAGTAGACAATGCTGCAAGATGAGTATCAAAGCTTGAGTGTGTGACATCTAGTTAAGGAAAAATGACACTAGAGGCATAATTTGAACACTCATGGCATTGGTTCACAAGTCAATGACACATAACTTATTTCAATAGTCACAGCCTTATGATTTCTGAGTAGTTTATTTAGAAGAGTTCGTCTACTTTAGTCTATGCAAACACCTGAACAAGGGGTGGAGCCAAAATGATCCCGGGGCCAAAGTTTGATAAAGCTTGGTACAGGTCAACAAGGGAATACTTCATGTAGACTTTCAGAACTTTGGGCCTTGTTTCAAAAAGAACTGCCTATCTATCTTGAATAAAATATGTGAACCCCAGCATGTAGCCCAGTTACAATCATAGGGACATACTTGTAACAATCGTGGTAGAGCGCTAGACAACATATTCAAGACGTCTCAGCCTTACTGTTTCTGACAAGACGATTTTTGAGAGTGTCTATATAAGTTAATGTGAAACATTTGATCTCCAATGACCAAAGTTTGAACAGTCTTGGTAGATGTCCGCAGGCAATGCTTTGCACAATAGTTGAGGACTAGTTTAGTTTAAACGTATTGAGTTTACATCTGCAACTTATATCAATCCTTCTCGATGACAGTTTCCTGGGTTCAAACCATTACTCGCGCCGAAATTGAGGAATATGTTTAGTCACTGTAAATCTCAACCCTGGCACGGCACTCTAAGTGGCACGGCTCTCTAACCCCTCCGCCAATGTTTATTCAGTACGTCAAGACCTTGTTATATTTCACACAGGAATAACTTTAATCATAATATTTTCGCCTCGGTCAATATGACATTTGGCCGGTGAATATCACATCATATTCAATGGCACACTAGTCAATAACTGTTTTATTATATGACTACATACAATTGTTTCTACTAAGTTTTCTTCCAGACTGATTTTACATTCATTACAATGTGTTAATTTTTTTTGCAGGACTTTTTATACTCATTTTCACATTACAATAATACTCAGAAGTCTGACAGGTGATTTGGAAATCCAATATAACATAAAAAAAGACACACACCAGACGCCATTTCTTAGAAAAAGTCTAAGTGCCCATATGTATTTTGTTTATTTGCCGGCATTAGAGTAATTTTGTTAACTGAGTGCCGGGCACCAGACAGCACTACTACGAGTATAAACAGCAATCTATTTTTTGACCTAAAATATAACATGGGAAAAACCCAGAATGCAGGAATATAACAATATATTGTTGGTCGCCGACTGCGCTTTGAACCAATGGGATCGCGTCTATTTATATGTCATATAATAATCCTCTATATTTTAGGTAAAATATGTGATATTCCTCGGGCGCGGTAAATAGTTATCAGAGTGATTTATCTTGAACAAACTTTACCAATTGAATCTACATGATATAATTTATTTGTGATCATAAGTCTATTATAAAATGATCCGGTTTAGCGTCTGATACATCCTAGCCTTCAGATTTCTTCGCGTTTCTTGGACTTGGTAGTGTAACTGTCCTCGAAGCAATAAAAAACTAAACAGTGTTGTTTCTCTTTAATCTTGACTGCATTTTCATCTAACGGTTTTCGATTTTCGAGCCAAAAATCTTTTATTTTGTACATTACTCTAACCCAAAACTGAGACAAAATGCATTCCAAGAACGTTTTATAATCACACAGTATTTAAAGGAAGGATAAAATGAAATCATTTCAATTTATTGCAAGTGAGAGAGAAATATTAAATTCTTTAAGTATGAAAGAGACTAAGAAACCCTTGACAAAAAATACAGCACAAAACATGACTCTGTTAGACTGGCTTGTGAACATGATTAATATTTTGAACAATATAATGAAATACGGTCATACTAATGACGAGTGAATTATAATGTTACGATTTCAACTGACTTGGGGCTAAAGGAGCAATCTCCCAATCTCTAAAGATTATTTTTATCACCAACTGTCTGATTTTTCTTTAATATTCGATCACACATTTAGAGGCACGTTCTACTGCATTTGTCAGACATGTTTTATTTTATTACATATTTAGAGGCACTTTCTACTGCATTTGTCAGACATGTTTTTATTTTATGACACTAAGAGGCACGTTCTACTGCATTTGTCAGACATATTTTATTTAATGACACATTTAGAGGCACGTTCTACTGCATTTGTCAGATATGTTTTATTTTATGACACATTTGAAGGCACCTTCTACTGCATTTGTCAGACATGTTTTATTTTATGACACATTTAGAGGCACGTTCTACTGCATTTGTCAGACATGTTTTATTTTATGGCACATTAAGAGGCACTTTCTACTGCATTTGTCAGACATGTTTTATTTTATGACACATTTAGAGGAACGTTCTACTGCATTTGTCAGACATGTTTTATTTTATGACACTTACAGGCACGTTCTACTGCATTTGTCAGACATGTTTTATTTTATGACACATTTAGAGGCACGTTCTACTGCATTTGTCAGACATGTTTTATTTTATGGCACATTTAGAGGCACTTTCTACTGCATTTGTCAGACATGTTTTATTTTATGACACATTTAGAGGAACGTTCTACTGCATTTGTCAGACATGTTTTATTTTATGACACTTAGAGGCACGTTCTACTGCATTTGTCAGACATGTTTTATTTTATGACACATTTAGAGGCACGTTCTACTGCATTTGTCAGACATGTTTTATTTTATGACACTTAGAGGCACGTTCTACTGCATCTGTCAGACATGTTTTATTTTATGACACATTTAGAGGCACGTTCTACTGCATTTGTCAGACATGTTTTATTTTATGACACTTAGAGGCACGTTCTACTGCATTTGTCAGACATGTTTTATTTTATGACACATTTAGAGGAACGTTCTACTGCATTTGTCAGACATGTTTTATTTTATGACACATTTAGAGGAATGTTCTACTGCATTTGTCAGACATGTTTTATTTTATGACACTTAGAGGCACGTTCTACTGCATTTGTCAGACATGTTTTATTTTATGACACATTTAGAGGCACGTTCTACTGCATTTGTCAGACATGTTTAATTTTTAATGACACATTTAGAGGAACGTTCTACTGCATTTGTCAGACATGTTTTATTTTATGACACTAAGAGGCACGTTCTACTGCATTTGTCGGACATGTTTTATTTTATGACACATTTAGAGGCACGTTCTACTGCATTTGTCAGACATGTTTTATTTTATTACACATTAAGAAGCACGTACTACTGCATTTGTGAGACGTGTTTTATTTGATTACAAATTAAGAGGCAAGTTCTACTGCATTTTTCAGACATGTTTTATTTCATTACACATTTAGAGGCACGTTCTAATGCATTTGTCAGACATGTCTTATTTTTTTACACATTTAGAGGCACGTTCTACTGCATTTGTCAGACATGTTTTATTTTATTACACATTTAGAGGTACGTCCTACTGCATTTGCCAGACATGTTTTATTTTATTACACATTTAGAGGCACTTTCTACTTCATTTGTCAGACATGTTTTATTTCATTACACATTTAGAGGCACGTTCTACTGCATTTGTCAGACATTTTTTATTTTATTACACATTTAGGGGCACGTTCTACTGCATTTGTCAGACATGTTTTATTTTATGACACATTTAAAGGCACTTTCTACTGCATTTGCCAGACATGTTTTATTTTATGACACTTAGAGGCACGTTCTACTGCATTTGTCAGGCATGTTTTTATTTTATGACACATTCAGAGGCACGTTCTACTGCATTTGTCAGACATGTTTTATTTTATGACACATTTAGAGGCACGTTCTACTGCATTTGTCAGACATGTTTTATTTTATTACACATTAAGAAGCACGTACTACTGCATTTGTGAGACGTGTTTTATTTGATTACAAATTAAGAGGCAAGTTCTACTGCATTTTTCAGACATGTTTTATTTCATTACACATTTAGAGGCACGTTCTAATGCATTTGTCAGACATGTCTTATTTTTTTACACATTTAGAGGCACGTTCTACTGCATTTGTCAGACATGTTTTATTTTATTACACATTTAGAGGAACGTTCTACTGCATTTGCCAGACATGTTTTATTTTATTACACATTTAGAGGCACTTTCTACTTCATTTGTCAGACATGTTTTATTTCATTACACATTTAGAGGCACGTTCTACTGCATTTGTCAGACATTTTTTATTTTATTACACATTTAGGGGCACGTTCTACTGCATTTGTCAGACATGTTTTATTTTATGACACATTTAAAGGCACTTTCTACTGCATTTGCCAGACATGTTTTATTTTATGACACTTAGAGGCACGTTCTACTGCATTTGTCAGGCATGTTTTTATTTTATGACACATTCAGAGGCACGTTCTACTGCATTTGTCAGACATGTTTTATTTTATGACACATTTAGAGGCACGTTCTACTGCATTTGTCAGACGTGTTTTATTTTATTACAAATTAAGAGGCAAGTTCTAATGCATTTTTCAGACATGTTTTATTTCATTACACATTTAGAGGCACGTTCTAATGCATTTGTCAGACATGTCTTATTTTTTACACATTAAGAGGCACGTTCAACTGCATTTGTCAGACATGTTTTATTTTTTTACACATTTAGAGGCACGTTCTACTGCATTTGTCAGACATGTTTTATTTTATGACACATTTAGAGGTACGTTCTACTGCATTTGTCAGACATGTTTTATTTTATGACACATTTAGAGGCACGTTCTACTGCATTTGTCAGAGGTGTTTTATTTTGTTACAAATTAAGAGGCAATTTCTACTGCATTTTTCAGACATGTTTTATTTCATTACACATTTAGAGGCACGTTCTAATGCATTTGTCAGACATGTCTTATTTTTTTACACATTAAGAGGCACGTTCAACTGCATTTGTCAGACATGTTTTATTCTATTACATATTTAGAGGGATGTTCTACTGCATTTGTCAGACAGGTGTTATTTCATTACATATTTAGAGGGACGTTAGACTGCATTTGTCAGACAAGTTTTATTTTTTACACTTTTTTACTGCATACAGTTAAGCTTGAAAATGATATTTTTTTAAAGGATGAGCGGGTTCGGTAAATATACAAACACCGACATTAAAAATCACGTCAAAAGCTCGAGGCTTATACCTAAACCCGTTACCTCTCTACGCGTAGTTTGTAATACATACAATCTTATTCTTTGTTTTCCAATGCACCTATTTTTCTTTCAAACTTCCTCTAAAGTCCTATTCAATATCTTTTTCATTTTCGTAGCCTTCTTTTTTTCTGAGAAAAAGAATTATAAGAACATTAAAAAATAATGCAATAAACTTAATATTTCAATCTAAATTTCTAAGCATGTTCTACTAATTCCGATTTGCCTGTGATAGAAAAAAACTCTCTTTCTGACAATATTTTTCTCTATTCTGTTCTTCAGAAACATTAGCATTTAGATTGCATTTCCATGTTACAGCAGAAGATGCACTTTTATAGGATAAAATGTTTGTCAGCGAAACATAACTAGTTGACCGACAATGCAGTTGATTATGATGAGATATGATTATAAACACATATAATGCCTTTTAAGACAATCACCAGATGGTAAAAATGGAATGTGATTGACATGTTCTTATGAAATTCTATAAGAGGATTAAATTATCAATGAAAAGTACCAACAGAAACATGACGTGTAAAGAAGGAACCATACATTATTTCCTGGATTATCAGCACAAGATGCTGACAATGCCAATGGTTATATGAACTAGCCAATAACCGTAATCCAGTTTGTTTTATATCGTTCAGTAACGCTGTTACAAATTCAATTGACTACAAATCAAATTAGAAATATGTGGCCGTTGTGCACTGGGTTTGTATCAGTAATCGTTATCATGGCAAATATTTTAGAATCTTTTGCGGTAAATATTTGTCAGTGGCGGCATGTGTAAATTGCACAGGACTTTGTTTTTGAACTGTGAACTTGACCTTTACAGATGTATTTTATTATGACCTGATCCTTACCTTGTAATATTTTGTGCGAAGGTAAATTCTAAGTCCAAAACGTATGAAAAAAATATAACCAAGACAATTTTAACTGGACTTATTACCTCTTACAATTAAGTATCACCTTGACTGCAACTGACCTGGTTTTAATACACTAAATTCAGTCTTGTTAAAGCGACTGACTCACAGAATTTTGCTGAAATTTTTTTTTCTTAAAAATTTAAGAGAATTTAATATACGATGGAAAAAACATAATATTATGCTCCTATACACCATGATAACTGAAAAAAACTTGTTACTTAACCAGGATTCGAACCCACGACCTTTCAGTCAGTAAAATATAGAATGACGATCTAGACCACTGAGCCACAGCGCCAACTTGAATGATTGTGTCAAAATTAACGTTATAACTAAAGTATTTACCCCGTGACTAACGGGGTAAATTTTTTACCGATAAAAGTGGGTAAACATTTATATTTTGATGTTTTTCTGTTGGAAAAATGAATCAGTAACTTAGTTTAAATATGTTCTTCACAATTGCAGCAAAAATTTCAAGATATGAGAACATTTTCTTTTTTTTTCATCGTCGGCCCATCTGTGAGTCAGTCGCTTTAAGGTACATGTTTGTGCAATGTAATTTTAACTAGTGCATGAAAAAGTTGATGCCCAGACAACCTTACTTGCTGTTTTTACTTTAGGCATCTTGGTATGATTTTGCCTACAAGAAACAAACCTTGATCTTACAAAAAAACAACAAGAAACAAACAATCAAACAAACAAAAAACACTTAAACGCAGCATAGTATAAGACTGTGCATGTTTGAAAGATCTCTCCAAACATTTTGAACCTATGGCCAAAGCATAATAATTTGTATCTTTTCTTACAATTGACGCCTCAGTGTAAGACCTTGTCATTTAGCAACAGCCCTTGTTCTTACTAGCAGCTGTCTATTTACGTTTAGCTATTGGGCAAACGGAAGCACGCACTAACGTCCATACAGTAGACCGATATTGTGACAGAAAGTAGACTCATTTATAATTTTTAATATTATATTAAAAAGTTAAGCCTTTTGGATTTTTCAAGCTGTAGGTCCTCCTAATATCATTAAAATTCGTTGGTTTCATACTATTTTCATGACATGGAACTTCTCTTAGACAGTACCTTTAAAAATAATTATCAAAATCATATGCGTCGATGATGGGGATTAAAAACGGAGAATGTGATCTACCACTATCGGTTATTTTGTACAGGTGCGTAACTTTTTTCCTTAAGTGTAGGGATATCTATCAATATAGAAGTCATGTAAATTTTCATTCAGCATTGTCGTACGTCATTATTCCTAAATAGGTCAAAAGTAAGATAAGACAGCTACGTCGAACAGAACTTACGTAAAACTGATATACAGGTGTATTTTTAATGCTAAATTTTATATGATATTTATGATTATATCAAGAAAATGTCTCAGAGATTGTTCAGTTAATATCTGAGACCAGAAATATCTCCAAGCAGAAGTAATTCGGTGTACAGATGCTGTTTGTCGTACATTTTAATCTTAAGGAAACACAACATGTAAGATATTATTAAAAACAACGCTCAGAAAATATTTAAAATGTAGTTTTACATATGACAGTTTGAATGTTTTACATGTGATAGGTTTAAGTATAATATTTTAACAGATGATGTAAACATTAAAACATTAAACTTGTACGCAAAAAAAGACTCAGTCACAACTTGATCGATATTTTATAACACTTTATCATGAGTATAATTGAACCGTCAGGACACAAATGCATAACCTGTGTTCGGTCGGTGGCACCATAAAAAGTACATTTTTTGTATCTGGTTAAAAAATTGAATACAGATTTATCATTAAAATCGTATAGTGGTTGAACTTAAGTATACTTCTTTCAAACAGCAACACCCTGTGCCTGCAGTTAGATTGATTAAATGTGTATAGATAATCTGTAATTCTTAAGATATAAAGATTGAAACACTTACAGAAGGCAATCGGTTCTCTATATAGTGGGAATTAGGTATAGATTTAAAGACAAAGGTTGATATAAAGAAAACATTTGACGGTTGTAAAATATACCATTACCATAATATTCCTTAACCTAGAACACACTTCTAGTCTAAATGGGCATAAGTGAACAGACCATAAAGCAACTTTAAAAGCCTAGAAAAACGACCGAGTCTCAGTCGGTACTGGCTTTGTAAGTCATTGTTACTGATGACTATTACACTGAGGAGATTTACAAAGTAACGGTAGGCGATTTAAAGGAATAATGATGAATGAATCTATGAAGAGGTGTCTGTTATAGCTAAGTGCTTTACCATGAAAAACGTAAATCTTAGATTTGCCACCTACCCCCAACTCATCCCAAAGAAAAAAGAAAGAACAAAAATATAAATATACTGTAAATGCACGCTTCACAATCATTGCACAGTTGGCATTAACTCACTTGTTAAATAAAAAATTAATGAAATAAAAAAGGCATAAAATATACATCGATGATGCCTAAAGCTAGTGTAAGCAAATTCCTGCCTCCAGTATTATATAATAATGTATGTTTGTTTGAAAGGGGTATGAAACATCCCATTAAATATTTTTTTAACATGACTTCTTACATCCTTAAATCTTTGTCCTTGCCAACAGCAATTTGTTGTTTGCCAACATAAACGCGGTTCAGTACACAGTTTTTTGCTTTTTCAGAATTCTCGAACACATGCTGAAGATCGTACAGATATCTAAAAAATCAAAAAAAAAATACAGATGTGTTTATTTTGATTTATCAACTTGCTGTATGACTCATTTATATCGTTTATAGTATAGTTCTTGTGTCAAATATATATGTACTGTTTTGACTAAATATAAAAAAGTCACCACAGTAACTGCATTTGTATAACTGCAGTAACTGCAGTGTATAGCTGTTCTGAAAATAGAATTCAGGAGCGATAGTCGAGGGGTTATAGTGTCGGACTCCCGATCCGGAGGTCGTTCATTCGACTCCCACAAGTGACTCTCTGCAATCCACTATTTCGGCGCGGGTACTGATTTAAACCTAGGAAGCAGACATCGAGATGGAACTTGCTTCACAACCGATGAAAAATAAATAAGTTTAAACTATAAAAAGGTAATGATCAATTAACAGAAATGAATTTGTAAATCAAAATAACTACGATCAAAAATATTTTTGTGGAAGTAAAATCATCATTCCTTAACATTAAAGTATGACATAAAAGTAACAGTGAAGCGTTTTTCAAATACGTCACGTGATTGAATAAGTGTATAACGCCATACAAAATGAGTATTGAAAAGGATAAATAGTTTTTGATCGTTGTTTCAACTGCATGTTACATATCTTTTAAAAAATGCACACTGAAACAGTGTATTGAAAATGTTGTTTCAGAAAAAATAAAAGATGCGTTTTTATATCATATTGAACTTTTTAAAACGTACACATATTTGAAAACCAATAATGTATACATTATACTTTATGATAGATGTTACAGGTTACGCAGGTTACACGACATGTAACAGGTTACGCAGGTTACACGACATGTAACAGGTTACGCAGGTTACACGACATGTTACAGGTTACGCAGGTTACACGACATGTTACAGGTTACGCAGGTTACACGACATGTAACAGGTTACACGACACGTAACAGGTTACGCAGGTTACACGACATGTAACAGGTTACGCAGGTTACACGACATGTAACAGGTTACGCAGGTTACACGACATGTTACAGGTTACGCAGGTTACACGACATGTAACAGGTTACACAGGTTACACGGCATGTAACAGATTGAGAAGAAATATAAAGCAAGATAGATAATTTTAAAGGAAAATAAACATTATGCAGAATAAAATAATTTTAATATATCATAGTTAGTGACATTTATCATAAGTATTATTGTTCTCTTTATTTTTTTTTTATCAAGAAAGAAAAAAAAGTATCTGTGTACTGTGATAGAAAATGAAACGCAGAAACAAACGTAGTACACATTTAATGACATTCCACTCAAATAAAACGGATGCAATAACATTTCAATTATTGTTGCCATTGAAGTCCGGAATGTATTGCAAGACCACTTTTCTTGCTCAATGTTCCGGAAATCAATATTTATACCAACATTAAAATCACATCTTTCAGCAATTGCCTATTAAGGTTTGTTATAGTTAAAGACAAATTACCGAATTATTTTACATGTGTTGGTAATGTAAACATACCCATTCGAACCAACGTTCAAGTAAAGACTATTCCTATATATTATTTTAATGGTTCCAAATTAATGCTGCTAATCAAACATAATTGCACAATTAATGCTACCTTATCAAAAGGGCTTCTTTTCGGCGTAACATCAAAAGAAAAAAATAACATTACAACAAAGAGAATGATTATGTAATTGTACTGAAAAATGTATTTCAGAATCAATGGTAAATGTAACAAAGCAAGTGCATTTTTTACAGTTTCAGTTTATTGGCGAATCAGCATTACTAAATGCCTTGGGCCATTTATAAACAGTACAAACAATATGACCAAACGACTTTTTCTTCAACTTTCACTTAAAATATTCAAATGTTATTTACGTCAAGCAAAATATCGTATAGCTTTCTATAGCTGACGACTTGGTTCCAAATTATTCTGAATACTCATTGGTGTAATTTTGCACTAGACATTCTATCACATGTTTTTGTGGCGGGTATAAGCGGCAGTGAAAATCACAATCAAAATACAATACTCAGATACATCTGTATCTAAACAGTGAATATGTAATGTTTATTGTATACTTTGTGCTTATTTAAAGTGCGTTTGCTTCCACACTTGATACTAGCTTGCCTTACTATAATAACATGGTCTGTCAATTCAAACAAAATGCTACTTGATATTTTTTCTTAAAGAGGCTGTACTCCAGATTTGACATACATTTTTTTTCCATGAATTATATATTTAGATGCCGTGAGATTATAACAACATAATATTTTACTTCAAAACTGATTATAAAAGTCAAAAGAGAATAAAAAAAATATATTCGCTCCAGCCTGATTTGAACTCTGGACCCTCATGTTAACAAAATATTTCCAACGCTTTTACTGTCACCACCATCGCCGAATGTGATATTTCAGATATTTACTTTAAATGTTATACGATATAGTTATACCGTCGCGTTACGGTATAGCACTTTGAAAGGGAAAAAAATCAATTTATAATGTAATTATTTGACTTATTTTTTGTCAGTAAGTTACTTTTTAAGCATTAGTCATAAATATTACAAGAAATTTATAATACAAGAAAACTTTCTTTTTTTGTCATCTGGAGCACAGCCCCTTTAACGTTCCTGTAGAACAATATATTGATTTTGACAAAGATAAAAGATTACCAAAGAAACCTGCATATACTATGTAACACTTTCCACACTGAGCTGATAAATTAATTTCCTGGTCAAACGTTTCTCGTGTAACAATATATTCATTGTTATATTTACACATTTATGCACTTAAAACTGATGGATTAAATAATTTACTTTCAACAGTTTGATTTCTGTTTGTGCATTAGAGAAAAATTTATATTCATTTTAAACATGTATCCAAAAAAAGATTAACAATAATATAGAAATCCTATATCATGTATGTTTTCATATCGGGAGCTGTGACATAATATGCATATTATATTGATGATGACTAAGATGAAATATATCAACAATATACAATATTGTCAGTAAACTATAACTAAAGTTAGTAAAACAAGTAAAAACATTTCATCTTTAAATCTGTTAGGTTAATGAACCAGTTTGCATCAGCATTTAGATTTGAATAGAAAATAATGGTTGTATACTAATACCGTTAATTAAATATAGTTATAAAAAATAAAACAAATAGAACAATTAATCATACGGCGAATCTTTATGTGAAGCATCAATGAGAAATAGGCCATTATAATCATTTTGCTGATTAAAATGATTCCGCAAAATGAATACATTTTGTCTAGGTAATACAGGGATCGGTTTCTATAGTTTGGTATTGATGTAACCAGTTATAGTTTACTGACAACGTGACCTTTCATAGAAAGAGAATATCACGAACACGTAAGCAAACTGCTTTTACTGTGTTAATACTTAACGCCGAATTTAGATTGTTTTCCTTTGTTAAACATTTACACGAAACAGATCCCTTTCATCAAGTGTCACGTGATTGAAGTTTGTCGTATATTTAACATATTTTATCTAGAAATATTTGTTTTATTTTCTTTTCTGATCAGGCGCAAAAATTGTGTTACGGATACTTGACTAGTAGACACTGAATTGGACTAATAGTGCAGTGACTCAGGGTTTCCTATCACAGGTTTAAAAGGACTGCTCAACAAACCACCACCCTTATAGACAGTAAAATCTTTTGCCGACTTTTTTTTCTCTCTCTTTTGTCAGTTTAAGAGTGTTAGTTAACTAGGGCTTTTTTGATTGAAAACACTTTCCTTTAGGCTACAGACTGAACTAACACAAGTATTGGGCGTGAACACTAGTTTGATAGATTGCACCCCTCTGAATCGTTGAAATTTGCTGAATGTTGAATATGCCATTTCATTGCTGAAACACCTTCCATGCATGTACATTGCATTGAAATATCATACAAGAAATAAATACCCCCGTAAGCAGACTGATGTTATTTTTTTAATTACGTTGTTTGTCATAGGGAATATATGCCAGGTACAGGCTGATACTGCTGAATTTGTAAATAAATATAAAATAATATGAAAATATCCTGAAAATATTACGAAATAAAATTCTATCAAATTTGCGACGGCAAACAAATTCCTGATGGTCATGGAGTAAATACGTGGCTGTCGCTCGCTTGAATACGTAGTTGGAACAGTTTTCTAGAACAAATTTTAAAACCTTTTAGATACATCGTTAAATCTTTAGTGGAATTAGAATTTATTATCGTTTTATTGCGTTTAAAGTAATGTAATTACGCAAGGTAATTTGCTTAATACAAAATATTTCGTTGCCTATTGTTTCGACTGAATAACTTTGTAAAAAGGAACAGAAACAACTTGGCTGACTAAAAGACACCCAATGGGTTATCCTTCAGACCTGAAATAAACCAGTGCTCAAGACTGTTATTTTGTCACACTCACAGTAGCCAGAACAGCCAATGTCTACTGAAATGACTTGCCAATTATACCTTCCTCACAATTTCTGATTCGCTTTTTTTCAAACTGCACACAATTTGATTAAATATATTGCTGGTAGGTTTTGTTCCTGAGTAAAAACCTAGAGCTGGAAATGGAAAAGGTAATTGGCGCAAAGAAAAGCTTTTAACTGAATGCCTTTTATATATTTGTTAATCCCATGTATATAGCTCTACAATATTTCTGCAAGAGAATTCAAGAATAAAAAGGAAAAACATTTATCAGGGAATCAGAGTAATTAAAGGTAGTTTGAAGAATAGAAAACCTGTAGAAATTGAGGAAATTTTTTTAAGCTTCGAAAAAGTGGAGCTAAAAATGACTAAGGGCCCATAACACTGCCAAAATAATCCGACCACAAACTCCTGACGATATGCACAGCTAGGTTTGGTGACAAATATTTCTGTGTAGTTTCAATGAAATGCTCTAGTGCTTTTGGAGATGAAGCGTGGACAAGATATTAATATAGAAGTTAGAGTAAAAAATGACTAAGTGCCCATAACTCTGCCAAAAATAATCTGAGCAGAAACTCCTGAAGATAAGCACAAAAAGGCTTGGTGACAAACATTCCTGTGACGTTTCAATGAAATTCTCCAAGCGGTTTTGGAGATGAAGTGTGGACAAGATTTTAATATAGAAATTATAGTAAAAATGACTAAGGGCCCATAACTCTGCCAAAAATAATCCGAGCAGAAACTCCTGAAAATATGCACAACTAGTCTTGGTGACAAACATTCCTGTGAAGTTTCAATAAAATTCTCAAAGCGGTTTTGGAGATAAAGTGTGGCCAAATAAAAATCCGAGCGGAATCTCCTGACGATATCCACAACTAGGCTTGGTGACAAACACTCCTGTTAAGTTTCAATGAAATCCCTCAAGCAGTTTTGGAGATGAAGCAAGGACAAGATTTTAGAGTAAAAAAATGACTAAGCGCCCATAACTCTGCCAGAAATAAATCGAGCGAAATCTCTTGACGATATGCACAACTAGACTTGGTGACAAACACTCCCGTAAAGTTTCAATGAAATCCCGCAAGAGGTTTTGGAGATGAAGCGAGGACAAAATTTTACAGGACAGAAGGACGGATGGACAGACGGACCGACAGACAGTGCAATTACTATATGCCTCCCATCGGGGGCATAAAATGACCTAGAGCTTTGAACATTAGAATATAACCTACATTTTAAGCCTATGAAATCGCTGGACGGTAGTCAAAAAGTACTGCATGAAGAATTTTTACTTTATACAGTTTTCGCGCGTTTTCTAAGCTCCGCATACTACCGTAACCATATTTTGAAAACTACTACACATTCCAGGGCTATGTTTACACAGACACGTGGGTCTACACTGAAAGATAATTTTTGCTTACCTTTATTATCAATCCAAAATACACAAACGTACGCTATGAATTTTATTCCAATTCAAATTGATGTTAAACAAGAACTTAATGAATGCTCTCAATTTTAGCAAAAATAACGACAATACCATTGTCCTTAATCAACTAAAAGCAAATGAACTGAAAAGCTATTTTTTATGATTTTAGGGTTCAGTTTAACAGCCACATCACAAGTTCTGTATTCCCGGATCTTAACTGACGAGTTCAATCTTCTTGTCTCCTTTTATAACAATCACCTTATTAACATTGACCGGCAAATATAACTGTAATGCGTTCGAATCAAGCTGCTATGTTAGAATTGCAAACAGCTGAGTCAGAGAGCTACTATCTTCCTCTGTTACTGTTAAATTTTCCTTGAAATCATCTTGGAAAAAAATCCAAATCACCGATATCAAAGTGTGCATCCATGTTAATTGTTTTCACAAACGATTACCCAACATTGAAAAAAAAATCTATACTAAGGCGGGGTGAAAGTTGACAGGTTTCAAATTTGGCAAAGCCAGTGAAAATGTAGGTTATATTCTAAGTAGAACACATTAAGTAAAATTTTATTGATTAAGGAGAGGCTCGCTCGCTACCGCTCGCTCCGCCTCTCCTTAATCAATAAAATATGTTCTAACTATTACATAAATCTCGTGTCTTTTACCCGCATTTCACATCGTGTATACAGAGCGAGCAACTATGTGAAATATTTCAATCCACAAATTAATAGGTTTGGTGACATTGCCAAGAGTCATGAACACATCCGCAGAACAGGCAAACACATGCTGTGAGTTACCGTGTCACAATAGTCCGATCGGTTTTGCATGCAACAGAACGGAACGGTTATCACCAAATCTCCTACACGGGTGTTACGCCTAGAGACAGGGCACGAGTTGTCCAACAGAAAACAAGAAGCTGAACTACTTTCAAACACTTTTTGGACATTACATTTCACCACTTAGTCTAACTAATTTATCAAAGCCTGAATGTAAAGGCTCCTAATAAAGCTTCCAAAAACACTTCATTTTCTAATGTTTGTAATTACTGATAAGTTCCAGGACACTTTTCTCTATCAGAAATGAGCACTTATCATTTCCAGTTCATTTGCAACTTATCTTGAATGTATCTGAAGTTCTTACTCCGAATAATAATTCAAACATAAAAACAGGTGGCTTTTATTAATTTACTTGTACTTACATTTTACTTCAACCTACTACGAGACACGTGCTAACCAACAAAGTAAAAACTTGTTAAAGTTAACAATTGTGACAGTAAAAATTTCACATTTCGTATTTGTTTTTCTTTTACATGCCACGTAATTGAATATGTGAAGGGGCGTCATGTTTATGCACTATTAATAAAACGACTATTTAAAGGAAAAATACAATTTCTGTTGATACTTGTTTATTCACATTAAAACGTTGTATTATACATAAAAATGTTATTTAAGAAAATACTCGAATAAATTAAAAGAACTATCTAAACACTTGTAGCTTTTAAATTTCAATGCATAATTTAGGTGTATTCTTACAGATATAGAGACGACTCTATAATATTCATTATTATAGTACTGAATTGAAAATATCCGTTTTAGGAAGCTGAAAGTGTTAGATAAATCCATACAGACTAATATGCCAAAACAATTTTTAAAAAAGCAGTGACATTTATTTTCTTTTTTATTCAACATTGTGTTAAGAACCCTTACAATGCCAGAAATATCTCTATCTTTGATCTAAAGTAATCTTACTGTATAAGAGGTGTTTGTTTGTTTGCTTTTTCTATAAAAGAGTTATTCTCTTTAAAAGTATCAAGTGTGAAGATGGAAAATCCTGTTATTTGATATTGTCAAAGTTATAGAAAGTTGTGGACAAGCTGTTAATGACGATTATTATTATTACTATTATTATTTCTTTCACTGAATAAAAATATTGAAATTTAATCAAAGTATTAACGAGAAATAATGATGTAATATTTAATCGAAATGAAAACAAAAATATCATGTTTGATAATGATCACTTAACATTCGATACCTTAATATTAGAGTGAGTTTAACCTTGCCACTTCATTCAAAGAAGTTAACTTCCTTGTTTTTCTGGCGCTACATACAGGGTGTTTCATATTATATGATACACTTTCAAGTCAATGACTAACTTTTATTCCAATTTCAGGAGGAAATAAATTACCATATAAAAGGGAATAGTTAGACATTTTTACACATGTACCACTTGACAGAGTGTGATTATCTACAAAACAGTTTTTACCTTAAAAGACGTAACCTTTACAGCATATACTCCAAATGACGACCATCTCTGAAAAGAAAACATCAATTGTTGACGTCATTAATGACACCATGACGTCAGTGTTTTCCCGTATTTGATGTTAAATATAAAATGCTGAAGTCCTCATGTCATTTTGGTGTATGAATAATTTTGATATCTGTCTTATTGGAGAAAATGCATTCATTCGAGAGTGTATCAGATATTATGAAACAACCTGTATGACGAAATTCGGGCTCAGTAAATATCGGCTAATATGATTCCAGTGCATATGATTCTGCCTTTTCCCGGGTTCCCATACTTATTAAATAATAATGACTTGAAGGCAAGTGTATTACAATTAAGTACACATTGCGCTGTATAGGAAGTGAGCAGCAGTAGCAGTACAGAAAACGTGAAGCTGGCTGTAGCAGTAACAGCAGTAGCAGTAGGTAATACATGAAGTTGGCAATAGCATTAACAGCAGTAGCAGTACGCAGAACGTGAAGTTGGCATTAGGAGTAACAGCAGAAGCAGAAGGTAAAACGTGAAGTTGGCAGTAGCAGTAACATCAGTAGCAGTAAAGAAAACATGAAGCTAGCATGTGGCTGTAACAGCAGTAGCAGTAGGTAAAACGTGAAGTTGACAGTAGCAGTAACAGCAGTAGCAGTAGATAAAACGTGAAGTTGGCATAAGAAGTAACAGCAGTAGCAGTAGGTAAAACGTGAAGCTGGCAGTAGCATTAACAGCAGTAGCAGTAAAGAAAACGTGAAGCTGGCAGTAGCAGAGGGTCTGTACATGTTAAAACATGTTTTATTTTCATTGAAACTTTCTTGACTGTTAAGACTTTCCTACTGCTACTGCTCGTACTGGTACTGCCAACTTCTCGTTTTGCTTACTGCTACTGCTGTTACTGCTACTGCCAACTTCACGTTTTGTTTACTGCTACTGCTGTTACTGCTACTGCCAACTTCACATTTTACGTACTGCTTCTGCTGTTACTGCTACTGCCAACTTCATGTTTTGCTTACTGCTGTTACTGCTGTTACTGCTAATACTAAGTTCACGTTTTGCATACTGCTACTGCTACTGCCAACTCCACGTTTTGTTTACTGCTACTGCTGTTACTGCTACTGCCAACTCCACGTTTGATTAATTTTCTACTCCCAACTGCTACTGCGCACTGCTACTGCCAACTTCCTATTAGTACATCTGTGATTGTATACATTTAACCTCTGACAAACGCGTCACGGAATCGATTCATTTGCTCTTTGCTTAGATATACATATTCTAGATTTGTGAAATTACATGTATCTGGGGCATACACGTCTTCAAAATCTTCTGCGCTGACTTGATGCTGTGCATCAATGTCTTTCTTGTACGTGATCATTTTAGAAGTTATGATAGGACTAGGTCACAGAAATAGGTCAAAGCGATTGAAAAGCTATAAGGAAAATAGTAAGATCTAAGTTACTTATTCAAAGACTAATTGAAAATAAATAAATAGATAAATAAATAGATAGATAAATAAATAAATAAATACTCAATCAATCAATCGATTGATAAATATGTGATACTTAACTTAGACAGACTCATAATCATTTATCACGATTCAAAATATGTTTACAAAAATTAAGCTAATTTCCCCAAAAATTATATACAGAAGTGCCACGTTCGTTAAGAACCAGTTTGACTATTTTCCTTGAATTTAACCTATTTCAGTTTGCATTGTGATTGAGTAATTTGCGATAACAACTAAATAACATAAAAAAGAAAATACGTGCATAAGATAATCAATAATGACATGACACCTTGAAAAGTTTTACACAATATTTTTCCAAATTTTACACTGCATGTAACATAGATATGAAAAGTACATGAATTTAAGGATACTCATACCCTATAGCTATAAAACATTAATATTTTATCAGTTAAGAATTTATACCATTTACAAGTTTTAAGTTTTCTAATTTCGCGACCCACTTTCCCCTTATTTTTGCTGGAAGCTCAAGCAATCTCGGCGAATATGAATTATGTGTCAATAGGGAAGGTGGTCTCCCATTACAGTGAAATGATTGACATAAGTGAAAAACATGTTGTGTGAGTCCGGAATTTGTACACTAAACACGTATGTATTTTTTAAAATTCTAAACTGAAGTCTTCTGTCTGGTTTTAACAAATTGTGATATCGAATTAGCAGAGTAAAATCCGAATAATTTATTTTGAGAATGTGTAAAGATACGCTATTTAACACTGACATCTTAAAAAAAATCTATAATCTTCTTTGTACAAAGTATGTGGCTGTCAAGATCTATGACCTAAATTAAAATGTAATCAAGTAAACATAAAATCCACATATGCTGCACATATGTTGTCAGTTTTGCTTGTTTTTAAAAGTACATGCAAAATTTAATTAATTCTAAACTTGAAAAACCAACAACTATTAAAGCGACTGACTCACAGAATTTTGCTGAAAATATTTTTTCTTTAAAATTTAGGGAAATTTAAAATATAATGGAAAAAACATAATAGTATGCTTCTATACACCATGAAAACTGAAAAAAAGTTTAGACTTAACCAGGATTCGAACCCACGATCTTTCGGTCAGTAAAATATAGAGCGACGATCTAGACCACTGAGCCACAGCACCTACTTGTAAGTTGCGTCAAAATTAATGTTATAACAAAAGTATCTACACCATGACTAACGGGGTAAATTTTTTACGGATAAAAGTGTGTAAAACTTTATATTTTGATGTTTTTTTTTTGTATCAGAAAATGAATCAGTAACTTAGTTTAAATATGTTCTTCACAACTGCAGCAAAAATTTCAAGATGTAAGAACATTTTCTTTTTTTTTTCATCGTCAGCCAATCTGTGAGTCAGTCGCTTTAAATCCATTCACTACAATAATTAAAAGCCTACGATATCTTTTCGTTTTATAACTAATATCACTTGACTTCGTCAAACAAATATATGCATCCAGAACTAAGCTCGTTTCTTTAGTAAATAGTTGTACATCTAATTATAAATAAATACAGAAATGAAACTAATAAATCAAAATGAAAATCTGTATGTGGTGTATCAATACAAAGAAGCCATTTTGACACATCATGGATTATCCGATTATACAAAATGACTACATCTTGTGTCGGGGTGTAACAGCGGTTGGTGTCTTGCGTTGCTACTACATACATTATACTACATACGTTATGAGGCAAGTGAAATATTGTAATTGGCTGAAATAACTGATCGAGCAGATCGAGAAAACGTTAAATTGAAGATGGTTCTGACATATGCAAGTTTGTTCTTTCTCTTTTTTAAAGCACTGAATTATTTTTCTATATTATTTCATATTATTTGATAAATCTTTTACGAAGACTTCATTTTCAATTTGTATTAAAATTATAGTTAAAGCAAATGTTAATGTACAATGTTCGTTTCATGTCCATCGCCTTATCGACTCTTTTTCAAACAAAAATAAATAAATAAACGAGGGTTGTCCAAAAATACATAGACTATTCTTGTAACTTCCATATTTTCCAATGTACATACACAAAAATGTGTAAGTTGGTGATTAAAAATTTTTCCTGCTGTATAAACCACTACTGACCAGTTTTGTACTATAAGTATACAAGTACCGTGTTGCTATAGAAACGCATTGCAGCTACCTCGGGGTTCAATTTCTAAACTTTATTATATA
Source organism: Cyclina sinensis (assembly GCA_012932295.1). Classification (NCBI taxonomy): domain Eukaryota; kingdom Metazoa; phylum Mollusca; class Bivalvia; order Venerida; family Veneridae; genus Cyclina; species Cyclina sinensis. Next base: position 62,830,426 of record JAAONU010000001.1, on the reverse strand, counting down.
TCTAAGCTAAATGCCTTCCTATTGTTAGAAACAAGTAAAATTAGGGGACATGACGTAGCCACTATGTATTGACGTCATGGCAAAATATGACGACGTTTTGGCAGTTCAAATAAGCAAAGGAATTCTAAAGGAAGATGATTAACAGTTATTAACTTCATGACGTCTAGATCTCTTGAAAGAAAAGAAGTCAGGGCGGTTAAAAAATGTTGTAGAGACTTAGGAAAAACGCCTACACAAACGCTGAAGTTTATGAAACATATTGAAAGTACAAAAAGTGTATCAAGAGAGCTTATGTTTAAGTGGCATAAAGGCTTTAACAAAGATAGAAACTTGAAGACGATGCAGGACAAAGCAAGAACCGCATTGTTGATGCAGACAGGTTTGTGACAGTTTGTGTTATTGCTGAGATGACAGGATTCAGCCACGGGACTATTCATATAGTTCTTCCACATGATTTGAAAATGACCAAAGTATGTGCTCGATGGGTTCCTCAACTTCTTAGCAGTTCTTAGAAAGAGAGAATGGTTGCAGATTCTGCGGCAGTTTAAAAAAAAAAACAGGATAAAATTATTGCAACAGATGAGAAATGGTTATGGTGTTTTGACCCTGAAACAAAACAGCAGTCAGCAGTGTGGAAAAAAGCTCAGCCTGGCTCTCCACTCACCTCAGCAGAAGTGCAAAAAAACAAATGTTCGTCATGTTTGCTGACAGGCAAAGGATGTTGTTATGCCACGCTGTTCCCAAAAGCAAAACAGTCAGCTCTGCATACTATTCAAAAGTAAATTGCATATTCTAATACATAAATAAATAAATAAATAAATAAAAATAAAAACAAGGAACTCATGCCTTTATGATTCTTTTAAGATTGAAAATATCTATCCGAAATACTTCTAAAGAGAATAGTAAAAGAGAAGCACATTGTATTTTTTCTGAGTAAGCCATGTTTCGTACAGAGACATTGAAGAGAATTAATTGCATTTTTTATTCAAACACATCTTTTTTGACCAGACAACTTTCATTTGCAGTTATTAACATATCTGATCAAAACAGCAATCATATCAAGAAAAACTTGGAGACCACTAATGATCTGGATTCTTCATTTTCAAGAATAAATCTGGAATCAACTTCTTCCCATCAAATTTATTAGGACTGATTCTTATAAACCAAATTTTCTCTGAAGTGCGCTCATCACTTCAACAGCAAACAAATCTATTTCTAGTATTCTAGTATCGTTGATTTGAAAAAAAATATTAGGAGTTACTTTAAATCACAATGAAATCTAATATTCTGCCTCCTCATAGAATATCTTATGTGAGGATTGAGTTCCACAACAGTTTATATATTTAATTATAAAACATCATTTTTCGTGTTCTTTACATGTATCAGTTACACACGCATTTAACATAACTCCAAAGCTGCCCTGAAAATGTCTAAGCGAAACGTGTTCAATAAATAGGTCATAGCCAAGTCAGTGATGATACATGGTTGATATTTAATTGTTTATATTTTATAAGCGTGATCAAACAAACATGACTGAAAGAATTTACACTTACACCAAGTAAGATTTCTTTGCCTCTGATAATGTTTATATTTTTTCTAAGGAGCCCTCGTTTGTTCTAGCAGTTATGTTACATAACCAGGTCAAACAAGAGTAAAAATATAGTAATAATAATTCCCTTTTGGTTCTACAAAAGCTTCTGGAAACTGTAAATCAAATATAGTTGCATTAAATAAGCCATGTTTATCTGAGGGAAATCTTTGTGTGGTATATCAACGAAGAATCAGCAATAATGATTATAAGAGATGAAAGTTAAGATTCACGAAATGACTTCACAGTGTTTTACTAAGTCTCTGAGATCAACACTGTTATAAAGTGTACATAGCCTTCTTCCTTGCATCTGCTTTGCTACACGTTTGAAATAATGTACATTGATTTGGAATATTTTTATGAAAGTAGTTTTCTGTTGAGAACACTCATTTACAGCAAACAAAACTATATATTGACTGCGTTTTTCTTCTTTCATTTGTGTTGTCAAAAATAGACAAAATAGGATTTTAATCCGAGTTGACATTCTCTTCTAGTTTGTTTAACATTTTTTTATAGATGAATATTACAAATTCTGTACATAATCTGTAAAAATGTTTATAAATTATATTTGTATATAATAATCAGACAGACAGACAGATAGACAAATATATTTTATTGACGTATACATAATTGTACAAAGTCGTAAATACAGGACACATAATACATAAATTACAATGACATGGAACGTAGATATTTGTAGACATATAATTATATAATGGAGAATGTTCTTAAGTCCATAGTTCAACAATTAATAGTGAATTAATACTTCAAAACACATAATTAATAACATACAGACGAGTTTAACAAAGTAATTGTTGCAGCAAAATCTCCTTAACCTAAACTGGTAAAAATATACAGTACTAGTCAGAGTAAAGTTATTGAAATATTTGTAAATTCATATCGACGCTTGGTCACTAAAATGACGTACTTAGCAAGTCCTATTTATTCGGATTTATTTCTTGAAGTCAGACGCTGCAAAAATTAAAACATGCTTAGTTTTCTGTAAGCATATGGTTTAATAAACTCCCTACGTAATGCCAAATAACAATTACAAATAATAATAAAATGAAATTCGTCCTCAATTACATAATTCGCATTTTCTTTGTCAGTCAATCGTACATATAGACTGGAAAATAGTGGACTAGATTGAATGTCCGCAGTAACCTTTGTATGAAACAATCCACTAATCTACGTTTGAATATTTGGACAAACTCTTTCGGACTGTATTGAAATGGGTTCAGTTATACATCTGTGAACCCATATTTGTTTAAAATAAAATGTACTAAAGCTGTCCAAGTGTTATAGCCCCTCCCATGAAGACTTATTGATGAATGAAGTGCAGTTTTTAAGAGATTGGTATCTGAATCAATAATATGTAACCAGTATCTTATTATCTGAACATATCTTTGAATATAAAGAGGATATCGGCCCAACTCAGAATAAACTGCTGCTTAACGCCTAACAGTGACCTGCAATATTTCAAATGTATCCTTTCTATATCCTTAGACTTCGAAAAACCCCATACTGCACAAGAATAATTCAGTGTTGAAGCCACAAATGCATCAAAAAGCTGAAGAGAAATGGAAGGAATGACATCATATTTGTAAACATTAAGTAGTAAAACATTTTGTGCTTTCATAGCCTTTCCAACAGCACACTGATTACGAAGTTAAAAGGATCCACTATAATTGAAAACTACACCTAAATAGTTAAAATTATCGACATTCTCTTTTCGTAAAACCATTCGATCTTCCCTTATTCTTCCCCTTTTTCTAAATAACATTGTTTTAGTTTTATCTGAATTGACCTCCAAGCCCCATTTAGTACAATAAAGCTGTAGATTAATAACATTCAACTGTAGTTCTTGAACTGACTTTCCAAATATTACCATATCGTCAGCAAACAGTAAATTAATCATACAAGTTTCTAAAAAGTTAAAATCAAGAACATTATTATTTTCATTTCTTAGGTTTTGTTCTAGATCTTCCAGAAATAGAGCAAATAAAATAGGTGAATTATTTCGGCCTTGTTTCAAACAAATAGATATATCAAAAACATCTGACAAAGTATTACAGTGCTTAACACAGGAAGACACTGAAGAATACGTATCTCTAAAAAATATAAAGCAGTATACCATCTAGTCCAATATTGAAAAGTTTAAACTATAGAGCGTTTCGATAAATTGAATCAAAAGTTTTTTAATGTCTATGAAGCAACAATAAAGACGTGATTTTTTGAGTATATTCTCCACCAAGGAGTGTAAAACATAGATCGTGTCTACGGTGCTGAGCGGAAACTAAACTGTCAGATTGTATATTATTACCATTTGCCCAATTTTCAACCCGTTTTGTCAATACCCAAGTAAATAATTTGCCAAAATTGCTCATTAGAGTTATGCCCCTGTAATTCTAAGGTGACCTTTTGTTTCCCTTTTTATACAAAGGTACAATGTATCCATAAGACCACACTTTTGGAACATGACCGGAGTCAAAGATAGTATTTAAACTATCCGTAATATGTCTTATTAATATGTCGGATGTCTCAATAAAATATTCATTTAGTAAATTGTCGGCAGGACATGACGCTTTATTTCGCTTAAGATCTTTAATTGCTTTCAAAATTTCATAAAATGTTATTGGCATATAAAAACATTCAAAGATGGATTATTTACGTTGAAGTCAGTACAGAAAAAAACTTTCAATTTCTTCTATACAAGTAGACTTTATATCATTAAATAAACTAGAAAAATATTCACGAAATTCTTCAGGTTTTACATCATTTGACCCTTTATTAAGTTTTGATATAAAATGATTCCAAAACTGTTTGGCTTATGTTTACGCAGCTCGCTTAATACACGCGACTTTTTAATCTTAAAAGCTCTTTTCTTTCTGCGCATTAAAAGCTTATATGAACGTTTTCGCTCAAAAAGCAATTTTCTATTATATATTATTGAATAAATTTAACGCTAAAATATACAGTTTCTTCGCATCTATACAATCGCAATCGAACCACTCTTTATTACATGAAGTAAAATGCATAGAACATGACGCGCGCGAGTGTTTAAAGTACGGTGCGGCTACTTCTTCCATTAATGAGGAAAAACTCTCAACTAAATTATCAATAGAATTACTCGATGAATTATTGTTACTGAGTAAAAGTTCATTAAACTTGGGAAGCTTTGAAAAGGTTCAGAATAAAAATATGATATGCACTGAAAGCCTTTACGTTCTTGTTGTTGTAAGTCCATGGGCACGGGACAATTTGTGGGCACCATATAGGAAAAAAGCTGTTCAGAGATCGATTTTCCTTTTTTTTATTTCAGTATTTAGAAGGTTAGTTGTACAGTTATCAAAAAGTTGCATATAAAGCTAAAACTGTTGAGAGAAGTGAGTTACTATACCAACACAAAAGTTCCATACAAAAAAATAGATGCCAAAAGTTTTATAAAGAATAAAGTAATGTCACTTTGTCACTTTTTCTAAATGATAAATGACTGACAAAATAAGGTACATTATGTTTTATATGAACAATAATTTCCTTATTAAAAGAAGTCATGTTTCTTGTATTGTAAAAGCCAAATGGACCCAAAGTCAGTCCCGTTAATATAACATGTTATTGTTACATCTGAAAAAATCAACATTAATAATCAAAGCTCTATTTCTAAAAAATGACTTGCTTATCACAATATCTTATAAATAGACTTGGAAAAAGGAAACAAGTTTGGACAATTTACCAAGTCATGACACCTTTAATCATTATTCTTCGACGACTTATTGATAAATTATATCACCAGTGGTCAAGAGAAACTCCTTACAATACTATACAGTCCACATTGTTAAACAATACATGGTTAAATAACCGGATATTATCTTTAAACATATGCATCTTATATGAGTTATTTCACGTGATTGCAGATATCCTTTGAATTGGCTTTTTTGTTTGTTTGTTTTGTTTGTTTATTGTTTTGTTGTTGTTGTTGTTTTTGTTGCTGTTTTTGTAACTAAGATGCAAACAAGACAGATACATAACAACTTATATACACTATCTTTGTGAACTTCAGCTTGCAGTATTGTATAGTAAAGTTGCTAACAAAATCGAATAACTCAAAGCGTAACATATTCCTCGGTCTATTTTACATCTAACAACAATTTAAATACTAACAATAATTCTTGTTGCCAAAACAATTCGATTTATGCGAATACAATGTAGCTATTGTAACTGTTGTATTTATGTCTACTGAGTATAGTAAGAATAATAAGAAACATAAGTACTTGAGCTTTTAAAATGCTGTAACTTTTAATTTGGCAATTTTTACCTTTTTTATACATATCTTAACAATTACTTAATAATTTAATAAGTTTCAGACAAAGAATTCAGTATTTCTACAATTTGATATGGTTATGCTGTGTCAGAAAGTACACTGATTTTCGATGTTTTTCAAAGAGAGAGGAAACACTGATGGAAATTTGAAACGGATTATTTTAGGAACTCCTCTGAAGCGGGACAATAACCCCCCCCCCCCCAACTCTTCAAAAAAAAACAAAGGATATTGACAGTGAATGACACTTTATACATTGTATAAACACTTTGAAAAGCCAAATAACAAGATGTGCCAATGTTAATTTCAGGACATTTTTATTAAATCACAATATCTGCCAAACGTTCAAAATGTTTTTTGATGAGTTGTTAATTCATGTTTTACCTTAAGCGGTTCAAAAGACACAGAGCGGAGAAGAAATATTCACACATCATCGCAGTATGGTAAACTTTTCTGTCAAATTGTTTGCTTTATTCTTCAAGCTTTTACAGTGAGTGGACGCATATGTCAAATAGTTTTAATTTCTTTCAGGAGTTCAAAAGATACATAGCGGGACATATTGCCTATAAGTGTGCCGAGCCTGCCGAAACCTGCGCTCTGCATTTATATCATTATGGTAAACATTACTGCCATATAGTTTCAACTGCTTTCAAGCAGTTAAAGAAAGCAGACATGAATATTCAAATTTTCTTTCAGTATGACATGCGACTTTGACCTTGATCTGAGCAAGCCGAAACTTGCGCTCTACACATTGTCTCATTAAGACAAACATTTTTGCCAATGCTAACTGACAGAAGGAAGGACCGACGACGACAAGAAGCGTAAAACAATTCGGGCGCATAATCAAAACGGCTCTCTCTCCATCTCTCTCTCACACTCTCTCAAGTTGCAAGTAATGAAACAATAAAACGTTAGGTGATGGAGCAGAAACAACACTTTTCTGCCACAATCTTAGATAAACTTTCAGATCACAAACACACATTAAATGTAATTGGTTATAGACAGTTGAGTAGAGTTGTTATCGAATGGATTAGACTTACCACGCGTGTAATACGTTTTTTTTATTCCTGGAAACATAAGCAGTAGGCGTTGTTTTGCACCATATTTTCGTGAACTTGTTTTAATGAAAAAAACTTCTAAAAAGTAAAATAGTCTGTTCAGAGATAAACAACATTGCATCTATTAAGGAGTTGTAACCTGTAAGCATATTTGTACTTCGTGACGCATCAAAAGGAAGTGATAATCCATTAAAATAATAAAAAAACATCGATTCCTTCTACAGTAAAGAACCAAATCTGCTGCGCCCCTTCAGTTATGGTGGCTGATTTCAGCCCTGTCGTATAAGCGCATTTTGGGGACAAAAAAAGAAAGGCCGGAAAACGACAAACGATGTCTTTGTTGTGTTTTCGACTATTCGCCCCGCCAACGCGAAAAGCCGAGGACAAGACAGAAGACGCGAGAAACAGATGGCAAAAACATGACACCATAAATGTGTCTTTTTCACGATAAATCTGCCGTGTCTTTGCGTTTTCTCGTAAGCAGGACAAAAGGTCGGACAAAAGAAAACAGAAAAAAGTCGCCGTTTGTTGTGTTTTCGACCTTTCACCTCTTTGTCCCGAAAACGTGCTCATACGACATAGCACAATTAAGCCACAATACAATGTCGAACCAGCAATTAAAAGTAAAAAATATCACACCAAACTCGAATTGTGCTTAAAAATTAGCTGTAAGAATAAGCACTGTATCAGGGTTACGAACAATTAATTAGATGAAATATTTTTATGTTTTGCATCAGTTAGAATTCAGTGATTATGGTAATGCACGTGACTATGTAGACTGGCTTACCTCTTACATGTTGAAATAACCGTGAAAAGGATAGTAAAAGGTGTTACTCTGCTGTAATCGAAATCAAAGCTTTTCGTATTCTGAATTTAAACTCTCGTTTACTTATCTTGGGCGTAAAGAGTTTTGTGATAGACAGCTGTTTATTCCGACTAATAGTTATACAGACCTAAAAATACAAATAATACAAATACAAAGGCAGCCAGTTTTGCATTTACGTGCAATGTCCCTCTTCCCGCCGCCACCCGCACTCCCCAACCTTTTTTTATTAGGTTTCTTAAGGTTCGTCTCTCTAGACTTGTCTTTTTTTCCCAAGATTATCACAGCTTAAAATAGCATATACGATTAATAACATAGATCTTATTTTTGAAGTGCTAATATATCTGCAATTTTCGTATTCCGGTTGTTTTTTTTTTCTGAAAAAAAAAACAAAACAAAAACAGATCATTCAATGAGAGAGAGAGAGAGAGAGAGAGAGAGAGAGATGGGAGAGAGAGAGAGAGAGAGAGAAAGAGAGTGCAATCTGGACTGAAAAATGGTTTTAAATCCTCTGATACAAAGAGTTTTACATTTACAAAGTAAGCGAAACAAGTGTATTATTTTAAAAAGAGTAAGGAGTTCTAAAACGATTTAGTTTCTCTATTTTTGTACGAAATTATAAATCGAAGTCATAAACAAAATTGTGCAGATGTAGAACGTTTAGAGTTCCGGAAGAATCATTTTTGCTTTAGAATTCTTTCTTCCATTTTCATTGAAAATCAGTAAAAAAAGTTTACTTGAAACAGAATGAAAACTTGAAATTATGACACAAGTGTACATGAAGCTTTATCTATTGAAAGTTTTTTATTTGCTCAGAAATGATGATTACTAACAGAATATATCTTAGTTACTTTCCTAAAGCATTAATCTGTTCAGGTCTGAATAACATACAAAGAACTAAACATACGAAAACCATTATTATAAAGGACTGTTAAAAATGGAAATGAAACCGTTCAGAAAGTTTAATAGAACACGAACTTAAATACAAACATTGCAGTTTATTTAAAACAGGCAACCGATAAGATGTCTCGAAACGGATTGTTTATCATTAATCCATTTGCAATTATATAGATGAAACGCTGATGTTTATGACTGGTTTATCTAAGCTAGAATGTTTTCACAAAATGTTAAAAGATGTGTTTAGGGAATAAACAATGCGTCTGTTAAAGGGAACCGTATTAAGAACGGTAACGTTTTAAAAATGTATTACTTTTGACTTTGAAAGATTTGTTTACAAAAGTAGTTCCGCAATTCACTGATTGTGGAACTAACTTAGGAATAAAGAACTACTGCCAAGAGGTGTGGCCTACTTTAAAGTTTATTCGGTGCTCGTGATGGGTGTCGAGTTTATGTTGTAAACTTGTTTCTTACTGTACGGATCGGGTAACTTGAATAGCTAACTATGTAAAATATCCTGATTTTACAACACCTTCGTTAGCTGAGTCACACAGCACCTCTGCAGGAGACTCTAATGTCGAGAACATTGTCTTTGTAAACATTTAAACGTTACAGCGAAATAAAATGCAAACATAAAACTATATAGCCGTTGAAAGTACTATAGAAACAGAACTTGTATCCAAAAGTAATACTGTTACTAATATTTTAATGTTCTGCTCCTAAAGCAGCTAGACTTAACAGCGACAAGGCAGACATACTTTTCCACCTATATGCAGTTGCTCTCAGGCCAGATAGAACAATCCTGTCTCAAAAACATTTTAATGATTCAAACAGAGCCGTATTCTATAGATCTGTCGTATCAAAAAAAATTAAGTACTGTTTTACACTTATGCATCTTGGCCTTTTGTCACTGTGTTGAGTAAAACGTAAATGGCAGTTTTGACCATAGGCCTTAATGACCTTCTACAAATAAAGTGTTTTTTTCTATGTTATTTTCGAATATATAAGTGTGAACAGAAATGCTGAAAATATATGGCTGACGTGACCGAGAAAGAGACGGTCCTGGAGGAAAGTAACAATACTATTAATAATTTTCTCAAATAACTCAGAAAAAAAGTAGTATAAAAAGGCTATTTTTTCATGAACTGTAGGTTGCATTGCATTTCTTTCTGATTATATTTTGTATATCAAAAAATTCGGGTAACCTGTTTCAGTTTTAACCTAAAGTCTTCTGTACACGAACAAGTTGAACAAGCTACATATTTGAAGATGAAACATACTGGTATAGATGTATCTAAAACTATTTATTTTACATCAATGTTGAAACCAGTACTTCTAGAAAATGTCCAGTTTGTCAAGTGCTAGAGGTTGAATACCATTTCGTATTAGAATGTCAAATTTATAATGAATTAAGGAAAATACATATCCTAAACAAATATTGAATAAGACCAAGTATGTTTAAATCGATAGATCTGTTGAAATTATAAAATTTAAAAAAAAGTGTTTAGACATTTAGGAAATTATGTTTTCAACGCTTTTGAACTAAGAAACAACAACACATGATATACAGTTTATATAAATTGTCTGTATAAATACTTCGATATACAGTAACACATTAATTTTGAAAACTACATACTTAAGGGTATATAAAGATGTTATATTATATGCTTTATTATAATTTTTTTGTTGAAACGTTGCTTGCTGGGTTTTTCTTTTGAAAGCATATATGCTTTTGGTGTGGATGTGTCCATGTATTCTGGTTTGTATGTGTAATATTTTTTCTCCAATGACCTTCTCCTTGTTTGCTACACGTTTCAATATTTGTTATTTTACATAAATTATTCATCAATATATATTACTGTTGATTCTGTAAACTACTGTTCGCTGATAGGTTCTATGCTTAAAATATGCATCATTTAAGGTACTCGTGTCTGGATAAAGGGCTTAATCTTAATGCAAAAACGAAGTCAGTGCATAAGAGCTGAAACAAAATCCAAAGTCACATTGATCTCTTGATATGTTTATTGTAGTTTACTTTTCTTCAGATTGATACTTTGTCAAAAGGACTATGCTAACCCTTTAACAGTCTGACACGCTTGAAAATACATATTTCACAAAATCAAAAAAAAAAAAAAAAAAAAAAAAAGCTATCAACCATTAAAATCAAAAGGCAAGTAAAGAGAACAATGCACTGGTTTCTTAGCCGTGGAACATTTTGTTCAGCTCAGTAAGGGCTATGCTATTATTCAAGTCAGTGAGTGGTCTGCTATTTTTTTATGCCAAAAAAATTCAGAGCAGTCAGTGTTGAGTTTAAACACCTCACGTACTTTGAAATGTGAAAGTTACTACCTGTTCATTGTATCTGTTTCAATCTATCAACTATCATGGGTCATGGTATCACCTGTAACAAAATCATGTTAATTTTTAATCATTTTCTCATTTCTTCCCACCTGTTCGACCCTACAGTTATTCCAGGTACTCAGAAACAAATCCTAGATGCCTTGAGTTTACCTATGTGTCCCTTTTTTTAATCACGGAACCACTTAGGAACTTAAGTATATATTTAAGAATATATGAACAAGTTGTACATTTGTATTTCATTTTTGCACCGCTATAACACTTTTATTATTCTGGTAAGTGGCTCTTTTTCATTGTGAATATAAAATAAACATTGAGATCTGCATTGTTGATTAACAATCTTCACAAAGTTAATGTGCTCTTAGAAACAGGAAAATGGCGCCGTTTGTTGTATATGCACTGCTGGTGAAGTGCATGCAAAATACGAATATTATTCAAGGTACTAGATATACCTCGTCATTAGATTAAATTAAATTTGTATTGTGTTTTTATGATCGAATAAACAATATGAGAAAATTAAACAATAGTCAAGTTTCTTTAAAAAGACGTTCACATATGGCTTATATTAATATTAAAACAAAAGTTAGACCACAATTCTGAAACTATGCACATCCTTTTTAAAATCGACCATAGAGTATCTTAATGTCAAGAGATATTTTGTTTCGATTGTTTCAGGCAAATTTACGTAATAGTAGCTGGTAAAAAAGTAGTTTTTTTAAAGTGCATTGTAATTTAACATAGAAAAGATTTTAAAAATGTATGGCTCACACAACGCAATGGGCAAGCTGAAAGTAAAAATAAGCAAAAAGATGATTACACATTCGTAAAGTTAACTGTTATCAGGAAAAATGACAGACCACTACAATGTTCGTTTTTCTGCTGTATTGTTTTTATCAGATTCCACTGCGTCTTTTGAATCCGTCTGTACAGATTTTGTGTCCTTGGATGAATTTTTCATTAAACATTGCCATTGTCGGAATTTGAATTTTGCATTTAAAGAATTATGGTGAACTAAGCATAGTTTCACAGTCACGTCGTATATATTGCGGACTTTAAGTTCTTCTTTGGCGTAGAGTAGATGAACTTGAATGATTTCTTGAACAATCGTTATTTTTACAGCACTGAACAACTGGCATAATGTTTATTAACAGACATTTTGTATCAATAAATGCCCTCATTGAATGCTAAAGTATCATCTCTGCATTGTTTTGATAATTTATACAAATCGTTTAACTGCTTTTATCAAGAACTTTGCGATACAAGTATATTAAATGAATGTTCTGTTTCTAAATTTGATTTTATCGAGTTCAATGGAGTACAATTTACCAAGCCCTTTTTAACAAATAAAATGACTAAGTACATATACAGCAGTTTCTGATATAGGTTTCAGTCCGTGCATTGATCTTAAAACTATATTTGACTGAAAAGGAGTTCGAACCCGCACCACACCCCCACGGCCCCGTTTTATGCTTTAAGGTGCTGTCAAACTTTGCCGGATAGCGTCAACAGACGTCCTACGGAGAATATACGGTAGTTATGCGTTGGATGTATGGTATCTATGCGCTTGATGTATGGGGTATCTATGCACTTGATGTATGGTATCTATGCGCTTGATGTATGACATCTATGCGCTTGATGTATGGTATCTTTGCGCTTGATGTATGGTATCTATGCACTTGATGCATGGTAACTATGCGCTTGATGTATGGTATCTATGCACTTGATGTATGGTATCTATGCACTTGATGTATGGTATCTAAGCGCTTGATGTATGGTATCTATGCGCTTGATGTACGGTATCTATACGCTTGATGTACGGTATCTATGCGCTTGATGTACGGTATCTATGCGCTTGATGTACGGTATCTATGCGCTGGATGTACGGTATCTATGCGCTTGATGTGTGGTATCTATGCGCTGGATGTACGGTATCTATGCACTTGATGTACGGTAACTATGTGCTGGATGTACGGTATCTATGCGCTTGATGTTCGGTTACTGGTCAGTTCTCATCTGTTGATGTCCGTTGGACCTGACAACTACCTAACATGCAGCTGTTCAAACAATATTCTGGAAACTGACCACATTTCAACCAGTCATTACTTAAAGAAAATAACGGAAACGGACGAATAACGGGTGTAAAACGATGGTCGACGTGATCAAATTGATGACGCACATCCTGAGTAGCTTTTGACGAAACCGACAAAAGGCTAGGACTATTACATTCTTCAGGAATCTCTCCGGGCTCAGGCAGGACTTCTTCCTGTAATTTTAACACGGTTCTAGAATTTCTTATTCTTGCTCAGTCAGTTCTTCTTCAGCGTCGCCACTTAATGAGAACAGATAAGCAGATCTTGTGTCCTGGTTTTTCCTTTCCAACGTTTTCCAAGACTAAATGTTCTGCAAACGGGAGATGAAGATTGGTACCCGATTTTTGACTTTTTATATCGTATTGTGTCGTGACGAGTACCATACGTTCTTTCAGCGTCTGAGGAACGTTTTGTCTGTTTCACTTTCATTTTATCCAGTAAATGTTCGTTACTAGTACAGTGAAGTCCGTTAAATGACTATTCAATGCCCGGTACATGTCTGGTAATTGTACATACACTTAGTGTCTTTGTGTTCAGGACGAAAACTCATTTCGTTTCTAATTTCAAGAGGAATTACAATTCTACTGAAGTTCGACTTAGAAATCAAGGACATTTCATAAATCGATAGTCTTAAGATAGAACTGTACAGCTAGCAAAATATTATAAAATGCGTAAATAACAAATTATAATAGTTTATTGACTCCACATAAATTCAACCAGTTCATATCTATAACATTAATGTACATATATTCGACCGCAGGTGCTTTTACTTCATAAACTTTGGCGTTTAAGTTTTCGGTACAAATCATTTATAAATAGCTAAGCATACCTAACCTATGAAAATTATATAAAAATGAGAGAAAATTTTGATGTGCTGATGCAGGATAAACCTGCCTATATTTTATGGGAAACACCAATTAATAATAATTCGGTTAAATGCGAAATGTAAAAACAAAACAACAGAATACTGTTTTTTTTTTCGAAAAACTATCGTACATACACTGAATTAACTTCACTCTAACTGCGGCCCATGCAATAACTAATATTACTCTATAAGAAGTTGTATAAAATAGTATCAATTACTGTGTATAGTTGTATATGTGATTATAAGTGATCAAAAGTTCAAGAATTTTTACGTCAACTTGTACTGATGTGTATCCAGAAAAATATTACTAACTGGTATGAGAAAGGTTTTCTCCCACTGAAAAAGGTGACTCGGTGGCCGAGTGGTTTGTGCATGGGCTAAGAAGCAAGCTACCCAGGTTCGATTCCGGATTCCGACTGAGTGACCGACTTATTTGCCAGTTCTGGGTGGTAACCTAAATGGGAACTTTTTCCAGCAGTATCGGCCTAGACTGGGGATCGGGGAGGTAAAATACACGCATCGTGGGGTATTCTGGAAACCAATTAGGAACTTTCGTGACTACCAACATTAAACAAGAAACCTTTACCTTTAATACGGTTAAAATCAGTTATGACTGGCCCAGTATTGCTACACTGGAAGGTATATCTTTATTTGTGTATCTCTTAGAAAGAAAGAAAAGATTTCAGAACATTTACAGTGTAGTCAGCATTATTTGAACTGTAATATTTACTTCGATAGGACACATGTTTATACTTTTGAATGATTGTTTAATTGCTTTGCAATTTGTTCTCCAGACACTGTTAAATAACAAGGGAAATTAAAACTGTCATTTCATTTTTTTCTGTGCAAACCATCATTTAGTTCATTAAATAGGTAGCACCTTAAAGCAAATGAAATCGAAAGGCAAGTATTGAAGCAGATATCTGTAAAATTGTTTTCTCTGCTACCTGAAAAATATTCTGTATGCATTATTAAAACTTATATTTCTATTCAAATAAAAAAACACATCTTCCCCGAAAGTAACAGACGTATGTTTTCCAAAAGATGCAACAAAGATTCTATAACAAAAACATTAGTTCCAAGCAGAATGAATTATAAATATGAATCCTTATGAATAATATCAAGTTAGACATGATAAAAATAAAGGTTTTCTTTATTTTTGAACTTGAAAAAAGACTTGAAACAGGATTTAATCTTCACAAGTATTAACAGTTTCAGTCCTGGCTAATCAAATAAAATCCTTTATATAAATCACCTATGATGACGAATGTCTTGGTTACCAGTTTAATACTTCACTGTGGGCAGTAAAACAGTTTGCTTAGCGGAATTATGAGAATAATAGCATCAACAAGACTTTTAAATTTGTAATATCTTTTTCAGCCTAATAATAATAACAAACGATTTCTCTTCTGCTGATTTGCTGAAAGATTGTGAGCCAAATATTGAAACCACTTTTTACTGTGTTTCTATTTTGAAAGGTCTCTTGTTTTTATAATATATACATCATGAGGACGTAATACAAACTACAAGTTTCTAAAATAATTTATAAATCTGAGTGATGGTACATCATTGAACATAAATCTGAAACCATGTTGTGAGTCATGTAAAAAAATCAATTGTAATTATGTTTTACGGCATTCTCATTTTCAGTCACTTGTTCTGGTCTTCAGTTAATCTTACTGTATAGAAACTAATCTGGGAAATCACATATTCACCTGTGTGTCTTTTGTTTTTTACACGTTTCCTGTAAGTATCTAATGAGTACCTTAAAGAATAAACATGGAGGTCGACTTTTTCATCACTCTACTTTTATAACATATTTATGTAGCAATGAGTGGTTGTAATTTATATAACAACTTTAAACAAACATTAAGACCTGTACTGAGATAGTCAGTCTTGAAATAGTGCATGTTAAGGGATGCACAGTGCAAGATTCTAGAAATACTTCTTATCATTTTTACTTATCATTGTTATGTTCATGAAAGTTTGAAAACATAAAAAAGTTATACTGTAAAGAACGTTTGGTATACAAATTCATATGTTATTCTGTGAATAATCAACAAAATCTTTTAGGAAATTTAAAGCTTTGTTGAATGAAGGATTACAAAACAAAAAGTTTTTGATCTTAACAGTTAGTGCCGCAAAGTTTTGGACGATAAATTTCATTACTTTGCTATCAAAAAGAAATGCTAAATTTTCAAATTACAAATTTTAACAAATAACGATTATGCATTAATCAGCCAGTTCTTGCATAAGTATGTCAGTAATTCATTTAATCCTCTGATTCATCGTAATTTACTCGCCGGAAAAAGAAAAGTATTGTAAAAAGAACGGCATGACATATAACATCAAAATTCCATTTTTCATAATTCTGTATATCCATATATGTTGTTTTTGTATTCATGTCTCTCCGTTTGTTTAACTATTACACTTACCTTCAGTGATAGATCTTTGCAACAACAACAAAAAAGCTTTTTTATCAGTAATCAGGCACTGGGGCAGTTTCATGGCCGTACATTAAGGTCAGCGAGAACATTAGATAAGTGAAAAGTGCCAGAAAAAAACTGTGTTCATAAGTATTCTAGAAATTGATCCAGAATGTGTGTGTATCTACTAGAAATTGATCCAGAATTTCTGTTATCTGCTAGAAGTTGGTCCATTTTGTGTGTATACTCTAGTAATTGTTTAGAGTATATGTGTATCTACTAGAAATTGATGCAGAGTTTGAGTGTATCTACTAGAAATTGATCCAGAGTCTGTGTGTATCTACTAGAAGTTGATCAAGAGATTGTTTGTATCTAATAGAAATTGATTCAGAATCCAAAGTTTCTGTGTATCTACTAGAAATTGACTAGTGTTTGTTTGTATCTACTAGAAATTGATTCAGAGTTTGTGTGTATATTCTAGAAATTGATCAAGAATTTGAGTGTATATACTAGAAATTGATCCAGAGTTTGTGTGAATCGTCTAGAAATTGATCCAGAATCTGTATTTGTCTACTAGTTTGTGTGTATATTCCAGTAATTGATCCAGCCTTTGTGTGTATTGACTAGAAATTGATCCAGAATTTGTGTGTATCTACTAGAAATTGAACCAGACCTTGTATGTATCTTCTAAAAATTGATCCTGAGTTTGTGTATCTTCTAGAAATTGATCCAGAGTTTCTGTGTATCTACTAGACACCGATTCAAAGTTTGTGTGTATCTACTAGACAATGATCAAGAGCTTACAACCAGAAATTTATACAGAGTCTGTGTGTATCTAGAATCTGATTTTAGTAGGTACACACACTTAGTTTCTTTGTATCTATTAGTACACATCATCATACGGTATTACCATTAATCATCAAGACTGTTCTGTTTTCCCTCGGTGTATGAGTTTTATATTATTTTTTAAGATTCAGTAACCAGTTTCTATTCCAAGTGAAGAAACATTCATTCGTGGCAAAATAATTTTTGAAAAAGACCAATCTGATTAAAACCATATATGATTAAAATCGCTATGCTAAAACCGTTGGAAATCGTGTACGTCTGTCACATTGAAAAAAAAATGCTTCGTCGCATTTCTAAAACATTCTTCGTTTGACGAGATAGGGTGTCGAATCCATACAAAATATACTTCCTTGATCATAAAGCTTCGAAACGGTTTATATCCCTTCTACCTGACGTAAATGAGATGCAATCTTTAATGTTTGTGATATTTATATTCGTTTAATCTTCATCTCATTAATACGTATTTGTTTCTGTTGAGTATGTTGTGTTATCTGTGAAGAGATAATGATATAAAAAATCACCGACACAATAAATAAATATCGCATGATGTTAGGTACGGTGGCACAGAGGTGACATGCACAACTTTTTTTTTAATTGCACTTCTGTTTTTTTTTATCTCGTTCCCACGAGATACTAACTCGAGGGAACGACTTAGTATCTAAAAAGAGAATTGCAAATCTGAAAAAAGAATCGCATTTGAAAAAAAGAGTTGCGCAGTAAAAAAAAAAAGAATCGTGTTGTAAAAAAAAAGACAGCGAATGTAAGCTATGTCTAGGGAACGACTTACTAACTCGTGGGAGCGAGATACTAAGTCGTTCCCTCGAGTTAGTATCTCGTGGGTACGAGATTAAAAAAAAGAAAAGTGCAATTTAAAAAAAAAATGTATTGCTTTCGAAAAAAACGTGTTGCACAATAAATTGCTTTCCCGTTCCCACGACATAGCTAACTCGTTCCCACGAGTTAGTAAGTCGGTCCCACGACAGAGCTAACTCGTTCCCACGAGTTAGTAAGTCGTTCCCTCGACATAGCTTACATTCGCTGTTCTTTTTTTTACAACACGATTCTTTTTTTTTTACTGCGCAACTCTTTTTTTTCAAATGCGATTCTTTTTTCAGATTTGCATTTCTCTTTTTTTATCTCGTTCCCACGACTTAGTAACTCGTGGGAACGAGATACTAAGTCGTTCCCCTCGAGTTAGTATCTCGTGGGAACGAGATAAAAAAAGAGAAGTGCAATTAAAAAAAAAAGTTGTGCATGTCACCTCTGTGCCACCGTAGTTAGGGGTTACTGAGTTTGACATTTTCTTAACGTTCACTTTAAGGTACGTAAAGAAAACGTGCGAATATTCCCCTAGCCTTTGGCCTTGCATAAGGAGATAATAAAGGGAAAGGTAGGGCATTTTCAGGAACTGCTTTGGTATTTCCTATGCGATACCATTTGTTCTGACGCGCCGTTAAGTGCTTTTGGACGTTATTGATTTGAGTGGTATTACCTTGTTTTACACGAGATCAGTTACTGAAGTAAATGAGTGATGAGCTTTTAGTGATGAGCTTTAATTGATCAAATTTAGGCAACTTCAAAACCTAATATAATTATGAGATTTAGCACATGCCTTTTTTGACAATTTTGTTTGTAAAAGATGTTTTCTTCTGATAAATGACGCCAAATGATTTTCCAAGTTAATTTAGAAATCTGGTTCATTATAGGCTAAATAAATTCAAATAATTGAAGCAGGATTATGCATATAAAATAATGATGAAATTTAAAGAGATGTTCATATAAAAAAAAAAAAACATGTACACACTCAATTTAGACTCTGTAATATAGGAAATCAGTTTTCTAATGAAGGGGAAACAAATCCAGAAAATAAGAGTTGAGAATTAGAAAACTGTTGTAGTCATCTGTTTTTCGATGAAAACTAAATAATCTAAGTAAAACAAATGAATGGAAATAAATGGTTCTTCTCATTTAAATTTCTCTTTTGATCCTGTAGCGATATATATAATATGTTAACATAAAGCGACTGCCGGATCAATATTATACAAACAAAATAAAATCATTCACTTTGAGCAGCCATTAATATAATGTAAAAATATATCACTTTATAACAATTTCGTGACCAAAATATAGATAATTTTAAATATGATTGTAAAATATAACATTTATTCTTATTTAAATGGAACCAGATAGTAAAAGAGCCAATTTACTTAACAACCCAAATATTTTGTATCTAAGTTACTTTTTTGACTAATAAAGCTTATTTACATTTTTACTATCAATCCATGAAAATGTATATTTGATATTTAAAAATAACCTCTATAAAAATGATATTACTTTGTTTTTGTCGTTGTTGTGCAATAATAGTGAACTATTATATCAGCAGAAGCATCAGTGTATTTCTAGGTATATATAAACATAATGATTAATTCAGTTTTTCTCCAAAAAGCGTGGAAGCGTTGGCAAAAAAACAGATTTTAGCGACGAAAATATTTACTTAACATTATCAAATAAATAATAGCTTATAGTCGCTTTTAATTTGGGCATGCAACTTCCTGGGCATTATTCTAAAAATACAAAATTACAATTTCTTTAATAAAAGAGTAATTCACACAATTCAAGAAAATAAATCTACAATAACAGAATATTTTTTGTTGAAGATGTATTCAAGTATACATGAAATATCTACAAAACAATTGTGTTCAGTTACATCTATCATTGTTTCCTTACACTTTCATGTAGAGTCTTCGCCTCATATATTCCCCCTTCAAAATAAATGTTATTTATGATTGGTGCATAAGTACTCAATAGAACACATGTAGTTTATGATCATTCTATAATTGCTTCGAAAGGAATTAATAGGAAATGTGTGCTGTACTTCTTCTGGAGGTGTCAAAAATAACGTATAAATCATAACACGATTTTAATATTTATTTTTGGCTGATTAATTTCTACAACTCGTTTTATTAGGTAGAACGGCTTAATTGATTATATAAGAGACAGACATATCGTAAGTATCAAGGGATTTTCGAGACAATACACAGGACAAAACTACAAAACTATGTATTAGCAACAAAACAAAATAGAAAAAAAAGAATTTAAACATTTTATTTTTTTCTAAAATATTCGAATGTTACATGCAGTAATATACAAGACTGAAATATCAGCAAAATGTATAAAAGAAAAACAAAGAAAAAAGGAAAGAAAGAAAATACTAAAAAATGTATAAAGTGTTACTACTACTAACTAATGTAGAGGAAAAACACGTGTCATCATTATCAAGTTATTTTAGGGTTTGACGTAAAAGATATAAAAGTTTCAAGTGACATTATCAATGACTTTAGAGATCTTTCAAGAGATCAAAATTGTCATACCAACAATTTGCAGAAATATTGTAAGATATCAATATTTTCGAAGAAAATATTAAGTTAGACTGCTGGCTTATTTCCCATATCCTGAGAGGGTCTCTTTTCATGATAGTCTTATCATTTCATTGGGTAGCATTATGAAATTTTCATAGAAGAATTTCCAGTTTATTCACATAAAATATGTGAAAAGTACACAAACATCATATGTTAATGAAAACTGCATCAACACATTCTTAATTAATATTCTCCAGTCAAATATACGGCGTTTGTTCAATTTTCGTATTTTGAAAATGTTAGTAATACCTACGATATTTTGTATTTCAAGTCAAGAATGAAGAAAGATGTTCATTTTTACGAAAAGTTGTTCAGTTGTATTCCAGAAAATCCCGATATTTTAATCATAACGGAATATCCGCAAGTCTTCTGACATAGGGAAAGCCTTTGCGTGACGCCGACTGTTTTGCATTGATGCTGATTACCTTGAAGACATATTTTTTTGACATTGTCACAGAATCGGGGAGTGTTTGTCTGCCATGGGTGCATATGTTTCAAATGCAAATCAAAAGATGGCAGTTAAATCTTATTCGGTAAGTGCCCGGATAGCTTAATGTTAGGTGAGCTGATGTCGGTATTTCATATTCTTCAAAGAAAGTAAAACTTTCAGCACTCTAGACTAAATAAATGCTGGACGTTGCGGGTATCTATCAGTCAATGATTTGGTACAA
This sequence comes from Cyclina sinensis, assembly GCA_012932295.1. Classification (NCBI taxonomy): domain Eukaryota; kingdom Metazoa; phylum Mollusca; class Bivalvia; order Venerida; family Veneridae; genus Cyclina; species Cyclina sinensis. Next base: position 62,809,067 of record JAAONU010000001.1, on the reverse strand, counting down.
AAAGCTAGGTATTTTGCCTTTTCATCAGTAACATAAAAACAACAATGATAAATAATAAACTTTTAAAAAATCTTCTCCTCAGAAACCATTACTTGCATAATGCTTATACTTCTGAAATTTGGTATGTAATATCGTATTGTCAACTTGTACAAGATTGTTCAATTTTGCGTCATTTTTGCCCTAACAGATGGTTATTTGCGTCATTTTTGCCCTAACAGATGGTTACATGTAAAATCAGAGATATATGAGAAATTATAAGAAATCGTTTACGAAATTTCATGGACATAAAGGAAACCTTTTAAGTGTATTTTTATAAACCAAATAGCATACGATTAGTAATTTGGCATGCAAAATTTTCTAGTTCCTTCTTTTATTTCTATAACATATCCAAAACATGCACTTGTCTTTTAGCTGTTACGCTCAGGTAAGCAATTCAGGTCCATCATGGCCCAAATATTTGGCAAGTAATAGCCTTACTAGTACTCCAATAAGAACATAATGTTTTGACATTTTAACTGTTTATAAACAGTTGATAAAGAATTCGTTTTTCCCTATATATTCTCAGTTCTGATGAAATCTTCACAATTTATGATACCTGTGATCTTTTCGTTTTTCATTTTTATTTTATCTACATACTTTCTTTCACATGTTATTTAGTCTCATTTATCTACTGTCTGATAAAAAAGAATTGTGCAGGAAATGAAAACAAAATATAAAAAAGAGATCACTGTTGTAAACCTATAAATATTATTATAATGCAAGGGTTTGCAAATTGAGTAACAGTGACCAGATATTAACGGTATGAAAAAGAAATAAGTATAGGGTCCTGAATCACTTTGTCAAAAATGCACGTTGTTTCCCTTATTTCTGAATAAAAGTGTACCTATCCATTTTTTACAAGAGAAATTGAACGGACGAGGTAAAAATTTCAACAAATTTTCAGATTTTGTTTTCATTATCAACCAGAAGGTAATAGACCAATGTTGCACATACAACTGCACAAAAACATGTGACACATACAACTGCACAAAAACATGTGACACATAGACACATACAACAGCACAAAAACATGTGACACATACAACAGCACAAAACCATTTGACACATACAACTTCACAAATTCATGTGACACATACAACAGCACAAAACTATGTGGCACATAGAACAGCACAAAACTATGTGACACATACAACAGCACAAAACCATTTGGCACATACAACAGCACAAATCCATGTTACACATACAACAGCACAAAGCCATGTGACACATACAACAGCACAAAACAATGTGACATCTACAACAGCACAAAAATACAAATATATGACGGTAGTATATAAATACAAGTCATTGTAATAGATTCATAGTAACAACTACTTAAACCGATTAAGACATACGATAAACAGTTTTTATGTATAATGCATTACACTTGTTCAATCTAAATATGTTTAAATCTAAATAGATATCACTACCTGATATACATTACATTTGTTCCAATGGTTAAATGCTTTTTCAATGTATACACCAACGTTTGAAGTACACGTTTTCTGCCTGTATTTAAAAGCTCAATAACTTTCTGCATATTTGGACGTCTCCAATAATATTTTGGAATTATTTTTGCCTTAAGTCATTATATAAAAGACATTTCAAAACAAACTGTGATTTAATTGCAATCTTTCGTGTCAAAGCGTTTAAGAAGTATATCATTACGCAAAAAGATATTGGTGTTTTTATAGCATTGACTTATTAATGTTTATTTATTACTATTTTACACTTTGAAACCACTGTAAACCATCTGCCAGAAAAAAAACTTCTTTATTTGGTGCTAACATATTATTATGAGTCATGCTTTTGCAATTGTTTTGAAGCAGAAAACATATCAAACCTGACGCTTTCTCTAATCTCCAAGGATTACTGTATCACAGTTTTATGTGTTGTGGAAATATTTGCTTATGGTAGATCCAAAGCATTAGTTTTTTTTCTTTGAAAATCATTTACGTGGATATGAATCAAACAATTTTTTTCATTCATTTTTCACTCGTTTTTATAATGAATAAAATTTGCTTTGGTATTTATACAAGATAAATTCTAAATGTCCTGAAATTATTGAGCAATTTTGAAGATCAACTGCTCAAAAGAAATATCGACTATATAAGGGGAGTAAAAATTTTTAAAATGTTCTCGTTTCCAGATTTAGTTATAGATTGTCTAACATTTATTCTTGGAAGTGAACTAGTTCAGGTTGCTGTGATACAAGTGGCACTTACTCATCATTATATAACTAGTGGCTTCACATTTTACTGAAAATTGCAGATGTACATGTCAAGTCTTATCAAGTTTAAATTCGCAAAATTAGTATTTGTGTCTCTACTTCGTAAAACACCCGAGCAGACGCGAAATATGTAAATTTGTGTTCCAACATTGAACTCTTACTCTAAATATTTCAGTGAAAATCGTTACATGAGAAGAAGTTCTAAGAATAACATATACACAAAAAATAAACCTACATCTAAAATTTCCCTCATCACTTAGGTGTACTAAATATTTCAGTGAAAATCGTTACATGTGAAGAAGTTCTAAGAATAACATATACACAAAAAATAAACCTACATCTAAAATTTCCCTCATCACTTAGGTGTACTAAAACGAATAACCTGTTTTTAAGTATAACACTGGTTTTGTCGGAATAATGATGTTACTTAAATGCAGAAGGTAACTACACAAACCTTGATCAAATGTAATTACCTTTAATACTTTTACTAGCTTATATTGCTTCTTTGAAACTTATTACATTATTGATGGTTCTTACACAGGTAATAAACAGAACACGTGCTCTTTTGAATCATTCTGTAATTGCTTTACAGAGAATAAATAGGATACGTGCGTTATTTGTCTGCAGGTGGGTTTTAAATTACAATGAGTAAACCATTACACTGTTTTTGTTTCAAATGATGCTCTCACTGATTAATGTTAACGATTCCAGTACGGTAGGGAATTAGGCTCTACTAATATTTTAAGACAGAAACAGCAAATAAGAGTCCAAATTACCATTAGTGTAGGCCAAACGTTCGTTTAATATAGACAGATATTCCTCCGAAAAAAATAGTAGATAAAATAAAACGGGGGAACAATTCGAAGTGTTTTATTTCGCTTCTGAAAAGCGCTCAATTTCCGTTACAAGTGAGTAGATACGAGTACAAGTAAGTTTACAATAACAAGATTTGATAACATCAAAATATAGAAATCATAAAACAATTAAACATGCATAGAAATTACCATATAAAGGTAAAAAACTAATAACATTTCTTTAATCCAGTTTCAAAAAAAGTCCACAATATAAAAGTACAATTTTTTTTCTTAACCGTATCTATAACAGTCATTCGGTCTACTGTTTTGAAGAGTTCACATCATTGACGATCAAACCCAGGTACATACGGAATACCGTTAGGGCCATCGTGGTTAGACGTTATAATCCAGAGGGCGACAATACGATAGTGCGATAATGTGATGGCGACAGTGCGATAATGCGATGGCGACAGTGCGATAATGCGATGGCGACAGTGCGATAACGCGATAATGCGATGACAACAATGCGATAGTGCGATGGCGACAATGCGATAGTCATATCGTGCTGTCGCCATCGCATCATCGCATTGTCGCCATCGCATTGTCGCCATCGCACTATCGCGTTCTCGCATTATCGTTCTGTCGTCATCGCATTATCGCACTGTCGCCATCGCATTATTGCACTGTCACCATCGCACTATCACATTGTCGAATATCGCCTTCCGGTACACATGCGCACATCGTTTCTTTTTGTATGTAGTTGTACCCACTTTTAAAGTTATTATAGTTCGCCTATAGTTTGTCACAGTTCGTGTTTTAGTCACATTTGTAAGGAATACCGTTAGGGCCATCGTGGTTAGACGTTATAATCCAGAGGGCGACAATGCGATAATGCGATGGTGACAGTGCAATAATGCGATGGCGACAGTGCGATAATGCGATGACGACAGTACGATAATGCGAAAACGCGATAGTGCGATGGCGACAATGGGATAGTGCGATGGCGACAGTACGATATGACTATCGACTTGTCGCCATCGCACTATCGCATTGTCGTCATCGTATTATCGCGTTATCGCACTGTCGCCATCGCATTATCGCACTGTCGCCATCGCATTATCGCACTATCGCATTGTCGCCCTCTGGATTATAACGTCTAACCACGATGGCAAAAACGGTATTCCGTAGGTACAGACATACAATGAGTACACTGTATTCAATGGTAAATGTATTCACAAAAAATAACTTCTAATAGTATTAACTGATGAATCCATTATTGAATTTAACCAAAGTTTCCCCTTTCTGTATACTTTCAAATGAATTAGAACGTTTAAGAAATGTTTCAAAACTATCTCTGCAATAAACAAGGTGTTTACTACACTTCACATGTTGCAGATTATCATTACCTCTCAGTGGAACGTAACAACTGTCAATGAATAAGGTTTCCAAAATGCAGAATATTGTGTTGGACGTCGATTGTTCTTTTGATATGTAAAATAAACATCTATCGGTGACCCATAAACTATGCTCTGCCTTTTTCTCAAGCATGGATAATCTATGAGCTTCATTTATATCTTACTTTAATCACATAGTTATCATCCAAATGCAAAGACGACAGGCAACTTGTAAATCTGAAACAGCATGTAAGATTTAGGCAATAAAAAGTATAAATAAGAAGGTATTTTTTAAATGGCCTTAATTCAGGATATCGATCTGTGAGGATTTATTCCTCAATCTCGATAAACAGTGACTGACAGATTTATAGCTCATGCTTTATCTTACGCTGTCAAAACGAAATGTGTATTGTGGTTTCTGACGATAACCAAAACAATAAACATGTAGAGTGATAGATAACAGCTACCTTTTACTTTATTATTTCGACTAAAAAAAATATTCAGTGTAATCGATTCCACTAAGAATGATGTGACTTCATAACATGACTTAGTGTATATGATTCCACTAAGAAAGGTATCTCGATACAACATAAGTAAGTGTATATGATTCCACTAAGAAAGGTGTCTCAACACAACATTACTTAGTGTATATGATTCCACTTAGAATGGTGTGACGACACAACATTACTAAGTGTATAAGATTCCACTAAGAAAGGTGTCTCGACTCAACATTACTTAGTGTAAACGTTTCCACTAAGAAAGGTGTCTCGACACAACATACCTAAGTGTAATCGTTTCCACTAAGAAAGGTGTTTCGACACAACATTACTAAGTGTAAACGTTTCCACTAAGAAAGGTGTCTCGACACAACATTACTACGTGTAAACGATTCAACTAAGAAAGGTGTCTCGACACAACGTTACTAAGTGTAATCGATTCCACTAAGAAAGGTGTCCCGACACAACATTACTAAGTGTTATCGATTCCACTAAGAAAGGTGTCTCGACACAACATTACTAAGTGTAAACGATTCCACTAAGAAAGGTGTCTCGACACAACATTACTAAGTGTAAACGATTCCACTAAGAAAGGTGCCCCGACACAACATTATAAAGTGTAAACGATTCCACTAAAAAAGGTGTCTCGACACAACATTACTTTGTGCATACGTAACCACAAAGAAAAGTGTCTGGACACAACATTTCTAAGTGCATACGTAACAACTAAGAAAGGTGTTTCGAAACAACATTACTTAGTGCATACGTAACCACTAAAAAGTGTTTTGACACAACATTACATATACAAACGATACGACAACAAAAGGTGTTTGTTCACAACATTACTTAGTGTAACGATTCCACTAAGAAAAGGTGCCGCGACACAATATTACTTAGTGTAAACGAATTACTAAGTGCAAACGATTCCACTAAGAAAAATGTCTCGACACAACATTACCAAGAGTAAACGATTCCACTAAGAAAGGTGTTTGTTCACAACATTACTTAGTGTAAACGATTCCACTAAGAAAGGTGTCTCGACACAACATTTCCAAGCATATACGATTCCACTCAGAAAGGTGTCTCGACACAACATTATGAAGTGTAAACGATTCCACTAAGAAAGGTGTTTCGACACAACATTACCAAGTGTAAACGATTCCACTAAGAAAGGTGTCTCGACACAACATTACCAAGTGTAAACGATTTCACTCAGAAAGGTGTCTCGGCACAACATAACCAAGTTTTAACGGTTCCACTAAGAAAGGTGTCTCGACACAACATTACTAAGTGTAAACGAATCCACTAAGAAAGGTGTCTCGACACAACATTATTAAGTGTAAACGATTCCAGTTAGAAAAAGTGTCTCAACACAACATTATTGAGTGTAAATGATTCCACTAAGAAAGGTTATTCAGTATAAATTATTCCAGTAAGAAAGGTATCTCGACACAACATTACTAAGTGTCAAAGATTCCGCTATGAAAGGTGTCTTGACACAACATTGCAAAGTGCAAACAATTCCACTAAGAAAGGTGTCTGGACACAAATGACTTAGTTAAAAGGATTTCACTAAGAAAGGTGTCGAGACACAATATTACTTAGTGCAAACGATTTAAATTTGATAGACCTTTTATCTATCTTTTAAAGATTACAAGATAACTTGAAGTATTCTTTGTATTTTCTTCATGCATTTTAAATGGCAAATATAAAGTATCAGATTAAAGGCTTTTCCCGATGTTTCTTTGAAGTTAAGACATTTTTTTTTGTTTTAATACGAAAAAAAGCAACATTAGACTTGTCAACGTGAATACTTTGTTATAAATTACTTACAATGTTACAATTAAAAACAAAAATAAACAAACTCTTCTAATAAGCTAAGTCCCTATTATTGTTAAGAATTATCTTCCTACATTTTATACCAATTAAAAAGTTAAAAACCTCTGTAAATTGTTCAGTTTATCATTTCAAACACGTGTTAGAAATTTATCAAATCTGTATGCATTGATCTTATATTATCTACGAAAATCAAAGGATTAATTGTTTTAAGCTATCATCTTTTATAGCTTTTCTTTCACTAAAAATGCCTTTTTGTTAATCTAATGTTGACTTAACGAACTTTATGGAAGAAAGATACGGGAATTAATATGAAAACTGATTACATCTCAAAATAGCTTGCAGATTAAATTCTGATTGTTTTAAATACTGCAAATTTAAATTACTTGTGATTGTGTTGTGTTTTCCATTTCCTTTGACATATTAAGGAATCTTATAACTAATGTTTGAAGATCACACAACAAAACTGAAACAAAAACACATCTTCATTACAATAAACTTTTCCCACAGAACATTGCAAAAACAACTAGTCTGGCTGTGCTGGAGACCAAAGATCACCAAAAAAGCCTGAGGCGAGAGATATGCATGCCTTCTCATTTACTACAGCACTTTGTAACATCAGCTTAATTACCTCTTAAAGGATTATTCCATGTTCAGGAAATTCATCAAGTTCTCTAAAAACGTGTTCAGGATGTTTGTCCTGATTGTACATTAGTTTTAAAATGGCTTCAAAACATTGGACACCAGACCATATAATTAGGCTTTGTTTCACTGTGTCAAATATTAGGTTACTCACAAACTGAAAACGTCGTTAATACTGTAGAGGTCACGTTCTGTATACGAATTTTGGAGTTGTCTCAGACCTTAAAATGTTTGGCAATACTGCTGAGTCGTCGGAAGTCTGTCAGAGTTCCATTATATTGCGCAAGGGACTCAATAAAAAAGAATGCATGTTTTACGTTAACTGTAAAGATATAAGAAGGTTTTGTACTCTTAGAAATATTCTCTAAATTTCTACTGTATCCCTGCCTGTTAACTATGGAATGTATGTATTATTATTTTTCATAACTATATTCATGGGATTTAAAAAAAAATACATCTAACCAGATTGGAAACAAGCAAGTTTATTTATTTACCAAAATAGAAATTAAATATTCTATACTTTTAAAGATGTACATAGGACAGCGCTATAAGAGAATATTTGGCACGGATCACATTTGTCATACATGTAATAAATACGACCGCAATTGTCACACCTGTGACATTTGCGCTCGTATATGTCACACTACACAAACAAATTGTTCACATTTGCTGTGAAGTTTGTGTTCAGGTAGAGTTTTTCCAGTGTCATAGAATCGCATTTGTCACCTCTTTTTTGTATACGAGCACATATTTCACACATTTCTACCTATTAATAGCAACAATATATTCAGCTGATACTTTAGTCATGTCAAGCCTACGGTTGGTGTTCGAGCCCACTAAGGGCCTCAACACCTTTGCAGATTTTCGGGCTCGAACGATATGCTCTACAGACCGGCATAACTTTCTAAAGAGTTGATGACTAACGCAAAGCCCAAAGCTGAAATTCCTCAAGCCGTAAAAGACCAGTATTTAATCCATATCCCTCACACAGATCTTCGGGACTCATTATAGCCACGAACAAGACACAGACAAATATCACAACTAAAAGATGCACGTCATGTGGATCATTTAAGCTCCATAGCTACATTTCCTACACGCAGGGTCCCCTCATGAACCTGCATGAACTATTCAGTGATGAGGATGGTTGTCCGTCCAGAATATTTCTAACGATCATAACCTTGTTACCAAAGGGAGGACTATAAAAAGACTCCATCGATGGATAATTGATAAGAAAAAAAGTAACTTAAAGCTTTTTTTTCATAATTGATTGAATTTAAATAAATTCTTAAAAAGCTATACAAATTTTCCAAACAGTAACTGTCACAATCAGTGACAAATGACTTTGAACTTCACCTTGGGGATATGGACCCACTATATTTATTCTCATGCCCTTTTCATAGTAAAGTTATGAAAGGAATACGCAAATGAACTTGCTAGCGTTCTTTACCTTAGGCTTGGAAAGCCTTCTACCTTCAATGATTAGAGACTTATAGCCAAGGTAAGATATGCAATATATGGATTTTAACTTTTCTTTGTTAATCTTAGTGAACTTGTCTGTGTCATTCGTTTGAAGTTCCATTTAATTCACTTGAATGAAAACAATAGTTTAGCCATGGCAACAATTTACAGACGCCCTACAATCTGGGTAATCTGCAAACAAAACGAGACTTTATAATGTTAAATACATTATGAAACACATAGATAAACGAACGAATATAGCTTGTATTTTACAGGTTATTCTTCATCATCCGACCGCAGATTTGACTGCAGTAGCTTTTACCAGAATCATTATATTTCAACCTGAGTCTGTGGTATTGAACATGTACCTTTAAACCAAACTCCACAGGTATGCTTCGTGGAAAAGGCAAGAGAGCCTATTTCCAAGTTGGCAACCATTAAAGCATGTACTTCAGGCTAAAATTCAATATTTGATAATGCAAATCTTATACGCCGAACAGCGAGAAAAGAAGGATCTTTTGATTAATACTCCTGAATTGCGCTTTATTTGTGGTTCTTATGGACGAAGTGCAACAGTTCAAGTGTATTGTGTTTAATTTTCCTTTTCAGTAGTACAGATAAAAATTAAAAGGAAAAAAATACAATTTTATATCTTCTTCTAGGATTATAGTTTTTGTATGCTGCGAGTCCTTTGTCAATTATTATCTAAAACCTTCTTGAATTGTGTTTTATTTTTCGTAACCAAGTGCAAAAAAAAAAAATAAGAATGCAATTTGCTAAAAAAATGTTGTCATAGCTTACGTTCTTATGCACTGCACTCTTCTCGTAACCATTCATCCAAAGTGCTGTTCTGTGCTCAATTCCTAATTTAAACAACGTCGGACAAAAAGGAATCAGATAGGTCATTCAGAATCACGATGTTATAGAGTTACGGGTCTTGCACACTGCACTCCCTCATATTGTGTAATAATGTGTTGAATCAGTAACACTCATCTTCTTTAATAAGAAGAAGCTAGTTGAGTTCATGACTGAAGGAAATAATTCACAGGACAGTGAAGCACGAAATATGATTCTTTTGCTGCGTACTTTCTCTTATAGTCTGTCTATATTCAATTTATCAATATAATCACACTGTGAGATAAATTACAGTTATAAGTAAGGTGAAATAAGAAAGGGAGGTAATCAAAAATCTACATGACTGAGCTTTTGCACTAATTCCTTCTATTTTCCAGTTATAATGTGTCAACTATAACTATGTCATCTGCAATAAAATCGTGAAAAACAAATTTGACTGTCCTTTCTACAGTTCGGTGGGCACATATTTCTTAGGTAACGAATGTGATTCAACAATCCTTCCTATAGTTTGCCGAACACATCTGTCACGTTTCTAATCTTCGACTCATGTACAAAAACACGAGCAGGTTTCTTACACCGGTGTGACAAATGTGATCCGTGCCAAATGTGCTCCTACACAGCGCACTTATTTATTTTTATACGCTCATCCCGAAACGGGACTAATTATGGGAAACCCCATGTCGGACGGCATCCAGACTTTTGTCGAGCCATACCTTTGTTACTGATTTCCTGAATGACTTCAAACTTGCTATGCAGCTTTCCTGCAAGAAGTAGAGGTACAGTGCAAAACAATCATAACTGAAAAGGATTATCTTAAAATTTCAGATAAAGATAGATGGTAAGAAATAGAAGTGCGGTGCTGCTGACCTTTTTACAAAAAATATTAAGACAATTTGTTTTCGTAAGAGAAATCTTATGATAAATATCCTTTTCACAAAAACGTACGAAAATCTTAAGTGTAAACCTAAGTCTAAAATCTAAAATCTAAAGTGTTTTAATCAAACGCTTGATGTTACTCGTTCGTTAGTGTAAAATGTTACATTTACAAGTAAAATGTATCAATAGTTTTTATCTTGAATAGAAATTATCGTAAGATGGAAAAAAATAACTTACGATTGGTTTTGTGAAAATGACTTAAGATTTCACTTACGATTATCGTAAGATAAATCGTAAGATTTTTTGTGAAAAGGTCTACAGAACCATAACTCTTTCTAGTCCCATTTTAGATTTACTTTCCCTGTTATTTTTTTCTTTGTTTGGTCTCAAGCTTAACTTTAAAAACGTAGAGTCGATTGATGTGAAACTATAATTATAGATAGAGGGCAATAAAGAGAAGTGCTGTACCCAAGAATCATAACACTACATTATCCTGTTTTTAGTTATCTCCCCTTTTCTAGTTTTATAAAGAGTTTTTGTCTGGATCATTACTTGAAGACTCTAAAAAGGACTGACTTTAATTTCAAACAAAGTTAGATGATAAGGAGTAAAAGTGCATAAGAACCAAAACTCTACCTTGTCATATTTTTTAATTATCCCCCCCCCCCTTTTTTTTGTGCGGAGCATAACGTTATAACCGTGAAGTGAATTGATGAGAAATTTAAACATAGATAGATGGCAACAAGGAAAAGTGCAATGCCCAAGAAGCGTAACTCTACCTTATCCCGTTTTAAGTTTTCTCCCTTTCTTTAATTTTATAATAAATTTTTGTCCGGAGCATAACTTTATCATTATGAAAGCGACTGTCTTGAAACTTAAAATAAAGATATTTGATAAGAAGAAGAAATGCAATATGCGTGAAAAATATCTCTATCTGGTCCAAAAGTTTAATTATCTCCCCTTTTAAAGGACTGTTGGTATATCGATATTTTTGTATAGATTTTATTGATTTTAGTAAGAGTCTTTCAGTAAGGTTTCAACACAGAAATGTTATTATATTCTTGCTAAATTTGATGAATTGCAAATATTTCTGCAGCGCCATGTGAATTGTCTGGCATCATCAATTCGAAACCTAGGCTGACGGGCGTATATTGCATTTGTTCTGCGATGCTCTTGTTGCTACTGCTAATATATTACCATTAATTCTGAAAACAAGCACTTGCAAAGAACATGTTTTACTGTGGGTGTTTACATTGGCCTTAATAATGACACTCAGAAAAAAAACAAGAAAAAATTATCGCTAGACAGTGAAAGCGTCTGCTTACTATCTGCTTCTAGTCGTGACGGCAATATAAAAGCATGAAAATGAATGGCTACGGTAAAACAGGGATGCTTTGTTTGTCCTATGAGAGTTTTTCAGCAATAAAACCTATTTTTACAGGCCATGTTGTTTTTTATCCACTTTTCTGTTATTTTTATAGTGCCATCTATCGTGGCTGGTATAGAGATGTGGCTATTAGCCATGCTTACCTCTAATGACAACAATTGTTTTCAAATTTTGTAACAAAATAATTTACACAGAAACCTGTTTTATCTTCCGCTTTGTGTACTTGCGTTTGAAAACAAGAACATTCTTTCTGTAATTTCGACCAGCTGACTAATTTGGCTCCATTGTTTAGAAGTTTTGCAGTTATTTGGTGCATTACAATTGGAACTTGACTAAAAGTGCCTCCTCATTACAGAAATAGATAAATAAATAAATAAATAAATAAATAAATAAATAAATAAATAAATAAAATTTCTGAAAAAATCAGATTAACTAAAATTTTAATATAACAGAATAATTTTATTAACTCTCCCGTAAAATAAAGCATCTGTACCGAAAACTACTCTTGTTAATTGAACTTTATAATAGATTAACCAAAATATGAAAGCATAGCATAATCTTCATAGAAACAGTAAGTTTCTTAAAAATGTCTTTGCTGTTTATAACACAAAATCGAACGGTTATACCGTATATCAATTCAAAACGAAAAAGTGGTATATGTGTACCATAAAGCACAAGAAATTTATAATTAGTGTTGACAGTTTTAATAGGGTATTACTGAAATAGTTCAGACTTCATTGCCAACTACCTGTCTATAGGCAGAGTTTTTATATATGGCGTATATTATTTATATAACTAATACAAATCTTTATTTGAATGGATGATAAATATAACTAATATAACATGATGAAATTTAAATCTTTTAAACCATATCTTAAATCCGAGCAGAACATACAAACAAACAAATCATTTTCTGTAAAACAAAACTGTCTTCGAACAATTTGGCGTGTTTCGTGAACATTGCTAAGTCCATATGACATATTTACATACTTCTATAACGTTGAATAGAATTGAATGTTAGGAATGATGGAAGATAGTGTAGTGACATTGAAGTACACTAAGAGATATTCATTGAATACCAAGACTTTGTAAAACTGGTTATCAAAATGATCGAAAGCTATTTTTCTTAAGGTCCCTTTCATCTTTTTCGTAGCTAAGTGGTTAAATTCCAAAGTATACACTTCAAATTATTCTGGTTTAGAGAGTCATATGATGTGCTCTGAGAAAGCTATATTCTCAGTTATAAAACTACATTAGTGTCAGTTAATCATGATACAACGTTTCAACAACCAGTCTCTTTTATAGTTTTGAAAGCCTTTAACATTAACAGTAAGCTGAAGCACTTCATTTATTGGTAAAAAAGTAAACGTTTCACTGAAAACAGAACTTAATTACTTTCTAAAAGGAACATTACGGGGCGGTAAACAAATTTAGCGCATTTCTTGATTACAAACATCTAGTGTATGATTCAGATTATTTAGGGTTCCTTTAAGGTTTGACAGGTTAGCCAATTTTATATCTAGTTAAAGAAATTACGTTACAGTGAACCTTAACAAAAGTTTTCAAAATATTGTTGTTGTTTTTTAATGTTGTTACAGTTTGTATATATATTTATTCCATTTATTAATAGGAGTGTGTTAAGAGATAAATGTCACTACTACCAAAATTCCAAATAAGATGATAAAGATGTCTGAAAAGGTTTTTATTAAAGGAACTGTAAATTCTTTGTTATCAACAGAAAGCATGCTGTAGTTAAAATATTAATACTTAAGTCAGTCCGTATTGCAGACAGTGAAGTAACTACTGCTGTTAAAATGACAACTTTTTATCAGTTTTATTTTCTATGACTTTTGGTCCGCTTTTGTCCCCTTTCAACACTGAACCCATGCACGTAATTGAAATCAGTGTAATGTTATTTAAACAAATATCGAAATTTTGCATCAAATGATCATTAGGTCCACACAGTTGTTCCAGAACGATTATATATGGTAAATTGTATTGGTAAAACATTGATGAAGGAGAGATAGTGTAAACATTAACGGCTGGAATAATTTCTAAAAACAAACAGATAAATGCACAATTTGACAACCACAATGCCATTAAAGTTAGAAATGATGAAGATCAAAAGACTCGTTGTTTTTCCGAGCTTTAATGCATTGGATGAACAAGAATTCATTTGTTGACACAACAGTCACTCCGTGCAGAATAAAAACATAAAACTAAATAAAGGTTACTGTATAACGACCCTAAGAGCAAGACAGAGGCCTTGCTTACTTACAACAGCACTTTCTAGAAAGGACATAGACAGACATACAGACAGAGCGTACACATCAAGTTTATAGCAATCCAAATTTATTATTACTTCAGAGTCAATATTTCTGTATTTTGCTTGCAAAACAATGGACTTAAAAATGTTTCTGATGAGATCCGGTTAAAAATACTTTTACAAATGTGTAATTGTTTCATTTCTTTAGCACAGCTTTATATAACTCTTCTGTACATTAATTATTGGCTCTTATAAACAAGACGGCCATGATAGCCCTATATCGGTCACCTGAGAACTATTGTAGATATTGCTCGACATTTCATTGCTGTTAATTTCCAAAAATAAAACATAGCCTAAGGTAAGAGTGTCAAGGTTAAAATCTTTTTTTTAAATTGTCCATGTATTTTTTTAAGCAACACAACTCGATTAATTAATATGATAATGGTCTACAAAAGGAACAGTGGTATAATGAACACTTGCCTAACCACTGTCTGCCAAGTTTTTTTACGAAGAAACATGACTTGAATGAAACTGATAAAAGTCTACCACAGGAACGTATTTGTGGAATTATTTTGAACTTTGGCCTGGGGTTTCTGAGAGGATTATTTTCAAAGTTCTCCTTATAGTACGCACCCAACCCATGTCAGCCAAATGTTGAAGGACACTTAATTGTTTTCAATTACTTTGGAGTTTTTTTTTATCAAAACCAAATTCCCCAGGAATAATGATTATAATCATTATACGAAAGTACCAATTTTGTTAAAAGAAGAAATTCTCCATTTCGATGAAATTCCGTTCGTTTTCTTTCATTGAAACACATTTCCTGAACATCTCTGTTATGTGTGCACACATGTGTAACGATTTTCTGCAAAGTGTTTCTCCAGTTCAGACCTTAGAGATAAAACACATGAAAATACTTGTTGATTGAAAACTTTGTTCTCTGCTGTTGAAAACTATTTCAACGCAGTCAGACAGTACATATCCCTAAGTTTGAATTAAGATTACTGTATTCTATAAATGAGTCAGTTAAACTTAATCCATGTACAAATAAAATCGTAATGGCGGGGATCTATTTCTGTCTGTTATGTAAACGCTGTAGCAATGGTTGCAATGTTTTACGGATCCTAATCAAGGAAATGTTCATATAGGTGTACTATGTACCTATACGTAGTCTGGTGTGTTTTATACGTGTACTATGTACATGTACGTAGTCTGGTGTGTTTTATACGTGTACTATGTGCATGTACGTAGTCTGGTGTGTTTTATACGTGTACTACGTACATATACGTAGTCTGGTGTCTTTTATACGTGTACTATGTACATGTACGTAGTCTGATGTGTTTTATACGTGTACTATGTAATATACGTAGTCTGGTGTGTTTTATACGTGTACTATGTACATATACGTAGTCTGGTGTGTTTTAACAGTCTCTTCAAATGGATGTTCATTACAATAACTTGAAAACAAATATTGATAGGCTATAATATAATTACCAATCCTGTCTACACCAAGTCTGCTTACAAACCAATTCAAAATGCAATATAAAACATATCACACGTGGAAAGTAAATGTTGGCACCTTTTGAGTTTCAAATAAATATTGTTTTGTCTGTCGGTATTGTTGGTAAAACATAATGGATATTTTGTTATTTATATTATAGTCTAGCTTAGCGATGCACAACACAATTGTTAAAATAATTATCACTATTGATAGCATTCACTGCAGGCCATGAAAAGCTCATATCTGTTAAATGATCACATTTCATCATATCACTGTGATTGTTGCACATCTAACTCGCTGTCTGTGAATGCTGATGTCCATTATCATATTGATCCAGTACAACTTTATTTATTTTATTTGTAATGTTTTTTAAACAAGCCGAATAGAAGCTGTAATGACATATTGCGTTTCGTCGATAACGGATTCAATATTTAAACGTTATTTTTAAGCGACTGACTCACAGAATTTAGCTGAAAAATGCTTGCTTTAAAATTAAGGAGAAGTTAATATACTAATTTAAAGAAAATAAAACTCGATATTATACTTCTATACATCATGAAAACTAAAGAAAAAAAGACTTTGGTTTCAACCGGATTCGAACACATACATGAGTATGACGTATGTAACCATTCGGTGCAAAAGTTTATACTAATTGACTCATCAACGTATTAAATACGTGTATACGTTCACCTGTTTTATAACTAAATGCTTTTATTGTGTCTTTTCAATTATTGCCATTTAAAAGGTAAACATATTACCTAATATGAACATGATAACTGAAATAAAAGTATGATAAACAGTTTTTATTCTGAAACAGTAGGTCACTTGAAAAGCAATGTCGAGTTTTAGCAAAGTCCTTGTATATGGCAACATACTTTAGATTATATTTCAGAATTCCTTCTTATCTTAACTCTTGGCATTTCGGAAATTCTAAATGATTCCAATTTAAAGATCACATGCCAAGAGTAACATCGAAAACCGATCTTAATTACTTGTTCAAGGAACACTGCAGATGGCGTTTTGGCAGGACGAGAGAAAGAAGAATACCATAAATAGTCTGCAGAGACCTATGTCTTCCTTATTTACTGCAGCTAGTATAATAGATTATAGATCTTACTGCTCATCTCTTACGCGATCCAGATGTATTATCACTTTAAATGAGCTTCCATCGAGAAAACAATTTCTATATCCAGAGAGCAATAAGAACGGGTAAAATGTCGGAAGGTTCGAATTTTAAAGGTGTGTTCTTTTAGTTATTTTTTAAAGCTGCTCAGTGAAAATGGTGCTATCATAATTATTATTCCAAATAATTTTTATAAATGTTTCTAAATAATTGGATTGATTGCATTTTTTTAAACGAAACTGTCTTACCGTCTAACTGTCTAACTAATTAATCAACACTATAGACAGCAGGCTTGCAGGCAAGGGAGAGTCATTTTATATTACGTCCTCTACGTTTAATTGCTTTGTGATTTGTGGCACGTCTGTAGTAGATATGTTTGTTTGATATTGTCTCATCATGAAACGGTTGAGAAAGCTGCTCATTTGCTTGAAATTTAACAACAAATAAACAAGAAGGGGAAACATGTCGGAAGGTTTAAATTTTAAGGATGTGTTCTTTTAGTTATTTTTTAATGCTGCTCAGTGAAAGCGGTGCTATTATTATTATTCCAAATAAATTTTATAGTTTTCTGAATTATTGGACTGATGGTATTTTTTACAAGAAACTATCTGACTGGTGTACTATGTACTTATTTAATTAACAAAGTCAAGTCAAGTCAAGTCAATTTATTTGGCAATCGGCAAAACATTTGCCTTTGGCCATTTACAATTGTGTGCATGAAAATATGGCCAAGACAATAATATATATCTATGTACCATACAAACATAACATTAGAAATATAACATTATTTATATTATATCTTATACCAATCAGTAAATATATTTTCAAACATTGCACCTATTTTACAATAATATGAAAGTAAACTTTTATCGTACAACTGTTACTAAGTCATAAAAATTACAAAGCATTTCTAGTTTTCATAGCCACTTTTATAAATTTTGCTAAACAGAGTTGTAATTTCTTACTTTTGCAGACATAATATTGTTGAATTTATTAATTGTAGGCCATGCTGTGTTGATTTGTAATAAACGTTTACGCAAGTCCTTGTATTTCGGACACATTAGAAGAAAATGAAATTCTGTCTCAATTCGCCTTTGATTGCAAAAAATACAGTATCTATTTTCTCTAGGAGTATTATCATATCTACCAACTTCTATCGCTAAGCTATGTTAGGATACTCTAAAACGTGTTAAATGTATTCTTAATAGATCACTTTCTATATTATCCAAGTACGATTCATATTCAAAGCTAGTTTTGAATTTGCTGTAATAAGACAATTTATTTGTACTTGAGATTGAAGCTAACCATTTTTGAATGCATTGGTCTCTTAATCTACGTCGTATTTGAGGAAAATATTGTACATTATTGTCAAATGAAGTCCAAATATTCGATAATCCTAATATATCGAGTGACTGTTTTATTCTACCAGCCCAGATATTATTATATAACTGCACCTGTTCACACTGTTCTAAATAAACATTGTTGATTGTATCACTGCATAAAAACTTCTTAATCCTAATCCAGTATTTAAATGACCGTTCAGTAGCTATGACGGATAATGGGTACCGACCCAGTTCACCCATTATTGCTGCTGTAGGAGTTTGTTTACGAACTCCAAGTATCCTTCTACAAAAATAGTTATGTATATTATCGATTTCTTTATATCCATATATTCCCCATAATTCAGAACCATACAGTAAAATAGGACTAACCATTCTGTCAAAAAGCAACAATTTTGTTTTAAGTGTAACATTAATCCTTTTGAATAAAGAAAATAAATTGTTTGTAGCTCTCAGCGCTTGTTCACTTAATGCTTTAACTGCAAATCTCAGATTTCCAGATTTAACTAATTTTACACCTAAATAACAAAACGTGTCAACCTCTTCTAGCATTTCGTTATTTATATACCAGGTAAAATTATGATTCTGTTTTCTTTTTTCAAAAACACAAACTTTTGTTTTGTTTACATTTATTTTAAGACCCCAACGCACTGAATATGCATGAATATTATGGAGTTGCCTCTGTAAGCTATGTTTATCTGACGTAAAAACAACCATATCATCGGCGAATAACAATAAATAAAAAGACAATTCATTAAGATCAGATTCAGTCAAATAGTTAAAATCTAGTGAATTGCTTACATCGTTCGCAAATAGAATAAATAATAGGGGAGATAAAGGTTCTCCTTGTTTTAAACCAATAGCAATGTCAAAAAAGTTAGACATTTCTTGGAAACCGGTTGTAGGATTTGGCCATCTTACACACGAAGTTACATTTCCATAAAGTGACTTCAAAATGGTCAAAAATTTACAACTTATACCCATATCAACCAGTTTCACCCACAATGCATCTTTCAAAATGGTGTCAAAACAACGTTCATAATCAATAAAAGCGCAGAATAATTTACGTTTGCGTAAGGACATTTTTTGAATAATTGAGTGCAATATAAAGACACAATCAATCGTGCTACGTTTATCTCTAAATCCATATTGCGAATCATTGGGTTTATTATTTTCCTCACACCACATATTTAGTCTATTTCTCAGGCATAGTGAAAAAATTTTACCCATCGAGTTCATAAGTGTAATCCCGCGATAATTTTTTGGATCATTACAATTTCCCTTTTTGTAGATCGGAACTATTACTCCTTTCGTCCATTCTAGAGGGTAAGTCCCTGACTCATATATGCGATTAAAAATTCGTACAAGATATGGGGCAATAAAATCTTTTGAGTCCATAAATATATCTGGAGGTATATTATCGATACCGGTACTTTTATTTCTAGAAAGGCTTGAAATGGCCTTTTTAATTTCTTCACAGTCGAATGGCTTATCTAATTGTTCTATGCTTATATTACTGATATCGTTATGGTCAAAACTATCATACATAACATTATTAGTTAGATTTGAAAAATATTGCGAAAAGTCCTCTGCGGTTAAATTATTGTTGGAAATAGTATTCTGTGAATTCTTAGCACGTTTGACCTTGTTAATATATTTCGAAAAATTTCTTGGACGTTTTTTACTCATTTCATTTAATTTTTTTCTTTCTATTTGTTTATGTTCTAACCGTGCCTTTTTCTTTATTTTCGAATACTCATTTCTACTAATCATCATTTGCAATTTATTTTCATCTGTTTTGTCGGTATTAAATTTCCGTTTGTTTTTATAAAAATCTGCTTTTGCTTTTTTGCACTCTTCATTAAACCATGGTACATTTTTTTTTTGTTTTTTGTTTTCAGTTTTGTCATTTTTAGTCATATAAATAGTTTTACTATAATGCGTATTGGCAATATTTACCAATAATTCTGAGAACGACGCTATACATTCATCCAATGAAGTTTCACCCGAGTCTAAACTCGAAACTACATTATTTATTATTAACACTATAGAATGCAGCCTTGCAGGCTAGGGAGAGTAATTCTATATTACGTCCTCTACGTTTAATTGCTTTGTGATTTGTGGCACGTCTGTAGTGGATGTGTTTGTTTGATATTGTCTCATCATGAGAAGGGTGACAAAGTTGTTCATTCGCTTGTTATGTAACAACAAATAAAGAAGAAGTGGAATGTTATATTCCATAAGAATCAGAAAGGTTATCAAAATAAAGTCGTAAGTGTGGCTGCGTTAAGTCAGCACTGAAATCAAGATCGAAGATGTGACTTCAATATCGAGTTGAATATCGAGATATCTGTGAAATCGATAATCCGCTAAACTGACTTATTGCGAAATATTGAGCCAGCTCTATATATTTGGCTTAGACAACAGGAGTTTTAATATTCGACTAAGGGTGAATTTCAAACTGTATCGAATTTCGAGCCAGCTCTGATAGCAATATTCAGTTAATACTATTTTCGAGCCAGTGCTTCTTATATCGAGCTTGCTGTGAGATCGATATTGAAGTTAGACAATGTGAATTTCGAGCTGTGGCTAATAAAGCCAGCTTTTAGTTCTATTTTCAATATAAAGTTACTTTCGAGATTGCGTGAATATTAAATCCGCTCTGAGACTGTTATTTCAGTTGAACATTTTGAATTAATTTCAAATAAATTTAGATACAGTGCGAAGGCCCAGCTCTGAGACTGATCATTGGGTCATAGCTTTTGAATTTATAAATGAGACGAGTTTCAATTTTCAAGCAAAACAATGGCTAAAATTCACATTGTCTAACTAAAAGGTCGATCTTTGAGATAGCTCAATATCCACATAAGGTTGAAATTCATTTTAACTAAATATCGATCTCAGAGATGGTTTGATATTCACATAACCTCGAATTTCTCTTATTCTGAATTCCCTTTCTGTGATCAGATAAGGTATTCAGATAATCTGGAAATTCCCTTTAACTGAATATCAGTCTCTGCGCCGGTTAGATATTCATACAAATGGGCATGTTTTTTTTTTTTTTTTTTTTTTTTTTTGTTTTTTTTTTTTTTTTTTACTGAATATTGATGTTTGAATTAGTTAGATATTCACATGAAGTGGAAATTTACTATAACAGAAAATTGATCTCAGAGCTGATTAGACATCCATAAAAAATGGACATTTCCTTTGACTGAATATCAAATTCGGAGCTTGTTATTGTTTTTCTTATATTAAAATTCACATTAACCGAATATCGATCTTAGAGTATTGATACATGCTGCAACAAAAAAAATGATATTGCAATAGGCAACCTTACTAATAGTAAATAGGCTCTTTAGAATTAATATTTCTTTTTTACAAGTTTAGTTTATACATCTAAAATACTCATTTTCTTTTGAAATATATAAATAGTTATTTAATATTATGGTTACACTGCATCCCTCGAACATTTCTTCATTATTTCAAGAATTAAAATCAACTTAATTGGGCTATATTTTATTTTAGTTACAGTGATTAATAAAAAAGTGTCCCTACTCCTGTTATACGTGTGTGAATTATATCATTTTTCTACAAGTGAGGTATGAAAATTGATAATAAATACTTACCGTAAGCAAGGACGTATTTCATATTTGAAAATGGAAATCTTAGAAATTTATTTACCTAAAGCTTTGTACTTGCTTTAAAATCACTTATTAAAAATACGAAATTCTAGATAAAGTGCCCTTTCAGAAAAATATCGCTATTCCTGTGTTTATATTTCTTCAGCCAAAGTTTTCAAGAAACTGGGATAATTCAAAGAAAATGCCCCGAATCCAATTAACTTTGTTAAAAAATGTGAACTTAAAATAGCAAATGCTTTTAACAGTTGGCTTTCAGTCCAAGTCGTATAGATGTCAACTGTTTGAACAAGTGTAATGCGCTTTTCAAAACCTTTCTGACGGGTAGTTTCGTGATGTATTTCTAATAACCATGTCTTGTGAAGATAAGTTCTAAAATTAGCAGCTTTACACGAAATATCAGAAATATCAGCTCTTGCAACTTTTATATGAATAATGTCAAAACACTGTAAGAGAAAAAAACATCCCAAACCATTCTGCAGGGCAAAGTTTAAAAAAAAATCAAGCAATACATTAATACCTCAATTTCAGTCCTTTAAAAGATCAGTACTTAATTTGTATACACATTTTAATTCCCAGTTTACAGAGAATACACGTAATGAATGAACAGGTTTCAAACAAAAGAATGCAGTTGTATGAATTTTACACCGTCAAATACAAAGTCTTCCTTGATCTGGAATCTTTGAAGTAATTCATTTAACAATAGCATAAAACGTGAACTTACACATCTTCGATTTTAATACTTATACTTGTTTCAGACAAATCACAAGCACGAAAACCTCAAGGAATTGCTATATTGTAATAAAAATTGTAAATATGTGGCCATTCTCCCACACCTCTTTCTACCAATTACGGCAAAGTAAAATCACCTTAATATGTAAATTAAAAACGACCTCTATGATAACCAAACCTGCTTTATCAGTCTTTTAAGAATTTTGATCAATATAGCCATGTGTTGTATGTGAAAAGGTAAACATTTCAACGAAACTGTTATGTGTTACAATCAAACCGCCTAAAAACATTGACTGGAACACACACCTGTGACGTGAAGTTTCGCTGCTTTAACATCTACCATTAAGCAAACCACGTGACCGATGATCATACACTTTTATTATCTTTTTAATAGTAAGTATGTTTTATTACTGTTTCTTATGGATTTAAACATTTATATAAATTATGTTTAACCTAACTGAACTGACATAGTTTAGTTGAATTCATGCCACTGGTTCCAGAAAACTAAACTACAGTTAATTTTTAATACCATTGGAGTACTGATATTTTTATTATATATTTTTTTTAATAACACAGTAATAGTTTGAGATTTATACCAGCTGATATTGTATAATTAATAAAATGCTCGTATCCACTGTATTATCACAGTTTATTTAATAGGGTATTTTTTTAACGCTTTTCAATATATCGTATTTGTTATCATGAAACAGTTCAAAGTAATAAACGGCCATTTGCTTCTACAAATAAGCCAGGAATAATTGTTGCATTTCACTGATCAAGGTGAATTTAATGTGGTTTCAAAATATAATCAAAACTGTTTTGTTCAATCAGTAACGAGAAATGAAAGAGACGGTGTAAACATAATATGCAGGCTAACTTCCAGATAAATTGCTTTACAGTTTAACAAATTAATGAAAATGCACCTGCGATAGTGCAAAATAGATCAATATAACGCCTTTTTTTCTATGCAGAGTGAAAGGTAAGGGCTTTCTGAATAATTTAAACACTCGACATTCTCCTATTTCTAAAGGGACTTTCCCCTTCAATTTATCGAAGATATATAGCATATCTATATTAAAGCCTCATTCTCTGTGAAATTAAAAAAAAATGATAATTTAAAAAAAAGAACATAGGTTCCAAAATTTCCACTTTAAGCATAAGGACTCTCAGAAAGTGTTCATTTCGAAAAATGGCTAGTACAACTACTGAATATATAAAGATATATTAATGCATTAAGTTTATCTGTTGCACTGACAGCTTGACATAGGATAATTTGGACATTTAATTTCATCCACATGTATGCTTCTTTAAAACAGTTTTAAAATGTATTCAACTAGCATCGATGAAGTTCTTAAAAGTAAAATTATATACAATCTAGAACATTTGATCTTTTTGTATTAACATGGTTGGTAAACCAAAAATTTCTTTCTCAATAAATTCTTAATAATAGATAATTTATTATTTTCAGTAAAATAAAAAAAACAAATACAATTTTCTGCATAACATTTATTACATTTTCTGAAGTGATTTCTTTTCATATCAGATTATCACACTTTGTTCAATTATTGAGGTTAATAAGTTTTTCATATCCTATCAAAAAATGTAAAGTATTTAGTATAAACATTACTGTTTTTTTTCTTAAATAATAATTCATACAGCATAACATCATTTCTTTAAAGGATTTTAGTAGCTTGCTTAAAATAAATACTTGATAAATTGACTTCTCACATTGAAATACCAAAATACCAATGTTTCTATTTTTATCTGGCACGAAACCTGTTGAACGTTTTTATTCGAATGTTCCGTGTAGGTTGAATATTACTCTTGTGGCGTCAATAACTTGGACGTCATAAAACATCCTTGGCTAGTACAAGCAAAATATGGATGAAAAACAAACAAAAACTGACTTCTGAAAATGAAAGAAATCGAATAACAATGAAAACTCGGGAACATTTTTTTCTGCGAAGACAGAAGTCTTTTTCATTTAATGCTTTCCTGCTCAAGAGGAACTTTCGGTGCACGTGCAGTACACTACGCGGGACATTCTATTAGGAGTGAGACTGGTTGAATATGTCATAATTTATACAAGCATTTACAATGATAATTGGCATAAATGAAATCCAACGACTACTGCATTAGAGATAAACAAGTGAGCAGAAACAATTTTCATAACATAAACAAAATAAAAACAAGAAACTAAATCGAATGAATGAATCAATGAATAAATAAAATAAATAAATAAATACAGCAAATTCATTGTACAGTGAGAAATATTGACACGTACACAATACTCGCATCAGTGTCAGAGTAATTATAATGGTAGTTGATGATCTCAGTATCATACTTGTGATGAACTATACAATATCTTAATGTACTCAAAATGATGAGTCTCAAAATTTTTGTAAATCTTGAAAAAATGTCAATAATGTCTAATTGCTTTCGTATACGCAACAACTTTTACAAATTTAGGCTGCAGTAAAATCAGCTAATCTAACTCTTACATAAATGTTAAAATCCTTAGACTGATACAAGATACAGATTTGGAATTTTATGGTGAATATCAATTATGAGCTATTCGGTTAATTCATAACATCTTTAAAGTTAATAAACAAGGCGGATGCTGTTTTTATGTTTGCCTCTTAATTATACTTAAAATCCCATAACGACATGTTTCTGATTTATATATCAGAACGCATTTGTTGATATTGCGTCTGGTATTACATATGTAACTTGCAATAAAGATTATAAGAATGCGGTTTTTCAAAGAAACATAATCAGTCAGATTTTACTGATTCTCCTTTAGCAGAAAGCTAAAGCCTGATTCTGAAACAGAATTTTACTAAGTGTAAGGTACAGAATAATCATATATGGTTTGTTCATGTAGATGTCAATAAGTAAATTGATTCATAATAATAGTTAAAAGTGGAAAGTCATACATTCCAACCTGTACAAACAGCACTTATGATTTTCACCGGTCTAACGTTAACCCAATCTTGGTGTGCCTGCTTATAAAACAGCAAGTTTGAAACAGGGTAGGTCTGCTGCAGCAATATAGCTTCGTGGAATTTGCTTTGAAATGACGAAATAATTTTTGATATATAAAATGCCCACTTAAGTGTTATGGTCCTTGTAATACGGTCTAATACAACCTCTTACATCTGCTTCAGGGAATCAATTCTTTTGCTCAGTGGGCTAGAGCGTTTGTTTTCGATGCGGGAGGACCTGAGCTTGAATCCCGCTCTGGGTGGTTATTTCCAAGATGCACTGCATCTTTCTACTTCGAACTTTCATAACCGTAAAAAAGACGTACAATAATAAACAACATTCTCTAAAATTTAACACAATCTCTCGACATTTATGCATTTAAGCAGTTTTTTAAACTTACATCGTTTCTTCCTCAGAGACGATCTTAAAAACTGTTAAATTATTAGGTTTCTAAAGGATTGTTTTAAACAAAACGCGACTGGAAACAAACTGTCTGACACGAGCGTTCAAAATCTCGGAATCATCCAAGGCATTAAGTAAGTGCTGATTCTGTCATAAAATGAGAAAACGTCTATGAATAAGAAGATTTGAAATATCTATGAAAATAAGTTTATTACCGTTAACAGAAACAGTTTCTGTCACAGAAAGTTTTTATCCTAATGTTATTAGACATATGAATTAAACAGCGGCGTTACAATACTGATAAAATTACGCATTTGCTTATAAATGAAGGTTATAACAAGTATTATAAGCAAATAAGCAATTGTTCACAGTGCTTCATTTTACGTGCAATGAGATTATATTTACTAATTAACATATAGATAGTAGGTATTTCATACTTACAAGCTTTATATTTGCTTATTTTTAGTTAAAGGGTACACTGCGGGGACTGATATAAATTGAATGTCTATGGGGAATTTCAATCTATGACAATCATTCAATGTCATCTCCAAAGTATTTCCAACATTTGATTATCGTTACTGTAGAAATGATACGAGAGTTTAAAGAAAAGCGTTGTTTAAATTGCACATGATTTTTGTTATATTTTAAAGGTTCTATATGCCAAGATGCTTGTCAAGAGTTCCTTTCGATTCAAACGTCAGACTCTAAACTGTAAAACTTTAATCAATATAAATTTATAGAATATCTCGTTGAAACTCATGCTTTTTACAAAATACCTTCAAGAGCTTTTGTATGTCATTTGAAACTGACAGACACTTTGTACTAACAAGTGACAATGTTCATTGTTGAAAATTGTTAGAATATTCAATTTTCAGAAGTTTTAAATGAATAGGAACATGGCATTGTCATACATCGCCTGTCCTGTCCTGACGTAAGATGATTAATAAGATACTATTTTCATTGCGTAGATGTGTATAAGTTACTGTCAAAGAATATGCCGAAAATACTTCCATTTCAACATACGGAAAACTGACATGTCATGCGAAAAGAAAAAAAAGGGTAAAGTCGGAAAAACTGTAAGTGCTTTACAATAAAAAAACAGATGTGGTTTGGTTTGGTTTTACAGCTAAGGTCATATCCCAGCGGTCCAACCAGTTTACTAACCAATTTCTCCGCAAGTGACTGACTACTTCCTCAGTTGCTTGAGAGGTGAGGGACAAATGACCCATAGATCAATTATCGGCCCTGATGGGGACTGACCCGGGATCGACAAGATTGACAATCCGATGCTCTACCGATTGAGCTAGTCGGGCCGGCTAGAAACAGATATAGTGGTTGCGATGTGAAAATACTTGAAACATGTCAGATGTTTTCGAAAAAAAAGAAGAGTTTTACAGAGAAGGTACAGACACTAAAGTTTTTACCAGAGACGTTTCAATCCTATATCAAGCAGAAAAGTCTATGTTTTGTAGATCTGTCGTACAATTATATGTAAATAAATGCTTCCCAATTCTAGAAAAAGAAAACTAATCCTTGGAACATTCCGAAAGACGTAAAATGATACAGCATTGTCCGTCCGGAATTCGTGATAATAAATCATTTCAGACAACACCGTTAAAGGTTATATCATCTTTTAATCATTTCTTTTTCCAGTGAAAATATTTGGAAATTTAAAGCATGTGAACAGTGTCGGCTATCTTGAGAAAACTTCTTTTTTTGTAAACAAGGTCAAACAAGTAAATTACAGCACAACGAAATCAGGAAAGAGTCTCATATATAAACAGGTAGCATATTCACACTTGTTGGCGATGAGAAATATTAATTGTCCCATTTGGATGATTGTTCGCATGAACCATGCATATTTCCCTCGATCTCACGACCCTTGTTTTACAACAATACTGCAAGTGTGTCCAGAAATTGCAGGATTCATGATCACATTTAGCCAACTTCGCAAAATATGTGAAATTGTTTAGCTATTGTGACAGACACATCATTATTCAGATTCATAAATTTTATCATGAAAAAAGAGCCAGCATTTAAATAAAAATAATAATGGAAATGATGTTGCAAATCCGACTGTATTTTCTTAGATAGTGGACTAGTACAACCAGTACCTGCAGGCAGCTGCCATTGTCAGAATGGACTGACCGTTCTACAAGACGTGAATCTAATTGGAACGTGCTTCAAAATGCTATTTCGCAATACTCCATCCCCTATCACCCCAGAGCTTAGAAAGGCGCTACTACACGAACTTTTACACATGTAGAGGTTGTATATTCTACACTTAGCTATATTTCATTTATAATTTGCATTAAACCAATATGACCGCTGTCTATTCGGATAGCAGTGTTTCCTTGCACATACATGAGTGTGGCGGTATGTAACCATTCGGTGCAGAAGCTTTTATTTATTTGATTCATCAACGTACTAAAATACAGTGCGTGTAAGTACGTTCACCTCTTTTATCATTAAATTCTTTCTTTATTTCAATTGTTGCCATTTAAAAAGTAAACATATTACCTAATATGAACATGATAACTGAAATAAAAGTATGATTATGGAACGCCTGCACTGCCTTAATATAATGAATACTAGTTTGTCATGTAAATACAACAATTTGTGCTGTGCAATATTTAGTTCGTTATGTACTGAGTTTAGTTCGTTATGTAGAAACAATAGTTTGTCTTGTGCAATTATAAGTTCGTGATGTACAAAGTTTAGTTTGTTGTGTAGATAAAATAGTTTGTCTTGTGCAACTATAAGTTCGTGATGTACAAAGTTGAGTTCGTCTTGTAGATAAAATAGTTTGTTTTGTGCATTTATAAGTTCGTTATGTACAAGTTTAATAAAATAGTCTGTCTTGTGCATTAATTAGTTCGTTATGTAGATAAAATAGTTTGTCTTGTGCATTTATTAGTTTGTTATGTAGATAAAATAGTTTGTCCTGTGTATTTATTAGTTTGTTATGTAGAAAAAATAGTTTGTCCGGTGCATTTATCAGTTCGTTATGTAGATAAAACAGTTTGTCTTGTGCATATATTAGTCTGTTATGTAGATAAAATAGTTTGTCCTGTGCATTTATCAGTTCGTTATGTAGATTAAATAGTTTGTCTTGTGCAATAATAAGTTCGTTATGTAGATAAAATAGTTTGTTTTGTGCATTTATTAGTTCGTTATGTAGATAAAATAGTTTGTCCTGTGCATTCATCAGTTCGTTATGTAGATAAAATAGTTTGTCTTGTGCATTTATTAGTTCGTTATGTAGATAAAATAGTTTGTCTTGTGCATTTATTAGTTTGTAATGTAGATAAAATAGTTTGTCTTGTGCAATTATTAGTTTGTTATGTAGATATATAGTTTCTCATGTGCATTTATTAGTTTGTTATGTAGATAAAATAGTTTGTCTTGTGCAAGTATTAGTTCTTTATGTAGATAAAATGGTTTGTCTTATGCATTTATTAGCTTGTTATGTAGACAAAATAGTTTGTCTTGTGCAATTATAAGTTCGTTATGTAGATAAAATAGTTTGTCTTGTGCATTTATTAGTTTGTTATGTAGATAAAATAGTTTGTCTTGTGCATTTATTAGTTTGTTATGTAGATAAAATAGTTTGTCATGTGCATTTATAAGTTTGTCATGTGCATTTATTAGTTTGTTATGTGGATAAAATAGTTTGTCATGTGCAGTTATGTAGATAAAAATGTTTGTCGTGTGCATTTATTAGTTTGTTATGTAGATAAGATAGTTTGTCTTGTGCAACTATAAGTTCGTGATGTACAAAGTTTAGTTCGTTATGTAGATAAAATAG
The DNA here is from genome assembly GCA_012932295.1 of Cyclina sinensis. Classification (NCBI taxonomy): domain Eukaryota; kingdom Metazoa; phylum Mollusca; class Bivalvia; order Venerida; family Veneridae; genus Cyclina; species Cyclina sinensis. The sequence goes on along the minus strand of JAAONU010000001.1, from coordinate 62,779,264 downwards.
TTTGTCTTGTGCAATTATTAGTTCGTTATGTACATTCATTAGTTTGTGCTGTGCATATTTCATTATGATGATGATGATATTAAAGGGAGAAAACAATAACTAATTAGTATGAATTTGACGTCACGTTTTCGTGCTACATTAGCGCCTAAAATATTGGCGATAATTGGGGAGACTCTGACAAACTTGATATGTAGGCTGGTCATGACCAATAGATGACCTCTGTAGTTTTATCAGGTCACCAGATCAAAGGCCAAGATCACAGTAACCTTGAAAAGCAAAACGGTTTCAGATAAATAACCATAGAACGCTTGGGCACAGACTTGGTATGTAGGTTGGTCATGACCAATTTTACTTTACAGGTCACCGTGCAAAGGTCACAGTGACTTTGAATAGCAAAAAGTTTCCAATCAAGGTTTATAGAAGGCTTAGGCCAAGCTCCCCAGGACTTTAAAGACAGGTTAGTTATGACCAGTAGATACCCCTGTAGTTTTTCAGGTCATTAAGTCAAAGTTCAAGGTCACAGTGACCTTGAAAAGCAATGCAGTTTCCGATCAATAACTATAGAATGCTTGGGTTCAGATTCCTCAAACTTAGTACGCCGGTTGGTCATGGCTACTAGATGAATCCTATAGCTTTTCAGGTCACCAGTACAAAGGCAAAATGATTTCCGATCAATAACTATAGAAAGTTTTGGTCAAGATACTCAAACTTCAGGAACAGGTTTGCCATGGCCGGTAGATGACCCCTATAGATTTTAGGATCATTCCGTCAAAAGCCAAGGTCGTAGTGACCTTAAAATCATAATGGTTTCATATCAAAAATTATAGAACGCTTGGGTTTAGGTCCCTCAAACTTGGTCATGACCAATAGATGACCTTAATAGTTTTACAGATCACCAGGTCAAGGGCCAAGGTGACACTGACCTTGAACAGCAAAACGGTTTCCGATCAATAACTGTAGAATTCTGTGGCTCATGCGTAACTTACTTTTATGGCTGCCTCTAGGGATTACTTTGAGAAATACCCAGATTCTAGGGATAAGACTCAACTGTACAACACGAACTAATCATTGCATAAGACAGACTATTTTACCTTCATAACAAACTAAACTTTGTACATCACGAACTTATAATTGCACATGACAAACTGTTGTTTCTACATAACAAACTAAACTTTGTACATCACGAACTTATAATTGCACATGGCAAACTGTTGTTTCTACATAACAAACTACACTTTGTACATCACGAACTAATAATTGTACAAGACAAACTATTTTATCTATACAACATACTAAACTTTGTACATCACGAATTAATAATTGCACAAGACAAACTATGTTAACTACATAACAAACTACACTTTGTACATCACGAAATAATAAATGCACAAGACAAATTATTTTATCTACATAACGAACTAAATTTTGTACATCACGAACTAATGATTGCACAAGACAAACTATTTTATCTACATAACGAAATAAACTTTGTACATCACGAATTAATAAATGCACAAGACAAACTTATTTATCTACATAACAAACTACACTTTGTACATCACAAACTTATAATTGTACAAGACAAACTATTTTATCTACATAACGAACTAAAATTTGAACATCACGAACTAATAATTGCACAAGACAAACTATTTTATCTACATAACGACCCAGACTTTGTACATCACGAACTAATAATTGCACAAGACAAACTATTTTATCTACATAACGAACTAAACTTTGTACATCATGAATTAATAAATGCACAAGACAAACTTATTTATCTACATAACGAACTACACTTTGTACATCACAAACTTATAATTGTACAAGACAAACTATTTTATCTACATAACGAACTAAAATTTGAACATAACGAACTAATAATTGCACAAGACAAACTATTTTATCTACATAACGACCCAAACTTTGTACATCACGAACTAATAATTGCACAAGACAAACTATTTTATCTACATAACGAACTAAACTTTGTACATCACGAATTAATAAATGCACAAGACAAACTTATTCATCTACATAACAAACTACACTTTGTACATCACAAACTTATAATTGTACAAGACAAACTATTTTATCTACGTAACGAACTAAACTTTGTACATCACGAATTAATAAATGCACAAGACAAACTATTTTATCTACATAACGAACTAAACTTTGTACATCACGAATTAATAAATGCACAAGACAAACTTATTTATCTACATAACGAACTACACTTTGTACATCACAAACTTATAATTGTACAAGACAAACTATTTTATCTACATAACGACCCAAACTTTGTACATCACGAAGTAATAAATGCACAAGACAAACTTATTTATCTACATAACAAACTACACTTTGTACATCACAAACTTATAATTGTACAAGACAAACTATTTCATCTACATAACGACCCAAACTTTGTACATCACGAAGTAATAATTGCACAACACAAATTATTAATCTACATGACGAACTAGCATTCATCATATAGAAGCAGCTCAGGCGTTCCATATATGATAAATAGTTTTTATTCTGAAACAGTAGGTCACTTGAAAAGCAATGTCGAGTTTGATCGGCATAACAGACCGACAAGATGCGATCTTTAGCAAAGTCCTTGTATATGGCAACATACTTTAGATTATATTTCAGAATTCCTTCTTATCTTAACCCTTGGCATTTCGGAAATTCTAAATGATTCCAATTTAAAGATCACATGCCAAGAGTAACATCGAAAACCGATCTTAATTACTTTTTCAAGGAACACTGCAGATGGCGTCTTGGCAGGACAAGAGAAAGAAGAATACCATAAATAGTCTGCAGAGACCTATGTCTTCCTTATTTACTGCAGCTAGTGTAATAGATTATAGATCTTACTGCTCATTTCTTACGCGATCCAGATGTATTATCACTTTAAATGAGCTTCCATCGAGAAAACAATTTCTATATCCAGAGAGCAAAAAGAACGGGAAAAATGTCGGAAGGTTCGAATTTTAAAGGTGTGTTCTTTTAGTTATTTGTTAAAGCTGCTCAATGATAACGGTGCTATTATTATTATTATTTCAAATATTTTTTATAAATGTTTCTGAATAATTGGATTGATGGCATTTTTTACACGAAACTGTCTTATCGTCTAACTAATTAATCAACACTATAGACAGCAGGCTTGCAGGCAAGAGAGAGTCATTATATATTACGTCCTCTACGTTTAATTGCTTTGTGATTTGTGACACGTCTGTAGTAGATATGTTTGTTTGATATTGTCTCAACATGAAACGGTTGAGAAAGCTGCTCATTTGCTTGAAATTTAACAACAAAAAAACAAGAAATGGAATGTCACATTCCATAAGGATCAGAAAGGTTATCAAAATAAAGTTGTAAGTGTGGGTGCGTTAAGTCAACACTGAAATAAACATCGAAGATAAAACTTCAATATCGAATTGAATATCGATACAGCTGTAAAATCGATATTCCATTAAACCGACTTTAGAGCTAGACTAAGTGCGAATATCGAGACAGCTGTGAAATCGATATTCCGCTAAACAGACTTAGAGCTAGACTTAGAGCGAAATATCGAGCAAGCTGTTTATATATGGAAAGGAGTTTTGATATTCGACTAAGTGTAAATTTCAACATGTATGGAATTTCGAGCTAGCTCTGATATCAATATTCAGTTAAAGTTAATTTTCTGCCAGTGCTTATATCGAGCTAGCTGTAAGATCGATTTTAAAGGTAGACAATGTGAATTTCTAGCTGTGGCTAATATCGAGCCAGATCTGAGACATATTTTCAATATAAATTACTTTCGAGATTGCAGGAATATTAAACCCGCTCTGAGACTGATATTTCGTTTTAACATTTTAAATCAAAGTAAAATTTCAATTAAATGGCCCAGCTTTGAGACTGATCATTTTGTCATGGATTTTGAATTTCAAATTGAAAAGAATTTCAAATTTCAAGCATAACAAAGGCCAAAATTCACATTGTCTAACTGAAATGTCGATCTATGAGCTAGCTCGATATCCACATAAGGTTGAAATTCATCTGAACTAACTATCGATGATGGCTTGATATTCACATAATCTCGAATTTCTCTTACACTGAATTCCCTTTCTCTGAGCAGATAAGGTATTCTCATAATCTGGAAATTTCCTTTACTTTAATGTTGATATCTGAGCTGGTTAGATATTCATATAAACTGGAAATTTCCTTTACCTAAATATTGATCTCAGAGCTGGTTAGATATCAATATATACTGGAAATTTCCTTTACCTGAATATTGAACTTTTGAGATGGTTAAATATTCATATAAACTGAACATTTCTTTTAACAGAATACTGATCTCAGAACTGATTAGATATTCACATAAACCGAAAATTTCCTACAACCGATTATCGGTCTTTTATTGGCTGATTACATATTTATATAAACTGGACATTTCCGTTGACTGTATATTAACCTCTGAGTCTGTTAATGATTTTGCCTCACTTACAATTCACATTAACCAAATATCGATCTCAGAGCATCAGACCATAAATTATGCATATTTGATTTGCATTTATACATGAAAATTTATATTCGCACATATCTTTTTCATTTAATTGCAAATTTACTGTATGTATTCATAATTGCAACAGTGTATCGATTTGGCCTGTATTATACAGTTGTTTCATACTCCATTTATAGCAGTAGCATAGCAGATTTAAGTTTAAAAATGAATGATATTTACCATTAATTAAGTGGTTATAGGAATTAAAAATCATTTAGTTAAATAATTCATTTCAAACATCAGAACTTTCCATTTAGCGTTGCTTATATATATATATATATATATATATATATATATATTTTTAATGAATTATTCAATCAGTGTAACTTTGATTACTATAGTAGTGAATTAAACAGTAACCGTTTATATTGTTTATGAAAACGACATTTCGATTATCTAGTGAACTGGTCTACGTTTCATAAAAATGTCCTTGAATTAAAACTTGTAGATTTGTTTCCCTGCTCTCTATTTCCTAGTGTTTCGTTTTCGTACTAGGGTTAGAGGGAAGTCTAAATCATATACAAGCGTGTTTTTCCCCCCGTCTTAATTCTTATTCAGTGCTATACTTTTCAGTTAGGGGCAAATCATATAATTGTGCTGTCCAATGTATACATTTTATAGATTACTTGCATTTGTTTATCTATATTCTGTCTTGTAATGTATATATCACATTTGTATACTTGTTCTGTCTGTAGTTATTTAAAAATTGGTTGTGTAATTGTCGTTCAAATCTTCATGTATGATGGAGGATAATAAATAAATAAATAATAACAAATAAATTATTGCAATAGGCAAACTTGTTATTACTTAGTACGTCTTTAAGGGTTTTTATAATTAACATTTATTTTTTACAAGTTTAGTTTAGTACATCAAAAATACTCATTTGCTTTTGAAATATATAAATAGTTACTTAATATCATGATTACATTGCTTGCTTCGTTATCTCCTGAAGTACAAAAACTTAATAGGACTATATTTCCTTTTTGTTACAGTGATTAATAAACAGTTTCCCTATTCCTGTCTTGCATGTGTAAAGAATATCAACTTTCTAAGAGTGAGCTATGAAAATTGATAAAAATTACCGCAAGCAAGCACATATTTTACATTTAAAAATGAAAATCTTTGAAATTAATTTTCTCAAAGCTTTGTATTGCTTTAGAATCACTGATTAAAATACGAAATGCTAGATGAAGTGCCCTTTCCGAAAAATATTGTTAATTCTGTGTTTCTATTTCTTTAACTGGGATAAATTAAAGACAATCCCCTTCATCCACTTAACTTAACTTTGTTAAATAATACGAACTTAGCAAGTTAGCATTTGAATATACCAGATGCTTTTAACTGTTGGCTTTCAATCCACGTCATATAGTTGTCAACTGTTTCAACAAGCGTAATGCTCTCTTCAATACCTTTCTAATGGGCAATTCGTCCATGCTTTTATTTTAACCATGTCTAATGAAGATTAGTTCTAAAATTATGCACTTGACATGAAATATCAGCTCTTGCAATTCGTAATTGTTACCACATGGTATAATATTGTTAAACGAATAACGTCAGAATACTATAAGAGAAAAATTTCCAAAGCCATTCTGCAGTGAAAGTTTTAAAAAAATCAAGCAATACCTGAACTTCTGTCCTTTAAAAGATCAGTACTTAATTTTTATGCACTTTTATTGCCAGTTTATAGAGAAGACACACGAAATGAAATGAATAGGTTTTAGAAAAAAAAGAGTACAGCTGTATCAATTTTGCACCGTTTTAATGCAAAGTCTTTCTTGATCTCAAACCTTCGAGGTATTTTATTTAACATTAGCACAAAAACGTGAACTTACACATCTTAGACTTTGATACTGGTTCTTGTTTCAGACACATCACAAGTATGAAAACCTGAAGGAATCGCTATATAGTAATAAAAATGTAAATATGTGGCCATTCTCCCACATCTGTTTCTAACAATTACAGCAAAGAAATATCACCTTATGTAATTTAAAAACGACCTCCCTGATAATAAGACCTGCTTTATCAGTCTTTTACGAATTTTAATTAATTAGGTCATGTTTTGTATGTGAAAAGGTAAATATTTAAACGGCACTGTTATATGTTACAATCAAACGGCCTAAAGTTTGTCTGGAACACATCTGTGACGCTACTTTAACCACTACCATTATACAAATCACGTGGCCAATGATTATATACTGAAAGATGTTTTGATTTTTTCAATAAAAAGTAGGTTTTATTATTGTTTCTTATGGATTTAAACATTTACATTAATAATATTCAGCCTAATTGCACTGACAAAGTTTGGTGAAATTAATGCAATGGGTTCCTCAGAGTAAGCTAGAAAACTAAACTACAGTGTATTTATACTACCATTGGTGTACTGATTTTTTTTTAAATAACACAGTAGTTCGCATGTTATACTAGCTGATAACGTATATTTACATGCTCTTATCCAATGTGTTACCACAATTTATTCAATCCATATGTTATATCTGGGTATTTTTGAACGCTTTTCAGTATGTGATATTGTGCTATCACGAGACAGTTCAAAGTAATATTCGGCATTTTGCATCTACAAATAAGCCAGGAAAAATCGTTGCATTTCACTGATCAAGGTGAATTTAATGTGGTTTCAAAATATAATCAAAACTGTTTTGTTCAATTAGTAACGAGAAATAAAAGAGACGGCGTAAACATAATACGCAGTCTAACTTCCAGATTAATTGCTTTACAGTTTAACAAATTAATGAAAATGCACATGCAATAGTACAAAGTAGATAACTGTAACGCCTAAATGAATCAAGGTCTTTTGCCTATAAAGAGTGAAAGGTCAGGGCTAATTTATTTACATACCTGACATTCTTCTGTTTTAAAAGGACTTTCCTACATCTATATTTCATGGGCTCATTATCTATGAAATGAACAATGATAGATAATTTAAAGAACATGTTATAAAATCTTCTTTAGGACTTTTAGAAAGTGTGTGTGTGTGTGTGTGTGTGTGTGTGTGCGTGTGTGTGTTTTCCTTTAAATAATCAATATCAAAATCAATATATTTCACTTCATAAGTCGCATTTTGAAATATTTACTGAGACTTTATGATCAGATAATAATTAATTTAGTTCCATTCACATTTATATGGTTATAAAGAAAATGGTACACTGAAAATGTCAGGGTTTGCTTCGTTAAAACTGCCTGAAATATATTCAACTAGCATTGATGAAATTCTTTAATGTAAATTTCTGTAAATCTAGGACATTGATCATTTTTATGTAACATCAGCTTTTTCACTAAAATAGAACAACAAATAATATTTCCGCATAAAATTTCATTTTCTGAGACATGTTCTTTTTATATCAGATTATCAAACTTTGTTCAATATTGAGGTGAATAAGTTTTACATATTCTCATAGACAAAATAAAGCTGAACGTTTTGTTCCTTGAAACTTAATTCAACCAGCATGAATATCATTTCCTTAAATAGTAGTTTATTGGAATAATACCCGGTAAATTCACTTCTTGTACTGAAATACCAGAATATGAATGTTATTATTTTATCTGGCATGAAACCTGTCGTTTCATTCAAATGTCCCGTATTTACACTTGTAACGTCAATTTACGGCCTCATTTTAAATCCCTTGCTAGTATAAGCAATCTACAGATCCAGATTTGAAAAAAGGGGGAAAACTGACTCCTTAACAGAAATAGAATAGCACTGAAAGTTCGGGTATAACTGTTTTGATTGTTTTTTGTTGCTTTTTCCGAAAATAAAAGTCTCTTTCATTCAAGGCTACCCTGCTTGTGAAATATTAATATTGATGCACGTCAAGTAAGATACTAGGGGTCATTCAACAAAAAGTGGTTGAGTATCTATACAAGCTTTTACGATGATATTTAGCATGAATATGGCTTAACCGTTAGCCATTCAATATAAGTTTTCAGTCGAAAACAATAAAAAAAAATAAATAGAAAAATAAATAAATAAATAAATGAGAAATATTGACATGTCCATTGCCAGAGTAATTATAATGGAAGCTGAAGCATTTTATGATGATCTGTGATGAAGTGTAAACAAGATATCTTATTGCACTCAAAATGTTTGTAAGTCTTGAAAAAATGTCAACAATGTCTAACTGATTTCGTATACGCAACAACTTTTACAAATTTAGGCTGCAGTAAAATCTGCTAATCTAACTCTTATATAAATGTTAAAATCCTTAGATTGATACAAGATACAGATTTGGAATTTTATGGTGAATATCAATTATGAGCTATTCGGTTAATTCATAACATCTTTAAAGTTAATAAACAAGGCGGACGCTGTTTTCATTTTTATCTCTTAATAATACTTAAAATCCCATAACGACATGTTTCTGATTTATATTTCAGAACGCATTTGTTGATATTGCGTCTGGTATTACATATGTAACTTGCAATAAAGATTATAGGAATGCGGTTTTTCAAAGAAACATTATCAGTCAGATTTTACTGATTCTTGTTTAATATTATTTAATACGAGCAGAAAGCTAAAGCCTGATTCTCAAACAGGCTTTTACTAAGTGTAAGGTACAAAGTAATCATTTTTTTGTTCATGTAGATGTCAATAAGTAAAGTTGATTCATAGTAATAGTTAAAAGTGGAAAGTTATACATTCCAACCTGTACAAACAGCACTTTAAAGTTAACCCACATTGATGTGCAAAATAATAAAACAGCAAGTTTGAAGCAGGATATGTCTGCTACCTTTATGGAATTCCTGTACATAGCTTATTCAAACAGAGAGTTGAAGCAATTTGAAACCTAAGACAAAAATTTTCCTAGAATATGAAGCGCTGATTTTAAAATTCCGTTACACTTACAAGGCTTAAATACACTATAATAACAGACGTATTAATATTAATATATGTTTCAGTTATGCTTCTTGTAAGTATTTACACACTTCAAACGGCAAAGTACATCACCAAATCTTCATAACACCAACGGCTGATCTTGTTTGATTGACCGAAAGCACTTGCATTCAATGGAACAAACTAAAATTCGTTCTTTTTACAGATCACGTGACTAACTATTTGATTATACATGCTTTGAAATGACGAAATAATCCTTGATATATGAAATGCCCACTTAAGTGTCATGGTCCTTTCATAAATACAACCTCTGACAGGGAATCGATTCTTTTGCTCAGTAGTCTAGAGAGTTGTTTTTCCATGCGGGAAGACTAAGATTCGAATACCGCTCTGGGTTCTCTTATTCAAGATGCATTGCATCTTCTTTTCCAGATGAATTTCATCTTTGTTACGAATTTTGTCCGTAAAAAACATGCTCGTCCGGGATAACCCCTCATGGACTTAGAAATAATACGGAAAAATCTTCCAAGATTTCTGATATGATATAGACCACATTATTCGTCATCATAAATGACGAATTTCTCATGACGGTATACGTTATGTTCCAGTGCATACCGGCCTATAATATAAGTAAAACCTCTGATAACTGCGTCAGGGAATCGATGTTTTGCCTCAGTGGTCAAGAGCGTTTGTTTTTATGATGCGGGAAGACCTGAGACTGAATCCCGCTCTGGGATGTCTTTTCGATGATGCATTGCATCTTTCTACTACGAACTTTCATGTCCGTAAGAAAGACGTGCAATAATGGATAATATTCTTAAACATTTAACATCTTGACATTTAAGCATTTTTTAAGACATACATCGTTTCTTCCTCAGAGACAATCTTCAAAACTGTTAAATTATTAGGTTTTCAAAAGGATTGTTATAAACAAAACGCGACTGGAAACAAACTGTCTGACACATGAAATATGAGCGTTCAAAATACTTACAAATAAACTCTGAATCATCCAAGGCATTAAGTAAGTACTGATTCTGTCATAAAGTGAGAATGTCGATGAATAAAAAGATTTGTAACATCTATGAAAATAAGTTTATTACCGTTAACTGAAACGGCTTCTATCACAGAAAGTTTGTATCCTTATGTTATTTATAATCTCATATGTATTAAACAACAGTGTTACGATACTGATAAAAATATGTCTTTACTACTAAACGCCAGGTTATAACAAGTATATAGCAAATAAGCAATTGTTCACAGTGTTTCATTATACGTGCGGTGCGATTTTATTCACTAATTAACATACATGTACTAGTATGGATAGTAGGTATTTCGTACTTATAAGCTTTATATTTGCTTATTTTTAGTTAAGAGTACATTGCGGGGATTGTTATAAATTGTATATCTAAGAGGAATTTCAATTTCCCAAGTATTTCCAACTTCTGATTATCGTCAACGATAGTGTCGTTTAAATTGTACATGATTTTTGTTGTATTTTAAACGTTCTATATGCAAAGACGCTCTTTAAATGTTTCTTTCCATTTAAACGTCAGACTCAGTTTTCTAAACTGTAAAACTTAAATCAATTTGAATTTGTAGAATATCTCATTGAATCTCATGCTTTTAACAAAATACCTTCAAGTGCTTTTGTATGTCATTTGAAACTGACAGACCCTTTTTACTAACCAGTGACAATGTTCAATGTTCAAATTTGTTAGAATATTCAATTTTGAAATGTTTTAAAAGAGTAGGAACATGACATTGTCATAAATCGCCTGTCCTGTCCTGACATAAGATAATTAATAAAATGCTATTTTCCCTGCATAGATGTGTATAAGTTATTGAAACGACTTTCACAGTATATGCCGAAAAATACTTCCATTACAACCTACAGAAAACTGACATGTCACGCGAAAAGAAAACACATTTAAAGGGTAAAATCGGAAAGTGCTGTAAGTGCTTTTAAATAAAGAAACAGAGATGGTGGTTGCGATGTGAAAGTATTTGAAACATGTCAGATGTTCTCGGGAAAAAAGAATAGTTTAACAGTGAAGGTACAGACACTAACGTTTACCAGAGACGTTTTTAAACCTGTATCAAGCAGAAAAGTCTAAGTTTTGTAGATCGTTCGTACAATTATATGAAAATAAGTGCTTCCCGATTCTAGAAAACGAAAACCAATCCTCGAAACATTCCGAAAAGACGTTAAAATATACAGCAATAACCGTCCGGAATTCGTGATAATTAATCATTATAGGCAACACCGCAAGGAAACAACGAAAATAACACAAAATAGTCAAACTTGCCGTAAAAATAATTATCATCCGACTTTTTTGTAAGGTTATATAATCTTGTAAAGATTTCTTTTTCCAGTGAAAAAAATTTGAAATTTAAAGCACGTGAACAGTGTTGGCCATCTTGGAAAAACGTACTATTTTCGTTAACAAGATACAAGTAAATTACAACACAACGTACTCGGGAAAGAGTCCAAATATTAACAGGTAGCATATTCACACTTGTTAGCGATGTAGAATATTTAGTTCCCCATTTGTTCCATCGATCTCACGACCCTTTTTTACAGTTCCGAAAGTGTGTCCAATAATTGCAGGATTCATGATCACATTTTGCCACCTTCGCAAAACTATGTGAAACATACTGGTAATTATTTAGCTATTGTGGCAGACACTTCATTATTCAGATTCGTAAATGTTGTCATGAAAGATCTTATAATTGAAAGAAAGAGACGACATTTTAAAACATAACAGCGATCGGAATGAAGTTCTGAATCTGACTGTATTTTTCAGGTAGTGGAATAAAGTCACACGACTTCTGTCAAACTGGGTCTCTTTTCTGAATATTAAGTGAAATATGAAATCGAGAGGCAAAATGTACCTTAATAAAATACTATGCTAGCGCACCCACGCACAGGGCCAACATCAACCAACCACTATCTGCAGGTAGCTGCATTTTTCAGAATGGACTGACCGTCCTGCAAAACTTTATTCTAATCAGAACGCGCTTCAAAATGCTATTCCGCTCGCAATGCTCTACCCCTTACCACCCCGGAGCAAAGAAAGCCGCTACTAGAGCAATGGAACCAAATCGGATTTAATTAAAACGATTGGTATAACCCGTTCTGTAGTTGATAATTAGACCGCTGTCATTACGAAGGTTACGCGGCTTTTCTGCCATTAAGGGGCTTCTGCTATCAAACAACTCACTGCTATGCATACGTTCCTTATCAATTTATATATATATTGTAGTGAATTTCTTATAAGTTGAGATTTCGCTAAAACAAGGACAAGCATTTTATTTCTATTCTGTGCAATAAAAATAAAGTAAAATTTCTCCGAACTGAAACGACTCTATGCCTTAGATATAATTAAAGAACATTGTTAGTTATGTTTTCTTGCATGCAATAATTTAAGAAATAATAAGATTTAGCACCTACCTTTTACTGTATGAATTATATTCGTTTTCGATACTTTATTTCGTGTATTTTAGAAAGTACCCATTATATGCATTTGATACGTACAACAGTTGAGCTTTTGTCTGTAAAAAGGAAAGATATCAAAAGATACATATGATTTCCTTTTTCATCACTATTACTATGATTATCATCAATACTGTTATAATTTTTTAAGTTAAGAAAAAACCTAAAGTAATTAGGTATTAATTTGACACCTATATATCGCTGACTTGTGTGTGTGTGTGGGTGTTTAAACAGAAACATGTAATTCTTTTTACTTTATTTCAAAATTCAATGTAATTTTATTACAATAAAAAGAACAAACCTACGGGAGTGCTTTATTTTACAGTGTCAGCAAAAACTTAGAGCATTAGTACTTTTTCAGTTAAAAGACCATGGAATGGAGTTTTGGTGAATATAAGTGCTTTCTGTAGTTTATAATGACCTTTTTTCTATCCTACAATCTCAAAATCACATTACAGCTCTAAAAACGGGACTTTTTCAACGCTCCGCAATTATATTACTATTTCAGGTAGGAAACCATCAATTCATTCTTTCAGAGCTCAAACAAAAGCACACACATAATGCAACAAGAAATAGTTTTCTTGGTTGTTTTCAACATTTTTGCCTTAACCAAAACAATGTTTTCCAGCAGTAAATTTGAACTCCCACCAATAGAGACACACTGAGCATAATCATGTGTCCTCTTTCAAACATCAAGACAGTGACAAAACCTCTGCTATATATACAGACCACCAAATGATTGCTGTGAAACAGAGAACTCAGAGATTCATTTATCTTCTCAGCAAGATCAATAAAGTACTTCCGTCTATTCTTTACATATAGTGCTTGGAACAGTTTGTTGTCCCCTCCTCCTCCGCCCCACCATCGAATTTCCAATTTGGAGTAACAAACACTCTAAACGCAAACTTCAAACTCATGTTGTTATTGTCTCAGTGTTGCCCACATTCTTCATTCTGTGTCTCAAACTAATTACTGTCGTGAGGAAAAAATAATTTAAATCCAGCCTGAAGCATTTGCAGAATGATGATTTTAATTTAAGTCAACAAAGAATTTCATTTATTTTAATAAAAACGACATTTATAATTCTTCTTTTTAATTTGAAAATTGTTCTCAGTTAAGGCATGTCATAAAGTCATAAAGGCTAGTTAAATTATTTTATTTTCACGAAGAAAGAATCGATAAAAGTAAAGTTGCAAAACAAAATACAGAAAATCTTTCAGCAATTAAGCTTTCGTGAGATGAAATGAAATTAACTTGCGCATTTATTCTAGTATGTTAATTGAAATATGACTGTACATTTAAACTAATTGGTTTAAGTGGAAATTTTAAATGGTAAGTGTATTTGGAAAAAATTTTAAAATAAAATTATCAGCTTTTACAGAGACGATTGTATGTTTAGTACTTTCGGAATATAAGCGTAAAAAAGCAGACAACAGACAGGTGGTCACAAATATTTGAGATCGATTTGAACATAAAATATGTGTTACACAGCAGCTTCAATTAAATATTGAAAACCTTGATGTCTGCTGACCAAATATAGATTTCAAAGGTGTCTAGAGAAGTTTCTTTATTGATCTTTGTTGACACATTCTGATTTCAAAATCAGAAAATATGAAAATGAACCCTTATATCATTTAGATGGCAAGGGCAATGAGAAAGTTTTTCCCTAGAAATTTAATCAAAAGCTAGACAGACAATATATTTGACAAGGCAGATAAGTGGTCTAAAGATGATCATGTTTGTAATCAAATTATATTCTGCTACAGACAATCTCAGTTATAATTGCTTATACAACATTAGAAAAGAGATAACATCAATGCAAATGCTTTCCAGACAAGAAAAATGACAAAATAATCCTGTTCATTTAGGTAAATATGGGGTAAAACGTCATGTAAACAAATCTCACTAGAAAGAGTAGTGCAGATAGGAAATATTACAACATATTTAATGCATTTGTACAAACAGACTAGCATGGGCTATATATGCATTGCTCGGAGAATAATTTTACATACTTTTTCAACGTGTGTATTAGATAAAGTCTAAATGAATTTCCAAGTGTTTGCAAAACGTTGGAGGAATATTCTCAGTTTCATTCCACTTTTGGAAACAGCAATTACTAAGAAGATATTAAATCTTTAACTTCCAAAACTCTAGCGTGTTACGACTTGTTACGAAAACTTAGTTAAATGTTGTCCTTGGGTTAAACCTTGACTTCATTAAAACTGTCTCCAGTAGACATGATAAAATGAAGAAAATCTAATAATTTAGTTGGCCGCTTTTGTCTAAATAAATGTGTATTTAGCCTTAATGTAAACCAAAGCCGTTGAATTAATGCAAAGGAAAATTTTATATATTTGTAAAAGTTGGGTACATTTTTAAAATTTATTTTTATTAATAATATGCCCCGATATTTTACTTAGTTAAGTTTGACATCTTTAATGTCCATTTCTTTCGGCATATAAAATCAGTCATATCTATGAAAATTCACTTTTTTCCGATTGCAGCCAAACAGGTTGTTTTCTTGTTTTTACTATCTCATAACTCCAAACAGGCACATTCTTACTTTCAACACTAACACCAAGTTGCAATGTATCAGAACAATCCAAGTCGTCGTGGGATTTGAATTCACGTCTGTTCAGCGAACCAGCTTGTCTTCCATCACAGCCATACCACTTTGATAAAATTATTTGGGATATTTCGAACAAAGAAGATTTACTGAACAAACTTAATTGTTCATACT
Organism: Cyclina sinensis; assembly: GCA_012932295.1. Lineage (NCBI taxonomy): Eukaryota > Metazoa > Mollusca > Bivalvia > Venerida > Veneridae > Cyclina > Cyclina sinensis. The sequence continues at coordinate 62,763,624 of JAAONU010000001.1, read as the reverse complement.
ACAGAAGTTTTACTCTTGTATTAGTAAAATGTTTTCGTTATTTTTAAGAAACGGATTTAATAAACGGTGTGAAAGTGACCAAAGTGTTCAATGCTTTTCATATTGTTATAGGAATGGGTATTATACAACTTCATTGTATTATTCAGAATGTTCTGGCCAGCAGAGTTCAAGGCTATGGTGTATATTTATAGACTAGAAACGAGCGTTTGATACTGTCAATAGAGATGCATTGTGGGAAAAAGGATTTTGATTTACTATAAAAAAAATCTTATATTATATGCTTACGATATTGCTTTATTCATAACTGACCCAAAAAGTTTACAGGCTCGATAAAACTAAAAACTGTATGTTTCGAGAAAGGAAAAAGCTATCATAATTTTCATTTTTATTGATGGCAGAAAAGTTGAAATAGTAGACTCTTTCGTATATTTAGGCATTGAACTAACTCGTACAGAACATTCAATGCAGTTGTCAAAACAATACAAGAACAAGCGCTTAGAGATTTTTTTTATTTTTTCTCTATTTGATCGCGTTGAGATAGATGTTAAAATGAAGTGATCACTATTTGATTCAATGGTCTGGCCTAATCACTCTATAGGGCAGAATTATGAGTGTATTTAATATCGAAGACATAGGTTAAGTACATTCAAAATTTTGCAAATATATTTTGGATGTCAAAAGGCAAACTACAAATTATGCGTTTTTGGAGAACTAGAAAGACTACCGTTATCCGTTCTTTGTAAACTAAGGTTAATTTTAAGGATCATAAAAGAATCCTGGGTCAGTTGTACATTCTTCTTCACTTGACCAGCGCAGAATCATCCACGGTACATGTTGGGCAAATCAAATCCACTCTCACAAATAGCCTGAGGTTTACGATTAAATTTTGATATAAATCAAAATCAGTTTTCATTATCCAAACGTATGATATACGATCAATTTGTTAAAAAATAGAGTACAACGATAAACGAAATACCAAAACTATACACCTATTACAAATATAAAACGAAGTTTGCTCTTGAAGAATATAGTTAAAATTCGTCATGACAATCTAAGAAAACTGTCACCTCTATGTTTATAATTTCGCACAATTAAGAAATCTAAACAGGTAGATATTATAACATTTAATGAAATAACCGACTATGTAAATTATCTTGTCAGAATATGGTTGATTCTGAATTTCTTCTTTATTTTACAAAATATCAGGACTTAAGAAAGAAATATTAAAGTAATATCCATTGGTCAACATTATAGGTATTTAATAAGTTAAAGTCAACAAAAACTGAAATAACATATCTTACTATATAAAACACGCAATGAAACGTAGTGTGTGTGTGTGTGTGTGTGTGTGTGTGTGTGTTATGCAACTATTGCTTGTTATACGCTATATAGGCTATCTCTAATATTGTTAATGGCCAAAGGCATGAACAATGCCGATTTTGCCGAATAAACTTTAAAACTTTGAACCTGTGTATAAACAACGTTCTGGAAAACTGAATCGAACTCTCAGTGCGCTGACGCAAGTTGTCACAGTTGACTTGACTACCCAAAATTGATGCGTGTTCCATTTACAGCATTTTCAACTTAATGATTTAGACGTGAAGCATTTCAATTAATGGTTTAAAAAACTTACTCCTTTTAAGTAAACCTAATTCCCTGATTTTCCTTTGACATTTAGAAATTGACGTCATAATTTGTAAATTGTTCCAACTTAAGCTAACATGACTTAAAGTCATTGTCATCATTTAAAATAATATTTTTAATTGTAAAAGAAACTGTGAAAATCACTTTAAAAAAACACGGGGTGATTGAGTTACATTAAGAAAACGAAGTTTTTAATCTGTAATTGACTTGCAATAATCCATATGTTATATTTATTGGATTTCCTAATTCGCTTATTTGGTTTGAATGAAGAATGTAGAAAATTATAAAATGTCTATTTGATATCTAGTCTGTATAACAAAAGTCTCCGAGAAAATGTTATATAATGAATATATAAGGCTTGTTAATACACGTCTATTAGTCCAAATTATGTAACACTGTTCATAGTTTGTAAAATGAACAAATTTCACTCAGGTAGAAATTTATATACAGATTGCCAAAAACTATGTAAAGGTTATCAACATGTCTTAAGGCACACACTCTTCAAATAAGCCAGAGGCGTGTTTAAGAAATGTCTTCATCTCAAAATCAAACTGTCTCAAGATGAAAATTAGACTTGTCCGTTACTGATGCCCCCACCACTGGGAATTTGTCACAGAAAGGGAATTCATTACAGGGAAAACGATGGATATACAGTTAATTGCTTGATAAGCTAAGACTTCTTCGCTTTATAAATAAACCTCTTTCAAAATGTGTCAGCTTTTATACCTCTTTCACAATGTCTTACTACCATAAATCATTAACAATGCCTTTCTTCCATAATTCATTCGCCTATTTAACAATATGGTAATTATTTTAAATAGCTATGAAAGCATACGATTTCAGTATTACTTAGGTTATTATGTATCTAATAAGTATGCAAACATTTAAACATGGGTGTAGGAGGGCATGCGCACACAAAATTTACTGTATATGGCATGTATGAAAAACCAACAAAGGGCAATAATCCAGTGAAACCTGATCAGAGAAAAAATCTTTACTTCATGGACAACTACTTATCGTGATCTATTATTTTTGTGAGTGGTTTCAATTCACCCATGGGTGCAAGAGGTATTGCGCACACAAGAAACGGGACATACGGACGGACGGGACGGACGTTGGCATATATGCCCCCACACTATGTGGTATAATGTGTAGGTGAAGGGTTATATCATTTTGTAGTAACATCAGGCTCTTTAAGAAACGTACATTACGGCCCACTTAAGATATATTAGATATTTCATCACACCAACTAATATGCAAATACCCTAAAATAAATTGAAAATGTACTGCATTTGTATTTTACTGACCAGTTCTCTATAAAGTGATAAACAATTGATAATTTAAAGAACCAATTGTATTCATTTTCAATATTCATTCAATTGTTTATATTTTCCTTATGAAATAGATATTAAAAGGTGTACATTTGTAATAAATCCACCTTTAAAGTCTACAGCCAAAGTTGTTTTGATAAAAGCTAAATTTTACATTTCCACAATTTTACTGCCATATATATACCTACAGAAAAACTAATCTGGGCTATCAAGGTTTCGGTTCTAATTTGCAATAAAACACTTACACTTAGGCTGGAAACCAAGTGTTAAAAAAATAAACTGCAGTACAATGACAAGACTCCAATTGTACATATGGGTGATAAGATTGTAATATAGACTATTTCAGTGTTTGTTATTTATAAAACATACATAGAAAGACATCAATATGTGAGTTCGCTGTGTTTTCAGACAGCGAAAATGGTAAAATGCCAAACAATAAAGATGAATGTGTGAGTGAACATTCCGCACTGTCGAGATACTTCCATAAACGTATGACAAATGTAGGACTACCAGACAGAAATAAAATCCATTAGCTAAGTAACTTTAGAACAGAAAATATACTCATTGATTTATACAGCCAATGATCGCTATCTAAGTTCCTTTCCTTTAAGTTCTGTTTTTTTCGTATGCAAGCACTGACTTTCTCTGTAAGTACAAAACTGCAGATTTCTAAGCATATGACCACGAATCACATGTAATTGCTAATTATTCGGATTTCAGACATGCATAACAGTAATGTCAAAGATGTGTACATGTTTTTTCATTCCTTATACTGCCGATAGTTTATGCTAATAACTTTATTTTGGAAGCTAAAAATGATCAACATTATGTTTATATATCAATATGTTCATGTACATCAAGATATGAAAATAAATGAGAAAAAAATGTTTTCAAGGCTTACCTACTTATTGTCATTAGATTATGTTTCGTAATGTAATGTTGTGAATGCTATGTTGTCATGTCATGTAGTGCCATGTCATTTCATGTCGTGTCATGACCTCGTGTTAACCATGCTGTGTGGTTCTGTTTAATGTCAAGCGGTGTATGGTCATGTCATGATATGTCATGTTGTGTCGTGTCGCGTTAATTTATTTATTTCATGTCTTGTTGTGTTATGATGTGTTACGTTGTGTTGTGTTGTTTTATGTAATGTTACATTGTGCACTGCTGTGCTTGGCTGATTATATTGTCGTTGATTATATTACATCATTGCTTCATCATAAAAAACAAATGTGCTTAAAATTTGCTAATCAAGCATTTGTCTTTAGATAAATATCTGGAATGTTAAAACTTCCCTTCCCGACTATTAAGCGAACATTAACCTACTTGAAAACCGAAAATAGTTCATCCGTCTAGAAAGAAGAGAATAGGACATGTGAAAATAGCAGGCTGAAGTGCTTTTTTTAAATGTGTCGAAGTGCCAAAGTTTTTACATATATATGTTTGTATTCTTTCTCCTCGAATGCAGTGTGTAATATAGTCTAAGTTTCTCTGATATTAGGGAAAATGTAACACGGAAACATTCACAATCACCTGACCTGTACTGAAATTCTAAAGACATTTTGACAAAACAGTAGACTCTGCTCTTATATAAGCTTCAAGCACACTTATTATTTTTCGTTTGAGTTGTAACAACGTAAGTTTTAACTTCAACAGAAAAATTTAATAACAAGGTTAACTTGTTTCTTGCAAGACCTTAACAATTCGACACTTGATTCAAACAGTTTCGTTCCATTAAAGTACCAGATAATCTGTAAGTATTATTTTTTTTTTTTGTCTACAAGATGTACAAGATAAACAGCGACTTTTTTTGACATGAACTGAAAATATATGAGAAGCTTAATCAACTAATAAGTATATAAGTTATCGCTAAAGTTGATTGTATACCTTTTACGCTAATTAAACAAATATTTGGCTTACAGAAATAAAGGGATAAAGTTATACCATACTTCGTAATTCCGTGGCCATTAAAAACAGTCCTGTTTTCTGTGGGCACGAAAATAGTAGCGCGTTGCATGTAATTAAACAATGACAACATTGGTTATCAGTGATACTTTATTTGTCCTTTGAGAATGTTAACTAATTAAGCACATCTATAGCTGGCAGGCTTCCCTATTAATGGACGTCTGTATATATTTCTGTAATTATTGTAGTATTATTGTTATAGGAACATACTGCGAAAACAATTATGACAAAATAAATTAATATTTTTAGAAATAAATCTTAGATTACATCCAGTTGTGATGGTCGTCTCGAAACCTTCTAGAGAGACGTTTATTTATATCCAGTTGTGATGGTCGTCTCGAAACCTTCTAGAGAGACGTTTGTTTATATCCAGTTGTGATGGTCGTCTCGGAACCTTCTAGAGAGACGTTTGTTTATATCCAGCTGTGATGGTCGACTCGGAACCTTCTAGAGAGACGTTTGTTTATATCCAGTTGTGATGGTCGTCTCGGAACCTTCTAGAGAGACGTTTGTTTATATCCAGTTGTGATGGTCGTCTCGGAACCTTCTAGAGAGACGTTTGTTTATATCCAGTTGTGATGGTCGACTCGGAACCTTCTAGAGAGACGTTTGTTTATATCCAGTTGTAATGATCGTCTCGGATCCTTCTAGAGAGAGGTTTGTTTATATCCTTAGTAAGCTACAGACGGAATTCTTCCTATATTTAATAGCTTCGTTAAGCTGACAGCATTATAAATCCTTTTGACAAATAAATCAGTTCAAAAATATACGGTGAATACTATTAGCAAGAAACAACTTTAAATACAGTTACAACATCGTTTATGTGTAAGGTTATTTATGTATGTCAACATATCAAAAATTTATTAATCATTTAATTGACTTTAAATTATAGAGTAAAAAATAGAAAAAAAATAAACAAGCAAAAAACCTGGATAATTGCATGTAACTGTAAATTGTTTCAACAACCTTTTTCTTGTTTTCTGTAAAACAAGATAAATAAAAGCTGGATCATGAAAGTGTAAATAAAGTTTCGTTTTGATATGCATAAGTACTACCAGATTTATTGTGTTGACATTAAACACGAGGCAAATATAGAACAAATTATATTGGAATTTATCATCTGAACCCAGAAAAATCACAGATTGCAATACAGATTGTTACAGACATGCATATTTTGATAACATTTGTTTTACGTCTTAACAAAGGTCTAAAAGCTAATAAAATCGTTTCTATTTTTTTAAGAAAGTGATAGTGTTTTCACAGCAATGCTCCAAATAAATACCAAAGCGTAAACTTTGCCTTTTAAAGTAAAAAAATGCCAAATTACTGAAATTTACGGGGTAAATTATTGCAATGAATGCTAAGTTATTGCAAATTTCATTTACAAGTGACACGGCACTTTAACTGTTTCTAACAAATTTTTAATTAGATTAGAAAATGTTTCCGTGAAAGGTTTTTAGTAATTATATTTTTTTCTCCTTTTCATATTATAAGCCAAACACGATTTGTAAAATGTTAAAATAGAAGTAAACAAACAAACAAAAGATAAATCAAAATTTGGAAATTTATCTGTCTCGATGTAAAGCATTATCAGAGTTCTTTTTTGCACTTATTTCTTTCTACCTAAACGAATTCCGTTCATTTTCAATGCAGCCTTTCTGAGACATTAGTCAGGCAAATGTGAAACAAACGGAAGGGAGAAAGTAACATACTCACCGTTTGAGTCGTATATCAGTTATTTATCAACCGTGTATAAAACAATGATCTTCTCAAAGAATCTTTATTGTTGCATACCTGGTCAAGTGAACTTACGTTTGTTTATACCCATGTTAGATAGCAATATCATACACCCCTTCAAAACTTTACAGTCGCTCTGACGTTGTTAGCAATTTGGTTCGAAAAAGTGAAAAGTATCTCCTATAATGATTTTAAAGGAACAAATATTTTGCCTACAAAAATATCTTTCGTATATTGGAAGAGCTTCTTTCCCGCAAAAACAGCTTTCCTCGGGCTGGATTACCCTAACCCCATTTCATGGACAGGATCATCCGATCCCTACCTCACGGGCTTCATCACACTATCCCCACAGCAAACACGTGTAAAAAAAAACTTACAATCCGTGGCAGCTGCACCGTTATTTTCATAAAAATAGACCACCATCAAACCTGATTAAAATTTATGTTTAGAAAGTTTCAGGTTAAAATAAAAGCATCTTGCTCCATGCATCTAGGGAATGAACACAAAGGGACATAAAATACTTATGCATGTACATGTCCTGGCAAGAATATTCTGTTTGAAGCGTGAAACAATTGAAATTCGAACTTCACCGCGTTTCTGTTAAGCGATAATTTCAGTTTATTTCAACAAAGCTTCCCGTTATTCCCAAAATAGTAGTTGACATTTAGAACTTGTCTGCTAGAATTGAAAACTGTTCCCATCTGAGAAAACATGTCTTGACTTCTCTGACACCATCTTAATTGATTTTCTTTGCACGAGAGAAAGAAAACGATTACAGAATATTTGGAAACTATCAGCAAAAACTGGTCCTTAAGCTCATTAAGACTGTTGATAGATACAGGTTATGTTAGGAGAATCAGCGACCAAATTTGTGAACTGTTTTCTTCAAATGCAATTACAATTAAAACGAAATTTTAATTAAGTGCCTTGTATGATAAGCCAGATTCTGGTAAACACATTATACCAGACGGACATTACTCAATAGATATGTCAATGAGTTTGAGCATAAGATTTCAAGTTAATCTATGGATGAGAAGTTTGGAAATCAAATTATTGTCTGCTTAAGACTAGCTCGGTTATATTTGCTTATTTATGGTAAGTAAGTACACAAATGCCATCAGAAGGGAAAAAGTGTGATCTGACAGCTTATGTAATTGTAAATCACCTATAGAAAAGTGTTTGTAGGAACACTGAAACAAGTTTGAATGTTATTGCAAACGTTTAAGATCTGGAAACAGCAGAGATAACTAAAACGCATTTGACAGTCTATTTTGGTCACAGCAATGTGACTCAGTTTCTATATTCGTTTTGTATCCTCAGCATTTTCAAAGAATGAGCAAAGTCAATGTAATCAATTTCACAGCAAATTGAGTACCATAACCTGTTTCACATAAGAAAAAAGCGTTAATGGTTCTAGCCTGATATATTGACAGAACAGAACAGAACAGAACTTTATTGTCAAACATACATTTGTAATAACATTTGCACAAATAATGTAACAAATAAAACACAGGAACAGAACGAGAGCATTTAGTCATTTCTGGTGGGGTGGGGATAATGATCATCAGTTATACCTAATATCGAAATGTTGGGACAGTATCATATATACATTAGTTACATGACTAAACTTCCTTATCTGTTGTTAAATGACTTACGAATGTTTATACAGCTGGGTTGCAAATAAGACCATTGCAAAATCTTAGATTAGAATTTAGGTCCCTGTTTCTATGATACAGACTATAGTCATAGTCTCAGGCACTATATCTCGTCAGTTTGTATAAAGTTTGTAAAAGTCATCGTTGCAAAAATGTATGTTACTTCGATTCGCTCTTATTCCATGGCTGACACAAAGATTGTTCTTTGTATTTATTATTTCGTTATAAAGAAGACACAATTGACAGTTTTGATCATATTTCATTGTCTGTACGGACGGATTTCCAAGGAATAACCATTTTTATGATAAATTTGTTGTACTTCAAGATACCTTGATGAAAATGTGACTTAATATTGAAATATCTAGAATTAAAAGAGCTTTGTTGAAAATAGTAAAATTTTGGGGGAAAAAACCTTGGAAATATTGAAATGGGCCACAGTGACTAACACTTTTATACTACACCTCATACAGAACAAAACGCGAATTTGTAAGCTATACTCATCACCATTAATGTCACAGTGCAGATCCATAGGTCTATGAAAAACAACCGTAACTCTGATCTATCTTTACTGACAGTTTTGTCTTTCGGCTTGGAATTGTGCTTCTCTATCGGCAATTTAATTGATGTATTAATATCTTTCTTTTGCAGAATGGACGCATATTAAATGTTTGCTTGCAATGGTAAGATGTTGTCATAATGTGGGGATTTACAATCTACGGTGAATTCATAATTTAGCATTTTCATTATAGTCTGCTGAAATGCATTCTGACTGCATACATACGTTCATACATGCACACATTGTTTGTGATGCAGTTTGTGATCTAGTACATAATTACAAGTGATCTATAGGAAAATTATATGTTCGACAAAACTCAGTGCTTGTTTTGACTGGACTTGGTTGAACATTTCCTTTCAAACGGCATCTTAATTATGCTAAAGTGCATTTCTCAAATTACGGAAATGTCTCTCGTAATGAGTAGAAAATTGTCTTGTTTAAAGATACTCTGGCACCTTGTTAAAGTAAATTCTCTATCAAATTAAAATAGAGGAGATATACCAATGTTGAACCTATCGATCATGTAGAAGTTTTTATTAAATATTCACGAATGTCTCTCGTCATGATTAGCAAATTGTCAAAATAGAAAAGTGTCGTTATGGCATAAAAGTTATTTTTGGTTAAACTTAGGGTATATTTCATTCACGAACACCATAAGAGATATTCATGTTTTTTTCTCATTTATTCAATAGTTCACATATATAAAGACATACATTCACATTTACATTCACGTTTATATCATATATGTTATAGCAAAAATAAAATGTAACATCTACTCTCACATTCACTTACCACCCATTCATTCACACATTCTCAAAAGAAAAAAAAGTATACACACACTCAACTTATTTATTGCATTTCGAAAGAAAAAAAACTGATAAACAGTATAAAAGTGAGCTAGTTTTAGTTATGTCTTTGTCGTGGTCTTTTTGTTTTGTTTCTTTTTTTGGTTTTAACTTTACTTAGTTATTATTTTCTTGTTTTGTTTTTGTTAGAATGTCAGAGAGTTTACTCCATTTTTGTTTATATGATTCGACTTAATCATTAAGACAATGCAATTTCTTTTTCAATCTGTATTCTTATTAACAAAAAGTTTTTTAAAAATTTGAAAAGTTGGCCTGCCTTTTTTTATAGTTTATTACTTGTTTTAGGTTTCTTAACATTTTGTAGAAGTGTATCTTGTGTGTCAATAAAGGATGTATTACTTTTAAGTTTCTCGAGAAATTGTTTTGGTATATTATTTATAAGCATGTAGTATTTTAAGTAGTCAGCATTTTCAATATTATAAATGTTTTTAAAATCTTCATATTTAAAGAAATCTTTTTTTCGATAATCATATAAGTGTTCTATGTAGAGTATACCCTTATCGTGCCATGTTTTATAATATACATATTTATTATCAATTTTAATGCTAGAATTATTCCATATTATATCCTACGTTTGTCTGGTCCTCGCTCTATGAAATTTATTTATCCTGTCACTTATAACAATTTCGAACGGATAACAAGGTGCCGTATATTTTATTTCATCTACGGCAGTTGGTCACGTGACGTTGATATCCGGCACATGATATGTCATGGACTACTTTTGTGTTTATAATCAGAAGGAAATGATAAAATTGATGTAATTACTAACAGAGACTACTTGAATAAAAAATTAAATATGTAAATCTTACAATATAGTGATCATTTAAGGAAATAAAGTTACTGAAACTTTGGAACTATTTTTTTGTGTGCAAATGTACCTCTGTCGGATAACCTTGACATTAGCCTAAATTGAAACACTTTAAAGATAGATTTTCAATATCTTAGGTAAATTATTACCAAATGCCAGATGTGACAGGATAAATAGAATTATAGGTTAGTGTCTTAATTGAGAAACTTTCTCATATTAAGACACTAACCTGTTATTCTCTATCTCAACTTTTGATCGAAACAAACAATATCCATTCAAAATAATCAGTGCTATATAAACTTTTCTGTTATGAAATAAACTAATAATAGCTATACTAGCGGAAAAAAAGAACTGTGCAGGTTAAAAATGTTCTTGTATAGCTCAAATTCATCAATTGAAGCTTGAAACTTTACACAGGTAAGTTGTGTATCCCTCTCGGTCATTTACACTGGTCAGTACATGAGTTGCACGGGTAGTTTGTCAGTCTGGCCTACGCCATTTTTTCACATTTTTTTTTCGGCCAGCAGTCAATCGAAAACTCGTTTTTCGTGTAAACCTGTGTAAAAGCATAGTGTTAATACATGTAAGACACAAAATCAGCATAATTTTGTAAAAACGTCTTTGATACACGATGCCAAGGTTGAATCAAACTACCAGATGCCGTGCCGTAGGCATGATCGAAGCTGGTGTACATCATACTGACGTTGCCAGACAATTTGATGTGCACCGAAATACCTTAGATACCTTGTAAACACGGTACGAACAGTTATGGACCACCAAAGACCGGACTCGGTCAGGACGTCCACGCGTAACGTCTAATCACCAGGATACGTACATCCAGGTCGTTCATCTCAATGAACGACTCAGAACTGCTTCTTAGATGGCTAGAAGTATTCCTGGCTTTAAGAGAATTAGTCCCCGAATGGTACATAATCGATTTTTTTAACGAGGCATACGTTCAGGATGTCCAGCCAAACGTCCTGTTCTCCAGCAACGTCATCGTGTAGCACGTTTTGCCTGGTGTAGACGACATATACACTTCACGCAGCAGGACTGGGCACGTGTTCTTTTAATGGATGAGCCCAGGTTTCATCTCGACAGCAGTGACGGTCATTCTAGAGTATACCGTCGTGTTGGTGAACGTTTCTATGATAGTTGTGTAATTCAACGACGTCCATTCGGCGGAAGTAGTGTCATGGTGTGGAGTGGCACCTCATCCCGTGGCAGAACAGCTCTTGTTGTTGTGGACGGCACATTTACAAGCATTAGATACCGTGACGAAATCATCCGGCCTCACGTCCTTCCATTTGTGCAGCAACGTAACGCCACGCTGCAACAGCATAACACTCGCCCGCACGTCGCGCGAGTCGTCACTGATTTCTTGATCCAGAACAATTTGAATGTGTTGCCCAGGAATGCAATTTCACCAGATAGGTCGCCTCTAGAACAGGCGTGGAATCAGATGCAGCGTCGCTTACGTCGCCTCCAAAATCAGCCTTTGGCGTTACCTGACCTGTCACATGCGCTAGTGAGAATACGGAATCGTATTCCCCAGGCATTTTCAGCACACTTGTCGCATCAGTGAGGTGTCTTTGTCAAGCATGCATCGATTCCAATGGTGGACATAAACGGTATTGAAGAGCTGAACTTTGTTTAGAGGATGTCTGTGAAAACTGACCTCTATCTAAGACGCTGCTGATGCAATATATATATATATCTATTGAGCTGGTGTTAAATAAAGGCCAGATAAAACCCTGTAGAAAATTGTTTGGTGATTTCTTACATACCTCCTAAGTTTTAGCATATTATACCCATGCACATTTTCTTTTTTCCGCTAATATATATTTAGGTGACATGACATGTTGTTCTCTTAATAGACTTCCGTATATATTCATTTACGAATATTATGTATAATGATAAATCTTTATTTAGCAGAACATTATTTATGGCCAATGTGCATACATAATCTTAACACCACAAATAAAGCAATGTTATGACTGCAAACAAGACTGGTACACACAGATTGAATTACAGAAAGAAATATTCATTAGAAAATAAATATAAACAAAACTTAACATAATCGGGAGACTGCGATTTGGTTTTAGGGGAAAACTCGATGACGACTATGCATATAATGAATACTACAATGTCTAAGTTTGGCAACAAAAATAATAACTTTTACAATATTTGTTAAAAATGTAAGATTTTTACTGTAAACCCAATCACTCTCCTTCAAACTTTCAGATTTGTTAAACCAATCACTCTCCTTCAAACTTTCAGATTTGTTAAACCAATCACACTCCTTCGAAAGCTTCAGATGTGCAAGTAACCAGTTTTTCACGATTGCTTTCTTTCCGACAGAACCTAGTTCTAAACTTGTGTAAGAATTGGTCTTATCCACAAATATCTGTTTATATAATGCTTACTAAAATCAGAATATATAACATATTCGTATGCTGATGATATTTGTCTTCTAATTCATTACTATATTTTCTTTCGTCCTGTTGTCTCTTTCCTGTTTCTGAGTTATCTGATGAAAGTCTGAATACGGTCAATGCGTTTCTGTATTTTTCAAAATTTATTTTGTTAAGGTATGTCTTTTTATTCCAAAATTGATATATTTTATACAATAATGATCTAATCGAAGTATGAAACTTGATATTCCAATTTTGTATGTAGATAACTAGATATCTTTGACACATGAAATTATAATTCTCTGTCAAACTAAATAGATAAGATATGTTATTGTTTTACGTATCGATTATAGACAAGAGCTTGAACAATATTGAAATAAATGTTAGATAAAATTTACGTACAGAAATATTTAAGTATATAAATAAATCACCCTAAAGTTATATCTTAAACTTAAGCAACTACAAATGTGTCCATAGGACAAGGCTGCCCTACATTCCGCTGTATTGTCACAAAAAATCCTGTATAATTAGAGGTGCGTATAAACGAATTGTCCTAAACATTAAGGAGTCTAAAAATGCTATATTTTCTTAGTCAGTGGGCATAACTTTGTCGATCTCCAATATATAGTTGCGTCAAAATACCAAGGTGCGTAAGTTTACATGCTGACAACTACTCTTAGAAAGTTTCATTGCTCTTGCCGTTGTACGTTTGGAGTTACATGCGACACAAGTCTAAAAATGCTTATTTGCTTAATCAGGGGGCATAAGTCTGCCGATCTCAAAATACCCAGGTGCACTAGTTCACATGCTGACAACTATTCTTAGAACGTCTCATGGCTCTAGCAGTTATATGTTTTGTGTCTTACGAACATGAAAGTCTGTAACAGAAAGATGCATCTTAGAATACACAACCCAGAGGATTCAAACTCCGACTTTAGCGCACTGAAGACCAACACTCTAACCATTTATAGGTTTTACAGTGTCACACATCAGATGGTCTTATTACATATACATTGTAATCGAAAAAGCGCACCAATATCAACTGAAAACAATCAGGGCGTCATCTAGCAATGACGTAACGTCGGCGTGAAAGGGTCATTGGAATGCTTGGCATATCGGCAAGAAAGATCGCTCGCCATTTTAATGTACACGGGTCTACCATTAGTCTCCTAAACATAAGATTCCAGCTTACAAGTAACGTCTCTGACAAAGCAGACCCCGAAAAACGACGCTTCGATAAGATCGCTAAACAGTGACGTCATCACGGCGTTACATTTTCAAGTAGTTAGCTGCTTGTCGAAAGAATACAACCGGAACTAGAGTTTGTGACATGATCGTCAGGAACAGGCTGTGCGCTACATGGATTCATGGACGTCGACAGTACGCCGGAATTCCGTTGACGGTTAGAAATTGCAAGGCACATGTTCATTGGGCTAGGATTCATCGGCGCTGGACACATAGATCTTTATTTCTCAAATAATCTCGCGTTAACCTTTGTTGATAGTAGGATTCGTGTGTGGAGCAGTAGAGATAAAAGGCTAAACCCTGAAAATGTCGTCATGCGTGACGTATGGGGCGTTAACAACATGGTGTTGGATGGAATTTACCATGAAGGCAAGACCGAACATGTTACAGTTCCGAGAACCCTTTATGCGCAGAGATATTGTGACGTGATAACTTGACATTTTTCGTCAACGGAACGTCGGGATATTTAAGCAGGATAATACAGGTCCTCATCACTCAGCAAAGCATTCACAGCACATTCTACCCCAAAGCAACGTAAATGTGATTCCATGGCCAGGAAAATCGATGGATCTATCACCAGTTGAACAACTGTGAGACGTCCTAGGCTATAAGGTTAGAGAAAGCGAGAACGTCAACAATGTGCGTGACCTTAAACGTGCTCTTCATGAGAAGTGGACCAGGATACCTACGTACCATTAGACGGCTGATGTAAAGCATGAGGAGGCGATCTATGGCAGACACACCTGCTGATCCCTCTGTCTTTCAGCGATAGAATTCTCTTTTTTATCATCATTTTTCGTAAAATCCTAAAAGGAATTGTTGCTAATATATTTTTGAGTGGTAGGTACATTGTTTTCAGTGCATTAAATTTCACTTTGATATACGGGAATGATCTATCAGAATTTCTAAACTTATTTTATAATTAAGTATATAAATATATATTATATCAAAAGTAATGAATAACAAAGCCGTGCATCAGGACAATAATTATTGTCTAAGGAAATGCATTTTCCTAATTTAATTGTTAAAGCTTAAGTCTTAATTTCACTTGGAGTCATTGCAAAGTGTGGCATGTTTCTTTTGAAGTTACCAGTTTTGTAAATTAAGGAGATACTCTATTACAGCGCAATTACTATAGACAGAGTGTGGTAACTATTGTGTAGGGTGTGGTCAATTCTGTGTAGAGTGACGTTACTCTTGTAAGAGTGTGGAAAGAGACACAGGTCAAAGAACAGAGTTTACAGGTTCTGTATTGACCATACAGAATAAACTAAAACAGATAAACGTTTGTCATTCATTTTAATCCAACAAGAGGTCTTAACAATAAAAATGTTCACTATTTTATTTCTCGAAAACAGGCATGTTTATATTTCTTCTTTAACGTGTAGAAAGCTACGTCGATATGATGTCATTAAGTAGACACAGAGACAGAGGAGCATATAATATGCATGTAAAATGTCTATATCCTCTATGCTCCCTCCTTCTAGTGTCCTATCTCATTTGATTTTTTTTATTTAGTCTGTTACTTATACCAAGAAAATACAATAAATGTACACATCACTTCAATCAGTCGTTTCTAAAGCAAGTTTCAAGTTTGTTGGCGTTCAACAAGTTTGCCTTTGGCTATTTACAAAAACAACAATAACTTATGGCAATGGCAAGGTATACATAAACGTAAAAATAGAAACAGTACAAAAATACAAACAGTACAAAAATACAAACAGTACAAAAATATAACTTAATTTCAACTTCAAAATAGTTCAGCTGGCATTCAAGATTTAAAGAGCATTTGACATAATTACTGCCCCTTGCTTCAGAGATTCGGTTATGAAATCCTCGAGCCACCCCTGGTTTCGCTACTTTATATAACAGACACTCTCATGCAGAAATATGCGATTGATAAATATCAGAAATCTAGGAAGACGAAGGATATATAATTTCTTCAAGATATTTAGGCTCAATGTTGCTTTGCTTACCTTTATTTCAACAGTTTAGACTCATGTGCGTTTTTCATTGCGTTATATTCCATAATATTAACATATGTAAAACAAGTTTGGTTATATGTAACCAGGATTAAAGAGTTCAAGTTTGACGAACATCTGCCTTATATTGATACGGGCAAATTATGATTATCAGATAAAACTTCTACCATACAAACGTTCCGCAACTCAGAAAATAAAGATCAGAAGTATGTACGAATAGTATTATATTATATACTATATGTAGCTAATCATGGGGTTCAAATCTCAGTAAAAACAAAGTCCGTGAAAATCATGCAAGCAGTCCGCGAATCTCCTCTTTGGACTAAAGCAGTTAAAAAATATTCACTTTATTCCTACCAATGGTTGCTATGAAATACATGTAGAATGGACAAGAGTGTGTTCCTGACGGAAGCACAGACGGACGGACAGACTGACAGACTATAATCGTTAGTTATACATTTAGAAATCCTTGTACGCCCACCCCACTCCCTTTTTTAAAGGTTGCTTTTCTTCAAAACTTTTAACAAGTTACATATTTTGTGACATTGTTTTCATTATTTTTCCTACTACATCGTTTTGTGTACAGTGTATTCAAATATTTTAGTTAGTCTTTTTTCAGAAACTAGTGTTGAAGATGTTCACAGGTGTACCTACTTCCCTTACTAGAAGACAATTGAATTTGAATATTCATGTCTTTTTATGTAATCGTATTTCTGCATAATACAAATGTCTATTATCTAAGATTGTTGTTGTTGTCTTTGTAGTGAAGTAACATGAAATTAGTAAATAATTAATTTACTCACAATGAAATGTGAGTAACTACCTCAATCTGACTGAAGTTCACGGTCTCCCTACGGTTAGATCTGAAGACGACGCATTTATTTCTGTCTTCTCGATAACCTGGAATTTCCACTATTGTTATTTATATCCTAGCCAATGACACTGTAGCTTATGACGCGCCTCGATAGCTTACATGTACACACGGCGTGTTCAGACAGCGTGAAAACTTATCTAGCATTACAATGTTTGTTATCGGAAACAGAAAATGCTTAGATATTTTGAAAAAAATAATATCCTGCACAAACATTAATTTTATTATTTTGGAAGATCTTGACAAATAAATTTACCCGAGTTCAGTGACACTTTATACATGGCAGATAATTGTTTGGGATCCCAGCTATATGAATAGATTTTCACAAGTGGAACATGTACTTCCATGAGGGTGGAAGCGTTGCTCTGATTGGCTGATGGATAGGTAACGAGAAGGTGACCTTCTATTGGTCGTCCTCAGATCCTAATAGCATAGCGATGTTTAGGATATGATTTTAATCGGATTCCTAAGTATTCTTTTATCAGAGCATTCAATTGCAAAGCAATATATGATGGATATAAAATAACTTGTATCACTTTAAAACGGTAGCCTGATCTGAATGAAATCATACGTTTGTTAAATATGTCAACATTTGACAAAAAGGTGCATTTCGTAATAGAAAATATTAACCGACCCGTGTTAACACGAACTTCTGTCAGAAATTATTTTGAACGTCATGGTACTAACACAATGATATGCTTAATCGCATTAAACTCTTTATTACTTTGTCAGACGTTGTTAAGTTTATCGTTTGCTGAATAAAGCACAAACTAGAGTTAACCGCCTACACTGCTTACACTGTTAGGCAATAAATTAAAACAAAAAGTAGAAACAAAATGCATTACACATTTAAAAATAGTGAAAATCTAATTAAAGTTGAAATTGTTTTCTGTCAAAGGTGTCAAGTAATTACTTCTTTCCTGCTTGCAACTTAATTGAAAAAGAAATGAAAAAGGCATATAGAAACGAAACAGCCATTGCCTCCCTAGAACAGTAAAACGAGTAATAAAACATTTCTTAATATTCAAAGGAGAAAATAAATATATCGACACTTTATTCATAATAATTACTTTCTTAGTGAGACTACTTCTACAGTTGCAAAAACTAGTTTATCTAAAACCAAAACCCTTGTTTATTAGAAAAAATGTTTATTTTAAAAAAAATGTTTATCTAAAATCTAAGAACTTGCTTAATTCAAATCCCTGTGGCAGTATAAAGAATGTTTGTTTCATCGGCTAGTTGATCAGATGTAACATATTTTTCGACAAGCGTCTTTTTAACATGTTTTTTTATGCGGTTGAATGAATTTCATTTGTTCACAGAAACATTCAAACGTTTGTTTTGTTATAATGTTTGTGGTAATTTTCTGAAAAGGAATAGTACGAGATAATTTTACATCGTTGGGCTTTGATATTTACAACATATCGGCGTTATACGTAAGTTCTGACAGTCTGAAAAAAATCTTTACATGAACAAATAAATGTTCAGCATCCTTACACTGTCAAGGATATTCCATGGATAATGCCAAGATATTCCTGAAATTTAAGGATGGATGTAACCATGGAAACGATCGGTATAATAACCCACTGTCACGTGACTCTCGGGAAACATTTAAATGCGTTTGAATGAATGGGTTTAGTCTCTGGATAGAAATTCTTATGGAAATTCTTCAATAAAATTTTAAAATACTGAAAGGAAAAAAAAACAATGTGTGTTAAAGGGATATACAGATAAAAGTTTATGCTTTATTTCTCGTTTCTTCAGTCAATATACAATAATTGTGATCGAATTAAATACAATGATCAATCCCAGTATCAAAGATTTTCTTTTTTTTTAAATGAAAAACCGGGTGGTTTCCTAACTTGACCCTCGTGGGTCTAGATAGAAAATTTAGATTTTGCCCTAATTTTTGCAGTGAATGATTGGACGGTTGAAGTACCTTTCACGTGATAAACGGCAAAAAGCAACCCAAGAGAAAGAACAATTGGTTGTTTTTGTCACGTGACCTTTTTAAAAATAACTCCGTTTACGTTTTACTGTTTGTTAAAGAAGGTTCAAATATTTACGTTCAAGCCCGCATTTCACTTTATTAATTTGGACAAACATACTTGGAATTTAAAGTTCTTCATATCTAACGTGATTTGAGCAAATAATATCAGTTTTAATTTCTTGGGCATTCATTTGCCTGTGTATCCCTTTAAGTATGAGTGTAGTTTCAATTTCCATATGTACAAACACATTTAAAAACAATAGAATATTCTGTATTTCGAAATGTCTTCCTGAATGGGTTTAAAATAAGATGCTTATATTCAAATATTTAACTTTCCTCGTTAGGTTGTATTTTTACAAACAAACAAAAAAAGACTGATTTTATAATGAATATTTAACAACTACTTAAGCTTACATATTATTAACACGAAGTGTTAATGTGAGCTTTTATTAAATTATCAAAAGTTCATATCGTTTGCTACAATTCGATAGATTAAAAGTTTACATGCACCAAATGATATCAAACACAGAAATACATTAAGCCGACGAGAAATGTCTCTATTGATCGATTTCATCTTGCAAACAGTAGGATTTTATTAACCGGGTTTTCAATTTTATTTCCAATAGAAACCGTTTATTTCCCAAAATAACATTGCCTTTGACATTTTGAATTTGTCTGTAAAATTTGAAAATTGTTCCCAGTTGAGGCAACATTGAAATTAGTTTCTATAAACAGAGGAAGGAGCCGAAAAGATATGATAAAAACAAGTCCTAAATCGTTCTCTGCTGCAGTAATGTAAAAGCAGGGTTAAAATGCCCATTATCAAAACATCAAACATCCGTACACAAGAATAAAATTAATTTTTCATTTTTTTACCTCTTCTGTCATTTTTTAAAGGACGATGCCTAAAAAAGGGGACCACACTAAATAACTAAAAGGAATTGATTCAAAATTAGTTGATATTCGACTGAAATGTGCAGAGTTAAATTATAATATGAGTTAAAATGCTTCAATCAAAATCCCTTATATCAAGAAGCAACACTAATTTATTGATCATCAATGTGCGTTTTATACTTACCGATTTCTTTAGCATTTTTACAACTTGCAGCACTGTGTCGAGAACGAGTAATATATGAACAGTAACAGACAGTTGTCTCTGGGTGGTAAGCCCTTGATTTAGAGCCATGCATTAAAATGTCAGACAAACATATTTCAAAAGCTTTACATTTAGGAGAGCTGTATACAGTTAGTCAACAAATGATTCCGCAAACAATCTATCAATTTTGTTCTGCAGACTTATGAATTAGCCATTATTATTGACATAAATTAATGATATGTAACAAAAAAAACTGTTTAAGTTAGAAACAAAAATGAATCTTCAGATAAAAAATATTTACAGACATGTAAATTAATTCAACGAATGTTGAGATGGTGAAAGTTTTTTCAGCATGCATTCAGAAAATAACTTTCGACCGTTTTCAGGCCTAAACTAGAATTTTACATTTTAAAATTCTTTACGTTAATACAAAGCACACCATTCTCCGGTGCACAAACATGATTGGAACTATACAGATTTCTTATTGTAAAAGACCATTTTACCTTTCAAGCGACAGATAGTTGACAAAAAAGTCCGCGCGATGCGCGATGACGTAGTATCCTACTATTGGGATTGCATCCATACAGTTTTAGCATTTAGTTTTTTATTTGCCAGATACAGAAAACTTTTGATTATTCAGTGGTGTCTGAATATATCTATTTCATATTTATTGAACATTTGAAAAGATATATCAGCATAGAGAAGTGATAAGGGTGTTCTAGAATATAAGGCAGGGTGTTTTGATATACACGACAAGATGTTTTGGAATACACGGCAGGGTGTGTGTAGTCAAAGTACAGCGAATTTTAAATGATGTTTTAAATTTATTCTTTTATCTCTTGTTTCAGAAAATACAGTTTTGAAATATCTCAAAAAACTTTGTGTTAGTAAGACCACAGGTTAAGATGGAGTCTCATCCGGATTTGTTAAGGATGTTGCCTCAATTTTTGCTAGTCCTATTACACATGCTATAAATCTATCTTTCATTCAAGGTGTTGTGCGTGATGAACTTAAATCTGCTCGGGTAGTACCCTTATACATGAAAAATGATACCCGATGTTGGTAATTGTAGACCAAGATCTATCAATTCTATGCATTGTTTCTAAAATTTTTGTGAGAATTGTTAACTGATCAGATTGATAAGTATTTACAAGATAAGAATTTGCTCCATGATTTTCAGTCAGATTTAAGAATATCTTTTTCAAAGGATTCCTGTTTTTATCTGATTTTATAAAATTAAATTTAGATAAAGGAAATTATGTTGGCATGGTATTTCTGGATCTACAAAAAAGCATTCGACACTGTTGACCATAGTATTCTCTCGTCAAAGTAAGAAAAATATGGTTTAAGTTATGATGTTGTAAGATGGTTATTTTCTGTCTGACTGTAAACAGTGTATCAATTTGTCTGGCATAAGTAAATCATCTGTAAAAGTCACATGTGGTGTACCTCAGGGGTTCATACTTGGACCTTCCTTTTCCTAATGTATGTTAATAACATGGCTAGAGTTGTCAAAAAATAAACTCCTTTTTATGCAGATGATTCTGCAATATTAGTAGCAGGTAAAACAAAGTTGAAATTGAACGGTTACTTATTGAAGATCTAAAGAGAGTCAGTAATTGGTAAGTAGACAATTTGTTGTCCCTCCGTCTTGGAAAAAAGCTGAATGTATTCTGTTCGGTTCAAAACCTTGGTTAAAGAAGGAATCCACTCCTGGTTTAAAGTGTAAAGGAACTTCAGAAATCAAACACACTGACTCTGTTAAGTATTTAAGTGTAACATTGGACCAGTCCTAGAGTTTTGAGTTTATGGTTACTTCACTTATACGTAAAGCTAATGCAAGACTAAAATTTGTATTTAGGAAGAGAATTTTTTTATCATTTTATACCAAGAAACTCTTAGTCATGTCGCTGATCTAATGTCACTTTTGATTATGCCTGCTCGGTATGGTATTTTAATATTTCTCAGAAACTTCAGATCAGGCCGTTCAGAACAGGCCGCAAGTTACCCAAAATAAAAACATTAGATTTGTGCTAAGCCTCGAACAAAGAAGTCACAGATATCCAAACATTTCTTTAAGTTAGGTTGGATACCTATTGGAAAAAGAGTTGAACAGATAATTCTCAGTCACGTTTTTAGCTCATCTGAGCAAAAAGTGCTCAGGGTGAGCTTTTTTTATCAGTCTTTGTCGTTGTCCGTGGTCCGCCGTCCGTCCGTCCGTCAACTTTTCATTCAAATGACATCTCCTCTGAAACCAAAGAGCCAAATTTGATGAAACTTGCCTGGGATGTTCCTTGCTTGAAGCTCTACCAAAGTTATTCAAAGAATTTAATTCCATCAAGAACTCTGGTTGCTATGGCAACTTAAAGGAAAAACTTTGAAAATCTTCTTGTCTGAAACCACAGGGCCTAGAGCTTAGAGATTTGGCATTTAGCACCCTCTAATGGAACTCTACAAAAGTTGTTCAAATTATTTCCCTGGGGTCAAAATTGGCCCCGCCCCAGGGGTAACTTCATTTTACATAGACTTATATAGGAAATCTTTAAAAATCTTCTTCTCTGAAACCACTATGCGTACAGCTTAGATAGTTGGTATGTAGCATTGCCTAGTGGATTTCTACCAAGTTTGTTCAAATTATGTCCCCTGTGTTAAAATTGGCCAAGCCCCAGGGTTCTCTTGATTTACATAGAGTTATATAGTAAAAACATGAAAATCATTTTTCTCGAAAAAATAATAGGACTAGACCTTAGATATTTGGTGTGGAGTATTGTGTAGAGAACCTTTATCAGTATTGTTTATATGATGGCCCTGGGGTCAAAATGGTCCCCGCCCCGGGGGCCCTTAATATGTAAAAAAGGAAATCTTTAAAACTCTTCTTACTGGAAACCTCAATGCGTACAGCTTAGATATTTGGTATGTAGCATCGTCTAATGGATGTCTACCAAGTTTGTTCAAATTATGTCCCCTGGGTCAAAAATGGCCATGTCCCAGGGTTATCTTGGTTTACATAGATTTATATAGGAAAAACATGAACAATAATTTTTCTCCAAAACAAATAGGTGTAGGCCTTAGATATTTGGTGCTGAGTATTGTGTAAAGAACCTTTACCAATATTGTTGAATAGTTGACCCTGGGGTCAGAATTTGCCACACCCCAGGGGCCCTTAATATGTAATAAAGGAAATCTTTAAAAATCTTCTTGTCTGAAACCACAAGGCCTAGAATTTTAAAATTTGGCATGAAGCAAGCTTTTTCAAATTATTAGATTAGGTTAAAGGCTAAAAATAGATTTATCTAATGTACCTCATAAAGCCTTCATTTATAGACAAATATCTTTGATATTCAATATATAGGTTCCTTGCATGGACTTCTACCAATGGGTAGGGTTTGAGGTCACTGGGTCAAGGTCATGGTCACCATGGCTTTTAATAAATATTTCTACTTTCTGTCATAGAGCCTTTATTTATTGACTGATATTTTACATATTTGGTTTGTAGGCACTTATATATTTTCAGTTAAAAAATGAAATACTGCTTAACAGCAAACCTACAGCCAAAGTACTCAGGTGAGCAATCCAGGGCCATCATGGCCCTCTTGTTTAAATGCAAACAGGTTCTGCACCTCCTTATTTAAGTGAAAAGTTTGTTTTGGCCACAGTCAGAATACCAGATTTAGCCAAAGATGATGTTTTAGCATTCCTAAGGTAAAAGCCTTTGGTTTGGAGTCTTTAAGTCTGATATAGTTTAAATCCGCTTTTAAGACGCACGTTTTAGATATTATTATATTATTATTATAATTATTATTATTAGAGGTTAATGTGATAATTTTACTGTGATATTTTAAGTCATCTACATTGAATACTCGATTTTTTCTTCTTTTAAATTCAGGCTCGCAGAGTAAGCTATGTAACACGATTTAACTTTTTAATTCCTGTAATTACTGCTTGATTTAAAATTAACATTTTTGTTGTACCTTGCTAGAATATGCCATCATTATACAGGACCACAGTAGAAATAAGTGGATTCATATCCTCTTTTTTGTGTTATCGTGGGTAATGACAACATACCCTGGCATATTTAAATTATTTAATTTTATAGTCTAATATAATTTTTAATGTTACACCTGTAATATGTCGTATTTGAATTTTTACATCATTTTATGCAAAACAAGCATGTGCTTGTCGTTACTAAAATAAAAAAGGACTGAATTCAGAAGGAACAAATGCAGAAAGGAAGCTGGGCGAAATTATTTGCCAAATTATGTCTCTATAATGTATTTTTTCACTCTTAGCAGTAATTTAAAAGAAAGAAAAGACAATCAAAATAAAAGTATGTTGAATATAGAAAGTTTGTAGTCAGGTTTCCTGAAGAGAATATATACGGTTATAATGGTTCCAAAAAATAAGGTCCTGACAAAAACGTCCTTTGTATATTGATTTTTGTCCAGAATATTTCGGAAAGAAATTGTTCTACGGCCTCGTTTATATCGGCAAACGTCTAGGAGAAGAAAGATCATAAAATACTTTCATCAGTAAATTATTACTGCTGGTGTCCCAAAGTAACCATTTTCTACTCAATAATGACGAAATTGTTATGACACATGTACATCATTTCACATTTTATGTTCCTTGGGTAAGAACTTTCACCGATTTTTTCAAGATCAATTTGCAAACTGAGGGAACTATATACGGAGCGTAATATTGAAGTCATTCATGTAATGTCAAACCAGAGAAACTTTGCTTATGACTGCTAATTATCTTAAGGCTAATTGTATTGTTAAGTATCATACGACGGGATTTTTTATACATTCATTCTGAATCCTGCTGTCTGATCAAATTGTAACCAGGTCTTTATATGTGGGATTTGTGGACAAAAAGATAAAAGTTTTGAATTTAGAAATCATCAGACGCGAAAATATGAATATATTTGACTTATTTAAAAATTACAATATTTGCAAGATTTTTCTTTTGTATTATTGATACCAAACTTAATCTTATAGGCATTCCAAATAATGAGTTTTCTTAAACATGTACGTAAGATTTAATATGTATGCAGTAGTGTTAGTTGCGCCGCCCGTTTCTGACAACTTTGATATATTGCCTTGGCATAGAAATGGAAAACAGTCTGGTTGAATTAGTTCTGGCTGACTTAACGTGTAACCAAAGCGCCCTCCCAAGGTCAAAGACGTTTCTACTGATAGAAAATCAACATTAAAAAGGAGATCAAAACTGACCAGCGGTCAAAGCACGGAACAATAGTCAAATATTTTAATATATTGTGTACAAAACAAAAAGTATGGGTTTGGTTTAGAGGAACAATTGTATTGTTTCCAGTATTGTCCAACAAAATGATAAAATAAGTCATAGAAATTCAGGTAAGCTGTCAGTCTTTCTTTCTTCCTTTCAAAGATATGTTTATAACAGTATAGACTCTGAGTCAGTAGCCCCTTTAGAGGACCGTGTACTTCCAGTTAGCATAAACATGTGGCACATAAAGATTCAATGTTTACTGATTAAATTAAATGAACCGTTAAAATACAGATTCAATGACAAATAAATACTAAACGACCTTTTGAAACATTGAAGAGCCTTTTTCCTAGCTTACCTGTTTGGCAAAAAGTTAATTCAAATGTCCGGAAACATGCATTATTCTTTGAACTAGTTACAGTGACGAGAAACGGTTACATAGATAGGTATCTAGGAAATTGTGAAGGTCATGACATCTGGCAAATCAAGTCTGCTTTCGACAAGAACATACCAAATTTGCGTCTAGACATCCTTTAATAACAATATGTCACTTCTAAATGCTTTTTACACCTCTGAGTGTATACTTGCTACATTTCTTTTCGGGAAAAATAAAAGCATTATTTTCTAGACAAAATTAGTCAGATGTCTAATACAGTAAAAGGTTAGAAGTACATGCCAAGTATGTTCATCTTGTCGGCAATATGTTGATCTGCTAGTTAAGTATACACAGATTATGTGTATATGTGTACAAAATTGATGTAAGAAACTCGTAGGAAATACGGCTCATGATAACCTTCACTTATAAATTAATGCCAATTATATAAATCTATTTACACTTCTTTTTCATGTAGAAATGTACAGTCTGACGACCGCCTGTTTGTGTGTAAAAACATATCAAACTACGTTTTATTCCCGACCAACGAGATTTCTTTCTTGTCATTAACAATTCTTGTCATTCTGATTCTTTAAGTTAGTAAATTTATTTCATATTCATTTGTTTATCGGGCAAAAAGAAATCTTTGTAATGATCTATGGTCTTCAATCCCTTTTATGATTAGCGGCGTAATCAAACTCCACGCAGCGGTTACTTCCCTCCCAGAAAGTAAATCCAATCGGAAAACTTCGGTTATGACTGGAAGAGTTTGGGAAAAATGCAAAATGGCTCATCTCCATAATTACCATGTACATGGGTTTTGTTAAGTTGTTCAACACAAAATGCAGTTTCCCTTTTTTCTCTTTCAGAAAAATTGTTTTAGTTGAGATCACCATATCGTTTGTGTTCCAACAGAAGTTACAATGGTGGCTTACGTCACAAATCCGAGGGGTGATCACAAGAATTTCCCGTGGTGTGTGTTCCGATTGATACTAAATCTTTTCCGCATAATGAAGGGGAGATCACTGCGAGGAGATTGCGATGTAGTGTCTGATAAATACGTACGAATGATATTTCATTATCATTGTCGTCTAATGCAGTTTGTTCGTGCTACATTTATATTCATTCTTAAAGATTTTACATGGTATCGGGGTGAACAGTTAAACTTGAAATTAATTGAAATTTAAAATTTAAACTTGATTTTATAGACACGTTTGTATTCTTACTTTTTTATCTGAAAATAATGGCATATTTTATTCAGTTTTATTTGATCATGCACCGAAAAATGTGTAGTTGTGAGCTGTTAGATATACAACTAGAGTATACTTTCAAATCCTTTGAAAATAAGTTATGAATACTTTGTCCAGGGTCTTTTAACCTGCATTTATAAATATTTCACACTTAATGGGTTAAAAACAAGCATAATATTACACCAAGCTGAAAATCAGAACCAATTCAAACACCTAACAGTTTTTATTGTGTAAGAAAATTTCCTCTTTGTTTTTTTTTCTCTCCTTGATTTCACAAGTCAAAAGTTCGAATATAAATCTTGTCAGTTATTTTAGTATTTTTCATCAGCATCTTTTTGTCACCAAGACAATAAAAAAGAACTAATATTCTTTCTGGAAAACTTTCAACACTTTTTAGGTATCTGACTCTTGTGTTGCTTCTGTTATTGATGACTTTACTTTTGATTTTAACTCATAGAATTTAAGTCCTCCTTTTTTTTTAAATTGTTCGGAGATTTTAAGATTTTACCTGCATTTTTTCTTTTAGTGCGTTATAGTCAGTTGTTTTTGTATATTCATATAAACATTGTGTCTTACTTAACAAATGTGCTAAAAGGCTTATAGTTACACGCGTCAGCATACAATTTAGTGTTCCCAGACAGTGCATCGTTATAGTAATACAGTGTGGAAACGGAAAACAAACAAATAAGATTCAAAATAATATGAGTAATATCATGAAGGGAACAATATCACAGTACCACTTAACAAACATCAAAATATATATATATATGACGTTTGCTACCTTATTTTATTTTTTCAAGTATAGTCCTGTATAATTCCTGTAAGAACACATCAATAACCCGTAAATATACAGTGGTGTCCATGTCAGTTTGAGTCCCCCTGTAATGAATCAGTGGTCCAGTGGTTACGTGCAAGAACTGCAATCCATATGTCGCGAGTTCGATTCCCGATTCCTATACTAACACTAATAATTGTCTTTCGCGAGATCTAAAGTACTGATGCATGGCATGCTTCCATCCTTATTCATATAACTTTCCCGCTCAAATTCATACTTCATTCACTCGAGCATGTATTAGTTTAGCCTAGATCATTATGCTTAAAGTGTTAAACCGCTTTTATAGATCTGATCAGTTTTCAGTAATTCAACCTTAGAAGATATACAAACATAAAACACCAGCCCGTAATGTCGTTTCACCTTTGAAGGCGAAACAGTGAGACTACTTTGAGTTCTGCCTCAGGTTTCTAACATATTTTCAAAACACACTGTCTTTCATTTATTACATACGACTGAAACTACAAAGCAGTGCGTATATTTATTTAATATGATACGAAATCAATAACGCACGAGAGCTATTTTTAGAACTGAAAAGGAAACTACCGTGAGGTTAAACTTTGATAATGGCGACGACAGGTAGGATTTATAACATATCAAATTAAACATAATTATGGCTCGAATCTTTTAAACTTTTTTTAATGTATGAAATGCTTTTTTTTTGTTACTTAATGTTTTAAATTACAAGTGCAAAATGACTTATGCAGTTCAATTTATTTAAGGTCAGAAACGTTCTCATCCTGATGAAAACGAAAGTAGCGATATTGAAGATATCGACGAAGACGCTCTTCTAGCCGATGATGACGTTGATGACATATCCAAGCAATTAAATCTGGATAGTTTACAGCTATCAGATGAGGAAGAGGATGAAACAGAAACAGGTTATCAGACAACACTTTTCTATTTTTAGCTTTTTCAAAAAATAAACTGCCCTATATTTAGTGCATTTCTTAAAAACGGTTTTCAATTTTCTTAAACGCATTTTTCAAAAACGGATTTCGGAAATTTCTTTTACCTGTTTAACATGTAAACGAAACGAAACCTGATCTTTATGAAGTGTAATTTCTAACACATTAAAAAAAGTGGCCCATTAAGACAACACAATTATTGAAATTGGTGTAAAAAAAAAAAAAGGTTCCGCGAGAGCTGAAAAATGTATAAATGAATAATCTATTCTTGATGTTAATTGATTATTTTGTCTTAACGTATTTTGCTTAATGTGAAAAAAATCTTAAACGAATGTGATGCTGAAAGCCAGGACACTAACTGAGTGTTATAACCAACCATGCATATAAAAGTTTATTTTTACTGTTTTCTTACAGAATAGTTTTCATGGTTTTAGTTTGCCAATCGGAAAAAAACACATTAATTTTAATATATTCAGGTACGACACCCACTTCCAGTGGAAGAGGGTTAAACCTCCGTGAGTATCAGAAAGAGCTGGCAGAAATCGCCGTTCGTGGAGAAAACACTATCATACATGCAGCTACAGGGGCTGGTAAAACTCGAATAGCTTTTTACGTGGTGAAGAAACATCTAGAAAATAACACAGAAGGTAAAGTCAGTGTTAGAAAATTTAAAATTACGTAACACAAGCTATAACGTGGCACACACCAAAGAGGACTCCATTGTCGTTTGTACTGATTAATTCAATTAAAAATGCAAACTCATCTTTCGAAAATAAATGATACATTCATTAATCTAAGTGTTAAACATTTGACAAAAAATATAATATGAGCTAGGTCCAAAATCTGAGAATAAAAATCCTTCCTGGATTTAGAGTTATTTTACCAATAGAGGTGTGCGTACAAATCATTCGGACCAGTACAATTACTAGATTATTTTCAAATTAATAATATACATTCAATTTTCATAACATCTGTGGTCGAAGTTTCTATACTAGAGCAGTGTTGATAGTTATTTGGATTTCTGATTGTTAGGTAAAGTTGCCATAATGGCCGACAAGACTTTTCTTGTGAAGCAGCACTCCTTGGCTTTAAAGAAAATTATGCCGGAATTAGTGGTAGGTAAATGTTATCATGCTCCGAGAAAGGTTTGTTCATTGTAGTACATGTCTTGTGTCTCATTCGATAAAGTTTAGGTATAAAGATGAGATTTCAACCTTGAAGTTTACATTGCGGCGATGTATTTATTAAATGTCAGTTTGCATTCTGTGTAGCTAAAATGGAAAGAAAGCGTAGTGAAGAAGTTGTTCTAAACCGAATCGATTTTACGATACCTTATTAACGGTATAACAAATACGTAACATAATAATACAGTTCACTAATGTATTTATCCTTCATAAGGACATGTGTACTTACTACAGGCAAACATGTAAAAGTGCAGTTTCATATTATAAATTGCCAACTAAGACATATCAGGACTAACGCACTTTGAATGTTTCTATGTTCTAAGACAGTAGAGCATTTATAAAGACGTGTTCCTACCTAACACGGTGAATGTGGTTAATTATGCAAATATCTTTTCTGTTATTTAAGGAAAAGACTCAATGTATGAGCGGTCAGAAGGAGAAAAGTGATCAGCTGCACATGTTGATGGAAGGGTACTCTATATTTATACTTACACCAGCTTTAATAGAGAACACTATTAAGCGACATGATGCCGACTTTCTCATGAAGTTTAGTTTGCTTGTGTTTGACGAATGCCACCACACTCAGAAGAAAACAAATTACAACAGGTTGATGACCCGCTACCACGTGATGAAAAGCGAAGGCAGGAAGCCCTTACCACAGGTAAATGTTATCAAAGTCCCCCATATACTTTGACTGGCATAGCAGACAATCTACCGATGCATCTTACAATTTATAGAGATTAGGAAGTCTTTAGTATCATGCACTGATGCGTGTAAACTAAGTCTAAATATTGTTATAACATTCTGATTCACAATTACAAGATTCGATGTTGTTTATTCCTCTTAAAATGGTAACGTAAATCTTCCTGCTTATTTTAAATCACTTGGCTTAAATGAAAAAAATGAAGAGCAATGGAAATGCATTCAAACTGAAATACTTCTGGTAATATATTGCAGATTTTAGGCCTCACGGCGACGCTTGGAACAAATAAAGCTAACAGTGTGGAGAAAGCGAAGGAACATGCACTGAAAGTTATGGCTAATTTAGATGTTGCAAAGATATCAGCGGTCACTGTAAACACACAGGAATATGAACAGTTCAGGAAAGACGTCAAAAGTGGTAAATATTGCTTTGAAAAAAAACCAACAAGTTAATTAAATAATCCGTTAGAGTTTTGTATTTGATATTATATAATACACAGGTAAATAATAATAGTAAATATTACCTTTTCTTGGGAAGATGTGAAAACTGAAAAACCTCAAACTGCCGAACTGATTGATCATTTGAATTTTGAAAGAATATTGTTATATACATGTTGTATGTTCATAATTCTGTTCATTATAACACATTGAACAGAAGTTACTATTTGTACTATATATGTTCAATTTTTTTCTTGTATATATCTTTTAACGGTATTTTCCATTATCTATATTCTTCATGTTTTTCATGTCGAATTCTCTTATGACTATGAGATTTTTTATAAACTATGACATGCATGTTCAATGTAGCTCTGACAGTATAGGAGAGCATTTCAGACAGATGTATGAAACTACTAGCTAGATCCATATCTTATTCCTTTTGTAGAACATATGCATGTGTTTTGACAGTAATATATACTTCTAAATAAATTAAACTAACAGAAGTTATTACTTTGTAATACATAGAGAAGATAGCGCTATCGGATACAGAGGAACCCGATAATGTGCACCACCACATTGAAGAATGTATGCGTAAGACGGAAGACTTGTTCTGTCTATCTCTAGGTTTGTATTTCTGAAAGAATATTTTTGTGGCAGCCATTATTGTATCCAATGTTTCCATTGATAATTTTCTAATATGATAAAGAGAAACATGACCTTTATATACTTGTTCTGTATACTCATACTTCGTGCTTCGAAAACTCCTCATAACTTAAAAGTCATAATTTTCGTGATAGTTTGTAAAATGAACAAACATGAAGTGATAATTGTCAAATGCCCGAGTTTGTACATAAACATAGATGATGAAACAGAAGCCATATTATGTTCCACTGCATATAAGAAAATATCTGTCTGTTGATTTTTACGTCCGTTTTTCAGATCGAAAAAGTTAAATATTTCATTTCTAACTGAATGTTTACTTGATAATAAAAATTCATAATAATTACTATAGATATGAGGTTAGTTTAATTTGATATAATCATATTTGTTTAATATCGACACTTCCACAGTCTGTCGGTTAAAGATGTTTATAAGAGTACAAAGAGAGCCAGAAAAGCTAAATAATTTATAGTGCATACATGAACTTCACTAGAACTCCGGAAAATTGAAAGAAACCGCCTTTCGTAATTTAGAGGAAAGGTGAAATTTACTCGGATGTGACTTATTCTAAATTTGCTAACACGGAGATGATTTTGTTTGATTATTGCCATTCCAGATGACGCAATATTCACTGATCCGTCAGAGGAAGTTCAGGTTCTTGCCTCAACTTTAAAGAAGAGGACATTGGCAAAGAGACAAGATCCTCAGTACATTACATGGACGTCTGATTTATCCCGTGCCGCCGCTCGGTTACTTGGCAGTCACCCTGAACTTGCACGCAAAGTTACCATTGGTGCTAGTTATCTAAAGGTATAAACTTTTTTCTGCTGTTAGATTTAATCAATAATAAGTTAAGTTACCCTTCACACAAGACCATTTCATTTAGTATTTAACAGTAAAAAAGCTTCTTTCACAGAAAATTATACGAAAGGGATTTTTCTATAGCCTTTTTTATTAGAAAGCTTAATAGGTAATACGTCTGCAAGTCAGCATGTTTACTTCTGATAATTCTTGAACACAGATATACAGTGAAGTCCTTGAAGTTAACGATGAGCTCACTGGCATGTTTGCAGCAAAAGTCCTTGACATGAAGTTAGAAAATCAACATTTTGGAAGTTACTCGACTTCAGAGGATGCCATAGAAGCTAAATATAGCAAACTTGCAACAGGTTATATCATGTATATCAGATTCTAGTATTCCACATCTGTTATTCTGCTACGAATTTGTTTATTATAACATTTCCATTAATACTCTGCCAGTCTGTGTATAACAGTTCATCTTTCAACAGCTAATATTTCTTCTGATTACATAATAATGTAGTATGCACAGGTTGTCACTTTCTGTGATTTTAGGTTAACGTATACTTGATTGTATTTCTCAGAATTTTACTTGGCAATGTAAAAACATGATGAAGTATTTAACCATTTCACTAACAGCAAGACTGTTAGTATTTCAGCCTTAGCAGCTATACTTGTTTGTACATTATTTCACAGATCTGATGACAGACATATATAATCTCACCAAAGATGAACAAAGCCTTGAAGGGAAGAAAGTCTATAAGTTACTTACGGCTCTGAAAGATTACTGTAACAGCTACAAAGATGAGGCTCGGTATATTGTGTTCGTAAAAACACGTGATACATGTGTAATGTTGGCACAGTTGCTAAGGAGCCAAGGCTTCAAATGTTCCTCTTTCACTGGAACAAGTGCTACCTCTGATGTTGGAGGTAGGTTATTCATACACTTTATTCTGACGCTTATGAAATAGGATTTCATTTCACATTTTCAGAGCATGTATTCATTTTTCAACAGAAGAGCATTTTATAATGAATAATATTATTTATAAAGTTTTGTTATTACAGTAATAAGTCACTGAAGTCTTGAGTAAAGTGTTTTTTTGAAAGAGAAACCTGAAGATTTTTTTTCAAACAAATATGGCACAACATTTTCTATTTACAACATTTAAAAGCTATCATTTTACCTATACGTTAGGTTTTATAAACTTAATAAACGGTAATTTTGTTTTAGATATTAAGAAACAAATGTATCCGAGAATATTCAGCCACGTTATTAGATAATATTTAATTCATTGAGAAGTGTATTTAATTTGGAATTTTTTTATGAAAGTTATAATTTGTGGGGAAAAAAATTGTTGTACCGTGAGAGAGCTTACGACTGCCGACCGAGGGTACAAGATAAAAACACCTGCATAAAGTTCCATACACTTGTCATAAAGTTCCGTACACTTGTCATAAAGTTCCATATACTTGTCATAATTAGAAGTATTTAAATACTTCTTTATTGACCAGGTACAACTCGAGCAGAACAAGATACTGTTGTAGAGGAATTTAAAAAAGGCAAGATCCACGGTATAATTGCTACAAACATTTTGGAAGAGGGATTTGATATCCCTGGCTGCAATCGTGTCTTTGAATACAATTATGTAGGCAATGAAATTTCTTCTCGCCAAAAGACAGGTTTGATATATTTACTTATATTTTGTTGTTTCGTACTTGTACAGGAGTTGTATTTAAGTTACCGATTAATCCAGGCCTTCAAACACTTACGTTTGAAATTAACAGACAAAATAATGTTCCATGCTAGTTTCATATAAAACCAGCTGGGTTCCCGGTACGCCCTATATCCAGTAATAACATGTTCAACAGATACATGGAATATTTCAGGACGTATACGCCAACAGGAAGGCAAACGGATAACGCTCTCGAAAAGCAAAGACACCCTTAGAGAGAGTCTGAATATTCAAAGAGGAATTTTGATGGACGAGGCAATGAAATGCATTCTTAGTATGTCTGAGGAAGATATACGAGATATCCTTAAAAATGAGCAAAAGAAGATTGTAGTACATGAAAAAATTCAAAGACAACAAGGGACAAAGGTACCAAAACTAGAAAGCAGCACGTATAAAATGGTATGCAGAAAATGCGACAAATTTGAAGTAAACTGCGACACCCTCCGGTCTATAGATGGCCATCATGCAGTTATTGATCCAGACATTTGGTCAAGAATATCAACCAAGCCATTTCCAAAGAAAACACCTGTATTTGACGGTTTTACTTGCCAGTCCCGACTGTTTGGACCGGGAGGGAGTGGTTGTACCCACGAACTAGGTGTTGTTTCTACGTTCAGGGATGTCCAATTACCTTTCATTTCTTACAAGTTCTTCGTCGTCAAAAACACCAGCACTTCAAAAACAACACCTCTGACGAAGTGGGCAGATGCTCCATTTCATATTCCAAGATTAGAGGACCCGGATGACTTGATGAAAATGCAGTTGTAACATATATTACACCGATAGTCATGATATATATGTTTGCAAAAAAAACCTTTCACATTAAAAGTTTACCTACTGAGTCTTCTTATCCACTTTTAGAAGTTATGGCATAGAGTATGGATTTCAACGTTGAAAGGAAATAAGCGGAAATGAAATTCTCCTCTTTTTAAAGCATTTACTAGAAGCGTTTTGCTTTAACAAGACTTTGACTACGCCTGAAAAATTTTCTCGTCTTTGTAAAATCTAGCTAAAGCGATATTTCTTGTTCACATGTCCATTTAATAATGCTTGTTTGATGTGCCGATTTATGTCTTTAAATCATTTTATCATATTTATGTATTTAATACTGTTTCAAAGGAAAAGTTAAATCACGTGATTTTTTTTAATCACATCAATTAGATTTCTGAACATGTTCGACTAATACAGGAACCTTAAAGATGCCGAGACCGGTAAAAAAACGGTACAGTTTTCAATGGTAAGAAACGATTTAATACGGCAGTTGTGTTTCAAACCAATGAAGACCTATCGGAAAGCAGAGGAGTTAAACATCTGAAATGTTTTTCTGTACAACTCGTTTTATTTCGATACGAATCGCTTCTAATTATTTATAAATGCATCTGTCATTATTGTTTAAATATTTGTATAATCACTGTGTAAGTTTTTTGTTTGTTATATATAGATTTTCAGCATACAATTGAGAAAAAACGAAGGATCGAATAGAATCATCTGGGTTTAAATAAAAAAATCCTATTAATACTGATTTTACAAATCTACTATCCCATTTACTATAACAGATCAGCTA
Source organism: Cyclina sinensis (assembly GCA_012932295.1). NCBI lineage: Eukaryota > Metazoa > Mollusca > Bivalvia > Venerida > Veneridae > Cyclina > Cyclina sinensis. The sequence goes on along the minus strand of JAAONU010000001.1, from coordinate 62,727,778 downwards.
CTGAGAAGTTGTAGTTTAGGTTATTGCTTGTATGTCGGTTTTCAGCTTAGGTATTTGCTTGTTTGTCGGTTTTCAGTTTAGGTTATTGTTTGTTTGTCGGTTTTCAGTTTAGGTAATTGCTTGTATGTCGGTTTTCAGTTTAGGTATTTGCTTGTTTGTCGGTTTTCAGCTTAGGTTATTGCTTGTATGTCTGTTTTCAGTTTAGGTATTTGCTTGTTTGTCGGTTTTCAGTTTAGGTTATTGCTTGTTTGTCGGTTTTTAGTTTGGGCTATTGCTTATTTGACGGTTTTCAGTCTAGGTTATTGCTTGTTTGTCGGTTTTCAGTTTAGGTTATTGCTTGTTTATTGGTTTTCAGTCTAGGTTATTGCTTGTTTGTCTGTTTTTAGTTTATGTTATTGCTTGTTTGTCGGTTTTCAGTCTAGTTTATTGCTTGTTTGTCCGTTTTGTTAGCTTTAAACGTTTGCTTTTTTTAAAGTTAAAGTAACAATCTCTAGATGAGATTATTTGTGTCTAGACAGTTTAAAAATTGCAAGTGGTAACAAAGAAATATTTGAGTATTATTGTTGAGAATGTCTTGAAAAATGATAGTCAGCGAGAAGAAAAAAGTATGCCTAAACTAATTAGGAAGAAACTGTAAATAGATTCAGTGTTATAAATATAATTCCATCGAATATCAAACATCGTACGCCTCCCCTTTTCTAGAACAAATTCTGTGAAGCGATCGATGTCATATATTTCGCATTATTAAATAATATTGCCATCCCATGATACAAAATGAATTACGACGTCTTTTAAGTCGAGATTTCATAGAACATAAAGATAACTGTCATTTGTGGAAGCAATAATTTGATTTATGACAGTGTTCGCAGACTATGCACAATGCAATTTTGAATAATGCTTTTGAGTGAAGAATCCATTGTGTAAAATGGCTTAATATGCTAAAGGATAGTCTCTGCAGAGAATTCATTGCAGATAAAGTAATAAAAACAATGGAGGTGTTTAATTCAGAATCTTACCTCATTACAAGCACCTTTAATTTTGAAACATGATTACACAAAACAACTTAACAAAGTTTTAAAAATCTATCTCTTTTACAAGTCATATGAAGTTAAATTAAACTTGTAATAACTGAAACAATACTTATTGGGTTTGTAAATGGTTCATATATTCGTTCTTCAAGAACGCTTTTAAACAAACATAGTTAAATCTGTTGATTGTAAAATGTATAATTCAATACTTACATTACCTGCATATGCTTTTAGACTAAAACATGTGATATATTGTAATAGCTTGGGGACAAGATAAAGTGCAAAATTTGAGGCAACAAACTAGTGGATAAAATGCCAATTAGTACCAGTTAGATTTCAGCAACAAACTATTTTTAGAGCCTGAAACTATCCAATATCCTGATCGAATGATAACTTAAGGACGTATCTTTTTAGGTAGGATTTATTTTCTTAAAGTATCGCCGGATATGATAAATTGTTATTACAACTTGATGCATTTGTCATCATAATAATCCTTAGGTCAGTTTGGTGCTTTCTAACATTAATAAAGCAAACAGATAAACATGCCTGCTCTGTTAACATGATGTATAATAAATAATGCAATATTCTCATTGGTATATTTCAGCTTAAGGAAATGATTCACTTTTGTTAAGTTCAAATGATTCAGTGGAGATTGTTTATGAGACACTAGACATTGAATATTAATAGATGAAAGACTATATAACTTTGAAACTTTAAATTATGCTGACTGGTTTTTTCCTGCTTTAACCGATTAATTTGTGCAAATATAAAAATATAATGATAGAAATAAACGTGCACTGTAAAGGCAATATGACAAGGGAGATAACTCTACTTTAATACGTTAAATGAAACCCACTGAGTAATGTTAGTTAACAGAGTTTAATATTCTCTTTTCATTCAAACCAACAGCTTAGCCATCTTAGCACGATCTGAACACGTATTGTTTTTATATGTAGTTAATTATGCTTCTTACAAAAAAAGTAGGCTGCCTTTACAAAATTCTGTTCATGACTCAAATATTTCAAAAAGGAATTTTGATAACAGAAAATAATAAATTATTTCTAACACCCATTTCAGTAACATCTTTTTGTTGTTGTTGTTGTTTCTATTTGTTTGTTGTTGCATTAATGGAAGCTTAATGGAAGCTATCTTTTATTAAAGAATTCATCACAAATCAGTGATGAGTCGTTTTCTTTGACAAATTAGCCGACTATAAGTTTTAATATTTACCCTATTAAGAAAACCTCATTTTTCTACATTTTTGAAATATCTGAGATGAAAATAAACAAAATTCGCCGTATGAATAATTGTTTTAGCTAAACTTTACTAAAACGTATAATGTCGGTATATCGGGAGGAACTACCTCATTAAAATGCAAACAAATACGTCTGCCTGTGGTCTTTGGATTTCATAAAACGAATATCTTTCGTCTCTGGAAAAAAAATGTAAAGCCATTTTGTACATATTCAATTTATAATGTGACAGGTAACTGAATATGTCAAGCTAACTTTAAAATAATCTCCAACACTGCTTACCGCTGAGTAAATAGAGGATATTCAAGTTTTTTCTATAAATACGGGATTTATTTTGAAATTCATTGAGTGGTATGAAAATAAATATTTCACGAGTGGCGGTAGCCACAAGTGAAATATGATAATTTTCATACCACTCAATGAAAATAAATCCCGTATTTATAGAAAAAACTTGAATTTTCTGTTTATTATATACTTTCTCTTTTTTGACCTTAAGATTCGAAAGAATTCCCCTTTAATTTAGTGTATTGGCTGAATTTAGAAAAAAGTAGTCCGGCAAGACACCAGTGAAAATACGGAAAATATGTTTCACTGCAGTGAAAAATAAATTTTTACCGTGAAAATACGGAAAATGAAAATACGCAATTTATTTCATCAATATTTCTCAATATTTCATCTATAAGTATATAATAAAAGACTTTACAGACAGTTTAATGAATATGAAGAACTTTTGGCTTTCCAGTAGCTAGAAAATGGTTTATATTAGGTAACAATGTTATTTTTATATAAGAAGAATGAATAACTGAGAAGTATATGACAAGTATGACTAATTTTTTAGCCAAATACTGAATATATTAGCACAATATTGTTGCGTACTGTATTTTCGCTCAACTATAACGGCATGTTGGCCTCTTAGCAATTCTTTGTAATTGATAGATTTGCTTAGAATAATTGAAAATAAAACAAATTTACTGAAGATGGAATTAATAGGATAGTGTGTTTCTAATCTTCCATTTTGCTTTGGGTTTTTTCGAAAAATCAAACACCATTACTTCACCAGCAAGGTTTCGTGATCTTTAATGGCAAGTTAGCTAAATATCTCTGATATAATTATGTAAATGTTATTGCAAACAAACCAATAAAGACTGTTTCACAGCGAAAACAAACTTTACTGGCTTACCCTGCAAAAAGTCTCAGCAATTTTCTGAAAAGACCGATTTCGTGTCTCTGGTTTTATTCGATTATATAGGCACCCAACGACACAAAATGAATAACGATGTCTTTTAAGTCGAGATTTCATATACCATAAAGATAACTGTCATTTGTGGAAGCAATAATTTGATTTATTATAAGGCATACAGACCTTGCATACTGCAAGGTTAAAAGAAGGTTCGAAGTTATTCATCATTTGTTATATAATTACTGTTTCTCTGCTGTTGTTTTTTCCCCTCTTGATATTTTCTCTGAAACAACTAAAGTCTGGTTGCCAGTTGTAGTAATTGTAAATGTGAAAATATTTTCTGTTGCATGGATGAAAACTGAATATAAAAGGTTGCTGGTAGAGTAATAAAACGTTAAAATTTGTTTCACAAAACAATAGTCTTTTTCTGTAGAAGTCTAATTCAGTTAATTTTGGATACGGTCAGAAATTATTTATTACACCATCTATTACAGGGCGTTTTTTTTGTCGCCTAAATCACATCCGATCGATGCTTTCTGAGAAATATAATTAGGAAATAGATTTTAAGTTTGAGTGATATACCGTCTGATACATCACGGTGTCGAGTTCAGATGCGTAGTAATTTAATCACGAAGGCCGTAGGCCTGAGTGATTAAATAATTACGCATATGAACGAGAAACCGTGATATATACGACGGTAGATCACAAAAATGTTAAAATCTATTTCCATTCTAAAACGTACGTATATTTATAAGGGACGTAAGTATGTGCACTATTTAACAGTGGCGTTCTCAGTGACGTCAGCGGGCGCGCGCTTGTATTCAGCGTGCTATACTGCCTGATATATCACGCTCAATTCCTTCTTTGTTTATTGTCGGCAAATAGCGGATAGTGTTAGAATTATTATTTAATATCATATCATCATGTAAGCAAAGTTGTTACATGTTTATGGATAATTTCATTAAAATCATACGACCCTTGGAAACTTGTGAATGACCCTTTTCATGCATATCATATTTGTTCTTTGAATATTTCTAACATGATTTTTTTGCCGATTAGATTTTGTTTCAAAAGATTCAAGAACAAATTTTTACAAAACTACGGATAGGACAATCGCTTTTCATCGCGTTTGCCTGTGCAAATCTGAAACGCATATAATTAAATCACGATTGTACGATGACAATAACGCGATGACACGATGATGAAAATGCGATATAATATCTTAGTTTCACCATTGTACTATGGCGTTGTCACCATTGTACTTTTGTGTCATCGTTTTATCGTATCGTCCGTTTTCATCATCGTATCATCGCAATATCACCATCGTTCTATCACGTAATCATCATCGCACCATCGCCTTCCTTCTCTTGCCATGCGAAAATATTGTCGGCTTCAGAGTTAGATTTGTAGAGAATTCCGTTACTGCCATCGTGTTTGCACCTAATAATGTGAAATGCAATAGTCGAGTCAGGATACAACAAATACAATAACGCTATGACACGATGGTGAAACCCCGATACTATGGTGATTATAAGCGATGTACGTTATAACAATGGTATTACGTTATGGCCATCGTAGTATCGTGATTTCTCATCGTTATATCGAACATCGCGTTTCAGATGTTCACATGCAAATGCGATGACACTAACGAAATTCCGAACAAAATGCTTTGTGTCGGCTACGGCGGCATTTAACTCATCGTACACAAGTGTTAAAAGAAGAAAATTTTACACAGGTAGAAACGCCGGACAGCTCGATCAGGTATGCACTATGTCTTAACTTTATGGTGGGGCGAAAATAAAACCAGCGTTTGTTCTGTTTTCGCCTCTTCGCCTGGCGGAGTGTAGGGGCAAAATCGCGATCAATCACGGTGCTTATTTCTGTCACATTTTCGCCCTCGTATTTCGACTTTTCGTAATTTTGCCCTAACACCGCGGAAGTGAAAACACGACGAGTCCTTTTTCTAGCATTTTCGCCTGTTCGACCCATATTTAAAAATATATGTAGGTGTGTACTTGTACTTCTATTATATATGGAATTCACTAATGAACAACACTGATTAAGAACATTTTAACATCCGAAGATAAAAAAAAACTGTTTTACTAAAAGGAGAACAAACTCCATTGACCTTCCCTGTCAAAACAAAGTCGGTAAATATACAGAAACGAGTGATCTTTTTATTCAATAACAAAGTTATCCTATGACACAAAAAAGCTGTGATTCCTTTGTATTCAAGAATTCTAAGACCATTAAGATACGGTGGCATAAAAGTATCATTTGCAAATTTATTTTTTTGTTTATACTTTTTTTGTTTTTCATACTTATTTTTTTTGTTTTTCGTACATATTTGATTTTAGTTTTGCAAATATATTTTATTTTAGTTTTGCATACATATTTTATTTTAGTTTTTCGTACATATTTTATTTTAGTTATTCGTACATATTTTTAGCTATTACTATAAGATGTAACAGCTGTTCTGATTGGCTAAAAAATATGTACGAAAAACTAAAATGAAATATGTACGAAAAACTAAAATAAAATATGTACACAAAACTAAAATAAAATATGTATGCAAAACTAAAAAAAATAAATATGCAAAACTAAAATAAAATATGTATTCAAAACTAAAATAAAATATGTTTGCAAAACAAAAATAAATAAATATGAAAAACAAAAAAAAGTATAAAAAACAAAAAATAAATAAATTTGCAAATGTCACTTTTATGCCACCGTAGATTGTGGCAGCAATGATACTATTTAGTGCAAGGCTCATAACTCATCGCTAGATTATAGATCTTTCAAAGTCATTCATCTGTTTATAATAAAATATTTATTTTTCTTATGTCTTTTTATAAGAACTCTTTGTTTAATGAATGGAAATGTTAAGAAAAATATCGTTGAAGTTTACCCTTGTGGCTATCTTCTGAAAAGCTGAACACAAGCTATTCTTTCTAATAATAAAGTGTATTACAACGGCTAAAGAGCAGCATGAGACTTTTTATTAGACTTGAGTATTTGACAGAAATATTTTATTCAGTGTATATTGACACTGTGTTTGAATGAGCAAATGACTGCATCTAAGAGCCTGCTTTTCGCCCTCAACATTGTGGGAATGAAAACAAAATGGATCGGTATTATTTATAGATACCAAAAAGGAACACGATAAGGAAAGTGCGATCCAATATACAAGAATTTAGTGTTGATCAAGAGATCCTTAACTGGTGGAATCAGGCTAGGGATAGTTTGTAATTTATACCAAACAAATTCTAGATAGGATAAATCGTAAAATTGAAATGATTAATTCATACCTTCCTTAGGTAACATGTCTAACCACATGACCATAGCCAATAAACTTTACCAAAGTTAGTAATACCGTTGGTTTTCCCCGATGATATGTAAGAACTAGTTATATTTGGTTGTTTTTCGTAAAGCATGAGGCATTGCTGTGGCACATGAGTAAATTTTGGTTACTTTAGTGTGTTGTGTCTGCAATTAATCATATAGCTCGTTGCATTACTTACAATGTTTTCCTGTAAACAGGAATATATAATACAGATTACAGAACGGAGCTCAAGTCGACGTTTTCTGTGATAACAGAATCGCAAAATTTTAAAGCGTTCTCGTTCTGATGCAATATTGATATGGTATTTATTAAGAACATTTGTCCCTTTTATAAGATGTATTTATAAATTACTGTTTAAGCCACTGACTCGCAGATTTTAGCTCAAAATATTTTTCTGTAAAAGAAAATATAAATCAAAATACAATTTAATAAACAACTGTATGCTTCTATGCGGCCTGAAAACAAACGAAAACCATTATGTTCGAAAAGGGAATCGAACTCATGACCCTCGATCAAGTGGCTGATTAGGGACAAGGTTACCCACTTGCACCATGTTGACTTTTCATACATGAACACTTGATTTACAATATAGTGTAAGAATCTTTACTCCGCGACAAAACGGAAAATAGAAACTGTTTGCTGATCAAGATATGAAAACAAAAATGTCAATGCTGAGGTTTTTCCGTGGCCACAAAAAAAATAAGTCGGTAACTAAGTTTTAAGAGCTCTATTAGTTCAGACTCATTTATTTTACATCGACTGCGATACAAGTTCTTACAACTTAGATTCACCACGCTCGATGACTGCTTCCTGGGTTCCATACCAGTATTCGCGCAGCGGTGAGGAATGTGAAGATCGTGAGAGAATCTCGCCTCTGACCTCCGGATCCGGAGCCCTGCGCTCTACTCCTGGACCACTGTGCTCTACACAAAATACAAAATGGCCATGTCAGCTCTAAACATTTAATAGTTACATCAAAAGGTACAGGCCAAAGTTCATTCTATGTCTTAATAGGCAACTGCGATTTTAAAAATATATTGCTACCATATATTAAGCTGTTGTGCGACTCATTTCATTACCAGAATAAATAAATATCGCCATTTAAAAGTACTTCGAAGAAAATTATGGTATCATTAAACTTTGCAATCACTGACATAGTGAGGTACAAATATATCATGTAATTTACAAGGATAACATTTTCTCAGATTCATCATACATTCTTTGGCAACAGTAACCTTGCACCATGTTCACAGTGATGCATTCCTATCTGTCTCTGTCAGTAGTTGTCTCATCTCCAAGCGGGGGAGGAATTCATTCACATGTGAAACGAAAAACATAAGCTGTCTGAGTGTAAACAATCATCAGATGAACCTGTCGATTGGCTTTGTACTTTGTACCACAAAAAACACAAAAATAAGTATACGCTATGATAACTCGTAAATATTTGGATCAGTTGAATGATCACATAAGTACAACCATACTTTATAATGACCAATCAGAAAACACAATTTTTTTATCACAAAGATAAACCTTAAGGTGTTAACAGACATTTTGTCTATAAAATAAAACACAAGCGGTAACAAGAGAGACACTTAAGCTATCTCAACATACTGAATTGTCCTTTGCTTGGTCTTAAAACACACTACACCGTTTACATAGTATCAATTGATTGTGTCTTATTTACGCATCTGTTAGTAGTTACAAAAGCAAACTAAATATAGGTTTAAACATGGGTGTCATAAGTGTGTTGCAACAATTAAACTGCCTTAGAACAACCTGTAATGATACTAGTGTGTTTAGCCCTTCGTATAACTTAGATAAAACAAAACAAAACCATTCCAAACATTCGAGAAAGCTGCGGCAGGTTCTATAGTTTCTGAATAAAACATATTATTTCATGTGTCTACACTTCATAAAAAGAGTTTGCCTTTTTTTTAAATTTTGAATTCAATATAACAGTTATATCGTATAAACGCCTTATAAACTGGGCAAGTGGAAAGTGAATACCATTCGGTTTGCATTTTAAAAGATTTTTGTATATAATGAGGAACTATAAGTTTAATGTGGATAAAACTTTCACTAGACTTGACTTGTAAATGTTCCAGTTATAAAAATATACGTTCTGTTCTGTTTTGTTATTACTAGAATATAAATGAGGTTACTTTACTGTATGATTTTAGTCATTTTATAGGAACTTTGTAATTATGTGTTGAAACAATTTATATACATTTTGTCCTTAAACCGTGTTAGCCATTTTTCTTTGTTCTTATACATGACTCTTACATAACATTTTAATATTTATCATAATATATAACACTGATATGTTCTGTATAACTTACCCCGAAAAATGTTTTTATAACATGCTCATAAGAAATGTGAAACTGGCAAAGTGGCTCTAAAGTTTGCAACACCATACGTAGGTAATCAAAGCGGTATATTTGTAAAATAAAGAAACTTTATATGTATTGTCAGTAATAACAGTAAGATATAGAGGTTGCATAAAACAGTATATTTACGTAGGAGTATGTACAGAGCGTCAGACTCACAAGACATATTGAAATACTATGCCCTTTATCACATGTATAGGTGTACAATCGTACCTGAAAAATTAAGTAAAACCTTAAGGTATACAAATCCAATTTATTTAAAGAGAAAAGTACTTGTAAACTAAAGAATTTTAAAGTATTCTTATCTGTACACGTCTTATCAAATGCTTTATTGACACTGGCCAGACGTTTTGAATATCAGTAAGATTATTGTCTAGCCACACAATTTGATTTCAGATGAAATTATTGTCAAAAGGACTGAAGCCTTAAGGAGCTTTCACCTCCAATAAACCATCTAGTGAATGCTCGAATGATCTCTGTCAAATCTTGGGGAAATGTTGGTAAAAGACAAACTTATAAAATTGAATCGAGAACGATTTATCTTTATTTTCTCTTCCCCTCGTAGGAATAAGCCGTCTCTGTACTGCATACGACTATGCCAGTTTAGTTTACTGTTTTCCAACTTTCTAACCCATTTTACTATGCTGTACAAACCGAGACGGAATGAAAAGAAAACGTTTTACTAATTACAGAACTATTTTGAGAATAAGGTCAATTATATAAAATTCATCTAACAGTATGTGTACTTTTTCGCGTACTAATAACATGGATACTGTTTAAGTCGATAAAATAGGATATGAAATATTTAAACACGGTATTAAAACTACCAAAACCTTCTTAACGACACACCAGCGATTTCATGTATTTGTAAAACAGTGTCTGGACTTTTCAGAGATATTCATATGATTTCAATTCCCAAAACGCATTCAGAAACAGACTGACATGAGATTTCCATAAACCCCCCTTTTTTTTGAAATCCTCTTTTCTTTAAAGAAATCGATGGTGAACACGCCGTGTTATCAGATGATATATGATATATTTTGATAATATAATATTCCACGACGAAAAATTAATTAAGATGTCTTTTGATTCCTCTTTTGATGGACTAAATAAACTAAATACGTAAATTGATATCGGTCCAGCAAACGAGACTGTGCAATCAACATTTCAGATCAAGTTCCCTAGCCGTAAACATTCAGAGAACGTTAACATTGTATATTGAGAAAAATGATCTGTAGCCTACTTTCCTCAACTGGATTTTTTGCAAGACTTTTCACATACTTTGATAATCTTCAATTTTCAGAATGTATATATTTATCAGCTAGTATTAATTTGAAGCCGACATATAATTCCATGTAATGATTTTAAGGGTTAAATCTTATTTAAAAACTTAGCCATAAGATCACAATATTGCAACCATTGATAGAGAAGAAAAGCTTTTAGACAAAAACTAGGCCATAAGATCACAATATTGCAAACTATTAATATAGAAGAAAAGCTTTTAAACCTGGCCATAAGATCGCAATATACAACCATTGATAAATAAGAAAAACATCTGTCATTCTAGACAAAAACTAAGCCATAAGGATCACAATATTGCAACCACTGATAGAGAAGAAACAATTCTTAAGATTTCAGTGTCCAGTTGAAGAAAACACTATGATCTTAAACCCTTAATTACTTTTGTTTGATCTGTTGATAAATGAATCAGTTTTCGAGATAAATGTATTCTGCATTTAATTCTCAGACTGATCTAACAGATATCAGAAATAACAGCACTTGACAGAAATACAAACAACAAGAACGACAAAAGCTTTGTTATCATTCTTATCTGTATCTTGTCTTGTTATTTATATTCGTGCATGATAGGTTATTGTATATGAAGTTTAACTACAGGTAAACCTTTTCCCTTTTAATCACTTGCCACTGCATATTTATACTGACTCTGACAATAAGCATCCGGCCTTTATGTATATTTATACTGTTGATGACAGGCGGGATTAAAGCGTGTTTATCTTCACAGGTGAAGACGTCGTCAATACCAGATCCTGTTTATCATTTTTTTATTCAAATTACACAACAACTTCTTGTAATAAAACATTCAAAATTACATACAAATCTATCTTATTAAATCTCAAAACATAATCAAGCATTTATCTTCTGAGGACAAGGACTGAGTGTAAACACTAAATATTTGTGGAATATCAAGAACACCATATTTTCCCCATATATAGATGGATTAAAGAAACATGCGATGCTAGATGTCATCTTCGTCGTAACACGTCTACCTGTATTTGGAGAGTCGTCATTTAATACAGCAAATTGCTGTTATTATTCTGAAGTCGGTAAAGGCATTTCTGCAGAGCTTATTAATTTAAACTTCCAACTGTAATGGATTCATTATCAGAATAATACTTCAACAGAATGAGCTTTGAACTCGAGCTTGTTGAGGTTACCTGGCTTAAAAAGGTAACACTTTAGACAGCCGAAAAAAAATAAAGATTCCCTGATTATAACAGATAATCTACAAAGTTTTATACTATGCAATGAACAATGCACCCTTGTTGAAAATGATATATTTGAATATAAGGCATGACAACAAAAAATTTCGACCATATGTTAATTACTTTTTGTCAATCCTTTCAGTTAATGTGTCAGCAGAGAAACGAAATGCGAAGCTATAAATCGGGATTATGACATTCTTTTCATCAGACAATCGTTCGTTTTGAGAATAAAAGAAATCAAGCAAGGAGAATGAAAGAATCCATAAATTTGTATTATGTTTTAATATACACCAGTGGTTCATCTATTGAATGCCTTTTTTGGTCTGGAAAATTCTTATAGTAGACTTACATTCACTCATCTTACATTCGATAAGCGAAGACTCGGATAAAACGTTGAGCTATTCCGACTTGTGCTCGTCAAAATATGCATCTTTGGTTTTGAGTTATCAGTAATTCACTCTAAAATAGCTGAGGTAGTTCCTTGAAAAATAAAGATTACTAGATACTTTTTAAATAGAGGCTCTTATTATTTGAGTTTTTGTATACCGTTCCAATGTATGATTCGATAATTGTGATGTCAGTTTGAATCCTTCATATTAATTTTGTCTGTTTAAACGTTGCATTTCCTTTGAATGTCTTTGCGTAAATTACTTAATGTCAAAATGAGAAAATCAGTCTACAATACGAACCTAAATTTCAAAACCATTTTTGACACATAATCTTACTGTGAATTAGATGTTCTGTCATGTGCGGTACGACTTTGAATGCATTAGATTGCAATCACAACAAACAAAACGAAATGGAATTAAAATGCTTCCGAAATAAACTATCAAATTCATTCAATCAACAAAGCGTGTTTTAGGAAGTTAGACTAAGAACCTCTCGGAAAATTATGTTTGTTGGAAACTTTGGTTGAACTTTATTACAGGTTAATCTTGAATAATTCAAGACACAAACATTATATCTAAAAAGTAGCCCAAAGAACTATTCTAGATGAGATTTCAAATCATACTTCGTTCAAAATAGGGTCGTGTATCTACGATTCTTTCTCCAATCAAATTTGAATGTCAAGGTATAGGATAATTCAAGTTGAAGGAAAACGAACATACTTGAGGCTCATTCGCGCTTTATTTCTTATTAATGGAACAGTTCGTCAGTGACTACTGATAGTTCCATCAGTGGCCTGAAACATGGATAAGCTTAAACAGATAATCAGACTAAAAGACAAACCTCATGCTCTAGATAAGACTGAAACTCAATAACTAATAAAGTAGGCAAACGATTGTAAAATTGAAATGAACCTTAAGTTTAAGATTTAAGACAAATTAAATACGACATCTGATTTGAAAATCTATTTTAGAATTAGGTCATCTAAAAGCGTTCAGTCGGTGTCTGGATGTAATGATTCAATACATGACATTTAATACAGTTAACGATTCTGTTCACAGTATAGAAGACCACTAAAACATAGAAAACTGTATGTGCGTCTGGACAACTGGAATGAATTCTATTGCCAGTGCATGCTACAATCATGGCAAGTTGCTTCGATTGGAACAGGCATACTCCATTTTGGCAGTGCGTTTCAAAAAAAGAACACATAAGAATATAAGACACGAAATATGTTTTTAAAAAGGTTATTCGACTTTGATAGGGAGTAAAGTAACGCAAAATGTGTTTCACAGGTGTCGATTGTATTGTACATATATATACGTTCGGCCGGAAACAGGTTTTGTGCCTCTACTTAAAACGTTTATATAGCAACAATATAAAGATCGAAGAAAATAATTCAGTTAGGACACTTTGACAAAACGTCGTAATTATGAATATTCAGCTATTTGTCATCCCACCAAGCAATGGTGCCTAACTTTTTTGACACTAGCTATAGATGTCGGACAAACATTCCTTCGATATTGTCTTAAGTCATCACACCTTCATAGGTCAAAGGTGAGCCAGACAGAAAGTATGCAACCTTTAATTTTGTTTTTTGAAGATTTTTAACACAGTAAACAATGTTTAGATGAGTTTAAAGTTGTTTGTTTTATAATGAGTGAGACACTTGTTCTTATAGCTGATATCAGTCCTACTATATGACTTCTTCTTTGGTTCAAACAAGTACTCGCACTGAGTTACATGAAACGTTTACTTGAGGGAATCAACGACCTCGGGACGGAGAGTTGTCTGAAGATGAATTAACTCACTGAACTGACAATTAAACTCTTTCAAAGACATTTAAAGGCTTATTAGAACATATAAAGATGAACGCATTATTCCCTTCTTTCCAAAAGATTTATTTAGGTATATTCAATTACAAACACTATCATAATGTAATTAGATTTGTCTGAATATAGAAGAAAATACCAAAATGTATCAATTTATCATTGTTTATTGTAGGAAATGGAATTTATATTGCATCTTGTTACATAAACATAGTTTTATACTGCAACCTTCTAAACAAAGCACCGTTTTTTTATTTAAATAGAAAAATAAAGAAAATTCATGTTTCTTTGAGACACTTTAGTATACATCACAAGTAAACCTCTTCTGGCATAAGAGATTTTTAGAAATAATTTCCGTCTAAAACAGACTCGTGTAACTTTGCCGAAAAACAGTATACAGTGCGTGTAAGCACTAATCGCTTAAAAAACCCTTAAGCATTCTTAATGTAAAATACAATTTGTGTTTCATGCTAAATAAAGGGAAAGACAATAAAGGGTGCAACGTTGCAGTAAACATTTTCATGGTGATAAAATTCGGATATAACTTCACAGGAATAAAGAATAAACGATTTTACTGAAGTACTTCAAATGTCCCGTTTACTATTAGCGATATACAAAAGTATATGACATAATAAAGAAAAAAATGTGTCGGTCTTTTAAATGGTATGTTAATTTCAAAATAACACCCTTATCCCCGCTGAATCACATATGATTTCCTGACAGGTTTTCGTATTTGGTTGTGACGGGAACATCCGAAAAATACAAATTGTACAAACGACCTCCCTCGAGTGTACTCCTTTAATCTCAATTAGGGTTCAAATCAGGTTTTTGTAATCCTCTGATGCCATAGAAGTAACTGAATACCTGTTCATTTGGTGTGACGTGTATAAAAATCTTAGTTGCTTAGACTTCAAAATGAACTATATAGCAAAAGAACTCTAAAACTCGATCATACATTAAATGTAATAACCCGTATTTGTCTTGCCAAACACAGATTATTGACACAGAGAAGACGTTTTGTTTATCAATTAGACAATGGCTAGCCTCTTAATTTGATTTTAGAATGAATTATTGACAAGAAGTCTAGGTTTAGGTTTATGTGTCACCCTATATTCTTTTCTAGCAGAAGATTAAACTGAGCGAAGAACAATATTCTTGAATTTAACCTTCTCATGTTTATTTTGTTTCGCCCCGAAGAACTAATTTATTGCTACTGTGTGTTGATTCTCGTTATCACTATACATTTCGTCGGCCCGGCTAGCTCAATCGGTAGAGCATCGGGTTGACAATCTTGACTATCCCGGTTCAATCCTCATCAGGGCCGGCAAAATTTCTCCGTGACAATTGATCTCAGACATTGTGTCTATAGGTCATTTGTCCCTCACAGAAACACTGGTTAGGTGGCCTGACCGCCGGGATATGGCCTTAGCTGTTTAAACTGGCGTTAAACCACAATAAACCAAACTAAATCAATCTATATATTTCATTACATTCCTTTTCTGTAACTTGAAAACATTAATAAAGTATTTCTGGACACATTTTTGACAGCATTGTTTTCAGACTTAATATATTAAATCATATTAAGCATACACAAAGAACACAAAGTTTAATTAATGAAAACTTAAAGTGCTTCATGACGTAACTTTTGACTCCTTATATCTTCATTAATACAATACTTCATCTGACGTGTTATGCGGCGATAATTTTATAAAATCAAATAGTGCGTTTCTTATAAGTTTCTTCATATTGTTATTTACAGAAATTATTTCAGCAGTGCAAGATTTTGAGAAAACATTTAAAAAAACAGTTGTTAAGAGTTTCAGTTGTTTATTTATGGCTTTTTCCATTAAACACACTAAACTCGCGTGTGCAAGAAATCTTTAGGAGAAAAAAAGAAACAACCTAGAACTTGCAGTTTTAGGTCTCAAAATAGTTGTTTATACATGTATAAGCATTTAACTGCTCATTTAGATATTTCATCGGTTTATTAAATACAATGGGACAATTCATAGAATAATGGGAGTCCCTCAGACTAGAGGTTAGAGGTGCCCAAATATATTCCATCTGATGATAAAAACACACACATATGGAGTTTATTCTTTTGTTTACTACGCTGCACAAATGGAGAGTTTATACATACAAAACAGGTCACTAAATACTACATATTATATACATTATTTCAACGATCAAACACAACGAAAAGTTTTTTAAACGACAATTTCAAAGAGGACCTGCTTATTGACAATAGAGTAATTTCAAGGGAGCATTACTTAAAATCTTCCTGTAGGACTGTCTGGAAATTGGTAAACCAAGGCATCATTATTCACCAACGCAATACTAACCATGGACGTTTTCATTCTCAATCTAAATGTTATATTAGTATATTCTATCTCAAGGATGCAGTAAGAAAATAGTCTGACGTCATTTTTCATAAACCTTATAAACCAGCAAAAATTAGTAACAAAAGCATATATGAATTTAGGGAGGCAAATTTCGGTCATAGAAGTGACCATAATTTTGTGTTACAAAAATCAAAACATCAACGAAAATGGGTACTTTTTTTAAATGACTGGAAAACAATTGTGTAAATTAAAAAAGAATGGATTAATCAACATTGTTTTTGTTTTCTTTTTTAACATATTAATATAAAGGTATCATGTCTATACAAAGCAATATATACACATAATGGTTCAGTACAACTGTGGGAAACGCATATATAAACATTCTCAAACTAAATATGATAAGGTATAAAATGATACACGAATCCACGGGTGCTATAATCTGTAAAATATTTCAAAGATACCACGTCAAGCAACAGATAATAAACTTAGCACAAACAAATAACGTCTGTTGTATACAAACAGCCCAACAATAAACTATTGCTGTAACTTCTGAATATTAGTTAAACAAACGCGTTATCATAGAGCCTGCATTTTGAGCTGTCTGAAAGATATTCTGGAGCAATTTTCAAAACACAAAATAAAAGACTTACCATCCCGTATCTCGTGTTAAAGCTTGTATATTATTCCGTTCCCCTTTTCTAAACGAGTAATCACATTTAATCTGATATTCAGTTTTTCATTTTAATATACTGCTAAAATAAGTTACTATAAATGCCGTATATGTTATGTCCATGAAACGATATTCCAACACACCACAAAACAAGACTATTCAGGTGATAGTTCTAGGTGATAAACACGTTGTATGATACAGTTTCTGCGATACATTTGGAGCAGGAGCTTGTATTCAGTCATACTTGTCAACATGTTTCACTGTATTATTACTCTACAATTAGCTATCGTTCTTGACAGCCTTCTGACGGAAAATCACTCGAGCGACGGAGATGATACCATAGGAACGTGCATTGCCAAGACCTGTAAGTAAAGATGAATTAGTCTAGAATTTCTTCTGATTTGCTATGTACTAGTTAAGAAAGAATTCACAGCCAAAATGCGATGGAAAAGTCAAGGAGCGGTCAAAATAAGAATGGAAAGTCAGACAAAGGTTGAAGTAAATCAATAAAGTCAGAAAAACCAGACGAAATAGGAATTTAACAGAAAGGGATTGTAAGACAATCTCAAGTACCTACAGCAGGTAAAAGTATAAGCAAAATTATGAACACAAATTAATGAATGTCAGATGTGCCCTTTATTTCTTAAAGCTGGCAAAAGAATCGTAACTTTTGTTTTCTATATTTTCTTCATTTTCAAATAAAAAGGGCTTTGTTTTTGTTTTTATGTGTCCGCTTACTATATATGAACATATCAAGCATGTATATAATGATAAATGTGCTGTATACATTAACGAGTTCGAGGAGCATACATCGCCTTATGAGAGACTCTAGAATTAAATAATTATGTTGTTGACAGAAACAGATGCATTCTTCAGCACTAGTTAAGACACATTGTTAATGTCAAAATTACGAAAATTTTATTGAATAAATTTTAACTTACTTATATTCACTCGTTAATTCAAAACATTTAACAAAACCAAGAAAATCAACACAATGCTCTCCTTGTTTTCAGGATCTTTTTTTCTAGCAAAAGCATTTGTTGTATAAAAGATTATTTACAGTTATTTGTTGTCTACATCTTCTATATTTGCATATCTCAAGATTTCTATCATGCATTTAAACAGAGGCTGACTTACAGGCGAAGTGTTATTGCTGATTTGCTAATAAATACTTGACTTGATTTGTTATCTTAACAGGAATATTTTTTTGTCTGAGGTATCGTAGTACAGACCGATAATCAGTGTAAGGACTTATTTCACAGTTTTCACCACACCTTGCTCCGTAATAAACAACCAACTGTTTTGACGCAAGGAGTAAATAATATGATATAACTCAGAGATGTTAAAAAGAAAGAAGATATCCAGCTGAAATTAAAAATTACTCTTTCAAAGGAGTAATATCGTATGGAGGAAGTTAACGCATACACTGCCCCCACCAAACGTGTCAATATATTTTGACATCAGCCTGATTTCGGCAAATTTCGGCCATACCGTAAATACTTTCTGTCAATACTTTCTTGTAAATTGACAGAAGAGAAATGAAGTATGTAGCTGTAAACCCAGGAACTATTTCCTACTTTTCATCTAACAGGATCCATAATTCTGTCTTTTTTTCATAGACAACAGTGATCCATCGTAAATTCATCTATCGAAATGCTTTTGTTGTCAGGAAACATATAGTGGAAATATTTTCAGTAAATGAAGACTCCGACAAAATATTCAACTATATTGATTAGCTTCTCGTCAGAACAGAATGTTTGGTGACTGGTGTACAAAATTTATAAGAAAAGATAAAACGTATAGTAATATTAATGGTACCATTCTATTGAAAACGTAATGAAATGGCTCTGTATACGAACGTACTATTCGTAAACTGTAAACAGACATCTTAAACCGATGTTGTTAAGGAATATTGATGTTAACCTGATCGAAGTATACACTGTTGATACCAGAAAAGACACAGAGATGCTTTTAATAGTTGAGAGATACATATTGAGAGATACATATTGCCCTAGCTAAATACAGAATATATATCCGCTAGTGCCAAAACAGAATTTATTTGACACTTTACCATATATTATGATTCATATGACGAAAACAATGTACATGTAGTAAATACGTACATTTAAACTAAATTATGTTAGCAAGATAACTCGAAAATGAAATAGAAAATATTGTTCAACCTGTTAAACGTTTTCAGTCAAGAACATAACAAATGAATAAAAATGTTTGATGGAATTTACTTTACTGTGCGAAAAAAAAGACTTGTATTATAAACATTTGCATATCTGAGGTATAATCATAAGAAGTCACTTATATTCTCATCTAAACACATACTGTTCGTCAAATTCTGTTAATCGTATGAAAACGGTCAAAGCGTCAGTCAGAATGATGAGCACGTTGTTTATGGTCAACACTAAAAGTCATTTCATATACGGATCGATACAAGAAAGAAAATTCATTCTCAACTGTAAATCAGAAGATTTGAATATATGCCGAGTGATCGGTTCGTTATTGTGCATGTGTACATATACAAGTCTATTTTTGTGTACAAGGAAAATGCAAGACCTAAAATGAGCCAGTCTTTCAATTTTTGACGGTTTTCGCTCAAAATTGTTTTACACAACATGGCATCATAAATCTCCGACTTATCAGTTTAAATGCGGAGGTTCGTTGCTATTAAAATGTTTTAGCGTAGTTCTACCTTTTTGAAGAGGGAAATGTTTCTTATAGAAGAATCTTGTTCTATGTGATTTTAGATTATTTCTTAGAGACCAGGATTCATCAGTCGTGAACATTTGGAAAACACAATAATATAAAACTCAGTCTTCTGACCGCGGTTATTTTAGCATCGTCTCGGTATTTCTATTTTTCTGTCCATCTATGCAAAACATGGCATCGGGTTACGTTTATTTGCTTTTAAAATGTTCAAGATTATATAACGGAGAACCTCTATATATAAACTCGCCTGCTTTGAAAAAAAAAATATATATGTATATATATACATCATACAGATTCTTTAAGCCGCCCGTTTAAGTTTTGCATTCCCGCCCTATTTATAAAGTTAAATTACACGATTTAAATTCTTGTAATGATTCTATTTATCTGTAAATCTGTAATATTTACTCTTAATTCATTACGATTCTGTTATTTTCTGCAGCATAAAGTTAACTTTCAGCTAGTGCAGAGAATGATACGACCACTTGTCACGCATAAGGATCGAATCCCATGGATTCACTGCGTCAACTTCTTTATTAGTTTTTAGTTAAGTTGCTGCACTTTCGTTAATCGATTACAAGATCACTGTGGTAAAATCAATTCACACACACACAAAGTAGTAAGAGAATGAAGTAGATGATGATGAAAATGGTGAGAAATAATCATAATCATAATAACAGTAATAGTATAAACAAGATTATTAAAAGATCATTGCCTATCAAAAAAGCAATTTGTTTTGTACACTATGTACAACTGTTACCGAAATCCATAGTAAATATAAGCTCTCAAAATAATTACCGACATCCGTATGACTGATACCCGTCAGGAATGTGTGCATAAGCAGAAATCTGAAACCAATTACATATGCAGATTAAAGTTGGATAAACTTCAACAAAAAATATTTAAACAACTTCTTGTCTTTTGTTTAGCTAGATAAGTTCCATTCATAGTCAAGTTAAATGTCATTTATATGGCATTTAAAAGAAAACATTTCTAAATGGTGCATTCATTTGCATTTTCACTGATCAATAATGATTATAGTGCAAGTGCCCTTATACAAAGCAAGAATACAACGCCTATTGTAATGATACAAGTGTTCCTAGAACGCTCAGTGTGTATAATGTGCCCTAAGGATATTTCATTTCTATAAGTATTATCGAGAATATATTTGTTTCCTTGATCTGTCGCAGGTAGAATAACATAAGTAATGATAATAAGACACTCAATTCAAATGTACTTAACAGAACTTTTATAATTTCCATAATAAAAGCATGGATACGCCCCTCTAAATACTAACACGCAAGGAAAGAATGTATTGTAGTAATACTTTTATTCATTGCTATTTCAACTTTATTTCATTTTACTGGTTATCATTTTTAGCTCCTATGTCGATGTTGAAGTGTTCAGATACAATTACTTGTTTCGTTTCCTATATCTCTGTTTATACTACACCAGTACATTTTTGTTAATTATTTATGAATAATCTTTCTTTTCAATGTTGACCATTTTGTAGTCTTTGTATTAAACACTTATGTTCGAAATAGCTTTTATTCATTCAAATGATAAAAAATCAGTCTACAAGAAAAATCTTCAAAACTATTTCTTAGAATATGTTCATTAAAAACTTTCAAAACTATTTCTTAGAATATATTCATTAAGAACCTTCAAAACTATTTCTTACAATATATTCATTATTTAGTAAGACTGAAGTGCTAGAACTATTTGTTAAAATATTTAAAAGAACCTGATATTACAGTAATGAATTATTATTAACTAGTAGCACAGAAGCAAGGAAACTGTAAAAGTTATTACAAAAAAATCAAATACACCATGTCCGTCGCTTTCAGTGGTTGTTCTGAAATCTGTTTAGTACAGGGGATTTAAAAAGCATTTATACAGTCGTCCCTGGATGTAATGATTAACCATACGACATTTATCTACATTTTGATTCTGTTCACAGTTTAGACTATTAAAACATGGCAAAATACTTGTGCATCTGAACTATCGCAAAATATTCTATTAACGGGTTGCATACTGTTAAAGTGAAACTTGATTCTTGGCTAAGAACAAACAAGCAGTTTTTTTAGTTTAAACATATTTATTTCCAGAATAATGAGATATAAACATATATGATTATACATACAAATCAATAATATATATTCCAAGAAAAGGTCTTCTCCTTGAAAAAAAAGTAGAACAGATATGAATGTTTAAACATCTCTATGCAAAATTTAAATCAGGTATTCATTGCAGACAATTGTGATGGAGTAAAATCTAAGTTAAATTTAAAGTAAGATCGATTGAGAAACAAGTTCTTGTAACTTGAATCAATCGTACTTGATAACTTCTTCCTAGGTTCAAACCAGCACTCGCGCAGAAAATCCGGAATGCAGAGGTTCCCTGGAGAGTATTATTTATGGCAGGATTTTAACCAACGAACACCGGATTGGGAGACTGGACTAACTTATGGCAGGATTTTAACATACGAATACCGGATTGGGAGACTGAACTAACTTATGGCAGGATTTTAACCAACGAACGCCGGATTGGGAGACTGAACTAACTTTCAACCACCACCCCATAAACCGCAGAAAATCGACAAATATTAAATTTCATAATTCAATACAAGCACCATCCTGACTGTCAATAACATAAAACCGTATGTGAACTCAAGACAAACATCCAAACATTAACTAACTAACTTGTCATACTGAACAAACAGTTTTGAATAGTATCTTTGTTGTCTTTACTTCAGTTGCCTTTCTTTCTCGTTGTTATAAACATATCAAAAGTTTAACTAACACTTTTATGTGTCGAAAGCAAACAAAGAAACACGCTTATGTTTATGAACTGCTTCCATTTATATAAAATAAGAGATTGATAATTGGCATAGAAAAATCAACAACAACAACAACAACAACAACCATTTATTGCATTTCACCATTTACATGGTTTTTGCAATGAACAGTGAAAACCAAATAAATTATAGTGCTAACATGTTTAGTTTTCAGAAGCAGATATTACAAAAAACAAATAATACAAAATACAACAAAAGAAAGAACAGATGTTTACAGTAGTCACAATGAATGTATATTATGTTCATTTTTAATCTTCGAGATGCCTCGATCGTAATTTGTAGGCTTAATGGCTGGGTGATTGATAATTGGCATAGAAAAATCAACCTAATGGCTGGATGAGCTGACCATGGGTTTAACTTTTGCTCCACATCAGCTCAAATTTGTCTCAGATCGCCTTCAAACAAAGATGCATACTACATATATACCATATGAACAAGAGTTCAGTATGCGCTTATTGATATTTTGGACAAATATGAGGAATGAAAAACTTACGCCACTTGATTTCACAGGACTTTGACGGGACATCCAAAGGGAAGAGGATTTATAATGAGGCTTCTTGTGATCAGTGTTTCATTCTGTTATATGATATCATAAATGAAATAAAATAAGAAAAACGAGTATTGTCTTCCTATATTTTTCTTTTTTTTATTACGCATGTATCTTTGATAAACTATATCATTCAAGTCGGTACTTATATTTCATTTTTTATTCCTTTGATAAGCTTTAATGAAATGAAATAAGATGAAACGGTGGTTATTATTTTACCCTATTGTTCCTGCCTTCATACTTAAGTATTCAATATGTTTGTTCTGTCGCAAATAGATGTTTTACTCGTTATTTAAACATTCCAGTCTTTAAGACATGTATATTGTAGTATATTCAGTTAAATCAAACTTGTATTGTAATTTATATGAATATGGAAGTCATTATCAAAATTTATCATTTTTGTTGTAGGAAATGGATTTAAATCACATTATCCAACTCAAAGCTAAAGAGACTGTGTGGCTGATAAAAAAAGAAGTGCGTGTAGGACTGCAACTTTTAACGAGAGCAGCATGTTTTATTTAAACAAAAATAATCAGTTCGTGTCTTATCTTGTTTCGGAGAGATACTTTAGCTTGCATCACAAGGAAACCTCATCTGACATGACAGAAATCAGATATAAGGGCCGTATTAAAAATTTCGTAATAGAACACAGTGCGTGTGAGATCTAATCACTTGTTAATCTAGAAGAATTTTAGCGTTCTTTATATCAAATACATTTTGTATTATGCTTAATAAAGTGAAAGACCAAAAATAGCATGCGAAGTCGCACTCAAAACTTCATTTGTGATGAAAGAAATGTACTTCTACATGCATAAAGAATTAAAGTTTTTGTTGAATAACTAAAAAAGTTGCGATTGCTCTTTAGAACAAACAATAGTACATGTAAAAATGAAGAACAAAAATGGTTTGTGTAACATGATGGCTCTACATCAGTAACACTGACTTCTTTATTTTAAGGACTTAGAGGTCTGATTTTGTAGTCAATTTTATGTAGGAAACAATAGCTGATTCACTTTCTGCTTTTATCAAAATCATTCCATTATTGCTCTGATATAATATGATGTATTGATACGTTTTTATAAATTGTGTCGTTATTTTAAAGCTCGAAAACAAAAAATCGTGTACATATGGCAACTCCGCTTACAAGGAGAGTTTCGTCTAAACTTCGTATCGTAGTGCTTAACCTGAGCCTCCGTGACTTCTAATGCAGTATTATTACCATTTGTTTGTAGTTAACTTTCATTTTTGTTGTTTTTTGGGTTTGTTTTTTGTGTTGTTTATAGCTTCGTAGTGTAAGTATCCCCAGTAATTCGCTTTCGCTACGAGCGGTACTTTTTAATTTGTTCACTGATAATTTTCCTTCATACTGGTTGGATTTCATGGATAACTGTGACATTGAAAATCCTCGACCGAGTTATGAATATATATTTCTTCATTTGTGTAGTCAAAATAAAACAATTTCAAAAAGGAAAAATAAGAAATGTGTATATGTAATGATTTTAATACAATAATAGCGGCAGTTTAGCATATTTGTTCTTGTTTATAAGGAACTATGCTTATACGTTATCACTTTCCATTCTTTTGCTGCAGTCCAACTTGTAAAATATAATGCAGCTAAACGTGTTTACTTTATAGGCGTTCAGTTAAATTCTATCAAAAAATCTCAAAAAATAAAAGACTTTAAAATCTAAAAGAATATCAAACATCATTATTTATATCAATAAGTCTGTGTACTAGTATTTATGTGTCGAGTCATCAGTTTCAATAATCCAGCTAATGCCATCGAATTACTTGAATGCTCTTTCCGTTTGGTTCGTCGTTATTTATGAAATTAGCATGTAAAACATCTTCCAAATTAATTGTTTAGCAAAAAAAACTAAAATCGGACTCTTTAACGTCTTTTGAATCTTCTGTCTTGACTTGTTGGTGTGCATCGATGTTTTTTTTTGTCGAACACTAACTGATGTAGAGAAGACGCTTTGTTTATCAGTAAGACACTGTCTAGCCTGATAATTTGATTTCGGAATGAATTATTGACAGAAAGTTATAAGTTCATGTGGGTTTATCACCATATTGTAGTGGTGATTGACTAATCACTGACAAGTATTAGAAAAGATGGGTTAACAGCACTTTTGTAAATCTGAATCAAGAACCCTCTCATATTTATTTTGTTTGACCCAGAGGGACAAAGTTGTTGCTATGGTCTATCGGCTTGCATCGATATCAGTCCATTATCTGTACTTTTCTATAGCGATAATTACGTTTTATAATTATCCGTACAATCCAACAGTATGGAAAGTATCTGAATACCTTTTTTCATGATAAAGAGGGTTTGTTAATTAGCAATAAAGGATATTTATGAAGTTTTACTTGTAAAACTTAAAATTTTTCAACGTAATACTCGCCGTGAACATTTCCCTTTGTGAGTTTTCTATTATATTAGTCTATTTCATTTCTCAGTACGCATTCAGAAAACAAACTGACTTGTCATTTTTATCAACTTTATTAATTTGAAAACCTTATGTCTTTATAAAGCAGTGATGGCGAATACGCTGTGTTATCAAATATCAGTGGTATTCAATGACCAAAAAATGAATGAAGGCGTCTTTCAAGTTAGTTTTTTTATGTCATTTACATATGCGATAACTTAGTCTACAATATTCTGTAAGGATTTCAGTTATCGTAGGTGCCAACGGGCTACGGCGTTTGTGTAAACTTTGTTTACGGGTATCGTGCGATTTCATACGGGCTCACGGTGGACTGATCGGGTCAACCGCACGGAGGCTGCGCGGAGACTGTTCGGGTTGTGCAATTTCAAGCAAGCTTTCAACGGAAATCGTACAATGCCCTAACAGTTTCCGTGCAGCTGTTATCCAGAGATGAATCAGTGGCTTAGCAACCCCAAGCGTCCGAGTCCCTAGTATATGAAGAGGAGTGCTGTGTACAACATGGTAATTATTTTGTTCAAGACTGCTGATGTTTTTTGTCACGCCTGCTCCTCTTACATGGCGACCAGGGCTGCAACGCCTGCTTCCTTCTACTGATTTGCTCCACTGCAACCTGAGGTGGGAAGCTCTGAGCCTGAGGTGTAGTATCATATAAGTCAATAGGTAGACAAATTTTGAAAAACTAAAGGAGATAGCCAAAATATATGCCCATTTGAAAACAGTATGCCTATCTCAAGGTCACCGTATGGCCATGGTGCGGCCGCTGTGGGGTTGCCACGAGATGACTGTGCGATACCTGTGCAATTTCATGGATACTACACGGGCACCTAGCGGCAACCTTGCGATAAATGTGCGATGGTACGACCTGCATTTCATAAATTATTTCCTTGAACACAATCAAAACTGGAGAAAAGAAACATCTTTTCAATAAAATATCTGATAGAAATAATAATGTACTAGTAATGCACAGAGAAAAAGAGTTTAGAACAGAGTTTAGAAAGATACATTTATAATTTAACGTATTCAATTTCCATCTAAACCGTTATAATTTGAATGATTTTGATAGAATCTTTACGTCATATTTAAGGTGACTCGGTGGCCGAGTGGTTTGTGCGTTGGGCTACGAAGCTAGCGACCTGGATTCGATTCCGGGTAGTGACTGAGTTATCGTGTGCGTTGGGCTACGAAGCTAGCGACCCGTGTTCAATTAAGGGTAGTGACTGAGTTATCGACTGTTTTCCCAGGACTGGGTGGTAACCTAACCGTGTACTGTTTCCAGCAGTATCGGCATAGACTGGGGATCGGGGAGGTAAAATACACGCACCGTGGGCTCTTCTGGAAATAAGTTCTTCCATCCACACCAGATGAGGACTTTCGTTGACTACTCACGTTAAATAAGAAACCTTTACCTTTACTTTAATATCAAGATGTCAGTTTAACAAACATCAGCCTTTATATAGAGAGCCGTTGTTGTACAGTGTTAGTGTGGATAAGAATCAAATGAACATTTTCTTTGATTCTATGTACCCATTTTCTAGAGACCGATTTAATCAATATCAGTATAAATCATCGGCTGTATGTCCCTTTATATGGATTCGTACATGAAGTTTTCAAACGTGGACGGACACTAGAAATAAGCTATATTTTAAATTACACAGTCCACACATTTTCTGAACGTCAAAGTGGTCCTATTTTCTGAAATAGTTTTACTATGTTCGCATTACATTTTTTTCTATGTATACAGGAGATTCTAGACCCCAAAGAAATAGGGTAATTGTAGAATAAAACTTTGTCGAAATTCTATTTTTACATATTGATATGCAAGGGAACGGTTCATTTACGTAGAAATGTCTGAAATCATAATGGTTTAGTACAATAGAGGGAAACACATTTCCGAATACTTGATAATCAAGCGGGTAATCATAGTGGCACAAAACTGGTGACACCAAAAACTAAATAAGAGTTTTATCTTTCTGTGCGTCCGTTAATAGTATTCTTATTATTTCATCTTCCTTTATTGAATATCTCTATTTGTACGAATAATCGCGATTAAGCTGATATTTAAGCCTAAATATGAAATACTGTTAAAATACCAAAATGTGAATAACGTATATATTATGTCCATAAAATCATATTCTAATACAACTTACACTTAATTATTCAGGTGATGTGATAAGGCGATAAACACATTGTTTGATACAGTTTAAGCGATACATTGGAGCATGAGTTCATATTCATTCATTATTGTCAAAATGTTTCAATGTAGGATTACTCCAATGTTAGATATCGTTCTTGACAGCGTTCTGTCGGAACATCACTCGAGCGACGGAGATGGTACCAAAGCAGTGCTAAGACCTGTAAGATGAATCAGTCTATAATTTCTTCTATTTTCCATGTACTACTTAAGCAAGAATTCTCAGCCAACATTTGATGAAAAAGGCATGGAGCGGTCAAAATAAGAAGGGTTAATCAGATAACGGATGAAGACATTATAGAGTCAGTGTCAAAATGAGAGAACGAACAGCATAAATAAAAACTCAGGTATCAAAAAAATAGAAGTAGCTGTTGCTTAATTTACAATAAGTTCTAAGGGAGCATCACTTCCAGCGATTATGCTAATTGCCTTGTTGACAGACATTGTCGCATCTCTCTTCACCACTAAAGTATTGCACTTATTCGTCTTTCTATTAACTCGTAGGTTTATAGCTAAATGACTTAACAAGAAGAAATAACAACAATGCATTCCTATTTCGCATAAGGTAAATAAGTGAAACGTCATTGTTTCATTGTTTACAGTTTCTTTGTCTCCTATCAAAAGTTTTCTGTTAGTTTTCAAAGACGTCTGATGCAGTCGTAGAGGCGATGCTTAATGCAGTCCTAATTTCTATGATTTATTTTTTCTGAAGTATCACAAAAGTCGGAAGATCAATGTAATGTGTAATAATTCGTCTATGACTTGTTGAGGAGAATCCATTGCTTCCAGCGATACTCAGGTGTTAATTGTCTTGTTGACGGACAGTTGCGTATTTCTTTTCACCGACAAAGTATTTAAAATAAAAAAAAATAGATATACTTCTTTATATTTACTTACACAATGTACTAAGGTCACAGTCAATTAACTTATCAAGAAAAATGAGCAAACTGTTTTCCTATTTTGTCTAGGGTAATTTAACGAAAACATGCCATTAATCCATTGTCTCCGCTTATCATAAGACAAGAGTTCTTTTATTTCGCAACGTCCTTCAGACGATGAATATTGTAATCTTAATCGGGATGATATATTTTGTCTGAAGTATTGCAGAATCGGAAAACTATTGTTATGTACATATTTGGTCCATGACAAGTTGCTAAACTAGAATCAGTAGTGCATGTGACTGCATAGAAGCGTACGCGATCTGAACAATAATGATTAATGTAATTCCCGAGTGTAAGAAAATAATTTAAAATTGAAATGTTCGTGACCAAGTTGTACAGTTTCATTCACCAGACAGCTATTTCTTCCCCGTATGCTATTTTTGAAATAACAAAGCACTTCGAAGAGTATTAAGAAAAAGAAAAACTCATCGTAAATAGCAAATTTTATTGAAATAGGAAGTATTGTACATACATCATTACGATTAAGGACGAGGTAACTAAACCTCAATAATTGAGAGAAATCTGTGTCTGAGAACAGCCAATCGTTTAACGCTTCAAACGTTTAAGATAAACAAAACCAATTGGGCTTTCAAGAGGTAAACAAAGATGCAGATGGAATGAGATAACATGCCTGAAAGCCTATATGAGTACAATAAATGTCTGGTTGAATCAATAAAGCTTACAGTGAGACTAGAAATGCTCCGTGAAAATGTACTTTTTTCAGAAATAGACTACCCTAAACCATATTAGGGACGCTCTGATCAACTATGTCTGTAAAATTGTCAGTTTTCGATTTGCTATTTGATATTTCTTAGCTGAGAAAGCTCAAATATAAACTAACTATGGAATTTGAATGGTTAAATGAGTGTTTTTCTTAGTTGAATTATTTAAATATTTTAGTATCTCGTGGACTCTATTTAGTTAAGGTTGTTCTCTTTAATAGGTTTATACAAGAAAACAATATGCTAAGAGGTCACTTTATACAATCTCTTAGCTATTTCCCAAATTAACGATTAAACGTTACACCTTTTTCCCTATAACTGAATATAAAATCAAATCTGATCTTTGAAAGCAAAACATATGCGTTATTTTATAATATAATAGAATATAATATTCCAAGTTCTAAAGATGTAATAAGGCATCTTAAAAGGCCACATTTGATATAGGAAAACATAGTTAATTGTTAATATCTTGATGTCTGCTCTTCCAAGCAGAGTTTGAAAAAAAGTTCAGATCAGTTCTTTCAAGCTAAATGCATGCAACAAAATGTTCAATATTTTTATTTTTATCGACTAAGAATGTGTGTAGATTTTGAAAGACGGCGGTTCAAATTGCCAAGTATTAGGAGAAAGATCTCAAGGCTGAGCTAATTGCTAAGGGATATTTCGTCTGTATACGGATTTTAGAAACTTCTGTCTCATGCTTTAGATATATGTAAGATAGAATTTTGAATTACAAAAGTTTTGAACTTCTGTAACAAATACTTGAATCAAGATTATCAACGTACAAGAGAAACAATACAATTAGCTAACAGTAGCAACAGTACTAACATAATATGTCCAAATTTCTTTGAAGAAAGTAGGTAGAAACGCTCACTGATGCCCCCAAAATTGGGAATTTGTCACAGAAATTGAATTCATTACCAGGCAGAACAGAATGGATATACAGTTAATTGCTTGATAGGCAAAGGGTATTTTACAAATAAACCTCTTTTAAAATGTGTCAGTTGCTATACCTCTTTCACAATGTCTTACTTCCATAACTCATTAACAATGCCTTTCTTCCATAACTCATTCACCTATTTAACAATATTGTAATTATTTTCAAAAAGCTAAGAAAACATTGGATTTTAGTATTACTTAGGTTATAATATATATGTAATAAGTTATATGCAAACATATAAACATGGGTGTAGAAGGAGTTGCGCCCACAAGATTTACTATATATGGCATGTATGAAAAACCCAAAAAGGGAATAATCCAGTGAAAACTGATATGAGAAAAAAAATCTTTATTTCTTGCATAACTAGGTATCGTGGTCTGTTATGTGTTTGAGTTTGGTTTCAATCCACCCATGGGTGTAGGAGAAGTTGCGCACACAAGAAACGGTACTTACGGACGGACGTTCGGGACGGACGTGTGCAAATCTATATGCCCCCACACTATGTGGTGGGGACACAAATATTCAGTAGTCTATCAAAGCTCAAAATTAATCATGTTAGTTAACCACGATGGCGCAGTCTACTTTTTCTGTCACAATGTGAAAATCAAACTCTTCGAAATGACATGAAAGTATGAACATACATGTAGTTTTTTTCTTGTTTCAGAAGTGCCGTCTAGTTCCGACCTTGACGGTGAAGTCTATAACTGGGTTAAAAATTACAATCTTGTACTTTACAAGTGATAATTAATAAAATTATTATAACCGTCTTAAACTGAGTTTTATTGAATATTGATATAACTTAAGGCTTATTCCATCGCCATAGTCAATATGATATACATGTATTTCGATATTTGGCCCGAGATCTAACGAAACAAACGAAGCCACTTGGCAATAACTTTATGACAATGCTTCAATGGAAAATATGAAAATAGCTATAACTCCTTGAAGTATTCCATTCCTTTCATCTGACAAGCAAACCGCTCAGTGAACGAAAACAAAGAATGGAAGCGTCCATAAATCTGTCATGTTTTCATAGATAGACATCGGGGGTCGTAAGTTCATTCATCAAATGTTTTATTGTTGGAAAAGTATCATGACGTGTGCATATTTACAATATACGACGACCCGCTATTCTGAAATTTG
The DNA here is from genome assembly GCA_012932295.1 of Cyclina sinensis. Classification (NCBI taxonomy): domain Eukaryota; kingdom Metazoa; phylum Mollusca; class Bivalvia; order Venerida; family Veneridae; genus Cyclina; species Cyclina sinensis. The sequence continues at coordinate 62,696,346 of JAAONU010000001.1, read as the reverse complement.
TTCGTCGGAATGGGCATGGTATTATGTCTACAAAATATAAGAAGAAAAATAACAATAACGGTAAGATTTATGGTTCCTTTGTAACAGAACAGTGAAAAGATCTGTTTACAACGGTGTTATTTGTAAACTGTAACCGGATATCTCACAAGCCGTTGCTGATAGGAAATATCAATGATAGGATGTTTGGGAAATTAATATCAGTGTGAAAGTTATTTGGGAGCAAAATATAGATTTTTACTTTACACTTAAGGATATTTGATAAGTATATTAAAATATCCTATTTACTAGATACCAATCAGTTATATAGTGTGTTCAAAATGTTACGAACATCCAATTTGAAATATTTTACAGAATGTTATTCGATCTGATGAGTACAAAACTAATGCTAATGTTCAATACGAATCTGGAACCATGTACGTAGACAGTGATCAAATTATCACAATGACTCCTCTCAAAATCTGTTATTCTGGGGTTAAAGGTCAACGTTTCTAGCTCCATTATAGGTCACATTGTTTTCGGCTTAAATTTTTGAAAGTTTTTAAAAGGTATTTGTAAACTTAAAACTAAATAAGTGATTTAATAAAGTTATGTAATATGTCAACCAGGTTAAAATGCCTACGTCTGGAACTCTGTATATAAAAGCCGAGGCAGTTCTTTGAAAAATAATGATTGTATAAGCTTTTTCAACGGAGAGAACTTCCTGTAAGCATTTCTATATTAAAACTATTCCATTTCATGTTTTATATTTTTTTACTGTCATTTTCGTTTTTGGACCTTTTCTTTTTATTTTTGAAGGAACTATTTAAGGTTGTTTTGCTGTATAATTATTTGTGTTTTGCACTAACATCCAGTGTCAAAGAAGCCACTTAATCTATTTCAGGAGTGAGAACAACAATGGTTTTGTGACACAGTAATTTTGTTTTTCTTTGAAGTAATTTATCACCTGCATTACATAGATCAGTCTTACAATATCATACATTTTTACACTCGTTTTTATTAGTTTTAAATCAAAACCTTATTATAACTGAACTCTGTTCAAGACGTCTCTTTTTCATCGGAACAATTTTGAAGGCATTAGATTCTATTCACTTCAATTCACTGCAATGTCAAAGAAAAGAATACAAATATTATTCAGACGCTTATTTTAAGTAGCTAGATTTAAACAATGTCATGCCAGCAATTTACTGCAATTTCAAAAAAAAAAAATAGTATTCAAATACTATTAACAACTTCTTTCTAATTAGTTAGATTTAAACAATGTTATGTCACCTGCAGTTATTGAACAGCATGTTTTGTCTGAAAGAAACTTGCGAGTCAGATAACTACCTTGAAATTTTAATTTTAACAAAATACAATATATGTGTCCAGTTGTTTCGGAGAAACGCATTTATATGCAAAGTGTTATATTTTTTTTCTATATGTTTATTTCTTCTTTTTTCGTCATCTCAATTAAGTATTATCACTTTATTCCTGTATAAAAACACATTGTCTTGTTTTCCAATATCTTTAACTTAATCGGAAAAAATGATCTCAATTTTTATCTAATGGAAAGGGCTGTAACTAATGTTGTAATAACTTGTAGCCCAATCCATTTGCACTTCTTCTTTTGATTTATGTATTGATCAATTGTATTTGTATAGAAAGATGCAATAAAATAGTATTAAAGTAAAAATATGCAAAGTGTGACCGAAAACCATATTCATTTGTAGATTTCTACAAATATCCCGCAGAATAAAGGGATAGTTTAATTTGGTGTTTTGCTTATTATTATCGACTTTTAATGTCAGCTGAATAAAGACTAATTTAAGCCTATGTGAAATACTATGCTTATTTGTTAAAATTCAGTCACCAGAAATTTTATCTGTATTGATTGCATATATAATGCATATATAATGCATTCAAGCACATGAAAAAAGAATGGGCGATCATCAGAGAAAAGCAGGTTAACAGTATTACAACTGAACTATTAGGGCCTGTGTTCGTCAATCGGTTCATTAAAACATAAATACAAAAACGTCATGACAAACAAAAACAAGGGTGGTCTATATTTCCAGTTGTTATTCTAGCAGTGTTTTACATTAAAAAAAAACATTCAATGTAGCCAGTGTCTGGATGTAGTGGTTTATTATAACATTTCTGTTTAATTACATTACGATTCTTTTCACACAGCAGAAGACTACTAAAACATGACGTATATTTGTGTGTCTGGACAACTGCAATAGAGGAAAATGACAAATAACAAACCATAATTGTTAAAATGGGATTTTATATTAGATCAGGCAAGTTTCATTACACGATAAAATATACAAACAATTTTAGGATTCAGAGGAGGAACACATCACTATATGTTTAATGTAAGTCTCGTCAGAATTATTCTTCGTGGTATAATTCTGCTATATCAATACAAAGTTCTTATTAAGGAAGAGAAAAGGAAAACATACATTGAAACAGAGCTATGAGTAACAGCAAATTCGATGAATATTAAAGAGATTAAGCAATTTGGTACCTGTGGTTTTACAGTAGACCGAACAAAATTATCTACATTTACTTATAGTCAGCCTACAAGAGAAAATAGGCACTCGGGTATTTGTTTTACAACTGAAATAACCTGAACTTAAATTCAGCAAAAGAAAAGGCTAATTTCTCTTCCACTTCAAATGCAAAGTTAAAGCTAGATATTGATAACTTAAATGATTATTATGCTCCATAAAATGACTATTTTATATTAAAATTTTAATGGCAATTAACATGGCAACAGACAGTTCTTTCTTACGTAAAAATGGTGTTATCTGAATAAACACATTATTGAAGAATAACAATAATAGTTTTGGAAAAAAAAGGGGTCGGGTTCACTGAGAAGGTATAGAATTCAACATTGAAATAGCTTCATCGATAGAAAAGGACGTACTTGTAATTAAAAGCTTAAAGTTATTTACACAATACGTTATTGAAGGCAAGACCCTCTCTTTCAAGAACATTTCAACTGAAACAGATGTATACATAAGAAATGCATTTTGTTATTTAATCAAAATGGAATTTATCATAAAAAGGAAGAACATGTGAAAACCCATTGGTTTACAATTCTAAATCGTAAAAAATGGAAATAATTTGCATTTTACAAAACAACACTTTAGAGACTGCATGTCTGCAGGATAAGAACATGATGCGTGTAAGATTGTATAGCTTAAAGAAAAAACTACAGCTTTTGTAAAATAAAACACAATATGGGTCTTATCTTGTTTCAGAGAGACAATTTGGCAAGTGAACAAACAAACATATTAATCAATAAACCTCAGATATTCTGAACACAATAAAGAAAAAACAGGATAATAAAATTTGTAGTCATTTGTTTGGTAAAATAAGAATATAAGGGAAGCTTACTTTAAATTTTAGTTTAAAGTCTTCACAAAATTAAATTAATTTTCACACCAAAGTGTTCAAAGTAGTGCTTAAACTTCTACAGTTCTAACACATGTTTACCAAACCTTAGGTTATAATTCAATCAAGAAAGATTTCATTGTTACAGTAATACTTTTCTGTTCCAAACAGGTATTAAAAGGACGCCTTGGTCTGATTATATGGTCGCCTCATTTACAATCGGAACAATAGCCTTTACTCTATTCCCTGTTAATATGAATTAGTCTATTAGTGTACACATTTACTCCCCGATTCCTTATCTTATGTGCAAGGCGGACAGGCAATTGGTAAATATTTTTTAACTAGCTGGCGGCTCACCAACCGGCCGCATCAGAAGAAGCTCCTGACAGGACTCGAACCTTCGACCTAACGCTCCGTAAGCGGACGCCTTAACCACTAGGCCACGGAGACGGTTGTATGTATTATAAAAAGCAACTGCAATCATGCATAGAGATACGGAATATCCATGCAGGTGTCTCTTGAGGATAAAGAACTGGTCTGATTGATGTCTGTATTGGCATGAAGTGGATGAAATGTACTGAAATTTATTTTGCTGAAAAGCCTCTACAGTTACAATTAATCCAATAGTAATGATTTTGTAACAGATAATGAACTGTAAGACATGAAGTAAAATTTTGTATAGTTTGTAAAACCCATCATGTCAGTTTAATTTTAAGATATATTACGTATAACCAAGACCAGTAATTAGGAGTATACTCTGTCTATATTCATACATACAGGGACTGAAAGGGTCATGTAGTTATCAATAAAATTCATTTGAGGAACGATTCATATACATACTAAATATATGCATTTTTAATTCAGTTTAGAATAACGTGCACTACTAGTATGCAAAATGTCATTGCTTGCCTTATAATTTAAGACATATATTTATTTTCTATATAAGGTATTTGTAATTCTTACACTTCTAAAAATTGGACCATTTCTGTAAATTTCTGTAACAAAATAACTAATTACATGTTACAATGATTTAACCACTTTATTTGATAAACTGAATTATTTAAAACCATTCCCTGGTTAACGTAGATTAGCCTGTTTTAAGCATCCTCTGCCACTAAAAGAAATTTCAGATTTAAACTATCTATTTGAAATAAAACAAAATGGAATTTACATGCCTGTGGGAGAAAACATTAAGGTTATTGATCTAGCATTCCTCTTATTATGGAGTCGGATTTAAATAAAATGAAAGAAAACAACATCAAAGAGTCTCTATGTCTACAGAAAAGGAAAATATTGCTCAATGATTATATAAATTTTATGAGATGTTTACAAAATACAATTTGTAGATGCAGAAATCGAACATAACAGAATACAAATATTTATTGTTTGAATATAAGAGAACAAGATTTAGTATTCTGATATTCTCTTATCCTTAACCCATTTCGGCAGAGACGTTTCCCGAATATTTCATTCTAATCTTCATCCAATGAAATGTATGTTAATATCATTAGATAGACAAGAAGGGTCGTATTTTGGAATGCTGGATGTCGTCCTTCCTTCCTTTCTTATATAGGTAAGTAACAACTCCAGCAGATTTCACTATATCACATTATATACATACTGAATTAGTGTGCATTGAAAATCTTTTGTGAAGATTGACACATGTCATCTAGAGTAATCTGCCCTTGGATGATAGCAATTTCTTTTGATAACTCCTATTGTTTTCATCCGATTGAAATGCATACTGGGAAGAGGGCACTATATCGTTTCTACAGTTTTCATCCGATAGTAGCTTTTAATTTAAAACTTTGAGGAACAAAAAAACAAAAACTGCATATAGACAAAATATAAATATATTTTTATCATTTGCCTATACTGCATCACACCAAAGCGTTTTAAATTATGCCTTGCATGGGTTTTGTCTCTGATAACTGCCTTCAACGCCTATAAAAAATTTTAATATGACCTCTGTTTAGGCCATGAGCCTTGCAATTTTTCAAAGACAAGTATACTAAAAAGACTTCATATTAACTATTGAAAAAGGTTCAGCTGACAGAAGAAAACACACAATTTGATGCAATCTCATCGCTCTATGATTTTTATAAAAACACTCTTGAAATGCAGCCCGAAACAAGCAATAGTATAAGCAATGTTTTGTTCAAAACTTCCTGAATAGACTTAACAATATAGGGGTCCTAAATTGTCTTAAATACGCATAGATGGATATCTTCCGACAAGTAGACAACTTGCGGATAATACGGCTTGTAAACAGATCGTATTTTCGTATTCATTTCCTCCGAGCGACTATGGAACATTTCCCAGATATACGCGAACAAGCTATTTTCCCGATCATAGGGAAAACATTGATAACATCTAATACAATGCTTTCAATTGAGACCAAAATGTTGTATATGTTTCACTATACAAAAACGTGTCTGCCAAACTATTTCTATACTTACCACTTCTGTAAATTATTTGCAAGCACTAAAAGACTCAAGTGATGCCCAATTTCTGTTAGAATGCACTTCAACTTGAAACAAAGTTTAAAATTAGAACTTAAATTGGTTATTTATCGCAAACCTTTTATGGTAAAATTATAGTACATTTAAAAGTGTATAAAATTAGAAACATTTAATGGCAAAGTTAATATTAAATTCTATCAATGTCTTAAAATAGCTAATTGTACAAATAATGCAATTTCTAAATTGAAAATACTTAAAACATTCTATGAACATTGTATCTAAAAGGTTAAAAGATCTGAAATTATTGTTCGTCTTTTTTCTGCATTGTAGACATTAATCGATTACAGTTGTGTTTACTTTGTTAAATAATTCATATTTAAACAAACATAGAACCAAACTTTCTTGGGGGTTTCCCTGTATTTAACAAAATGATTCAAAACATTTTTACAATATAACTTTTAACATGATACAAGCAATATATGATAAAAAGTAATCCTGACACTTTTGAATGCCACAGGGTAAATTATGCACATTTGTGTCTGCAGGGCAAGTCAAATATTAATACAGTCTAGACATTTTAGACGTGTGTGCAAACTTTAATATAGAAATGGGATTTTTGCTTGGCAACATAATCAGTTGACCTGCCCTCACTTGAAAGAAGCACGAATGTCCATATTTGCATTTAAAGGCCAGAATGCATCAACTTGTAAATGTATTATCAATGTCTATAAGTTATATTAATGAAAAATAGATATATATATCTTTTGACTTCAAATGCCTTTAGAATCCCTTATATCTAAATGTTTCTATAATTGTCATATTTGGGGCAAGATGACTGATTGATTATGTAACCAAGTTTATCATGAATTTGCATCATGATATAATGTTTAGCTTGAGAATATTGACAGAGGTTTTGATTTCGAAGACCTTGCTATGAATTTCGGATAAACAGGTGGCGAAACTAAGCTAGCAATTTTTATGAGGTACAGGTATTTTGGAATTTACCATAAAGATCGTCTTCATTTGTTTATTTGTCGAAACAAGGGCCATCTGCTCAAGACCCGATTGAGCCACGATATTTCTCCACTTGTTAAATGGTACGTTAATCAGATAATACAAAGGTACGGAAATGGCTTAGGTTAGAATCTTCAACAACGTGTTACAAAGTGATTAGTAGCTTTTTACTTCTATATATTTATTTATTACGAATCCGTTCAAAGATTGTATCATTCAGCAACAATTGAATTTATCATTTAAAACTCGCTGTGTTATGAAATCTTAATTGATATATAATTATATATGCACATATTTAGTGCATTTGCGAATAAATCAAGTTTTTAAAGACTGTCCTGGTAGTTACCGAATTGTCTGGAATCTTTATGAACGCATATTCACACTTCTTACAGTTTCGGAAGTATTTTTCTAACCTTTTTTCTTTACACCTGCCTAGCAACTACAATGCGTAAATATGACAGAAATTACTCTTTTTACGTACTAACATTAACTTAATATTTTTAATCATTTTCCACCCTTATCTTTTCCTGACGGTAAATAACAGCAAATATCCAATTATCATTTATTGTCCTCAATGTTTTTCCCTGTATATCACAAGTATTCCAAATTTAACACAATGATTTAGTCAGAATGAGATTCAAACTTTTATCTGAGTGATATATTACATCAGAGGCTGTACGTACCAGTGAGATTTTATCTGAGTTAGTATTAATCAGAGGCATTACGCACCAGTGAGATTTTATCTCTGAGTTAGTATTACATCAGAAGCAGAACCTACCAGTGAGGTTTTATCTTAGTTAATATTACATCAGAGGCTGTACGTACCAGTGAGATTTTATCTGAGTTAGTATAACATCAAAGGCAGTACAAACCAGTGATATTTTATCAGAGTAAGTATAACATCAGAAGCAGTACGTACCAGTGAGATTTTATCTGAGTTAGTATAACATCAGAAGCAGTACGTACCAGTGATATTTTATCAGAGTAAGTATAACATCAGAAGCAGTACGTACCAGTGAGATTTTATCTGAGTTAGTATAACATCAGAAGCAGTACGTACCAGTGAGATTTTATCTGAGTTAGTATAACATCAGAAGCAGTACGTACCAGTGAGATTTTATCTGAGTTAGTATAACATCAGAAGCAGTACGTACCAGTGAGATTTTATCTGAGTTAGTATAACATCAGAAGCAGTACCAGTGATATTTTATCATAAGTATAACATCAGAAGCAGTACGTACCAGTGAGATTTTATCTGAGTTAGTATAACATCAGAAGCAGTACGTACCAGTGATATTTTATCAGAGTAAGTATAACATCAGAAGCAGTACGTACCAGTGAGATTTTATCTGAGTTAGTATAACATCAGAAGCAGTACGTACCAGTGAGATTTTATCTGAGTTAGTATAACATCAGAAGCAGTACGTACCAGTGAGATTTTATCTGAGTTAGTATAACATCAGAAGCAGTACGTACCAGTGATATTTTATCAGAGTAAGTATAACATCAGAAGCAGTACGTACCAGTGAGATTTTATATGAGTTAGTATAACATCAGAAGCAGTACGTACCAGTGAGATTTTATCTGAGTTAGTATAACATCAGAAGCAGTACGTACCAGTGAGATTTTAACTGAGCTAGTATAACATCAGAAGCAGTACGTACCAGTGAGATTTTATCTGAGCTAGTATAACATCAGAAGCAGTACGTACCAGTGAGATTTTATCTGAGTTTGTATAACATCAGAAGCAGTACGTACCAGTGAGATTTTATCTGAGCTAGTATAACATCAGAAGCAGTACGTACCAGTGAGATTTTATCTGAGTTTGTATAACATCAGAAGCAGTACGTACCAGTGAGATTTTATCTGAGTTAGTATAACATCAGAAGCAGTACGTACCAGTGAGATTTTATCTGAGTTAGTATAACATCAGAAGCAGTACGTACCAGTGAGATTTTATCTGAGATAGTATAACATCAGAAGCAGTACGTACCAGTGAGATTTTATCTGAGCTAGAATAACATCAGAAGCAGTACGTACCAGTGACATTTTATCTGAGCTAGTATAACATCAGAAGCAGTACGTACCAGTGAGATTTTATCTGAGTTAGTATAACATCAGAAGCAGTACGTACCAGTGAGATTTTATCTGAGTTAGTATAACATCAGAAGCAGTACCAGTGATATTTTATCAGAGTAAGTATAACATCAGAAGCAGTACGTACCAGTGAGATTTTATATGAGTTAGTATAACATCAGAAGCAGTACGTACCAGTGAGATTTTATCAGAGTAAGTATAACATCAGAAGCAGTACGTACCAGTGAGATTTTATCTGAGTTAGTATAACATCAGAAGCAGTACGTACCAGTGATATTTTATCAGAGTAAGTATAACATCAGAAGCAGTACGTACCAGTGAGATTTTATCTGAGTTAGTATAACATCAGAAGCAGTACGTACCAGTGAGATTTTATCTGAGTTAGTATAACATCAGAAGCAGTACGTACCAGTGAGATTTTATCTGAGTTAGTATAACATCAGAAGCAGTACGTACCAGTGATATTTTATCAGAGTAAGTATAACATCAGAAGCAGTACGTACCAGTGAGATTTTATATGAGTTAGTATAACATCAGAAGCAGTACGTACCAGTGAGATTTTATCTGAGTTAGTATAACATCAGAAGCAGTACGTACCAGTGAGATTTTAACTGAGCTAGTATAACATCAGAAGCAGTACGTACCAGTGAGATTTTATCTGAGCTAGTATAACATCAGAAGCAGTACGTACCAGTGAGATTTTATCTGAGTTTGTATAACATCAGAAGCAGTACGTACCAGTGAGATTTTATCTGAGCTAGTATAACATCAGAAGCAGTACGTACCAGTGAGATTTTATCTGAGTTAGTATAACATCAGAAGCAGTACGTACCAGTGAGATTTTATCTGAGTTAGTATAACATCAGAAGCAGTACGTACCAGTGAGATTTTATCTGAGTTAGTATAACATCAGAAGCAGTACGTACCAGTGAGATTTTATCTGAGTTAGTATAACATCAGAAGCAGTACGTACCAGTGAGATTTTATCTGAGATAGTATAACATCAGAAGCAGTACGTACCAGTGAGATTTTATCTGAGCTAGAATAACATCAGAAGCAGTACGTACCAGTGACATTTTATCTGAGCTAGTATAACATCAGAAGCAGTACGTACCAGTGAGATTTTATCTGAGTTAGTATAACATCAGAAGCAGTACGTACCAGTGAGATTTTATCTGAGTTAGTATAACATCAGAAGCAGTACGTACCAGTGAGATTTTATCTGAGTTTGTATAACATCAGAAGCAGTACGTACCAGTGAGATTTTATCTGAGTTAGTATAACATCAGAAGCAGTACGTACCAGTGAGATTTTATCTGAGTTAGTATAACATCAGAAGCAGTACGTACCAGTGAGATTTTATCTGAGTTTATATAACATCAGAAGCAGTACGTACCAGTGAGATTTTATCTGAGTAAGTATAACATCAGAAGCAGTACGTACCAGTGAGATTTTATCTGAGTTTGTATAACATCAGAAGCAGTACGTACCAGTGAGATTTTATCTGAGTTTGTATAACATCAGAAGCAGTACGTACCAGTGAGATTTTATCTGAGTTAGTATAACATCAGAAGCAGTACGTACCAGTGAGATTTTATCTGAGTTAGTATAACATCAGAAGCAGTACGTACCAGTGGATTTTATCTGAGTTAGTATAACATCAGAAGCAGTACGTACCAGTGAGATTTTATATGAGTTAGTATAACATCAGAAGCAGTACGTACCAGTGAGATTTTATCTGAGTTAATATAACATCAGAAGCAGTACGTACCAGTGAGATTTTATCTGAGTTAGTATAACATCAGAAGCAGTACGTACCAGTGAGATTTTATCTGAGTTAGTATAACATCAGAAGCAGTACGTACCAGTGAGATTTTATCTGAGTTAGTATAACATCAGAGGCAGTACGTACCAGCGATATTTTATCAGAGTAAGTATAACATCAGAGGCAGTACGTACCAGTGAGATTTTATATGAGTTAGTATAACATCAGAAGCAGTACGTACCAGTGAGATTTTTTCTCAGTTAGTATAACATCAGAAGCAGTACGTACCAGTGAGATTTTATCTGAGTTAGTATAACATCAGAAGCAGTACGTACCAGTGAGATTTTATCTGAGTTTGTATAACATCAGAAGCAGTACGTACCAGTGAGCTTTTATCTGAGTTAGTATAACATCAGAAGCAGTACGTACCAGTGAGATTTTATCTGAGTTTGTATAACATCAGAAGCAGTACGTACCAGTGAGATTTTATATGAGTTAGAATAACATCAGAAGCAGTACGTACCAGTGAGATTTTATCTGAGTTAGTATAACATCAGAGGCAGTACGTACCAGTGATATTTTATCAGAGTAAGTATAACATCAGAAGCAGTACGTACCAGTGAGATTTTATATGAGTTAGTATAACATCAGAAGCAGTACGTACCAGTGAGATTTTTTCTCAGTTAGTATAACATCAGAAGCAGTACGTACCAGTGAGATTTTATCTGAGTTAGTATAACATCAGAAGCAGTACGTACCAGTGAGATTTTATCTGAGTTAGTATAACATCAGAAGCAGTACGTACCAGTGAGATTTTATCTGAGTTAGTATAACATCAGAAGCAGTACGTACCAGTGAGATTTTATCTGAGTTAGTATAACATCAGAGGCAGTACGTACCAGCGATATTTTATCAGAGTAAGTATAACATCAGAGGCAGTACGTACCAGTGATATTTTATATGAATTAGTATAACATCAGAAGCAGTACGTACCAGTGAGATTTTTTCTCAGTTAGTATAACATCAGAAGCAGTACGTACCAGTGAGATTTTATCTGAGTTAGTATAACATCAGAAGCAGTACGTACCAGTGAGATTTTATCTGAGTTTGTATAACATCAGAAGCAGTACGTACCAGTGAGCTTTTATCTGAGTTAGTATAACATCAGAAGCAGTACGTACCAGTGAGTTTTTATCTGAGTTTGTATAACATCAGAAGCAGTACGTACCAGTGAGATTTTATATGAGTTAGAATAACATCAGAAGCAGTACGTACCAGTGAGATTTTATCTGAGTTAGTATAACATCAGAGGCAGTACGTACCAGTGATATTTTATCAGAGTAAGTATAACATCAGAAGCAGTACGTACCAGTGAGATTTTATATGAGTTAGTATAACATCAGAAGCAGTACGTACCAGTGAGATTTTTTCTCAGTTAGTATAACATCAGAAGCAGTACGTACCAGTGAGATTTTATCTGAGTTAGTATAACATCAGAAGCAGTACGTACCAGTGAGATTTTATCTGAGTTTGTATAACATCAGAAGCAGTACGTACCAGTGAGCTTTTATCTGAGTTAGTATAACATCAGAAGCAGTACGTACCAGTGAGCTTTTATCTGAGTTTGTATAACATCAGAAGCAGTGAGTACCAGTGAGATTTTATCTGAGTTAGTATTACATCAGAAGCTCTACGAACCAGTAAGATTTATCTTAGTTAGTATTACATCAGAAGCTCTACGAACCAGGAAGATTTTTCTGAGTTAGTATTACATCAGAAGCAGTGCGTATCAGTGAGATTTTATCTGAGTTAGTATTACATCCGAGGCTCTACGAACCAGTGAGATTTATCTGAGTTAGTATTACATCAGAAGCAGTGCGTACCAGTGAGCTTTTATCTGAGTAAGTATTACACCACAGGCAGTGCGTATCAGTGAGATTTTATCTGAGTTAGTATTACATCCGAGGCTCTACGAACCAGTGAGATTTATCTGAGTTAGTATTACATCAGAAGCAGTGCGTATCAGTGAGATGTTATCTGAGTTAGTATTACATCCGAGGCTCTACGAACCAGTGAGATTGATCTGAGTTAGTATTACATCAGAAGCAGTGTGTACCAGTGAGATTTTATCTGAGTTAGTATTACATCCGAGGCTCTACGAACCAGTGAGATTTATCTGAGTTAGTATTACATCAGAAGCAGTGCGTACCAGTCATATTTTATCTGAGTAAGTATTACACCACAGGCAGTACGTACCAGTGAGATTTTATCTGAGTTTGTATTATATCAGATATATTATTTTATTCTTATTAAATCATATAAAAATGATCCGTTAGGTGGTATATAAGTTACGAGTGTAATTGGATAGTATACCATATGATCACAGTTTTTTTGTAATATGTAATCCCGTAAAATTATCAGGTTATCTACTTGGTTTGCAGTCTTACAGAAGGCTTCGGTCTAACTGCATTTATTTAATAAATTCTGTCTTATCAGTATCAAAAGAGAAGAACTAGATCAGACAAGCTTCCAATCATTCGGCTAAGACAGACTTAGATCATCCGAAGAAAACAAAATCCAATAATAAATCTGTCAAGACATCAACGGCTTCAAACATGTAACGATTTAGCTTATGGAACACCTTAATGTTTCAGACTTATTTCGTATAGGATGAAGACTCTGACATAATGTATAACTAGTGTACTTGGCTCTGAAAGAAACTGCGAAACAATTATGTTTTTAAAACAAAATTCTTCAATAACGACACAAGGGAAAAATGAGGGCATACAAATTTCGTTTACATAAAATCAGAAGTTCGGTCTGTTGTGTAAATATTTAAGTATTATTTCTAAACTGCAAACATCCATCCGACGCTGATAAGGAATATTTATGCAAAAGTCCCCGGGATAAAAGATTTATCAGACTGATGTCAAAATTGAAATCCTTAGGGTAATGAAGGAAAATGAAAAGACGCTTAAAGGCAACCAAAAATTACAGCCAACTGCAGAAGTGCGTCATTAAAAGAGTATGAATATCTAGAGGTCATGAACACAGAATACAACACTACGGTTTGCAAGAACCACCTTCCCGGCATGTTTATGCTAATATATTGCTTGAAACAAAAACAAATTATTTACATTGCGATATTAGTCTTCGCCCACGCACATGCATAATGAGTTTAATGATTTATTTCGTGACCTTCAAGCAGAATTGGTAATGTTTTAATTACTGAAATTCATAACAATAAATGAAGTACGAACTTACTCATACACTGAACGCATGCATTTTTAAATGCTAAACTGTTATAATTAAAAAAACCTTCTCCGATAATGGTCTGAGACATCTATCTAACACACTATAAAACATATCACTAGTTCCTACACTAATATATGAAACATTTTTGTGAGATGTGTAATAACAAGCAAATAACTATTTTCACCACTTTTCTTTGTAATAAAAGACTTAATACCATTTACCAGTACATTTATCTGTTATAATACAACACTCTGGCTGACATACAGAATTCTTATCCAGCTGAAAAAAAAAGAAACTTGAATTCAACTGCACGTGGAAGTAAATATCAGAATGTTTCTCTTGCATATTTTTTTTAAAAGTTGGATTTAAAAATCAAATAAAACAACAACAAGGAGACTGCACGTCTGTAGAAAAAAGGAAATATTGCCAATTGCACAAATATTTTTCTTTTACAATAATGTAAAAGTATGACTCGGGAATTGTGAATCATGTAAGAATCCTTACATTTTCGACGAAAGAGCAATTGTCGTAAATACAATAATAATATAAGAAATGTTTTGGGGTCTTCGTAGGGCGTGAGATCGGTAAAATAAAGCCTTTTATCATAAAATAAACAAATAAAGTAAATTAAAGTCTTTTGTATCAGTCAAGTCCTTCGAATCAAGTCATTTTAGAAATAGTCTGGTCATAAACTGCACTTGTATTAGAAAGAGGCATTATACTGGTCACTTTTTCACATGGCAAAAAAGAAAAGAGAGCTGAGTTTACCTTTTAAGAGAACACAGATTGTATTTGCTTACGAGTAAGATAACAAACTTGATAGATTGATTGCATTGCCTCCTGAGCTGCTGTCTCTGCAAACAATGTACACGGCGTGAGACATGAAAAAATGTCTAATAATGTCTCTGTATTTATTTATATCTTTATATGAGTTATTTATGTTTATTCTTTTAACATAATCAACACTGACACATGATAGCAGTTTCTCACCTCAAATATGCAAAAGTATTGCTCATTTACAAATGTTTGATGTTCATTTACCAGATAATATATTTATATTTTCTTGAGTTGTTGCACTATCTTGAAAGTAAAGTTTCCCCATCGGATAGCGATGACTACATTCAATTTCTCAGACAGTGAATGTTGTATTTGGAGACGTTGATATGTTTCGTTATTCAGATACTCCAAGACATCATTATATCCCTGATAGTGTCTAGATATTGTACGATAAGCTTTAAAACCCCTCTATATTGCTCATTAAATGCCTCTGTAGATTTTAAGATCGTATTTAGATCTATTTTCAAACACACATGCTTACGGGTTAATAGCTAGTCCCGTAAGAAACATCTAGCTGATTTTTTTTTGTTTCAAGAAGAATTTCGAAAACAATCAAATATACCTAATTTCCATATTTATCGTCTGACTCTATATTTAGACAGTTTATTGAATTTGTTGATGGCAAACGTCAATTTGAGTAATAATTTTAATGTATCGATGTTATCTGTATCAAATTAGATATAAGTACTAAATTCCAATCTACACTGCTTTGTTGCAAATACCTAGTCTTGTAATATCTATGACTGATTTTAAAAATAGTAATTCAAGAATTTAAGTTCTTAACAGTAGATTCTTCCATTTGACATTCTGTATCTTGTTAAGCTCGCCTGAGCATAGGGGGCACATGGCGAGCCTTTTTGATTGGCCTTTGTTCGTCACCAATATTTTAGCTTGTGCACACGATTGGCTATATTTGATCTATCCTTAAATACTTGTTCATAATGTTTGACGGATGAATTTGGAACTGGGTCATGAAGGTTAAAACAATTTAGGACATAAATTCAGGTCATATTTTATCTTATCTTCACTAAACTTGTTCAGAATTTGTTTCTGATTGATTTCCTGCTCAGGTCGGGAAAAAAGCCAGAATACAGAATACAGAATATTAAAATCAGGCTACGTCAGCAATAGACGGTTTCTTTTGTTTTTTGTGGTTTCAGACTGAAGTAAAGTTTAGGTCAAATAATAAACATATTAAACTTTTCCTAATCTTATTATACTGATATAGGCAAACATTAAGATAAGGCAATGAGGTGTATCATTATTTTTATCAAAAAAGCCTTTCATTAGCTAATATCTGTGCTCTTTTTAAATCGTTTAATTTTTAGTTATTTTAACTTGTAGCAGGCAAGCACCTAATAGTCAGTTATACTGCATACACTGTTGGTTTGTTAAAGTAATGATTCATGTTGCACTGTTAATTTGTTGTCCTTTTTAAAAGTCATACAATGTCTTTAAGAGATCTTTTTCATACTTAAATTTAAGAGGGGTCTTCAGTCTTTTTTATCTTATTTTCTCTCTTTTCTTTCTTGTATAAAAATAACTAATTTGCACTGATTTTTATGATTGATTTCAATATCATGCACAGTTACTTTGAGCAAAATCAACTATATTGCATTCTCGATAAATAATCAGACGCGTGACGTTGAATCGCCATTCTATTAATATATTGATGCTATCTGTATCAGAAAAGGAGCGGCAAAAGAAGGTCACCCATGTGTTCCAGTTGTCAATGATTTAAAGCAAAAATGCAATAATTAGGATAAGATCACAATTTAAAAATGTTACCCAAAACCTCTTTTAAAGTCATGTTCAATATGTATAGTAATTTAGGTAATAGTAAGACATGCATTTATTACAATTATTTTGAAGACGAAATAATGATTCATGGTTGAGACGACCGTTTGTATCAACAGTACTGTACTCATTCAGTCGACAGAAATGTGGTAATAGAGAATCAAAGACATAGTTAACAGTACTGTACTTATTCAGTCGACAGAAATGTGGTAATAGAGAATCAAAGACACAGTTAACAGTACTTTACTCATTCAGTCGACAGAAATGTGGTAATAGAGAATCAAAGACATAGTTAACGAAAAACAGACAAAAACAGATGGATTAATATCCATTGCCAACGTGTGCATTAGACGAATATATCTTTAATTATTCACTTTGTATGTTGTGTTTCTTCACAATGAAATATGGTGAAGTACTGTTTGCTCATTTAAGCGATAGATTTTCAATAATGTTTCAAATTAGAACATGTTCGTGTGAAGAAATATTTTTGCAATTACAATTAACTTGTGGAATTTTCAATGCTTCAAAAGAATTATAAAGAATGGTAAACCTCTTTGTAAGCTTTATCAAAATAGTAACGTGAATGCTAACAAAATTTATAAACTGACAACTCTTAGTGTCTCGAGACTGTCATAGTCCAGAGGAAGATTAATAATAAGGACTATGTATGCAATTGTAATGAAAATTTCAGCTGATGAATAATCTCAGCTGCTTGCAATCGAATCGTCATATGTTCTTATTAAAGCCATGGAGTCTGAGGCAAACGAAAAGCAGTATTTTGTCCAAAGTTTTCTGAATATAGTTAGTAACAACAGACATTCAAACAATATCTAAACTATAGATGTATATTTCCACACAGATTTTTATTTTAGTAACATATTAAAAACGTCAGTAATTTCAGATACAATTTCGCTTATGATCTTTGAGTATAAGTCTCACGAATGCAGATACTTGTCTACCAAACTGTTTCACTTGATCTAGATTGGTGTGATCGGTCAGATATCGCTAAAACAGTTTACGGTCAACGTACACTTTTAAGGTATATTTAAATGGCAAATTAAAAATCACGCAATAAATGTGTAAGTGTATCGGTCATAAATCTGCAAATTGTATTATTTAGTGTTTGCCCTACTTATCTACCCAATCAGAAAGCAAAGATATTTAAATGGCTTATAGGTGTCCTTTTTATTGGTCTATAAATAAATTTATGAAATTTTTTCTTCTACCTTTTGACTGTGTAGAGATGCTGTGTTGTTTGACTGTGGGTTTTCCTGAAATGCATTCTCAATTTTATAGATTTACCCTTGTAGAAGAATTGCGATTTCTCGACTTAATCATGAAAAGCGCAGTTTTATTTTTTACTAAAGCGCACCTTTGAAAACACGTTGTCTGCGCAAGAGTGTCGAGGCACAAGGGGGAGTTGTTTGCTTATGAATAGTTTTTTTTCCGAGTAAGGAAGCCAACGAATAAAGTGAAAGATTAAAATGGGAGGGGCAAACACTAAGTAGAGGCTATGAAGTATAATCTTCAGCACTAAGAAACCACGGTTAAAGTACTCTTGCAATATAAACATAGAAAGCCCAGTTTGAATCTTTTATATTACTACTTGTTTCCGAACTTAAGGAAGAACTACGCTACACTATTAATATAAACGAAATGATACAAACAATACATAGTAAGAAGAAATGCTGTCATACTTTACCGCTTACAAATATGGAGAGTGATGTCTGCAAGACGATTTCAAGACGTTTTCAGTCCAGACATTGTATACGTCTGTCCGAAATTTACATCTGAAATTGAGGCCTTTGCTTGACTGACAGCATAATCCATTGAGGTTCCTTCACTTGAAATAAGCACGAAAGTTCATAGGTTCCATAAAAGGTCAAATTCACAAACTTTTAAATATATCACTGTTGTCTAAAAGGAGTTTTATTGACGGAAGAGAAATAAACATTCCTCTTGGCATGTTATGCTTTAAGATTTCTATATCCCTTTAAGAAAATATATTTCTAGTCAAATCTTGTGTAAGTTGATTGATTACTCAACCCAACTTATCATTTGATACGAAAACCAAATAGAATATTCTACTAAACTGACATATTTTGGCGTCCTCCAGTTATGTATCGTCAATGTAACGGCGATAAGCAGGATTTTCGTTATGACATGCTCTTGTTTGCTCATGTTATTTCATTTAAAACCATCTGAGTTCCCAAGAAAGCAATTCGGTTTGAGCAGTAGCTTTAGACGATTTTAAGATTTACAAAAAAGTATTGCGCAGCTGAACGGTGCTGCCTGGTATTTGTTTTATAATAAGTAAAGTTGATCAAGGTATGATTAATCTAAGCTACAAAACGTTTTTTTAATGTACAACACCTTTAATAAGACCAAGTAATGTAGAAATATGTCAGGTATTGTATTTCGCCATGACTTTGATAATTGTTTAATGCATGAATATTTTACTAAATTCCAACGACACAAGATGCCTTTTCGACTGAGAAATTTTGGACCCTGTTTCATGGATCTATATGTTCCTTTATACACCTTACAGGTTGTTGCCTTATATAAAACGGCATTGCCTTATGTGTATTACATTGACGTTTCTACTTCTGAGTAAAGGATAGGCCGCTGCGTAAAAACTGTTTCGACAAAGGATGAAATATATAAGTTATTGCAATGAAATCTCTTTAAAGGGACGCTATATAGTACACCTCACTGTAATGAGTTTTATAAGACAGGGCTATTTGTTTAGTACAAATAACCACAATTATTCTGCTTCTCATTCTAATTCTTTTATTGCCTATTAAAGCATGTTTCACACACTTACCATCGCCGATGTATTAACGTATCATTAGTATTTCTTGAAGTTTGCTCCACACAATTATCTCAAACAAGTTATTTCTCGTCCTTAGTCGTGACATGTACCTCATGACCTAAATAAATTACAATTTAGCAACTAAGTATTCCAATTTTAGAATTTTTAAAAGCTGAGCTAAATTCTTTCATTTTCTATTAAATTTTTAAATTCATCCATTAATAAAACTGCCTTTGAAAACAAATCATACTTATGTCAGAAATAGATTCTACAGGGACATAAAGACAATTCAGAAGACTCCAGAGGACATTGAAATTTACATGATGAAAATTAATCTACACCCACGATAAAACGGTCGTAGTGCAGAGATAAAGAACTGTAAGAAGTCACGAAAATGAAATAAAACCCGTATAAAACTCATCTCTCAGTTTGGTCTTGGGACATATTATGTGCATCCAAAACAATATTAAATATTTATTTGGTTATACATTACCAATACTCATGCACTCTTGAGAGCAATTCGTGTTCTTAAGGACAAAATGATGTACAAGTTGCACATGTTTGTATAAATGGGTAAGCAACTAAAGCATTTCTGTGAGTTATATAGCATAAGGATATACAACTCACAATCACTTTATTCAAACAGTAAGGGAATGAGTATGTATTATATTTACTATCGAAGCCAACAGAACGAGAATTCGTGATATTAAAGATATTCCAACCAATATAAACTTAAAGAGAATTTAAACGGAATTAAGTTGCGTATAGGAGAAAATATTAAGCTTATTGATCTAGCGCACTTGTTTGTAAGAAGTCTGATTTACATGACACCATTCAAAACTATATTGAAGAGCCTGCATGTCTGCAGAAAACGAACTTATTGCAAGTCGGAAAACACTGCTTAGAGAAAACTATAGCTGTACAATGATAAATACAATGTATGTGATATTTTTCTGGGAGATGAGTCTGCATTCAAAGATTCACTCACTGGTGCATAACAGATTTCAAAATAGTTGTTTTTGAAATAAAGCTAATAAAAAGTTATCCGTTTAGTTTCCATTCCTTAATCAATTTTAAATACCTTACAAGTTTATTGTACATTTTTGTGCCTTTAAAACAGTTTAGGGTTTAATCTGCACCTGTTTATATATCTTCATACAAAAAAGACCATTTTACCGTACTAAATCGTTCGAACCACCGGCTACACTATTTTTTAAACGTAATATGTGATATAAGGCAAGTCGAGACCAAATAAATTATGTACATGTTTGTCTGGAAGACTAGTCCAATATATAAACAGTCGTTGTAGACGTGTGTGTAAACATATTGAAATAGTATACGAGAGTTTGTGTTGACGAAACAAAGGATAAACACTGCAATTGTCTTGATAAGCTTTAAATATTCTACAATATTTTCATAAGTTGTCTCCGAAGTTTTCAAATTTTTGGCAAGTTGACTGATAACTAAACCAAGTTCCATACTAATGTTGGTGACTTTGAGGTATTGCATTGTCAGATTAGAAGCAGAATTTTCAATATGATATTATTTGATTTGCTCATATAATTAAGAATAACTCTGCGAAAGTAGATCAGATTAAGTAGTTGGTTAGTTTAGATGTCTACAATCTTGGAGCTCAGCGACTTTTTGCACGATGTCTGCTTTGTAAATAATTTTGATGAGTGTTGCCTTCAATCTGTATCTTAAATAAGCAAATTAAAAAAAGCATTACATGGGTTAACAGAATTTGTCTTACAAGATCGTATAAAATGAGTTTCTTTCACTTGAGTTAAGATCATTCTTAGATATTTTTTTTATAATTTCTCTTTTAGCTAAGCATTTTAACATCATATCCTTATAAAAGTATGGTTAGCTTTATCAGATACTTGTACCTAATAAAAATACTAGAAATGTATTTGCGTGATAATGATTTCCGTTGAAATCAGGAATGCTTTCTCCATACCAATATATGTCAGGGTATGGATGGCCAAACGAACAAGTTGCCTGTCAGACTGAGTATCTTGTATTGCTTTTCATGTCTCCATGTACTTCTATATACTCTGGCAGACTTCTGGCTATTATATATACGTTTTACTATTGTACTAACTTGCAGCTACAAATGACACACCATTGGTAAACGAAGGAGAGGCTTCTGCGTAAATATTGTTTCGATAAATGATATTTATAACTATACTCTTTTAGAATCTTCCTTAAGGATGCTGATTAGTAATATTAATGATTAAATATCATGCATGGTAGCTAATGGGCTTTGCAAATGTAGAATTTCCCTGAATATATCTTATTTTGCAGTCATTTTGTATGATGGTAAATTGTTCTTCAAATCCGGTTGAGATTCCTTATGTAGGATAAAATTTAAATTCTTTGACATTTAAAATCAATATTAGAGAACAAAATACCGATATATAGGGTCAGATTGTCTTAGTATTATAGGGAAACAAGCTAAACTTAGAACGGCTACAAATCATTAGGAAAGGTGTTGCAGCTTATATTCAATGTATGTAGCTGTATTTCATAGAATGATTTTTGATGATTTCATACTTGTATTTTACTGTAAACTGCGTCAACCAACGCACAGTTTCTTACCTAAAAGCTATGTTGTTTTTCTCTTACTCGAAAACTATGAACTTTCCAAGTTCGTGAGTCACTTTAATTACATACTTGTATCTTTAACAAAGGTATAACTAGACAACTTAGGTTGAATTATTTCGTCATTAAGTCGATTTCCAATCAATTTTGATAATTTTATCTCCTGTATTTCATAAAGTCTAAAGTACAATATTTGTTTTATCAATCTACCATTCTTTTTGTTAATGCTTCATATGTTGTGGTGTCCATTAGATTGTTCTATTATTTTCTGAAATCTGAGGCAATTTACGACTTTTACCTTAGAATCTATGTATTTGAAGTTCGGCGGCAATGACCTGAACTGTATGGATGGATGTTTCAAGCATGTCTAGTCATATACATAAGGTAATCTGGTATATACCATCATCAGTTGAAACAAACAGAATACTATACTGAAAACTGAACTCTAACTGAACTCAGTCGATTACTTCAGTAACAATTTGTTACGAATTCCTACAAAATACTTAATAGATATAGACTCGAAATATGTTGCTCTTTATAAAGGATTCACAAAGCAAAACTGATAACTGAAAGAAATTAAATTAACAAGTAGTCAAAATAAGGTAATGGTGGCATGTGTTTTAAGAAAACGGTAATAAAGTATTGCACTTATCTATAAAACTGTTTATTTTGCTGTTTTCACATATTCTGGCTGTTAATAGTTTTTGTATACAAACAATATATCATTAAAAGATTGCATGAGACATTTTGCAAATAATCAAGTTCCCAGATGGATTCGAGCCGAAAACGACTAGCAATGCAAAGTAAAAATGCCTTAGACCGCTCAAGCTTTCAGCTCAAAAGTACATGTTATAGGAAATTTTGAGTTATAGTTTGTTTTACAGACTTTTATTTACATATACAGCTATTATTCGGCAAAAAATACATAGTAAATACATAGTAAATAATATACTCGGTCGGATTGACCTAAAGGTTACGATTCATTTGATGAAATGAAATATATCATTATCATAAATTCACAAAATTTGCAAATACAACGAAAGCTGAATTACTAGTATTTGTCCTGTGATCTCACTTCTTATCACATATTTCCCAACCCACGTTCTCTAAATCACACGACCTATTATATTTTCAAAAAATAAATGACAGTTGATCAACAAATGAAATGTAAAATATGAGTTGTGTTCCGTAAATAATGTGATTCATATTAGTATTCTTGATGAAATGTTTTTGCAATTTCTTTCAAAGTCCTTATACAAAACACATATTTTGAGCCGCGAAATGTAACTTAAGAAACAACGTTCGTATATTTGAACAGGTATTCCCTTAATACGCTAGTAGATAAACCCTTATGGCGTTCCTACAGTTATTTCTCTTTTAAGAGTGTCAAAAGTAAGCCAGTTCATGTTACAGGCCACTTACTCAAGAAGTCCGTTACAATACAAGCTCTTTAAGCTGGTAGTGGAGCAGTGGTCGATGGGTTAAAATGCTGGGTTCCGGATTCGGAGGTTGCTGGTTCAAAGCTCATCATGGGTGAGAGTCTCACCAAAAAAACAAAAAAGACCTTATCTTTAACTTTGAATATATTTTCATAACGTTATTTGGATATTGTAACTATGGAGTACTACCAAAATGCGGTATCTAGCTCTACTTGCATCTATTTGCATTTTCTTTTCTTTGTTTTGCTTTCAAATGTTTTGTAAATTAAATAAATCGTGTTATGAATGTCAATCTAACTTTTTTTGCAATGTGTATCAAGCATTGTTTTTGTAGTTTTTCACGGATTTTTTTCAACGTTTTATTTGATCCACCAACCTCTAAACAGTATGGAAAGCCACAGTACACTCCCATCGGTGTCATTATTGTCCCTATATAATACATAGGTAAATATCTTCGTCGTTTTTATCAACATCGACGGTGGTTTTATTCAAAGTTGACGAAACTATTTAAAACAACTTCGTCAGTACATAAAAACACTGTCGACAAAAACGACGTCATTATTTTCAGCGTCTCTACAATAAAATATTCGTCGTATGAAAAAGTAGGCGACGCTATTATAACATCTTCGACTAACAACTTCGGTCAAAACAACGACGATCTTATTATTTAAGTTCGGTGACGTTTTTTTATCATCTACTCGACGACGTAATTATTAACAACTTCGTTCTTAAAATCGGCGTTAAAAACGACGACACTATTTCACATCGCATTCGAAGATAAAGCCTAGCTTTACTTCGAGGACGATTTTATTTAACTTTGTCAACTTTGAATAAAAACACCGTCGATGTTGATAAAAACGACGAAGATATTTACCTATGTATTATATAGGGAAAATAATAAAACCGACGGGGATGTACTGTGGCTTTCCATTTAACAGTATTTTATCACATCTGACCAAATATTAACCAATCCCTTTATGAATAAAATTCCTCTAAACCAAAGTTATGACCGACCTTCTACATTAGCTCTTTCAAGCACATTTTCCGATCGTTTGCGAATTATTGGTACATAGAGTAACGAAATCTACATTGCACCACGGTCAGAGAACGTATATATCTGTGACACTTGTAGAAAATACGCATTATCACAGGAATCGCATTATTTAGAACATATTGTTTTGTCCATATAAGCTTTAAGAATAAACTTTCTCAAGTTTATTTTCAACCAAAATACTGTTGTTGTTTTTTTTTTTTCTCCAGGGGACATCGTATTGTAAGAATTGTGTTTACAACCCTGTTTGATATTAATCATACATTTATAGAATTGCTGTCGGTAATGCATATCTACCTGATATCAGTTATTGGCATATGTTTGAAGATTCGGCTTTTACCAACATCTGTTACATACTGTATGATAACAGACATGTTTTATGTGTCTTCTCATGCTATCATGTATTAACGAATTAACAGATAAAACTACCGAACGCTGCAGCACTGTCATAAAACAGACCGCGTCGTGTGAATCATCTTTATTCCATGACTAGAAACTTGATGAAATTGAAATGATTTACAATGAGTCATCACATCAAGACATGTCCTTGATATATATTTAATTAACCACCCACAATTCCTGTTTTTTAATAAAAAAAAAAAAGATTGATTTTGATTAAGATATTTCATTGTCCTGTTTCGGGATGTAATTTCTACGACTTGAGCTATCATCTTAAGCGGAGGCGAAGCATTAGAGAGAGTCCCATTCATAGCTGATAGAAATAAAATTGTTGTCCTTCATATATATATATTTATATTTGTTACCTTCTTCGATCAAATGGTATAACCGGTGTTACAAATTGTGACATAAACTTTTTAAGAAAGTAATAAAGATTGTTTAACATAGAAACTGTTTTTGGACTTTTTAATTCGGAACTTTTTAGTTCATCCTATTTTCTATATTCGAATCAGAAGAAATTTCTCTGGATTAGCTTAATGTCTAAGATCGCAATACAAGGAGTTTGCATCGTATAAGATATGCGACCAAATGTCTTAATGCGTCTTTAAATTCGCTTAAAGGCCCTATTAAGCCTGCTTATTCAGGAGGGAATTTCCATTTTCCGTCTTATTCAAATTATGTATTAAAAGCAGATTTACGGATACAAGATCATAGACTGTTATTATTTCGAAAGCATATAAATCTTTATTCTGTCAAATTAGAAAATATGTTTAAGGCGTGCATAAAGTCCCTGTAGCAGTTTATCATAAAGTTGTTTTATTAACCATAAAAACTATGACGTTTTAAATCTTTAATGGAAACCTGGAAAATAAAGGAATCCAAAATGCAAATCTTAATTGATTTTAAAGTCTTTGATAATTCTTATAACGTGTGTATTGTGAAAACTGATAACACAGTTCGTTTAAGTGAACGTTGAAACCTCATTTATTTAGTGACAGGAAACTCGAAAGGTTATTAATTCTATATAAACAGAATATTTCAAATAATACCAGTCACTGTCTGTACGTTTTGGCGATATAACATTTATCTAAAATAGCAAAATGCAATTGTGTGCCATGGGTCTTTGTCTGTAATGAGACTGAAATGGAATAATAACTATAACCTTTTCATTTGGCTTCAAGTTTACCTTTTGCGTAACCCCCTCCACTTAAAACTAATTCCTCGAAATAAACTAGCTTTGTTTGTAAACGATATCAATACTTTTCTGCATATCACAACATCACCTAATGAAACTTTAATAGAATATGGTCGCTTCATTCTCTATCCATTAGACTAATCAATCAAATTTGATTAATCGAAACGACTTATTCTGACTCATGGGTCTTGTCATTAATGTTTTCAATGCTGTCTGTATCAATATGCACATTCATAATTAACTACTGACAGCTAAATGCATTTAAATGAAAGAGAAGTAGAGAAAACCGTATTGCTTTGGTTTTGATTTCTATGTATAACAAACTTTTCATTAAATTTGATTTTATGCAAGAAAAATCCTCTCCAGTAATAATAGGTACAATACTGGAACATGTACAGTGTAAGTTTCAAGATAAATATTCCACAAAAATGTAATGTTAATGTATTAATATTTTTTCTCTCTTCAATGCCAAGCATAAAATAAACGTAGGCATACAAGCATACACCAATCAATTTACATACAGTATTCCATTGAGAAGCTCCTTTCTGAAATATATACATAACCTATGTATGTTATAAATAATCATTTCTTGAATATAATATTTGTTTTAACTGAAGTAATATTTCAATTTATGAATAGCTGCGAGTATTTCTGCATTATATATATATATATATATATATATATATGTGCGGCCTAGAATCTATCTTTTACTGAAATAGAAAAGGTTTGTTTCTTAAAAATTGATTTACATGAAGATGTGTAAGAACATATTTAAGTAAAAGGTATTTCCTTTGATTTGGGTTTGTTTTGTTTTGTTTTTTGCTATAGATTACATTCGTCCAAGAATAAAAAACACTATTTTGAAATGTATGTCAACTCGTTTAGCTCAAGGACACTGCTTCTGAAATGTCCTGCTGTAAAAGACGGGTTACCTGACTTGAAGAGTGACTTTCTTCGAGCTTATATCTGTACATTCATTAAAAGGTCGTAAAGTAAGCATAGAATGACGGTTTCTAAAAACAATATTCAAGCTTCTCCAATGTTATGCAGAACATCTTAACTCATAGCAGAACTTTAGTTTGATTTAAACTACTACATTCTGGTGTTCAAAAAGGCTTGTAATGATTCATATGAAAATGTTAAGAACTGGCATAAAGACAATATCTGTGTACAAATGCTGAAGGAGCTAATATTGTCTTGTGATATTTTGTCTGTGCAATTATATTGTTATCTTGCATGGTGAGCAAGCTGCTTATCTTGTTCAAAGCAGAACTGTCGATGATAATAGAAATAAATTCAAGTATTTGGCGAGAAGAGGAAAAGAGTGTGACCGGAAGTAATACATTTGTCTCGGAAGAAATCAACGTAAGATCACAAATATCATGTTTGTACTTTTAAATGGACGTTTACGATACAGTTATTAAAATCATTAGATTATTAAAAAAATGTTTCTTATTTAAGAATGTTTGTTACTCATCACGCCTGAGAAATGACCTGTCATAGTTACGAAACTGCTTTAATAATATACATATCAATTGTGCATATCTCCTCAAGAGAATATAAATTAGGTTAGTACTTATAAAGTCAAACACTCAAGGCTACAAAATACCATGTGTATGTTTTATTTTAATGAAACTGCTAACAGAAAAAAGTCAAATGTGTAATTAAGGCCTACATGACTAAATGGCTGTGAGTCGAAGTCTCAAATGGCACTCATTTTGTGTATTCTTAAGAAAACCTGCTTTCAGTAAGACCTCATATTTTGTAAAGACAAATGTTTTGGCACATTTGATATTGACATTTCGTGACATATGCGGTCATCATGGAATTTTAAAATATCGTAATTTCATGGCAATTTGTATTTACTAAATTTATATAAACACATCAACAGATAATTGCTGTTTCTATGTCCCTGGACTTAGCAAAAAGAATTACTTAAATTTTTAGAATGTGTGCATATTTGATATAAAATATACTATTTAGGCTGCTTACTTTAGAAATACACGGTAAAGCCTCTTGTTTGAAAATAAAGACAGCTGAACATGAGCAGGGGGTGACGTGTACTGGGCATTGTCTTATAACTGATAAGTTAACTTAAACTTTTAACATATTATGTTCTTTGTTAAAACACAACTTGGCCATCCTGGACTTTAATATACAACAACCTATAAACCAGCTTGCAAACGCGTAGGGTAGAAATTATACAGAATTAAGGTCCTGTTTCTGTAATAACTTTACAAAAAATAAGAACTTAGATAATAGTTAATATTTCTATAATGGTAAACAAGACCATATTGTTTTATTATTTTAAACGGATATAAAGCTCTTAATATCTATCAAATTAGAATAACTTTGTTTCAGCTTTTCATGTGAAATTAAATTCCAGATGCAACATATCATAAAGATATTTGATTAATTATAAAAACTGTGGTATTTTAAGCTATAAATATACGCCGGGGAAATGAAATTATTGCTATGATATTTTAAGTTGTGTCATGCGTTGTATCAGTAATTTCAAGTTAGTTTTTTCGGTTCATTAAGTTGGATTCTTTATTTTTCGTCCAGATTGGCAGAAAGGATATGCATATGTAGACAAAAGACAAGCGTTTTCCTCGAATGCGAAATTTTTATTCTGTAGAGCCATGTTCAACGGCAGGTTTTCACCAATATATCATTTACAATAGTTCAATATTTCAATAATAATTGACAGTATTTCCTTTTTTCAGCTACGGCCTTTGTATCAATATTGACATGTATTTTTTTCAAGTTAAGATGTAGTACCTTAAATCAAACTAAAGTTGTGCTAGTACGATATTGTAAAGAAATATTTGAATAACGTTGAAGAAGCACAATAAATAATGTTTAAATCAAATTAGCCTTTTTGTGAAGAAATGTACACAATATCCCTTGCTTCGACGAACTTGGTACTGAAAAAGAAGGCTATTTTTTCCCATTTAAATTTACCAACATCAGCTTCGAACTTTTTTTTCAGTAGTTTAGTCTTTAGGGAATAGGAAGGTTTCGATCACAGAACATCATTTCATTGACAACGACAGAACAATTGTCAGTCATAAATTACCAGATAACGTTAGTATTCACCTTACTGTTGTTTGATCCAGACGATTGAAACATCATCGTGAATAACTTAAATCATCAAGCCTTGCACGCCACCAACACAAATGTCTATTGGTAGCTTAATCCAAAGAAACAAAAATACGCATGAAATGTCAGGCGATAAGTTTTGCATTGGAGGTATTTCACACTGTCGTATTTGCTATTTTGGATTGGGTAATGTGACAATCACTAATTTTCAGTAAATCAGATGTTAATTTTGATATATATAATTGTGGGTTATAATGAACTTTCAGAAAAGAGGTTTTTTAAACATACTTTTTCAAAGGAGTTGTTTTGCTTATTTTTGAAATGTGTGTTTCGTATAGCAGTTGTAAAAATCTTATTTATAGAAACAGACAGAGCAATGCGGTATAATTGTCTATTGTCTAGTTTTCTTTTAATGAATTGCATGTGACTGTCATTAGTTAATTATTTATGTATATTTTGGCACAGACAGCTCTGAAACAATAATGACATGATTTGATGCCATGAGTCGGAATAAGTCATTTTAATTACTATGGTTTATAGCCGAAATGCATTTTGAATTGGACAACCTTGCTCGATAAAAGTTTCATTAGGTTAAATTGAGATATTCGGTAAAACTATTGGTATAGTCAACACAGATAGCTTATTCTAAACCAGAGAGTGTTATGTGAAAGTTATTTCAGAGCCAGATGACATTTTGTTGTCTTCTAACAGAACACAATTTTGATTTTATCTTTTAGATTAAGTAATGCCAGTTAATGTAATCGCTGATGGGATACTGTTAATGTATAGGGATTAACCTTTGAAGAGTATAACTGAACATTCTTAGTTTATTTACAAGGTTGCTGCAATTAATTTTTATGTTGCACGGGTTGTAAGAATAAATATAAAGTGTCATTAATGACCATTTATCACTTGGTCGACAGACCTAAGTTTGAGCTCAGCTTTGGTATGAAAAATTTGTTGTTATCCCTCTGATAACATGTGACTGATACCGGCAAGTATAATGATGCTTGACAGCAATATATGTCTTGACCGGGCACTGAAAGCAGCTAAAACACGTCGCTCTGAGCTCCAGAAGGTATATTTACGTTTCACAAAGCGACAAAATCAGGTGTTGCATATAGCAGACTTCTTATTGTATCAATGTTGTTTCTGACATTCATTATATCGTTGGAATTAAGTAGCTTGGTTTCTGTAAGAAAAAAAAGGTTAGAATTAGTTGATAGATATTCTGTTTTAAAATATTAAAAATAGGTGTGCATTTGTCCTAAATTCTATATTCAAAAATACAGACCAGTTCCAACGCAGCAGACTTGTTCCCTTGTTAGATCTTAGGCAGAGTTCTTGAATTTCTCCATTACTGATATACGAAGAAAAATCAAAGCTATTCCGGGCATTTTATTCGAAAATGTTGCTTATGTTCCGATTTTGGCATATCTGGTGTTCAATAACTTTGACACCAGCCCCACCCCGCCATACACACACACACACACACACACACACACACACCCTAAATGTTTAGTCGAGAATAAGAGCTTGCAAGTCTATAAAATGAGTAAATATGGTTATTGTAGGTATAAAAGTGGATTGTTAGAAGCTCTTAACACTTGGTCCGTAATGTTTTTCTAATTCAAAGTTGAAAATTACCATTGTACCTAGTCCCATGAATACCAAACGTATAGTGTGAAGGTCAAGTCAAGGGGAGATAATTCATTGAAATAACATCAAAATACATGAGGACAAATGTCTGAAGTTAAGCGAATTATTAAACACGTCGTGGTCGAAGGCATGTGGAATATGTACCTTACTTGGTCATCGTATCAAGTGATGTCGTTAATGCACACGACATATATGTAATGCTTATGTATATTTGTACTTCTGTATATAATGTATGTAATGAATATAATACTATAATAGTATATTATTATGGGGGCGCGAATCTTTATCCCTTGTTGTGTATTTTACTAATCATTCTGGAAGCTCTTTCGTGTAACCAGTGAATATACAATCAAGTAGAAAGATCCGGATACACAGATTCATACATTAAATATTATCATATGTGTATTTGTATATGCAGTTATATAGTAATTTGGAGTAAAAAAGAAAGTGAATTGTCGATGATATCAAAATTAGTCTATGACGAGGTGTATATTTGACTCTGAAGAAACCAGTAAGTGATAACAAATATAAGATATGTACTTGTCTGTATTCTAATTACAACACAGACATATAAAACATTGTAAGTACATAAGCTATCTCTTACGCTAGCATGTTTGTTTATCATTACACATCATGTGAAATAAGCTGTCATAACCATGGAACTGTTTTGAGAATTAATAAATTCATTCTGCCTATCTTTTCAAAATGATATTACTTCATTTTGATATATGTTTGTACTTCCAAGATGTAAAATTTTGGGCACATAATATGCATCCTTTTCAGGGTTACGTTTAACAATCCGCTAAAAAAAACAAAGATGAAATTAATTTATCAAATCAACTAAAATGTGTGGTTGTTTAGAAATAGTTAGAGTATACTCAGTTTTAAGCAAAATCAAAGGACCTGAAATACTTTGAACAATAATTCAGAGGTTTATACGTGTCTTAAATAAGGTCTGTGGTTGCTGAGAAAAAAAACACATATGAATAGTTCTTTCCTACTCTGAATGTTGCAAATTGTAAGGGCCAACAATTCTATGAGAAACTATTCAGCCGGGTCATGCTTGTTATATGCATATTTACTTTACTATATTTACTTCTTATTTATTCATAAGATTACAGTCTGCGTTTGTTGAGAAATAGCCCAGACAAGAATTGTCATGTACGAATGAAGCGTCAACTTTACGCTGTAAGTTTTTTTGGGGGGCAGCATAAAATCAACATTTATAACGTTGTTTCACATTCACGGTATCACGTAACACACTGCATGCAAGTCTTAAAAATTTTCATTTCCTCTGTATATATTGGGAAGAATGAGTAATTTTCTGTTCCATAAAGTATTTCGCTGTGCGTAGGCGACCTGGCTGTGCAATGGGAGACAAAGATGGAAGAATATAGATCTATATCGGTGATCTATAAATTAATGTCTCCTTATATTTTAAAGATGTCTTAAAATGTATATTTGTTTCCATTTACATGTGGTCTGCTGCGAACAGACGCTTAGTTGTTATTCCCCCTACATTATAACTATTCAATACTTGTTTCAAAATTTAATATCAAATACAAACAATTTAAAGTTACCCACTGAAGTAGTCCGTGTTTAATATCTGTTAAAATCTCAATGACTTTTATAACAACTGCTATAATAAATTTAGTGTCAGATTTGCAAAAACGTTTCATTTTCTCCTTATGATACTTTGCTTTAAAATTAGGCTTTTAATAACGAAACAACATAAAGGATAAGGTGCAAAAGCTCATTACTTTAAGTAACCACTCTTAGCTGGACAATGAATTACAAAGTATCAATTATGTCTCCATGACAAAGGTATCAAAACAACAATCTACCGTCCTGATTACATTTTATTATATTAACAAACATATGCCTAACACTATGATCTACAATTATTTCAATATCATAAGGGTTGTTGCATTATTTAAACCCGATGTTATAAATTTAGTTTCCTATTTCGGAACTTATCCTACTTTTTTTCCTTGAGGAAAATACCTAGGTAATACTTTAATCAGTTTTATTGTTTGTTCAATAGCTTGATCCTAAAATTAAAGCATTATGAATAGTTTGCTCTCCAAATACAAATTATGAATTTCCATCCTTTTCTTTTAGATTCAACTAGGGTGTCTTATAAAAAAAACTTTAAAACTTAGTCTGTATTGTCAATTCAGTGCGTTCCCTAGTGTTAATTTCTTCCGTCTAAGGTAATACTTTTTCTATACTTAAACAATCAACATAAGCAAACGGTTTTCTATACTTGAATCTTATAAGTCTGTACTGTGACATGTTTGATCGTTACTATCGTATATATCTCACAGTTGGATTACGTTGTTGCCTTTATACAAGTTCTTTGTGTCTCTAGCCTTCCGATCACGTGTTTTTCTGATTGCATTGATTTTCATGTACTTGTACGGTACAATGTATCCTAGAATTGTCAGTGACCGTTAAATTGTTAACAGTTCATTCAGCTGATCTACTTTTATCTTGCATTTGTCATTATCTTCCGATATAAACATAAGATAACTAAAGCAAATATAATTCTCAATGCTTTTTCCTCAGATGGGTATTGAAGGAAGTTATTGTCAGGAATGGTAAATATGTTTGAAGATTGGGTCAAAATTGGGAAAATGTTCTCCTGAAAGTAACCACAGAAAAATACACTGTACCCTTAAGCTTCGGTGTTTATCGCTGCTTTCATAGAAATTTTCTAACCTAATACCGTTCCGCTGAGGTGGGTCCGACAAAAGGTGAATTGATATACCCAAACATTATTTATAGGAAAAGAACAGTGTACACTCGCTTATATAAAAACTTCATATGCATTCAGCAGCTAAAACATCGCGGAAACGATCGTTCTCGACATGAATAAACTTAAATTGTTAACATTCAATGTAAGCGAATACAACATCCAAACATCTTTTGCTACGCAGGGTATTCAGGGGAGGTAATCAGGGAAGTCTTAATTTCTAAACAGGGCGGACTTGTTTCGCTGCGCTGTTTCCCCGCCAGCGCAAGCTGTGATTGGTCAATGCGTATCGTGTGTCAAAGTTCTCCGTGCTTGTTTCAATCATTGTCACGTGGCCGCTATGAGAAAGCGAGGCAAACGGCGTGCGCCGATTTTTTCGACAACGTACGCCAGAATTGCGGAAGAGTTCATTTTCAGTCTTCAAACACGTGTTAAATAATTTGAACAATGTCGTGAAAAATGTAATAAGATATCTACCAACAGCAAATATATTTTAATGACATATGAATTTAACGTCAATCTGGAGCAGTTGTTTGGCTTTACAGTTTTCTCTATTACTGTCTTTAAATCATTGATTGGTCAATAATCATTCATCCGGGGTTAAAAGAACTGGCTAAGCCGGTCATGTGTCGGCTTATATCAGTCATGTAGACTGCTTAGGTCGCTAATATGACCGTCGGATGCCGAGTTACTACCAATCAAGCCCGCCCTTTAAAAATACTTTATGTAATAAAATTCTAGTAGTCTTAATAATACCTTAATTCATATTAAGGGGTTATGGTATCTGAAAAGAGGTAAGGTGCTTCCCTACAGTTATAGCTTAGTATAAATAATGGTTTGATTAAAAGTATAATGTAACATGAAAATGCAGAAAACGATTGTTTTATAACGGAAGTCAAAAAGTAACTGAGTGCTCTTAAAAAATCCATTAACTTTAACCTAAACATTTACTTCCTGGCGAACAATTTTTGTTTGCGGAATGTCAGGCGAACTGAATGAAATACAATAAATCACACAGAAGTTACGAGGTAACTATGTCTTATACCAAACGAGATTCTTTATAAAATTAACTGCTATTGGTACATTATAATTTCTTATCTACAAGGACATCTTGCAGACGACTTTGAGGTCAATAGGTACGGATGAAAGGGTATTCCTTACTGACAATATGATACATATGTAAAGTTATAGAGATCTAGTGATGTCATACGGCTAGACATTTCTTGTAGGTCATAAGGTACAGACATCTCCGTTACTCCTTTTAGTATTAACGACAGACAGCAGTGATGTAATGCCAGTACTTTAAATCAGACTTCATAACGGTTTTCATCACTGTGTTGCATGTAAGACGAATAAATATATCTATGCAAGCATTGAACGTATTCTGCATAGAACTGTCTCTTAAGCACACATATTTGCCTAGCATCCTATTTGATAAAACATCAAAATACTATTAAACCAAACTCAATTTCTATACTAACATAGCATGCAAACACATTCCAGAATCAGCAGATACAACCTCGTCTCTTGTGCTGTTTTCAATTCGTCCTTGAAAAGATATGTTTAAAACGACACCATCCACAAATCTTGAACATCAATAAAACAAACAAAAATTCTGTAAAAACATTGCAGATGACTACAAAGGAATATTTGTCTGATCTGTACTCACTGTAGACACATCTCTGATTATGCGTTCAATATGTTTGATCATTGAGCCGGCTGATCGATTACTAAGCCCAATATCTTATCTCGTAACGTAAAAACAGTATTTATAACATAAAAAGTTTTAAATATTGTGAAGGGCTACACTTGCAAATAAAAAAGAACTAAAACAATTACTCAAGATTTCATGACAGATTCTGTTTATCAGTACCAAAGTTCCTCTTTTTTAAAGAAAAACAAATTTCACAACGGTCTCAAAATTGAATCATATTTAACCATAAACACAACCCTTATTGTAGTTTCAAGAAAAAACTAGAGAAATCAAAGTACAGTCTTACCTACACAGGATGTGAGTAGTTCGTGTTGTCAGTGGGTAGCAGCCCCTGTATATGCGATCGGTCTGAATTACTGGCTCGACAGACAGAAACATTCGAGTATCATACGATTATATATTGATAGCACGTGAGGATTTTCTCACACTTGTGAAATTATATCATTTTTAATAACTCTTCAGCTTTGAGGAACTTAACATTGTTAGTGAGTTGTTTGATGGTTTCTTTAAAAGCTAATTAATAATGTAAACTGGTTGAAAACAATGATTTTGTGACGGATCTTTGTTTACATGAACCCCTTTTCCTGAGAATATGGTGTCATGCACTTTGTGTATATCTTTATTAAAGTATTATTCTTGCATATGACATTGTATGTGAAACATCAACATTATCCGGTGGTCTGACCGCTGATTTTTAATTAAAGATAGATAATATAAACAGGCGATATTTAACAGTATGCTGTAGGGATGGTGGAACAAGAGGTCAATTTGAGACGTTTGTCTCTTGTTTTGCTCGTTAATAGTTTTAAATACGAATATTCACTTATATTTCATCAGTAAAAATCTACTGTTTTATTAATCTTGAAAGTTTAGGTAAAGAACAATTAGCAGAGTAAAATCCAGTAGAAATAAAAAAAATTGTCCGAGTATATATACAGAAAGGAACCAAAGTCCCTTGCATAACATACCAAAAGTTTTTACCTCTAATGAATAACGCGGGTGTCAGATAATTATTCTATTTTCCATTGAAAAGTGTTAATATTCAAGAAATGAGCAATATATTGCACCAGTTCTTTGATAACTAAAACCCATTTAATTATTTGATAAGACAATACAACACAGAATGAGATTTCTATCAGAAAGAAACATTCGGCGTCTACGAGTTATTTGCATTGTCTGAAAATTGGAAAATATTTGTCAATCAAAATTGTGCAGAATACGCAGTGAAAGTTTGCATGAAGCATTGTCTACTGGACTTTGTTCAGATTATGCCCCTGAGGTCAGTACTGGTTCTGCCACGGGTGGCGGATGTTTAACATATTTTAAACAATCATTTAAAACTCCTCTGGTCTGAAACAATTAATGAGCCATATTTAAATCTTCGACTACTCCATTTTCCTTAAACTCACGTAAGTGTGAAAGGCATTGAATGTATTATTGCATGGTGTCAAGGTGTCAGTTGAAAATTCAGCAAACTGGATGCATTATTAATAGTCTTTAGAGAGCTGGTGAACCATTTTTGTGGAAAGTCATTCATTACTAATGCACACTTACTTGGTTGCAATATGCTTTTATAAAATATTTCTGGAGACAAATTTGTCTTTAAATCATCAATATTTTTGTTTTCATTTTAAAGAGAATGAACCAATAAGGACATATGCAATATATCCTCGGTAAAGCAATGATATTCTGCAGTACATATGCAATATATCCTCGGTAAAGCAATGATATTCTGCAGTACATATGCAATATATCCTCGGTAAAGCAATGATATTCTGCAGTACATATGCAATATATCAGCGGTAAAGCAATGATATTCTGCAGTACATATGCAATATATCCTCGGTAAAGCAATGATATTCTGCAGTACATATGCAATATATCCTCGGTAAAGCAATGATATTCTGCAGTACATATGCAATATATCCTCGGTAAAGCAATGATATTCTGCAGTACATATGCAATATATCAGCGGTAAAGCAATGATATTCTGCAGTACATATGCAATATATCCTCGGTAAAGCAATGATATTCTGCAGTACATATGCAATATATCCTCGGTAAAGCAATGATATTCTGCAGTACATATGCAATATATCCTCGGTAAAGCAATGATATTCTGCAGTACATATGCAATATATCAGCGGTAAAGCAATGATATTCTGCAGCATTGTTTACTTCTTTCTAATATTTTGTTATTACTCTTGACATTTTGTTCATTTTTTGAATGATCATGGCCCTTTTGTTCCCGTGTTTGTTAATTACTTTAATTGTTTTCATATGCGTCTGACTAATGATTTTTTTAAAATTTAAGTTACTTTCCATCTATGGTTCTTTTTGTCTTAAAAATATAATCTGTTTTTATATTTTTCTTTTTGTATTTTTCTTGTAACCTTGTCTTGAAAATTTGCTTTGCATTTTCCAAAATAGATCAGAGAGTATCTTAAAACAGAAATTAATTTTAGGGTTATAAATTGTAGATTTATGATTTTATTACACAATTTTATTTTCGGTTTCTTCATTATCAATTGTGACAGTTTTTTGTATCCATATCGATATACCTTCTACAATGCTGGTCAAGTAATAGGAATTTCATGATTTTATGACGTAAGACACAAGATGAATTAAATTATTTGGCAATCGTTCTTATATCTTGTTTAGTTCCCATCTAAATTCTTATAAGTGTGCTTATGTAGGATACAATTTCCATTTTCTGTGATATTCAGATCAATATACGAAAGAAAAATACATGTTTTTAGAAGAAGACTTTAAGTTCAAGAGGACATAAAGCTTTATTCTGTGAAATATGAAGACCTTCCCACTGACCTATACTAATTTGACCTTGACCACTGATTGACCTTTACCTTGAAGATCCAATTTTCCAAAAACTTTAACATTGCCCGTAACTTTCTTATTAGTAAGTGGACTTACTTCATACTTAAAAACAATACATCTTTGGACAAGACCTTCCCACTGTCATTTCATTATTTGACCTTGGCCTCCTAATAGCCAATTGTCTAAAAACTAAAATTTGGCCATAACTTCCAAATTAGTAAGTGGATTTACTTCATACTTAGACACAACCCCCTTTGGGTAAGACTTTCCCACTAACCTATATTTATTTGACCTTGACCCTTGAATGACTGGTTCTTAGCTCAAAGGTCAAAGCTCCACTTTCGGGGGTATTGTCATCTTACAGTGACAGTTCTTGTTTGTTTTGTTTGTTGTTGTTGTGGGTTTGTGTGTGTATGTGTGTGTGTGTGTGTGTGTGTGTGTGTGTGTGTGTGTGTGTGTGTGTGTTTCTTTATTTTAGGAATTGTGAATTTCAATCGATATTGCGGAATAACTCGTTAGATTAATTTAAATTCTTAACTCATCACCCAAAATAAGAATTTCTTCCCTATGATTTTAATGAAGAATTCAAGATTCACATATATCTACTTTACCTCGTTAGTGCAAATTTGTAACATTTAATTTCATCATATATAGCAAAAAAGCACCAAAATTACATAATATATATTTTTAATGGTAAAATAAATATTTGAAAGAAAAAATATACTAATAGATGCATGATCATGAGACGTTGACAAACAATATTACATTGTTTCGGATTTATCAAAGCTGTTATACTGAAAAAGTGTTAAATGAATGTGTGGTCAGAACCGTAACAATTGCGGATTTACCAGAAAACTCCTAATTATATAATATGTTGAATCTTCAATCTAGGTCTCTGCCAATATATGCTATAGTTCTTAAGTAAAACAGTGTGACATCTTTTGTTTATATATTTCGTCTGGGACATTAAAGAATAATTATGATGGTTCTGGGAAAAGGGAATTGGTTTTTGTCTCGTACATACCAGAACCGCAAAGAGCATCGAAAATACAATATTTGTCAAGTCTGCACAAATGAGGTAGATATCGGAGTAAATGAGTTTGTCTCTGAAGAAATTGGTGTATACTTACAAATATAATATTTGTAAGGTTCTATACTGTTTAACACATCAGACATACAGTAAATTAGTATTACTATATACATCTCTTATGTAAATATATTTGTTTCTCATAACACATCAGAAATAAGCTGTCTAAGGTGCAGAATTGCTGGGAAAGCAGATATGTTGCCTTGTTTATTGTTTCTAAAGAACACTTATTTGTTATTTGTACCTTTCATACGTTTCACAATAACGGAACAGTACCCTCGAAATGCCTTTTGTGTTTTCCGTATTGAAACCAATAAGCTGCCCAAGAATTTTCTTTTGCATGGGTATGCCATTTAT
Source organism: Cyclina sinensis (assembly GCA_012932295.1). Taxonomy (NCBI): domain Eukaryota; kingdom Metazoa; phylum Mollusca; class Bivalvia; order Venerida; family Veneridae; genus Cyclina; species Cyclina sinensis. Next base: position 62,656,732 of record JAAONU010000001.1, on the reverse strand, counting down.
TTACCAAAACACAAACTATCTATAATGCATGATAGAACATTAGAAGTACTAGAATTAGAAGTATTAGAAGTAACAATTTAGCTTAGAGAACACCTTGATGTTTCAGACTTATTTCGTGTAGCATGAAGACTCTGACACAATGTATAACTAGTGTACTTGGCTCTGAAAGAAACTGCGAAACAATTATGAGTGTTTTCAAAACAAAATTATACAATAACGACGCAAGGAAAAAATGAGGGAATACAAATTTCGTTGTCATAAAATCGGAAGTTCGGTCTGTTGTGTAAATATTTAAGTATTATTTCTAAACTGCAAACATCCATCCGACGCTGATAAGGAATATTTATGCAAAAGTCCCTGGGATAAAAGATTTATCAGACTGATGTCAAAATTGAAATCTTTCGGGGAATGAAGGAAAATAAAAAGACGCTTAAAGGCAACCAAAAATTGCAGCCAACTGCAGAAATGCGTCATTAAAAGAGTATGAATATCTAGAGGTCATGAACGAACACAGAATTCAACACTACGGTTTGCAAGAACCACCTTCCCGACATGTTTATGTAATATATTGCTTGAAACAAAAACAAATTATTTACATCCATTGCGATATTAGTCTTCGCCCACGCACATACATAATGAGTTTGATGATTTATTTCGTGACCTTCAAGCAGAATTGGTAATGTTTTAATTACTGAAATTCATAATTATAAATGAAGTACAAACTTAATCATACACTGAACGCATGCAATTTTTAATGCTAAACTGGTATAATTAAAAAAACTTCTCCGATAATGGTCTGAAACATCTATCCATCACACTATAAACCAGATCACCAGTTCCTACACTAACATATGAAACATGTTTGTGAGATGTGTAAAAGTAAGCAAATAACTCTCTATTTCCACCACTTTTATTTGTAATAAAAGACTTAATACCATTTACCAGTACATTTATCTGTTATAATACAACACTGGCTGGCATACAGAATTCTTATCCAGCTGAGAAAGAGAAGCTTGAATCAACTGCATGTGGAAGAAAATATCAGAAGGTTTCTCTAGCACATTTTTTTAAGTTGGATTTAAAAATCAAATAACATCAAGAATATTGCACGTCTGCAGAAAAAACGTAAATATGTATTGCCTATTGCACAAATATTTCTCTTTTAAAATAATGTAGAAGTATGACTCGGGAATCGTGAATCATGTCAGAATCCTTATATTCTCGACAAAAGTGTAATTGTCGTAAATACAATAATGATATAAGAAATGTTTTGGGGTCTTAGTACGGCGTGATATCGGTAAAATAAAGCCTTTTATCATAAAATAAACAAATAAAGTAAATTAAAGTCTTTTGTATCAGCCATGTCCTTCGAATCAAGTCATTTTAGAAATAGTCTGGTCATAAACTGCACTTGTATTAGAAAGAGGCATTATACTGGTCACTTTTTAACATGGCATAAAAGAAAAGAGAGCTGAGTTTACCTTTTAAGAGAACACTGATTGTATTTGTTTACGTGTAAGATAACAAACTTGATAGATTGATTGCATTGCCTCCTGAGCTGCAGTCTCTGCAAACAATGTAGACGGCGTGAGACATGAAAAAATGTCTTATAATGTCTCTGTCTGTATTTATTTATATCTTTATATGAGTTATTTGTGTTTAACCTCTTAACATAATCAACACTGACACATTATAGCAGTTTCTCACCTCAAATTTGCAAAAGTAATGCTCATTTACAAATGTTTAAATGTTCATTTACCAGATAAGATATTTATATTTTCTTGTGTTGTTGCACTACCTTAAAAGTAAAGTTTCCCCCATCGGACAGCGATGAATACATCCAAGTTCTCAGACAATGAATGTTGTATTTGCAGACGTTGATATGTTTCGTTATTTAGACACTCCTAGACATCATTATATCCCTGATAGTGTCTAGATATTGTACGATAAGGTACCCCTCTATATTGCTCATTAAATGCCTCTGTAGATTTTAAGATCGTATTCAGATCTATTTTCAAACACACATGCTTACGGGTTAATAGCTAATCTCGTAAGAAACATCTAGCTGATTTTTTTTAGTTTCAAGAAGAATTTCGAAAACAATCAAATATACCGAATTTCCATATTTATCGTTTGACTCTATATTTACAGTTTATTGAATTTGTTGATGGCAAACGTCAATTTGAGTAATAATTTTAACGTATCGATGTTATCTGTATCAAATAAGATATTAGTACTAAATTCCAAACTACACTGCTTTGTTGCAAATACCTAGTCTTGTAATATGGCTGATTTTAAAAATAGTAATTCAAGAATTTAAGTTCTTAACAGTAGATTCTTCCATTTGACATTCTGTATCTTGTTATGCTCGCCTGAGCATAGGGGGCACATGGCGAGCCTTTTTGATTGGCCTTTGTTCGTCACCAATATTTTAGCTTGTGCACACGATTGGCTATATTTGATCTATCCTTAAATACTTGTTCATAATGTTTGTCGGATGAATTTGGAACTGGGTCATGAAGGTTAAAACAATTTAGGACATAAATTCAGGTCATATTTTATCTTATCTTCACTAAACTTGTTCAGAATTTGTTTCTGATTGATTTCCTGCTCAGGTCGGGAAAAAAGCCAGAATAGAGAATACAGAATATTAAAATCAGGCTACGTCAGCAATAGACAATGTCTTTAAGAGATCTTTTTCATACTTAAATTTAAGAGGGGTCTTCAGTCTTTTTTATCTTATTTTCTCTATTTTCTTTCCTGTATAAAAAGAACTAATTTGCACTGATTTTAATGATTGATTTCAATATCATGCACAGTTACTTTGAGCACAATCAGCTATATTGCATTCTCGATAAATAATCAGACGCGTGACGTTGAATCGCCATTCTATTAATATATTGATGCTATCTGTGTCAGATTTGGAGCGGCAAAACATGGTCACCCATGTGATCCAGCTCTCAATCATTTAAAACCAAAATACAATAATTAGGATAAGATCACAATTTAACTAGAACTGTGTCCATAGGACACGGATGCCCCCACTATGCATAAGTGCTCATAAACAAGAGCATGTATATCCTGTATGTAAGATTTTTTCTGTACATATACCTAAAATGATCTACAGGTAACCTTATGTACATGTTAAATTAAATTACAAATGTAAAATTTATATGTTCAATTATTTATATTGTATATAGTGAAAAAATCAACAAATGGCCATAATTCTGTTAAATATAGTCACAGCAAAAATTCCTTCCTTTACTATTATCTACACATTAAAGCTGTTCATCCCTGGAAGTTTAAGCAAAATCTGCCATCCGGTTTAAGAGGAGTTGCGTTCACAAAATTTCTATATGGTATATAGTGAAAAAATCAACAAAGGGCCATAATTCTGTTAAATTTGGCCGCAGCAAAAATTCCTTCCTTTACTACCATCTACACATTAAGGTTGTTCATCCCTGGAAGTTTAAGCAAAATCTGCCATCCGGTTTAAGAAGAGTTGCGTTCACAAAATTTAGGGACGTACGGACGGACAGACGTACGGACGGACGGACGGACGGACAAGTGCAACGCTATATGCTTCCCACTTTGTGGGGGCATAAAAATGTTACCCAAAACCTCTTTAAAAGTCATGTTCAATATGTATAGTAATTTAGGTAATAGTAAGACATGCATTTATTACAATTATTTTGAAGACGAAATAATGATTCATGGTTGAGACGACCGTTTGTATCAACAGTACTGTACTTATTCAGTCGACAGAAATGTGGTAATAGAGAATCAAAGACATAGTTAACAGTACTGTACTTATTCAGTCGACAGAAATGTAGTAATAGAGAATCAAAGACATAGTTAACAGTACTGTACTTTTCAGTCGACAGAAATGTGGTAATAGAGAATCATTGACATAGTTAACAGTACTGTACTCATTCAGTCGACAGAAATGTGGTAATAGAGAATCAAAGACACAGTTAACAGTAATGTACTCATTCAGTCGACAGAAATGTGGTAATAGAGAATCAAAGACACAGTTAATGAAAAACAGACAAAACAGATGGATTAATATCAATTGCCAACGTGTGCATTAGGCGAATATATCTTCTTTAATTATTCACTTTGTTTGTTATGATTCTTCACATTGAAATATGGTGAAGTACTGTTTGCTAATTTAAAGCGATAGATTTTCAATAATGTTTCAAACTTGAACATGTTCGTGTGAAGAAATATTTTTGCAATTAAAATTAAATTGTGGAATTTTCAGTCTTCAACATAATTATAAAGAATGGTAAACCACTCTGTAAGCTTTATCAAAATAATATCTTGAACGCTAACAAAGTTTATAAATTGACAACTCTTAGTGTCTGGGGACTGTCACAGTCCAGAGGAAGATTAATAATAAGGACTATGTATGCAATTGTAATGAAAATTTCAGCTGATGAATAATCTCAGCTGCTTGCAATCGAATCATCATATGTTCTTATTAAAGCCATGGAGTCTGAGGCAAACAAAAAGCAGTATTTTGTCCAAAGTTTTCTGAATATAGTTAGTAACAACAGACATTCAAACAATATCTGAACTATGCAGAGATGTATCATTCCAGACAGATATTTATTTTAATTACATATTAAAAACGTCAGTAATTTCAGATACAATTTCGCTTATGATCTTTGAGTATAAGTCTCAAAAATGCAGATACTTGTCTACCAAACTGTTTCACTTGATCTAGATTGGTGTGATCGGTCAGATATCGCTAAAACAGTTTATGGTCAACGTAATGTACATTTGAACTGATATTTAAATGGCAAATTAAAAATCACGGAATTAATGTGTAAGTGTATCGGTCATAAATCTGCAAATTGTATTATTTAGTGTTTGCCCTACTTTTCTACCCAATCAGAAAACAAAGATATTTAAATGTCTTATAGGTGTCTTTTGTATTGGTCTATAAATAAATTTATGAAATCTTTTCTTCTACTTTTTGACTGTGTAGAGATGCTGTGTTGTTTGACTGTGGATTTTCCTGAAATGCATTTTCACTATTTTTATAGATTTACCCGTGTAGAAGAATTGCGATTTCCACTTAATCATGAAAAGCACAGTTTTATTTTTTACTAAAGCGCACCTACGAAACACGTTGTCTGCGCAGGAGTGTCGAGGCACAATTGGGAGTGGTTTGCTTACGGATAGTTTTCCAAGTAAGGAAGCCAACGAATAAAGTGAAAGATTAAAATGGGAGGGCAAACACTAAGTAGAAGCTATGAAGTATAATTTTCAGCACTAAGAAACCTCGGTTAAATTACTCTTTCAATATAAACATAGAAAGCCCAGTTTGAATCTTTTATATTCCTACTTGTTTCCGAACTTAAGGAAGAACTACGCTACACTATTAATATAAACGAAATGATACAAACAATACATAGTAAGAAGAAATGCTCTCACTCTTTACCGCTTACAAATATGGAGAATGATCTCTGCAAGACGATTCCAAGACGTATTCAGACCAGACATTGTATACGTCTGTCCGAACTTTACATCTGAAATCGAGGCCTTTTCTTGACATCATAATCCATTGAGGTGCTTTCACATGAAATAAGCACGAAAGTTTATAGGTTCCATAAAAGGTCAAATTCACTAACTTTTAAATATATCACCGTTGCCTGAAAGGAGTTTTATTGACGAAAGATAAATAAACATTCCTCTTGACATGTTATGCTTTAAGATTCTATATCCCTTTAAGAAAATGTTTTTCTAGTCAAATCTTGTGTAAGTTGATTGATTACTCAACCCAACTTATCATTTCATAGGAAAACCAAATAGAATATTCTACAAAACTGACATATTTTGGCGTCCTCCAGTTATGTATCGTCAATGTAACGGCGATAAGCAGGATTTTCGTTATGACATGCTCTTGTTTGCTCATGTTATTTCATTTAAAATCATCTGAGTTCCCAAGAAAGCAATTCGGTTTGAGCAGTAGCTTTAGACGATTTTAAGATTTACAAAAAAAAAGTATTGCGCAGCTGAACGGTGTTGCCTGGTATTTGTTTTGTAATAAGTAAAGTTGATCAAGGTATGACTAATCTAAGCTACAAAACGTTTTTTTAATGTACAACACCTTAATAAGACCAAGTAATGTAGAAATATGTCAGGTATTGTATTTCGCCATGACTTTGATAATTGTTGCATGCATGAATATTTTACTAAATTCCAACGACACAAGATGCCTGTTCGACTGAGAAATTTTGGAACCGGTTTCATGGATCTATATGTTCCTTTATACACCTTACAGGTTGTTGCCTTATATAAAACGGCATTGCCTTATGTGTATTACATTGACGTATCTACTTCTGAGTAAAGGATAGGCCGCTGCGTAAAAATTGTTTCGACAAAGGATGAAATATATAAGTTATTGCAATGAAATCTCTTTAAAGGGACGCTATATAGTACACCTCACTGTAATGAGTTTTATAAGACAGGGCTATTTGTTTACTACAAATAACCACAATTATTCTGCTTCTCAGTCTAATTCTTTTATTGCCTATTTAAGCATGTTTCACACACTAACCATCGCCGATGTATTAATATATCATTAGTATTTCTTGAAGTTTGCTCCACACAATTATCACAAACAAGTTCTTTCTCGTCCTTAGTCGTGACATGTACATCATGACCTAAATAAATTACAATTTAGCAACTAAGTATTCCAATTTTAGAATTTTTAAAAGCTGAGCTAAATTCTTTCATTTTCTATTAAATTTTTAAATTCATCCATTAATAAAACTGCCTTTGAAAACAAATCATACTTATGTCGGAAATAGATTCTACAGGGACATAAAGACAATTCAGAAGACTCCAGAGGACATTGAAATTTACATGATGAAAATTAATCTACACCCACGATAAAACGGTCGTAGTGCAGAGATAAAGAACTGTAAGAAGTCACGAAAATGAAATAAAACCCGTATAAAACTCATCTCCTAGTTTGGTCTTGGGACATATTATGTGCATCCAAAACAATATTAAATATTTATTTGTTTATACATTACCAATACTCATGCACTCTTGAGAGCAATTCGTGTTCTTAAGGACAAAATGATGTACAAGTTGCACATATTTGTATAAATGGGTAAGCAACTGAAGCATTTCTGTGAGTTATATAGCATAAGGATATACAACTCACAATCACTTTATTCAAACAGTAAGGGAATGAGTATGTATTATATTTACTATCGAAGCCCACAGAACGAGAATTCGTGATATTAAAGATATTCCAATCAATATAAACTTAAAGAGAATTTAAACGGAATTAAGTTGTGTATAGGAGAAAATATTAAGCTTATTGTTCTAGCGTACTTGTTTGTAAGAAGTCTGATTTACATGACACCATTCAAAACAATATTGGAGAGCCTGCATGTCTGCAGAAAATGAACTTATTGCAAGTCGGAAAACACTGCTTAGAGAAAACTATATCTGTACAATGATAAATACAATGTATTTGATATTTTTCTGGGAGATGAGTCTGCATACAAAGATTCACCCACTGGTGCATAACAGATTTCAAAATAATTGTGTTTGAAATAAAGAAAACAATAAAAAGTTATCCGTTAGTTTCCATTCCTTAATCAATTTTAAATACCTTACCAGTTTATTGTACATTTCTGTGCCTTTAAAAAAGTTTAAAGTTTTATCTGCACCTGTTTATATATCTTCATACAAAAAAGACCATTTTACCGTACTAAATCGTTCGAACCACCGGCTACACTATTTTTTTAAACGTAATATGTGATATAAGGCAAGTCGAGACCAAATAAATTATGTACATATTTGTCTGGAAGACTAGTCCAATACATAAACAGTCGTTGTAGACGTGTGTGTAAATATATTGAAATCGTGTACGAGAGTTTGTGTTGACGAAACAAAGGATAAACACTGCAATGGTCTTGATAAGCTGTAAATATTCTACAATATTTTCATAAGTTGTCTCCGAAGTTTTCAAATTTTTGGCGAGTTGACTTATAACTAAACCGAGCTTCTTACTAATGTCGGTGACTTTGAAGTATTGCATTGTCAGATTATAAACAGAATTTTTATTATGATATTATTTGATTTGCTCGTGTGATTAAAAATTCTCTGCGAAAGCAGATCAGATTAAGCAGTTTTCAAGTTCTAATGTCTACATTCTTGTAGCTCTAAAGACTTTTTGCACGATGCTGCTTTGTAAATAATTTTGACGAATTTTGCCTTCAGTTAATTTTTTTTAATATGACGGGTATTAAGTAGAATTTTGTATCTTAAATAAGCAATCTATTATAAGCCTTATTTGCGAGTCTTAAAAAAGCATTACATGGGTTAACAGAATTTGTCTTACAAGGTCGTATAAAAATGAGTTTCTGTCACTTGAGGTAAGATCATTCTTAGATAAACTTTTTTATAATTTCTCTTTTAGCTAAGCATTTTAACATAATATCCTTATACTGATACTTGTACCTATCAAGAATGTCAGAAATGTATTTACCTGATACTGATTTCGGTTGAAATAAGGAATGCTTTCTCCTTACCAACGATATGTAGGGGTATGAATGGCCAAACGAACAGACTGCCTGTCAGACTGAATATCTTGTATTGCTTTTCATGTCTCCATGTAATTCTCTATACTCTGGCAGACCTCTAGCTATTATATATACGTTTTAATATTGTATTAACCTGCAGCTACAAATGACACACCATTGGTAAACGAAGGAGAGGCTGCTGCGTAAATACTGTTTTGATAAATGATATTTATAACTATACTCTTTCAGAATCTTCCTTTAGGATGCTGATTAGTATTATTAATGATTAAATGTCATGCATGGTAGCTAATGGGCTTTGCAAATGTAGAATTTCCATGAATATATCTTATTTTGCAGTCTTTTTGTATGATGGTAAATTGTTCTTCAAATCCGGTTGAGATTCCTTATGTAGGATAAAATTTAAATTCTTTGACATTTAAAATCGATATTAGAGAACGAAATACTGATATATAGGGTCAGATTGTCTTAGTATTATAGGAAAATAAGCTAAACTTAGAACGGTTATAAATTTTCAGGGAAGGTGTTGCAGCTTATATTCAATGTATGTAGCTGTATTTCATAGAATGATTTTTGATGATTTCATAATTGTATTTTACTGTAAACTGCGTCAACCAACGCACAGAAGTTTCTTACCTAAAAGTTATGTAGTTTTTCTCTTACTCGAAAGCTATGAACTTTCCAAGTTTGTGAGTCACTTTAATTACATACTTGTATCTTTAACAAAGGTATAACTAGACAATTTAGGTTGAATTATTTCGTCATTAAGTCGATTTCCAATCAATTTTGATAATTTTATCTCCTGTATTTCTTAAAGTCTAAAGTACAATATTTGTTTTATCAATCTACCATTCTTTTTGTTAATGCTTAATATGTTGTGGTGTCTATTAGATTGTTTATTTCTTTTCTGAGATCTGAGGCAATTTACGACTTTTACCTTAGAATCTATGTATTTGAAGTTCGGCGGCAATGACCTGAACTGTATGGATGGATGTTTCAAGCATGTCTAGTCATATACATAAGGTTATCTGGTTATATACCAGCATCAGTTGAAACAAACAGAATACTATACTGAAAACTGAACTCACAACAAAAAGGTCAGTCGATCACTTCAGTAACAATTTGTTACGTATTCCTACAAAATAATAGATATAGACTCGAAATATGTTGCTCTTTATAAAGGATTCACAAAGCAAAACTGATATCTGAAAGAAATTAATTTAACAAGTAGTCAAAATAAGGTAATGGAGGCATCTGTTTTAAGATAACGGAAATAAAGTATTCCACTTATCTATAAAACTGTATATTTTGCTGTTTTCACATATTCTGGCTGTTAATAGATTTTGTATACAAACAATATATCATTAAAAGATTGCATGAGACATTTTGCAAATAATCAAGTTCCCAGATGGATTCGAACCGACCGACTAGCAATGCAAAGTAAGAATGCCTTAGACCGCTCAAGCTTTCAGCTCAAAAGTACATGTTATAGGCATTTTTAATACAGGCTGTATGGATATAAGTGAGTTATAGTTTGTTTTACAGACTTTTATTTACATATACAGCTATTATTCGGCAAAAAAATACATAGTTAATAATATACTCGGTCGGATTGACCTAAAGGTTACGATTAATTTGATGAAAATAATAATATTAGCTGAATTACTAGTATTTGTCTGGTGTTCTTACTTTTAGTGCATTTATTTTCTTAACACATATTTGCCAACCCACGTTCTCTAAATAACACGACCTATTATATTTTCAAAAAATAAATGACAGGTGATCAACAAATGAAATGTAAAATATGAGTTGTGTTCCGTAAATAATGTGATTGATATTAATATTCTTGATGAAATGTTTTTGCAATTTCTTTCATCGTACTTAAACAAAACACATATTTTGAGCCGCGAAATGCAATTTAAGAAGGAACGTTCGTATATTTGAACAGGTATTCCCTAGATAAACCCTTAGGGCATTTCTACAGTTATTTCCCTTTTAAGAGTGTCAAAAGAAAGCAAGTTCATGTAACAGGCCACTTACTCAAAAAGTCCGTTTAAGCTGGTAGTGGAGCAATGGTCGATGGGTTAGAATTCTGGGTTCCGGATTCGGAGGTTGCTGGTTCAAAGCTCATCATGGGTGAGAGTCTCACCAAAAAACAAAAAAGACCTTATCTTTAACTTTGAATATATTTTCATAACGTTATTTGGTTATTGTAACTATGGAGTACTACCAAAATGCAGTATATAGCTCTACTTGCATCTACTTGCATTTTTTTTTTGCTTTCAAATGTTTTGCAAATTAAATAAACCGTGTTATGAATGTCAATCTAACTTTTTTTGCAATGTGTATCAGCATTATGTTTTTGTAGTTTTTCACGGATTTTTTCAACGTTTTATTTGATCCACCAACCTCTAAACAGTATTTTATCACAACTGACCATATTTTAACCAATCCCTTTATGAATAAAATTCGTCTTAAACCAAAGTTATGACCGACCTTCTACATTAGCTCTTTCAAGCACATTTTCCGATCGTTTGCGAATTATTGGTACATAGAGTAACGAAATCTACATTGCACCACGTTCAGAGAACGTATATATCTGTGACACATGTAGAAAATACGCAATATCACAGGAATCGCATTATTTACAGAACATATTGTTTTGTCTCTATAAACTTTAAGAATAAACTTTCTCAAGTTTATTTTCAACCAAAATACTGTTGTTTTTTTTTTTTTTTGTCCAGGGGACATCGTATTGTAAGAATTGTGTTGACAACCCTGTTTGATATTAATCATACATTGATAGAATTGCTGTCGGTAATGCATATCTACCAGATATCAGTTATTGGAATATGTTTGAAGATACGGCTTTTACCAACATCTGTTACGTACTGTATGATAACAGACATGTTTTATGTGTCTTCTCATGCTATCATGTATTAACGAATTAACAGATAAAACTACCGAACGCTACAGCACTGTCATAAAACAGACCGCGTCGTGTTAATCATGTTTATTCCATGACTAGAAACTTGATGAAATTGAAATGACTCACAATGAGTCATCACATCAAGACATGTCCTTGATATATATTTAATTAACCACCCACAATTCCTTTTTTTTAATTAAAAAAAAAGATTGATTTAGATTAAGATATTTCATTGTCCTGTTTCGGGATGTAATTTCTACGACTTAAGCTATCAACTTAAGCGGAGGCGAAGCATTAGAGAGAGTCCCATTCATAGCTGATAAAAATAAAATTGTTGTCCTTCATATATATATATAATTATATTTGTTACCTTCTTCGATCAAATGGTATTATCGGTGTTACAAATTGTGACATAAAATTTTTAAGAAAGTAATAAAGACTGTTTAACATAGAAACTGTTTTTGGACTTTTAAATTCGGAACTTTTTAGTTCATCTTATTTTCTATATTCGAATCTAAAGAAATTTCTGTGGATTAGCTTAATGTCTAAGATCGCAATACAAGGTGTTTGCATCTTTGCATTCGTATAAGATATGCGACCAAATGTCTTAATGCGTCTTTAAATTCGCTTAAAGGCCCTATCAAGCCTGCTTATTCAAGAGGGAATTTCCATTTCCCGTCTTATTCAAATTATGTATTAGATAGCAGATTTACGGAATACAAGATCGTAGACTGTTATTATTTCAAAAGAAATATAAATCTCTATTCTATCATATTAGAAGATATGTGTAAGGCGTGCATAAAGTCCCTGTAGCAGTTTATCATAAAGTTGTTTTATTAATCATAAAAACTATGACGTTTTAAATCTTTGATAGAAACCTGGAGAATGAAGGAATCCAAAATGCAAATCTTAAAAGATTTTAAAGTCTTTGATAATTCTTATAACGTGTGTATTGTGAAAACTGATAACACAATTCGTTTAAGTGAACGTTGAAACCTCATTTATTTAATGACAGGAAACTCGAAAGGTTATTAATTCTATATAAACAGAATATTTCAAATAATACCAGTCACTGTCTGTACTTTTTGGCGATATAATATTTATCTAAAATAGCAAAATGCAACTTGTGTGCCATGGGTCTTTGTCTGTAATGAGACTGAAACGGAATAATAACTATAACCTTTTCATTTGGCTTCAAGTTTACCTTTTGCGTAACGCCCTCCACTTAAAACTAATTCTTCGAAATAAACTAGCTTTGTTTGTAAACGATATCAATACTTTTCTATATATCACAACATCACCTAATGAAACTTTAATAGAATATGGTCGCTTCATTATCTATCCATTAGACTAATCTATCAAATTTGATTAATCGAAACGACTTATTCTGACTCATGGGTCTTGTCATTAATGTTTTCAATGCTGTCTGTGTCAATATGCACATTAACAATTAACTACGGACAGCTAAATGCATTTACCTGAACGAGAAGTAGAGAAAATCGTATTGCTTTGTTTTTGATTTCTAAGAATAACAAAGTTTTTTTTCCATTAAATTTGATTTTAGGCAATAAAAATCCTCTCCAGTCACTAAGGTACAATACTAGAACAAGTACAGTCCAAGTAACAAGATAAATATTCCACAAAAGTGTAATGTTCTCTTAGTAGCATAAAGTAATAATATTTTTTTCTCTCTTTTTATTGTCAAGCCTAAAATAAACGTAAGCATACAGGCATACACCAGCAAATTTTTTAAACGTACAGTATGTCCTTGAGATGCTCCTTTCTGAAATATAAATGTAACCTACTTTTTATATTTAATATCTTACTAAAGTTTTTATCACATCTGAAAACTTTAATTACCATATTTTTATGTCAAAATTAGTACAAATGAAACAGTGTAAAAGAAAAAACTCAAACATAAAAACTACGGCCAGACAATTAATTAATTTGAAGAGTTCGTGAGTTCTTTTATGAGTTTGCTACTTTTTAGTTATGAGTAACGAACAACTATAGTTAATAATCAGCTTTTTGTATTATTTCTCTATGGTAAGGCTTCAGGAAATATGACCAATACCCCTTTCCATTGGTGGTGTGTGGCTTTGTGGTCCAGGCAAGACACGAGTTTGTTATCCTTGAGTATAGACCTGAAGTTACCTTATAAACAAGCTTTGATCCTTGTTGTCTTGTTTATAATGTATGTTATGAATAATTATTTCTTGAATAAAATATTTGTTTTAACTGAAGTTATAATTTAATTTATGAATAGCTACGAGTATTTCTGCTTTATATATTAATTGTTACGGTGTTGTGCGGCCTAGAATCTATACTTTTTACTGAAATAGAAAAGGTTTGTTTCTTAAAAATTGATTTACATGAAGATGTATAAGAACCTTTTTCAAGTAAAAGGTATTTCCTTTGATTTGGGTTTTTTGCTATTCGTCCAAGAATAAAACACACTATTTTGAAAGGTATGTCAACTCGTTTAGCTCAAGGTCACTGCTTCTAAAATGTCCTGCTGTAAAAAGACGGGTTTATAGGATCTGACTTGAAGAGTGACTTTCTTCGAGCTAAATATCTGTACATTCATTAAAAGGTCGTAAAGTAAGCATATAATGACAGTTTCTAAAAACAATATTTAAGCTTCTTCAGTGTTATGCAGAGCATCTTAACTCATAGCAGAATTTTAGTTTGATTTTAACTACCACATTCTGGTGTTAAAAAAGGCTTGTAATGATTCATATGAAAATGTTAAGAACCAGCATATAGACAATATCTGGGTACAATTGCTGAAGGAGCTAATATTGTCTTGTGATATTTTGTCTGTGCAATTATATTGTTATCTTGCATGGTGAGCAAGCTGCTTATCTTATTAAAAGCAGAACTGTAGATGGTAATGGAAATAAATTCAAGTATTTTGCGAGAAGAGGAAAAGAGTGTGATCAGAAGTAATACATTTGTCTCGGAAGAAATCAACGTAATATCACAAATATCATGTCTGTACTTTTAAATGGACCTTTAAACCGTTCTGTTTACAATACAGTTATTACAATCATTAGATTATTTAAAAAAATGTTTCTTATTTAAGAATGTTTGTTACTCATCACGCCTGAGAAATGACCTGTCATAGTTACGAAACTGCTTTAATAATATACATATCAATTGTGCATATCTCCTCAAGAGAATCTAAACTAGGTTAGTACTTTTAAAGGCAAACACTCAAGGCTACAAAATACCATGTGTATGTTTTATTTTAATGAAACTGCTAACAGAAAAAAAGTCAAATGGTGTAATTAAGGCCTACATGACTAAATAGCTGTGAGTCGAAGTCTCAAATGGCACTCATTTTGTGTATTCTTAAGAAAAACTGCTTTCAATAAGACCTCATATTTTGTAAAGACAAATGTTTGGGCACATTTGATATCGACATTTAGTGACATTTGTGAAATCAACATGGGATTTTAAAAAATCGTAATTTCACGGCACTGATGCATACCGAGTACTTTTTATTTACTAAATTTATATAAACACATCGACAGATAATAGCTATTTTTATGTCCCTGGACTTAGCAAAAAGAATTACTTTAATTTTTAAAATGTGTACATATTTGATATAAAAAATACTATTTAGGCTGCTTACTTTAGAAATACACGGTAAAGCCTCTTGTTTGAAAATAAAGACAACTGAACATGAACAGAAGGTGACGTGTACTGGGCATTGTCTTATAACTGATAAGTTAACTTAAACTTATAACATATTATGTTCTTTGTTAAAATACATTAAGAATTCCTGGACTTTAATATAAAGCAACCTATAAACCAGCTTGCAAACGAGTAGGGTAGAAAATATACAGATCTAATGTCCTGATTCTTTAGTAACTTTACAAAAACCAAGAACTTATATAATAGTTAATATTTCTATAATGGAAAACAAGACCATATTGTTTTATCATTTTAAACGGATATAAAGCTCTAAATATCTTTCAAATTAGAATAACTTTGTTTCAGTTTTTCATGTGAAATTAAATTCCAGATGCAACATATCATAAAGATATTTGATTAATTATAAAAACTGTGGTATTTTAAGCTATAATAAACGCCGGGGAAATGAAATTATTGCAATGATATTTTAAGTTGTGTCATGCGTTGTTTCAGTAATGTATCTCCTATTTCAAGTTACTTTTTTCAGTTCATTAAGTAGGATTCTTTATTTTTCGTCCAGATCGGCAGAAAGGATATCTATATGTAGACAAAATACAAGGGTTTTCCTCGAATGCGAAAGTTTTATTCTGTAGAGTCATGTTCAACGGCAGGTTTACACCAACATATCATTTACAATAGCTCAATATTTCAATAATAATTGACAGTTTTTTCTTTTTTCAGCTACAGCCTTTGTATCAATACTGACATGTATTTTTTTCAAGTTAAGATGTAGTACCTTAAATCAAACTAAAGTTGTGCTAGTACGATATTGTGAAGAAATATTTGAATAACGTTGAAGAAGCACAATAAATAATGTTTAAACCAAATTAGCCTTTTTGTGAAGAAATGTACACAATATCCCTTGCTTCGACGAACTTGGTACTGAAAAAGAAGGCTATTTATTCCCATATAAATTTACCAACATCAGCTTCGAACTTTTTTTCAGTAGTTTAGTCTTTAGGGAATAGGAAGGTTTCGATCACAGAACATCATTTCATTGACAACGACAGAACAATTGTCAGTCATAAATTACCAGATAACGTTAGTATTCGCCTTACTGTTGTTTGATCCAGACGATTGAAACATCATCGTGAATAAATTAAATCATCAAGCCTTGCCTATCTCTGCACATCACCAACACCACCAACGCAAATGTCTATTGGTAGCTTAATCCAAAGAAACAAAAATACGCACGAAATGTCAGGCGATAAGTTTTGCATTGGAGGTATTTCACACTGTTGTATTTGCTATTTTGGATTGGGTAATGTGACAATCACTAATTTTCAGTAAATCAGATGTTAATTTTGATATATATAATTGTGGGTTATAATGAACTTTCAGAAAAGAGGTTTTTTAAACATACTTTTTAAAGGAGTTGTTTTGCTTATTTTTGAAATGTGTGTTTCGTATAGCAGTTGTAAAACTCTTATTTATAGAAACAGACAGAGCAATGCGGTATAATTGTCTATTGTCTAGTTTTCTTTTAATGAATTGCATGTGACTGTCAGTAGTTAATTATTTATGTATATTTTGGCACAGACAGCTCTGAAACAGTAATGACATGATTTGATGCCATGAGTCGGAATAAGTCATTTTAATTACTATGGTTTATAGCCGAAATGCATATTGAATTGGACAACCTTGCTCGATAAAAGTTTCATTAGGTGAAATTGAGATATCCGGAAAAAATATTGGTATAGTAAACACAGATAGCTTATTCTAAACCAGAGAGTGTTATGTGAAAGTTATTTCAGAGCCAGATGACATTTTGTTGTCTTCTAACAGAACACAATTTTGATTTTATCTTTTAGATTAAGTAATGCCAGTTAATGTAATCGCTGATGGGATACTGTTAATGTATAGGGATAAACCTTTGAACAGTATAACTGAACATTCTTAGTTTATTTACAAGGTTGCTGCAATCAATTTCTATGTTACACGGGTTGTAAGAATAAATATAAATTGTCATTAATGACCATTTATCACTTGGGCGACAGACCTAACTTTGAGCTCAGCTTCGGTATGAAAAGTTTGTTGTTATCCCTCTGATAACATGTGACTGATACCGGCAAGTATAATGATGCTTGACAGCAATATATGTCTTGACCGGGCACTGAAAGCAGCTAAAACACGTCGCTCTGAGCTCCAGAAGGTATATTTACGTTTCACAAAGCGACAAAATCAGGTGTTGCATATAGCCGACTTCTTATTGTATCAATGTTGTTTCTGACATTCATTATATCGTTGGAAATAAGTAGCTTGGTTTCTGTAAGAAAATAAAGGTTAGAATTAGTTGATAGATATTTTGTTTTAAAATATTAAAAATAGGTGTGCATTTGTCCTAAATTCTATATTCAAAAATACCGACCAGTTTCAACGCAGCAGACTTGTTCCCTTGTTAGATCTTAGGCAGAGTTCTTGAATTTCTCCATTACTGATATACGAAGAAAAATCAAAGCTATTCCGGGCATTTTATTCGAAAATGTTGCTTATGTTCCGCATATCTGGTGTTCTATAACTTTGACACCAGCCCCGCCCCGCCACACACACACACACACACACACACACACACACCCTAAATGTTTAGTCGAGAATAAGAGCTTGCAAGTCTATAAAATGAGTAAATATGGTTATTGTAGGTATAAAAGTGGATTGTTAGAAGCTCTTAAAACTTGGTCCGGAAAGTTTTTCTAATTCAAAGTTGAAAATTACCATTGTACCTAGTACCATGAATACCAAACGTATAGTGTAAAGTTCAAGTCAAGGGGAGATAATTCATTGAAAGAACATCAAAATAAATGAGGACAAATGTCTGAAGTTAAGCGAATTATTAAACACGTCGTGGTCGAAGGAATGTGGAATATGTACCTTACTTGGTCATCGTATCAAGTGATGTCGTTAATGCACACGACATATATGTAATGCTTATGTATATTTGTACTTCAGTATATAATGTATGTAATGAATATAATACTACAATAGTATATTATTATAGGGGCGCGAATCTTTCTCACTTGTTGTGTATTTTACTAATCATTCTGGAAGCTCTTTCGTGTAACCAGTGAATATACAATCAAGTAGAAAGATCCGGATACACAGATTCATACATGAAATATTATCATATGTGTATTTGTATATGCAGTTATATAGTAATTTGGAGTAAAAAAGAAAGTGAATTGTCGATGATATCAAAATTAGTCTATGACGAGGTGTATATTTGACTCTGAAGAAACCAGTAAGTGATAACAAATATAAGATATGTACTTGTCTGTATTCTAATTACAACACAGACATATAAAACATTGTAAGTACATAAGCTATCTCTTACGCTAGCATGTTTGTTTATCATTACACATCATGTGAAATAAGCTGTCATAACCATGGAACTGTTTTGAGAATTAATAAATTCATTCTGCCTATCTTTTCAAAATGATATTACTTCATGTTGATATATGTTTGTACTTCCAAGATGTAAAATTTTGGGCACATAATATGCATCCTTTTCAGGGTTACGTTTAACAATCCGCTAAAAAAACAAAGATGAAATTAATTTATCAAATCAACTAAAATGTGTGGTTGTTTAGAAATAGTTAGAGTATACTCAGTTTTAAGCAAAATCAAAGGGCCTGAAATACTTTGAACAATAATTCAGAGGTTTATACGTGTCTTAAATAAGGTCTGTGGTTGCTGAGAAAAAAAACACATATGAATAGTTCTTTTCTACTCTGAATGTTGCAAATTGTAAGGGCCAACAATTCTATGAGAAACTATTCAGCCGGGTCATGCTTGTTATATGCATATTTACTTTACTATTTACTTCTCATTTATTCATAAGATTACAGTCTGCGTTTGTTGAGAAATAGCCCAGACAAGAATTGTCATGTACGAATGAAGCGTCAACTTTACGCTGTAAGTTTTTTTGGGGGGCAGCATAAAATCAACATTTATAACGTTGTTTCACATTCACGGTATCACGTAACACACTGCATGCAAGTCTTAAAAATTTTCATTTCCTCTGTATATATTGGGAAGAATGAGTAATTTTCTGTTCCATAAAGTATTTCGCTGTGCGTAGGCGACCTGACTGTGCAATGGGAGACAAAGATGGAAGAATATAGATCTATATCGGTGATCTATAAATGTCTCCTTATATTTTAAAGATGTCTTAAAATGTATATTTGTTTCCATTTACATGTGGTCTGCTGCGAACAGACGCTTAGTTGTTATTCCCCCTACATTATAACTATTCAATACTTGTTTCAAAATTTAATATCAAATACAAACAATTTAAAGTTACCCACTGAAGTAGTCCGTGTTTAATATCTGTTAAAATCTCAATGACTTTTATAACAACTGCTATAATAAATTTAGTGTCAGATTTGCAAAAACGTTTCATTTTCTCCTTATGATACTTTGCTTTAAAATTAGGCTTTTAATAACGAAACAACATAAAGGATCAGGTGCTAAAGCTCATTACTTTAAGTAACCACTCTTAGCTGGACAATGAATTACAAAGTATCAATTATGTCTCCATGACAAAGGTATCAAAACAACAATCTACCGTCCTGATTACATTTTATTATATTAACAAACATATGCCTAACACTATGATCTACAATTATTTCAATATCATAAGGGTTGTTGCATTATTTAAACCCGATGTTATCAATTTAGTTTCCTATTTCGGAACTTATCCTACTTTTTTTCCTTGAGGAAAATACCTAGGTAATACTTTAATCAGTTTTATTGTTTGTTCAATAGCTTGATCCTAAAATTAAAGCATTATGAATAGTTTGCTCTCCAAATACAAATTATGAATTTCCATCCTTTTCTTTTAGATTCAACTTTAAAACTTAGTCTGTATTGTCAATTCAGTGCGTTCCCTAGTGTTAATTTCTTCTGTCTAAGGTAATACTTTTCTATACTTAAACAATCAACATAAGCAAACGGTTTTCTATACTTGAATCTTATAAGTCTGTACTGTGACATGTTTGATCGTTACTATCGTATATATCTCACAGTTGGATTACGTTGTTGCCTTTATACAAGTTCGTTGTGTCTCT
Source organism: Cyclina sinensis (assembly GCA_012932295.1). NCBI lineage: Eukaryota > Metazoa > Mollusca > Bivalvia > Venerida > Veneridae > Cyclina > Cyclina sinensis. The sequence continues at coordinate 62,636,471 of JAAONU010000001.1, read as the reverse complement.
AGCCTTCCGATCACGTGTTTTTCTGATTGCACTGATTTTCGTGTACTTGTACTGTACAATGTATCCTAGAATTGTCAGTGACCGTTAAATTGTTAACAGTTCATTCAGCTGATCTACTTTTATCTTGCATTTGTCATTATCTTCCGATATAAACATAAGATAACTAAAGCAAATATAATTCTCAATGCTTTTTCCTCAGATGGGTATTGAAGGAAGTTATTGTCAGGAATGGTAAATATGTTTGAAGATTGGGTCAAAATTGGGAAAATGTTCTCCTGAAAGTAATCACAGAAAAATACACTGTACCCTTAAGCTTCGGTGTTTTTCGCTGCTTTCATAGAAATTTTCTATCCTAATACCGTTCCGCCGAGGTGGGTCGGACAAAAGGTGAATTGATATACGCAAACATTATTTATAGGAAAAGAACAGTGTACACTTAGATAAAAACTCTTCATATGCTTTCAGCAGTTAAAACATCGTGGAAACGATCGTTCTCGACATGAATAAACTTAAATTGTTAACATTCAATGTAAGCGAATATAACATCCAAACATCTTTTGCTACGCAGAGTATTCAGGGGAGGTAATCAGGGAAGTCTTAATTTCTAAACAGGGCGGACTTGTTTCGCTGCTCTGTTTCCCCGCCGGCATGCCAGCGCAAGCTGTGATTGGTCAATGCGTATCGTGTGTCAAAGATCACCGTGCTTGTTTCAATCATTGTCACGTGGCCGCTATGAGAAAGCGAGGCAAACGGCGTGCGTACGTCAGAATTGCGGAAGAGTTCATTTTCTGTCTTCAAACGCGTGTTAGATAATTTGAATAATGTCGTGAAAAATGTAATATGATATCTACCAACATCAAATATATTTTTTGATGACATATGAATTTAACGTCAATCTGGAGCAGTTGTTTCGCTTTACAGTTTTCTCTTTTCCTGTCTTTTATATCATTGATTGGTCAATAATCATTCATCCGGAGTTAAAAGAACTAGCTAAGCCGGTCATGTGTCGGCTTAAATCAGTCATGCGGACAGTGTAGGTCGCTAATATGACCGTCGGATGCCGGGTTACTACCAATCATGCCCGCCCTTTAAAAATACTTTATGTAATAAAATTCTAGTAGTCTTAATAATACCTTAAGTCATAAAGGGTTATGGTATCTGAAAAGAGGTAAAGTGCTTCCCTACACTTATAGCTTAGTATTAATGATGGTTTGATTTAAAGTATAATGTAACATGAAAATGCAGAAAATAATTCTCTGATAACGGAAGTCAAAAAGTAACTGATTGCTCTTAAAAAATCCATTAACTTTAACATAAACATTTACTTCCTAGCGAACATTTTTTTTCGGAATGTCAGGCAACTGAATGAAATACAATAAATCACACAGAAGTTACGAGACAACTATGTCTTATACCAAACGAGATTCTTTATAAAATTAACTGCTAATGATACATTATACTTTCTTATCTACAAGGACATCTTGCAGACGACTTTGAGGTCAATAGGTACGGATGAAAGGGTATTCTTTACTGACAATCTGATACATATGTAAAGTTATAGAGATCTAGTGATGTCATACGGCTAGACATTTCTTGTAGGTCATAAGGTACAGACATCTCCGTTACTCCTTCTAGTAGTTACGGCAGACAGCAGTGATGTAATGCTAGTACTTTAAATCAGACTTCATAACGGTTTTCATCACTGTGATGCATGTAAGACGAATAAATATATCTATGCAAACATTGAACGTATTCTGCATGGAACTGTCTCTTAAGCACACATATTTGCCTAGCATCCTATTTGATAAAACATCAAAATACTATTAAACCAAACTCAATTTCTATACTAACATAGCATGCAAACACATTCCAGAATCAGCAGATACAACCTCGTCTCTTGTGCTGTTTTCAATTCGTCCTTGAAAAGATATGTTTAAAACGACACCATCCACAAATCTTGAACATCAATAAAACAAACAAAAATTCTGTAAAAACATTGCAGATGACTACAAAGGAATATTTGTCTGATCTGTACTCACTGTAGACACATCTCTGATTATGCGTTCAATATGTTTGATCATTGAGCCGGCTGATCGATTACTAAGCCCAATATCTTATCTCGTAACGTAAAAATAGTATTTATAACTTAAAAAGTTTTAAATATTGTGAAGGGCTACACTTGCAAATAAAAAAGAACTAAAACAATTACTCAAGATTTCATGACAGATTCTGTTTATCAGTACCAAAGTCCCTCTTTTTTAAAGAAAAACAAATTTCACAACGGTCTCAAAATTGAATCATATTTAACTATAAACACAAACCTTATTGTAGTTTCAAGAAAAAACTAGAGAAATCAAAGTACAGTCTTATCTACACAGGATGTGAGTAGTTCGTGTTGTCAATGGGTAGCAGCCCCTGTATATGCGATCGGTCTGAATTACTGGCTCGACAGACAGAAACATTCGAGTATCATACCATTATATATTGATAGCACGTGAGGATTTTCTCACACTTGTGAAATTATATCATTTTTAATAACTCTTCAGCTTTGAGGAACTTAACATTGTTAGTGAGTTTTTTGATGGTTTCTTTAAAACCTAATTAATAATGTAAACTGGTTGAAAATAATGATTTTGTGACGGATCTTTGTTTACATGAACCCCTTTTCCTGAGAATATGGTGTCATGCACTTTGTGTATATCTTTATTAAAGTATTATTCTTGCATATGACATTGTGTGTGAAACATCAACATTATCCGGTGGTCTGACCGCTGATTTTTAATTAAAGATAGATAATATAAACAGGCGATATTTAACAGTATGCTGTAGGGATGGTGGAACAAGAGGTCAATTTGAGACGTTTGTCTCTTGTTTTGCTCGTTAATAGTTTTAAATACGAATATTCACTTATATTTCATCAGTAAAAATCTACTGTTTTATTAATCTTGAAAGTTTAGGTAAAGAACAATTAGCAGAGTAAAATCCAGTAGAAATAAAAAAAATTGTCCGAGTATATATACAGAAAGGAACCAATGTCCCTTGCATAACATACCAAAAGTTTTTACCTCTAATGAATAACGCGGGTGTCAGATAATTATTCTATTTTCCATTGAAAATTGTTAATATTCAAGAAATGTGCAATATATTGCACCAGTTCTTTGATAACTAAAACCCATTTAATTATTTGATAAGACAATACAACACAGAATGAGATTTCTATCAGAAAGAAACATTCGGCGTCTACGAGTTATTTGCATTGTCTGAAAATTGGAAAATATTTGTCAATCAAAATTGTGCAGAATACGCAGTGAAAGTTTGCATGAAGCATTGTCTACTGGACTTTGTTCAGATTATGCCCCTGAGGTCAGTACTGGTTCTGCCACGGGTGGCGGATGTTTAACATATTTTAAACAATCATTTAAAACTATTCTGGTCTGAAACGATTAATGAGCCATATTTAAATCTTCGACTACTCCATTTTCCTTAAAATCACGTAAGTGTGAAAGGCATTGAATGTATCATTGCATGGTGTCAAGGTGTCAGTTGAAAATTCAGCAAACTGAATGCATTATTAATAGTCTTTAGAGAGCTGGTGAACCATTTTTGTGGAAAGTCATTCATTACTAATGCACACTTACTTGGTTGCAATATGCTTTTAGAAAATATTTCTGGAGACAAATTTGTCTTTAAATCATCAATATTTTTTTTTTCATTTTAAAGAGATTGAACCAATAAAGTACATATGCAATATATCCTCGGTAAAGCAATGATATTCTGCAGTGCATATGCAATATATCCTCGGTAAAGCAATGATATTCTGCAGTGCATATGCAATATATCCTCGGTAAAGCAATGATATTCTGCAGTACATATGCAATATATCCTCGGTAAAGCAATGATATTCTGCAGTACATATGCAATATATCCTCGGTAAAGCAATGATATTCTGCAGTGCATATGCAATATATCCTCGGTAAAGCAATGATATTCTGCAGTACATATGCAATATATCCTCGGTAAAGCAATGATATTCTGCAGTACATATGCAATATATCCTCGGTAAAGCAATGATATTCTGTAGTACATATGCAATATATCCTCGGTAAAGCAATGATATTCTGCAGTACATATGCAATATATCCTCGGTAAAGCAATGATATTCTGTAGCATTGTTTACTTCTTTCTAATATTTTGTTATTACTCTTGACATTTTGTTCAGTTTTTGAATGATCATGGCCCTTTTGTTCCCGTGTTCGTTAATTACTTTAATTGTTTTCATATGCGTCTGACTCATGATTTTTTTTTAAATTTTTAGTTACTTTCCATCTATGGTTCTTTTTGTCTTAAAAATATAATCTGTTTTTATATTTTTCTTTTCTTTTTTTTTTTTGTAACCTTGTCTTGAAAATTTGCTTTGCATTTTCCAAAATAAATCAGAGAGTATCTTAAAACAGAAATTAATTTTAGGGTTATAAATTGTAGATTTATGATTTTATTACACAATTTTATTTTCGGTTTCTTCATTATCAATTGTGACAGTTTTTGTATCCATATCGATATACCTTCTACAATGCTGGTCAAGTAATAGGAATTTCATGATTTTATGACGTAAGACACAAGATGAATTAAATTATTTGGCAATCGTTCTTATATCTTGTTTAGTTCCCATCTAAATTCTTATAAGTGTGCTTATGTAGGATACAATTTCCATTTTCTGTGATATTCAGATCAATATACGAAAGAAAATTACATGTCTTTAGAAGAAGACTTTAAGTTCAAGAGGACATAAAGCTTTATTCTGTGAAATATGAAGATATTAATTTTAGTTTTGCTTGTCGGGTAGTATTTTTGTGCAGCGTAGCAAAGGGTTATTTTTATCATTTTTCTTGTAAACCGCTATGGTTTTAAAACTCGCTTACTTTGCTTCGCTACAACAATCCAATCTCATTGAATCACATATTTTCTTCTTTTTTTTCGGCATACTTTAATAATACTTTAATACTTTGGACCTACGTAGAAAGAAAAAAATTAATGCCGAAAACTGGGATGAAATCTTGAATGAATATTTACGAATATTCAATTATTCAAAAAAATTGTAAACTGACCCAAACTGACCATGAATGTGACCATTTTGAGGTGTTCATGACTGGCGACTGTACATTCCAGTGAAACAAGTAATTATGATGGTCCATGATGCTTACGGCGAAAGCGGACTATCGTTGTGATTGATACAAACAAGGAAAGTAATGGAAATTTGTGAATATTAAGACAATGTCATTGAGCTACGTACTCAAAGTGCAAAAGGACGAGTTAAAATTGTTGCTGTTGTTTATGTGTGTTTATTTTTGTTGGTGTTTGTTTTTGTTGTGTGTGTGTGTGTGTGTGTGTGTGTGTGTGTGTGTGTTTCTTTATTTTAGGAATCGTGAATTTCTATGGATATTGCGGAACGATAAATAACTCGTTGGATTAATTTAAATTCTTAACTCATCGCTCAAAATAGGAATTTCTTCCCTATGATTTTAATGAAGAATTCAAGGTTCACGTATATCTACTTTACCTCGGTAACACAAATTTGTAACATTTAATTTCATCACATACAAAGACGCAAAATTGCACCAGCTCACCATAAAATATTTCATTGCCTTTATTTTTCAGATGTTAAAGTCGATAGCTCTTCAGCTTTTAATTCATAGAACATAGGTGTTCTTTCCATTAGCGTTTTTACTGGCTGTTCTGTATAATTATTGAAAACTACATAATATATATTTTTAAAAAAAAACCAATAGATACATGATTATAAGACGGTGACAAACATTATTACATTGTATCACATTTATCAAAGCTGTTATACTGAAAAAGTGTTAAATAAATACTGTCCGGATACATCGTGGTCAGAACCGAAACAGTTGCGGATTTACCAGAAAACTTATAACTATATAATATGTTAAATCTTAAATCTAAGTCTCTGCCAATATATGCTACAGTCAAAAAGTAAAACAGTGTGCTATCTTTCGTTTATATATTTCGTCTGGGACATTAAAGAATAATTATGATGGTTCTGGGAAAAGTGAATTGGTTTTTGTCTCGTACACACCAGAACCTTTAGTGGCATCGAAAATACAATATTTTTCAAGTCTGCACAAATGAGATATACATACCGGAGTAAATGAGTTTGTCTCTGAAGAAATTGGTGTACACTTACAACTATAATATTTGTAAGATTCTATACTGTTTAACACACCAGACATACAGTAAATTAGAATTACTATATAAATCCCTTATGTAAATATATTTGTTTCTCATAACACATCAGAAATAAGCTGTCTAAGGTGAGCATTGCTGGGAAAGCAGATATGTTGCCTTGTTTATTGTTTCTAAAGAACACTTATTTGTTAATGGTACCGTTCAACGGAACTGTACCCTCAAAATGCCTTCTGTGTTTTCCGTATTGAAACCAATAAGCTGCCCAAGAATTTCCTTTTGCATGGGCTTGCCATTTATTTACAAAACACAACATCATAGAACATTAAAACAACTTCAGAATATAACGGATGTCTTAGTATTTAATAAATATGCACTGTGTAGACACCACACACATGTATACTAAATCTTGCAACATTGCCTTCTTCTTATATATATATTTGATTTTTTGTATGTTGAAAAAAAATTAACTGAATACTTTAATTTTATTGTAATCATGAATTAAATAGTTTTAAAGAAATCTGTCAAATGAATTTCAATTCAGTTCACTAAATATTTAGATAAAGAAATATGGATCCCTAAATGCATTTGAATTAGTTTCTATATATTCAAACAATGCAGATGTGTTCTGTAATCAACTCAGATCAATTTTGCAACTTAATTATTTGTTCGGTTGCCAATTCTTTTTGCGTTTAATACAAGTCCCAATTTGCCACAAAAAAGAACAAATTGAATGCAAACAAGAGAAGAAAGCATTGCAGATGACAGTTAAGGGAACATGTTCTTGGATTCTTTTAGAAGTTTTCAATATATCTATAAAGATGTCAGGTATAGTATGTTGCCTTGTTTTGGTAATATGATAAATAAATAAAAATCTTATGCCCCATTGTCAACTGAACCTGTCTGTCAAGCTTTCATTGTATTACTTTTAATGAAAAATAAAGTTTTAGAGATATATAACTTATTCAAACATATATTAATGCCATATATATTGAATCCACACAACTGTGATTTCCCTTGTCTCAGGTTTGAAACGAGAAGAAGCTATTTGGAAAAGCGACTTCTACATTAATTTCGTAAAATAACTGCACTGTTTGTTAGGTTTCTGCGATTGAATAGACGTTTTTTAAGTACAGATCTTCGTGAGAAGCTCTTAAAACAATGTATGTATTTGTTCTGTCTGCGCAAACAAAGGCTAATTTTGATATATCGCGAACAGTTAACAAGCTATTGTCTCATACATAATTGATTCTCGTAAAGCATCCCGAAATCAGCAAATCACAAGTTCATAGCAACATAGAGCATAAACTGATGTGTTAAATGCGTCTCATACGAATCCTGGAAAATATTATATATCTGCTTTGTTACGTCTAAAGAAAATTGGTGCATCTAAAAATGAAAGTTTTAATGGTGTTTGTAAAACCAGAGAGAGTCTTTTAAACTGAGGCAGTAAAATAGTAGATGTACAAGTAAAGTCTATAAGGACATGAGATGAATGCGTTTGGAGTTTCTATTATATCATAATTGAGGTACCGAAAAAAAACTTTAGATATAAAAGTAATATCATTTAGCGGGGATAGTCCATTTCACGAACCTCTAAACTTAACTAACTAATAAAATAGTCCGTTTATTAAGAATTAAATATAGACACACCTTCATCTTTAATACACACTTCTGACAAAAGTTGGATGAAATAAAATAATTCAAACGGCTTCAAATTCCTCCAAAAATAAATATCCCCTCTCATATAAAACTGTCATTGTGTCTAAAAACAAATGACCTAATTTCGAACCGCTGTCAGGGAAGACTTTCGAACTGTTGCCCCAGGCCGTTAGTTCGAAATGTCTTCCCTGACACCGAGGGACAATAGTTTTGATTGTTCCCTAAAAACACACAGGAAATAACTGTTTTATTACCTAATGCTCTATATAATTTGACTAACTCAAAAAGTATGTTTAAAATCTTTAGATTTACACCATAAAGCTGTTTTACTGCCCCAATCTTTTAATGCCTGAGCCATTCTGTAAGGATTTCTTTGTTTTTTCTCTCTTTTCTTCATGATTCAAGATTTTTTTCACCAGCTCCCGGCTGATGACTGATCATCGTATGTAAACGCTTGGTTTATTTGGGCTAAAAGCCGGTACAGATCCGACACCAAACTCGGGTACAATAAAAATACGAAATGGAATTTGATGTTACTTTCTTCATAATAAATTGTTTACAAAAGATTTCTGTATTATCATTTGATTTCCGTTTCTTTGAAGATTTCGGGAGTTCACCGATGGAATTTGCTCTTGGCTTCTTTTCATTTCTGTTGTGTCTGCTTTCTCTCTTACTTCTTTCACTATGTCTGAGTTTGCTTTGTTATTTCCTTTCCAGCTACAATGTCACCTTTTGTGTTCTTTTTCTTATTTCAGTTGAAGTCTTTTTTCTTTTCTATCACTTCCTCTGCTAACTAAAAGAATGAACCTCGGTTAGATTCATTTAAATTTTCATTACTGTTTTTTTAAAGGAGTATTGTAAGGCTCCGATGGAGTAAAGTGGTCACTGCTAATAGCATTTCTATCCATTGGAAATATTCCAGTTTTCTTGAAGGCTGACCTTAAATTGTCACTGGACAAGGCTCTATTGAAATATGCAGATGCAAGACAAGCCACATTAAATCTAGTTATTTGGTAGATGGATTCTCTCGTATAAATCTATGACAAATGGCGTTGTACATCTTCTGTAAAGGGCCAAAACAGCCAACATCCAGCGGCTGCAACACATCATGGCTTGTATGTGCTGATAAGCTGAACAAAAAGCATTGTTTTTCTTTTGCCAAATCCAGAACAGAAACATTTATGTGTGTCTTACGTCCATCCAAAACTATCAGTATTAGCTGATTATTCTCTCCTCTGTATAGATATCTAATTAATTGTTTTTCCATATAGGTCAGGAATACAGTCGAGTTAGACCAGCCACTGTCTGACATAAATGCAGCAGAACCAGTTGTTGAGCAATTCAAGAGGTGCTCATTCAGACGTTTCCCCATAAATACAAAGTAAGGTGGAATTTGTATACCTAAAGAATTTCCACAAACATTGATAGTGGTGATTGAAGAACGAGATGGCGTGATTGGCTGCTGTTCTGGAGTTATCTGTAATAATGTATGGGGAGTATGTTCTGTCTGTATGCCTTTTTCATCTATATCTGTCACTCAAGTCATTTTCTTCAAGTTTGTAAAATATTCATTAACAACAATTTGTGAAGCAGAAATTTCAGCCCTGTAGGTTGATAGCGCTCTAAGCTTAACAACACGTAATCCAGGTCATCTTTGCTTGAAACCCTTATAGCATTTTGTACTACGGGACTTGTCTGGTGTTCTTCTGCCTAAACATAGAGCATAATTACTGGCCATAGCTACAGTTTCATAAATAGTGAAACCATAGCCTAAAGCAGTCATTGCTTTTACATGATCAAAAAACTTGACCTCTTCTTCTGGACTAAACAATGGAGCTTGAGACTTTAGACCAGGTCTCAAGGTGCCTGGGTCAATTCTGCCCTTTACACGATCTCGCAGGGTTGAATGTGGTACCCCATACTGCCTAGCAGTATATATCAATATATTAAAGTTACACGAAAGCAATTAGAGATACACGAAAACGTTGAAAGAGACACTATGCTAAATTGTGTAGGTTTTGATGTGTGCTTATGTATATATTGTCATGATCCTGTATCATAAACAGAAGACAAAGAAAGACTTCATTTGTCATCGTTCGCTCAATTTCGGTACAGGCACCGCAAGCAAAATTGATACCCTAGGTTTTAAATGTTGTTTGCTTTCCTACTTCCTTTGAATGTATGTCAGGCACAGACTATTTTCTTGTGATTGATGGTAAGGTCTGAGCTGCTAGGTTCAATTACAGTGTCGATGGAAGTCACATCTAACGTGATGGTATATCGAATGTCTCTGTACATTTTACATCTTAGTAATGCATAATTCACAATTCGTCATTGAAAAATAGCCTTGTTATTGAGAAATCTTAAAACAATTTTATTCATGACTTTAATGCAGTTCTTTGGGTCAAGGAGCGAAGAGACAGAAATGACCCTGTAAAACTTAAAGTTAAATTCGGCAGTTTCCAATAAAATGCTTCGTCATAGGAACGACTTTTATGTTGCAAAATATATATAAATATAATAGAGTTACACGAAAGTAATTAGAGCTACACGAAAACGTTGAACGAGACACTAATAGAAACTATCATTGGAGGTGGTTGAAGATCGGGATATCCAAACCCGAGGGTGACCGGTTCCCGCCGGAAACGAGCCTCTGATCAGGATATCCAAACCCGACGGGTCATCTTCGGGTTTGGATATCCCGATCTTCAACCACGCCCAATGATTGATTATTTTTCTCACTAACTCACTCATGAAACAAAAAAATACTAACAAACGCAAAACATATTCGGAACTATTTTTTTATTCGTATATATGCCTGTTTCAAATACACAATATTCATTTTGGCGGAGAAACGTTTTACCGATTCAAGTAAAAATGGAATAAAAATAAACATATTACGTAGGTTTAAACATCAGGAATGAGTAAAGTTGATGGATTAAAGTCATTTTAATCCAAATTAATCAGAGAACATGTGATTTAAGTATAGGTTAGAGTTAGCAGAAATTTGAAAAATACTGCAATGTGATTGGACAAAAAATAATGTTGATCATTAAAGTGTAAACACAGATAAATTAAAAATGTCAACGCTCGAAATTGAGTGAAATAATACAAAAAGTAGTTGGCATTATAAACCCATTCGAGATAAGCCCAATGAGATAAGATTTTCCACCATGGCTATTTTTAGTAACATTTTCGGATTTTTCTGTCTAGTTAGTGAGAATATTCTAAATTGTGTAGGCACTGGTGTGCGCTTAGGTATATTAAGTATTCTTAATGTAGTTCTAGATACACAGTACAGGATGGATCATTTCTAAAACTGTTTCGTAATTTCGATATGGAAATATTGTATCAGGCGAGACCAAATTTGCAAATAGAACTAAACTGCACTGTGGGAAGACAATTCTGAATTTTCTGCCTGAGAGAATTTATTAGCTTTATTCAACATTTCAAATGGGTATGAAATAAACATTCAAAATCACTGATTAACACTTTCTCGTGGACAATTAGAATTGTTCTTTTTTAAGTATTAAGGACTGGGAAAACAGATTAATTAAGTTTAAGTTTTTAACTTTGTAGAGCTGCTTTTGTCCAGCAAGACACCACAGAGACACCAAATTGCTACACGATTCACATAAATCTAATTAAGTTTGCAATGCAAAATGGGGTTAAATGGCATGCGTGTAAACAACACATCCATGTTTTTTGTTTGATTCTGATGTTAGCCATTTTAGATTAAACAGCAAATTATTGTTATGATTATATAATAAGTATACATAAAGAATAAGCCCACTGATGCTTCACATTGTTAAGATGTTAAGATAACTTACCATTATAAGTGTTCAAAACAGTTACTATTTCATCTGTCTACTAATGCCTGACATCTTCTTCAAAGCATCAGTTATTTCAAGTAAAAAGTGTTTTTTAAGGAATCTTTAATTTCGTATGGATATTTCGGAACGATAAATAGTTCGTTAGATTCGTTTTAATTCTTAACTGATCTCCCAAAATTGAAATTTCTTCCCCATGATCTAAATGGAGAATTTTTATGTCTCATTTAGTTTCGATACAAAAGGAGGATTAAATGCATGTGAACAACACAAACACAGAGCCACCTGAAACGCGGAATGCGACTCATAAGTTAGTTATCATTTGTAAGCACATGAATATAAAGTATTTTCATAGCTCAAATATCTATTGTTTTCTTAGAGCAGATTAATAGCTTTTGAATAAAAGAGCTTGTGTGTGGCTATTACTATCTTATTTATTTTGTCTGAGCAATTTTATGGTAATTCTGATGTACGGCAATCACTGATAAAGCTATTGTCTCGTAAACAGATGATTCCTAGACATCAACAAAACAGGTACATTACATGTTCATAGGGACATAAGGTATCAGCTATACTGCTAAAATGAATGCACCTTTGTGGTGTATAAACATATTTTACTTATAAGCAAAGAATAAAAAACAGTCTCTTATAATTATGCCCCCTCTTCAAAGAAGTGGGGGTATATTGCTTTGCATTTGTCTGTCTGTCGGTCGGTCCGTTGGTCCGTAGACCAAATGGTTTCCGACCAATAACTAAAAAACGCTTAGGCCTAGGAACTTCAAACTTGGTAGGATGATTGTCCATCACCAGTAAATGACCTCTATTGATTTTGGGGTCAAGGGGTCAAAGGTCAAGGTCACATTGACCTTGTAGGTAGAAACGGTTTCCGACCAATAACTAAAGAACGCTTAGGCCTAGGAACTTCAAACTTGGTAGAATGATTGTCCATCACCAGTAGATGACCCCTATTGATTTTGGGGTCAAGGGGTCAAAGGTCAAGGTCACATTGACCTTGTAGGTAGAAAAGGTTTCCGACCAATAACTAGAGAACGCTTTGACCTACGTTCACCAAACTTGGTATGCTGATTTGTCATCACCAGTAGATGACCCCTATTGATTTTGAGGTTATTAGGTCAAAGGTCAAGATCACAGGGACCTTCATCCAAAAAGCGGTTTCCGATTAATAACTAGAGAACGCTTTGACCTTGGCTCACAAAACTTGGTATACTGGTTGGTCATCACCAGTAGATGACCCCTATTGACTTTGAGGTCATTAGGTCAAAGGTCAGGATCACAGAGACTTTCATCTTAAAAACGGTTTCCAATCAATAACTAGAGAACGCTTTGACCTAGGTTCACCAAACTTGGTATGCTGGTTAGTCATCACCAGTAGATGACCCCCTATTGATTTTGAGGTCATTAGGTCAAAGGTCAAGCTCACAGAGACTTTGACTCTAAAAACGGTTTCTGATCAATGACTAGAGAACGCTTTGGCCCAACCACAAGCAATTAGGTGCTGCCGGGGGGCATTTATATTTTACAAACATTTCTTGTTCTTTTAAAAATGGCTATACATTGTTTTTATGGTCTTTGTATCTATGTTTATATGTATGTACCTGTATATGTATAGATGAGAATATAATAAAGAAATAAACATATTTTAAATTTTAATTTGATTACCCAGATATTTTAGACCAACCATTTGCCTATTCCTTTTCTAATTCGCTGATTGAAAGCATAAATGAAATAAGTCATATTTCAGTATTCATCCAATATTATTTCAGCAGCATTATGGTGACAATACTGCTACATATACTGTACAGTTTGTCAAACGAACACGAACAAGGACATATTGCATAATTAATCCTAAGTTCTTCACAGTTAATGTTCGGATTTAGTGTGTGCATATCGTCTGAGTGGATTTGCCTTTGCTTTTTTTCAGAGAAAATGATTTTTAAATGGTGATTCATGGCAGCAGCTGATTATATGGATTTTACAGACTGTAGAAGTTCTACCGATTAAACCTTGTCAAGATACCTTATTACTACGTAGTATGACTTGTCAAACTATCATGCCATAAATACAATGACTTGATTAATCAGTTGAATTTTTGAGTCGATTGATAATAGAAATGTCTCTGTGAAAAGAAACCTTTATTTTTTCATTTCTAAAGGGCATTTTACCTAAACAGCATATTGTTACAATCATATAATATATACATAGAAATTAATACATTGAACAAAAATAGTGTTAAGATATTACAATAACTTTCCGTTAAGTGTTTAATACAGTGCATAGCGCGACTACATTCGGCTTAACAGTGACCAGTCTTTTGAGTTCGACAGCCAAATATATAATTCTTGATGTTAACTAGGCTGTGTACATGTCAATGCATTGCTATAAGTATTAACAATTGTTGACTTTCCGACTTAATTTCACAAGAATTAAATCAACTTTAACTTATAATTTCTTATTCGGTTTCAATTATGTTAGCTGAAATGTATAATCTGCCTTTATCGTTAGGTATGGTGATACCTTCTTCAAAACTGTTTTTGAGAATGTGTAATTATTTCAAATTCATTTTATACACTGTCTGTCCACAACTATACAATGCCTTTATTGCCTCTTGGGCTTTTTAGCCCTACGGTTTGAAATAAATTTGTCTAGTCTTGTCTTGTTAGATCACCAATTCCTGATGAAAATACCGTAAAAACTCAACTCAGACTGGTACAAAAGTAAATATATCGCCTGTCTTCGAATCAAAAGTTGCTGTATATAATTTATCAGTTTACTTCCGTTAACATCTAATATTCTGCTAAGCAATCTGTACAGCACGAAAACACAACAGTCATCCTTACTAAAGGCACTTTATGCAAACATGAAAGCAAAATTCTTAACTCGCCTTTTGTTGTTCTTTTTTAGTCTACAGAAATATATTTAGATGATTATTTTTCTCTGTGTAGCTTTTTTTGCACACGAAGGTGCTCAGGGACTGGACTAGTGAGGGAAACTTGCTGCCGGCGATAGTTCGATCAGTCTGTGTTTTTGCCGTATAAATACGATTTCGGCAAAAGTAATATATATACATAATAGAATATATATATTTATTGATTCTGTAAATTCTTTCAATTTTATAATTGTAAAAAATGACTCTTTCTATTTGGGAAATGTATCAGAGCATACTTTTTGTCTCCTAAGTCATGGTTCCCAATTAAGTTTTATAGATTACTATTTTGCTCTATGATTAAATGGAAATGATACTACTTGTATTAAGTTATTTGAACTTTCAAGTTGTAGCTTATGAGATTTATCAAACAGCAGAATATTTAATGGAAACCATCTTTATACAATTATATTTACAAATATTTTGATTTTGAAATAAGCGCCTCTTCGTAAGAATGTTATTCTAAGGTCTCGGTAATGATTTTTTTCATTTAACGTTCAGCAGACGAATTATAGAATGAAA
The DNA here is from genome assembly GCA_012932295.1 of Cyclina sinensis. Lineage (NCBI taxonomy): Eukaryota > Metazoa > Mollusca > Bivalvia > Venerida > Veneridae > Cyclina > Cyclina sinensis. Next base: position 62,621,312 of record JAAONU010000001.1, on the reverse strand, counting down.
CGTCGGAACATATTACAGATTTAATCAACATTTAAATCTTAAAATATCTCGGTTTGTCGGCATTAGTCACTTACGCGGAAAAAACACACTGTCACGTTAACTCGGGTGTAAAAATCATTTTACTGACTTCTTTTTGTACTGAATGGGAGCAAACCAAGAGAAGGTTAGCTTTCAGTACAGAAAAACAAATTATCAAAAATTCCAAACTATGAGATACAAACTCTCAGTCCTTGCTACTACTGATACATTTCTTGACTATAAATACAAGTAAATTTTACTTAATTTTATTCAAGATAAATGTAAAATGAGTGAATTTCATATACTAATAAAATAGACAATTCGGGTACATTTTCTCTTAACCAACATGCAGCTTTTATCACTAACGGTTGCGGTTGATACTCTTTATTAATGCATAGACTCTGATGTCATAGACTCTGATGTCATAGACTCTGATGTCATAGACTCTGATGCCATAGACTCTATTGTCATAGACTCTGATGTCATAGACTCTGATGTCAATCTCAAATTTTCTCCAACCTAAGCCCTTAACATTCTTGTAGACACGTTGTCAGGATATGCCAACAGAGACTCTGTCTCAGTTAGGACCTGGAAATATTTTTCCGAACTCTGCAGGAAATAGCACTTCTGTACAAATTCGACAATAAAACATATCCATTCATGTCAAGCAAATAATTATCAAAGAAATGTATAAAAGAAACTGCTGTTAAACTGAACACAAGCTTATAATGTCTCACTTGCAAACTGAAGTCCAGAAGTACATCCTTACACTACTGCTGTAATAGCAACCGAATTTTAATATTTGAAAACTTAAACACTCGATACTAAAGAAACCGTCCGGATACTTAGCACAAACATACACACGCACGCATGCACGAACGAAGCAATGGCAGCTAAAATCTCAATTATAACGGAAGTGATATTAAATAATGTTCTGAGAAAATATTGCTATGCTCTTTTTCAGTTTAGATAAATGAAAAGGTATCAAATGTGAAATACAAATCAAGCTTACTTTACATAAAGAAAAACACTATTTTGACAAACATACTTGTGACTAAATTTGAATGTCTTTACAAGGACAAACTTCATCTAGAAAGTTTTTATCTTTTCAGAAATCAAGCAAAAAGCAGAGTAAGTGCATATGATTCCTATGTAATTTTTAAGTATTTAAAGATACTTTAAGACGAGAAGCTTTAAAAATATTGATTAAACTAGAATTCAGGTAGCGTTGACACAAATTGGGATATTTTGATTTTCAAGTTTTTATTCAGTGTACGCATATTAAGCGCGTGTTTTTCAAAGGTCCAAATACTCCTAGATCTAATTTGCGCCATCTCTAAATCTTACTACGTTTATATATTGCATCCGTATTAGATCAAAGTTTTTTCGATCTATGTTTGGCACACTTAAAAACGGAATAAAAGTTAATATATCATCTTCTAGACTTAACTTTTTTCTGATACCAGAAATACAATGTACAAGAGTTGTCCCAGAAGTATGTAGACTTTCCTCATGACTCAAACATCATTTGATATTTTGAAATAAAAAATCGGTGACTTATAATTGGATTTATCATTAAGGTGTGGTAAAAATTAATCAAATTATATTGAACGAGTTGAAAGTTAAAAAAGGCTAAATAACATCACTTACTGCCACCCGGCGCGGCATAACGTCACATAATGTCACTTTTACGTCGCGTTGAAATGTCACCCAAATTTCTTTCAACGTAAACACTGCTAGTGCAAATGCATTTCCTATTACCAGAGGTTTTCGATGCCCCTAATTCTGATGAAAAAGTACGAACGGTGAACCGCCGGCCCTTAGTTAGCATTTCTCTAACACCCTACTAGAGTGACATTTTCAGATTCGCAGGTCGACCATAGCGTGTCTCTTCTTCGGTAGATTTTCGACCGTCCTCAAATTATCTATGTAACTTAAATACTAGCGACCGTCAACATTTCTTCACAATTCCGGCATCTTCAATCAACTTGTTAGTTTGTGTCATAGTTTTCTTTAAAGCTTCACAGAACTATATTATAGCACGTAACTAGATGTCTCCTCCTGACGTCATCGTTTCGAAATTTCTCTCGTAACACAGTTGCAAAACTCGTTGTATCTCACTTACAAGAAAGCTTTTCCGTTGTTGTTTAATGGAAATGATGTCATGATGTCGGGTTTAAGGTAGGCGTTATTTAAAACTATTTATTTTAGCGTTTTACATGAACACATCTATTTATACGACTCGTGCGCCGCATGCCGCTACTGGTTGTCATGGAAACATTGATATGTGCACTGCTAGACGACATTTAGTCTTATATTTGAAATCACGAAGTAGAATATGAATAGTAGTTTATCTATGCACATTATCATTTGTTTATCATAAAAGACTTCAACGTTATGAGGATAGTCTACATACTACTGAAACAACCCTCGTACATATTAAGAAGCATCTTCTTCCATGATTCTGCGAAACAAACATGAATAAATTCAATTTTGTTTCAGGTTTCTGAGCACAATCTTCATTTCTGTGACAATTTTATCATCCTAAATACAGGCACAGAAGAATACAGAAGTTTTCAAACTCCTTTTATTGTTTTGTTTACTCTGAAATACGTAACAGACTGCAACTGTGTCTTTGTGTCCTGTTGATATATATAAGACTGTAACTGTTTCTTTGTGCCCTGTAAAAATATGACCAACTGTTACTCTTTCTCTGTGCCCTGTTAATATATATAAGATTGTTACTGTTTCTTTTTTGTCCTGTTAATATATATAAGACTGTAACTGTTTCTGTGTGTCCTGTAAATATATGACCGACTGTAACTGTTTCTTTGAGCCTGTTAATATATATAAGACTGTAACTGTTTCTGTGTGTCCTGTAAATATATGACCGACTGTAACTGTTTCTTTGAGCCTATTAATATATATAGGACTATTACTGTTTTTATGCCCTGTAAATATATGTAAGACTGTAGTTGTTTCTTTGTGTCCTGTTAATATATATAAGACTGTAACTGTTTCTTTTTGCCCTTTAAATATATGACCGACTTTAACTGTTTCTTTGTGCCCTGTAAAAATATGACCGACTTTAACTGTTTCTTTGTGCCCTGTAGATACATAAACGGTTGTAACTGTTTCTTGTGATAATTCGACCATACTGTGTTATTTAGAAAGATTACGATGTCAAAAAAGAAGTATGCATTTATATCCGTGAACTTTTCACACTCATACATTTTCATCATCTTTAAACAGAAAAACTTCACTTTACAGTTGTTTTGTTAGGCAACAATGCTTTTTGATGAAGTGTGTATATAGCATCTGTAATCTCTAAATTCAAATTCAATGTGACTGTTTTACATTTTCTCTTTTTGATTTAGTTTTTCTAAAAATTTTCAAAGTTAACAATCTCTGTTCAATTATACTGACAGAGTTCCTGATTTTAAAATTGCCATCATGAAACGATGTCGTAAAGAATTTTAAATTGAACGTTCGCTTTGTTAAATGCAAATTGCAAATGTCATTAAGTATATCGTACCGCTTAAAGGTAGGGAAGGATATGTTTCTAGCATTTACACAATGACTAGAAAACCATGGCGACAGAGTTTAAAATGATATGAAACTTAAATTATCAATTATTGAGCCGTTCGTAAAAGCAATCTTGTTCATGTATTTGTTGATCATTCTTTCTGGTCAAAACAAGAAGCACTATTCTAAGCTGTGTGTAACTTTGAAAATTCCCTTATCTTTGCGGAAGTTCAAGATATTTGTAAAAGCTGTCATATATTGCGCTAGTTGACTGATTACTAAATCTAGTAAACCACAAAATTTGGCGACTATGAAGTAATTGCATTCTCAGAATATAAGCACGATTTACTGTAAAAAGAGGGCATTCAACTTTTGCTTAACCAAACAAAACTAATTGTTACAAGTATTGTCAGAAGTTGTTAAAAGGATTTCACTACTTGTTTGACTGGAAAATACCTGTTGGCTTTACCACCGTGTATGGTCGTTTTATCCTCTATAAACCAAAATGTGCTAGTGACACTTGATACAGCAAAATAATTGAATGAGATCAAATATATAATCTGCAGTTTTCTGTCATCGAGACAGTTAAAGAGATGAAATAAGAAATAGATTTTTTTAAAGTTTGATATACATGTCCTTTATTTTATGCATTTACTTTTATGGCAATTAAGACTGTCAAACATTTCAATTTTCTTCTAAATTAATTTTGAAGTGACACATTTTTTGGTTTTACATATTTGATATAACTAAAACCTTTGTAAAGGAAAAAACGATATATGATTATATATGATTTTGTGGTATTGCGATTTTCCAGTCAGCTCCTGTTCCTGTCCATCCCATTTACATTTAATATTTTACCATTGTCATATAAATTGTCATAACACACCGTTATTCTTTTGAAACTTGATTGCTTGCTTTAATGAGGATAAGATACACTGATTGGAGACTAGATGCAATATTACATGCAGTATTTGAAGAATTATTCTTTGTCTGGCTAAACCTTTGATCATTTTCTGTAGTATTCTGTTCATTATCAGAAATATTCAGCTGAAATTTTGCACAAGCAGATAACAACGGGGATGAATCTTTATCATGCATATATTTCCAAAATTGTCTTTCATTTCAAATTATATTTGTTCAAACTTTTATAAACATTTAACAAATGTTGCTAGAGTTATTTGTATTTGCTTATTGTGTCAATAAATAAAATTAATTTGATGAGATAAAATTCTGTTTCTCGTAGATTTATTGCTAACTAGAGTGGTGGCGATTTTCATGTTAGCAGTTTCGCGATATATATCCATTTATGGAAAAACATGTTAGAGGCACAATAACTGCTCATAATTCGCGTGTTAATACACACATACAAAAGTGTTTGTACAAATGCTGACAAAATTAGGAAGTCCAATTTCTCACACTTTATCCAACATGTCTTACTGACACAACACGAACTAAAGCAGGGGTACTAACCATATCTTCCGTCCATCATAATGCATGTGTCATTAGGCTGTAAATGCCATCGTGGAGAACAAACTGAAAATGGTTTTACGAAAAGATTTAAGTTCCTGAAAGTAATAATCCTTCTAGTATGAATTTAATCTATTAAAGTTTTGTTCAAGGTCTAGAAAAAATAAAGGTTAAAATGTAATCATTTATAAAGATTTGTTTTCAAACCCATATTCAGCTACCTTCATAAAGCTTATTAACTGTGTAGCTTTTATCGAGCGGAACGTTTTGACTGCTGCCGTTGACTGTTCCACAGACTGGTTTTATTGAAGTATACTTGATAATAATTTATACACAATACTCCAACATAGTTGGATTTTTTCTGAATATATTTTTTTCAAATAGTTTAAACAAATGAGTAAAATGAGCACAAGATAACTAACCTTTAAAAGTTTTTGGTAATGAACATGAAGCAAAGTAAAATTCGTTCGAAATAGAAATTGTGTCCGAGTATTATGTAGCAAAATCTAATTAACTTTACCAGAACAGAACAGAGCAGTGTATGGCATCGATATACTGATACCGATATTGTACAAATTACCCAACCTGGGGTCATACGATAAACATGAAATTATCAAGGAACTAACAAAAACATATAGTAGAGACAAAATAGCGTACAGCTATGCTTCTTGCACGCATCATTGTCTAGTTCTTTCACATATTTTCTAATTATATTGCACTTGTCGTTTTGTAGACAAGTGCAATATAAACTTGTAGAATCTTCATGGCCCTCTTGTTCACGTGTTTGTTAATTACTTTATTTGTTTTATAATCAGCATTTGAACCATTATTTTTCTAATTAAGATTATTCCGCTTTTCTGTCTCTGGTGACAGAAAACAGCCAGACATTTGCTCGTTCTGAATAACGTTCAGCTGTCGTTGAACTTTTTGTTACATATCAGCGGTTTTGTTTTTTCCAAAAGGTATAATTTATTTTTATATTTTGTTTCTCGTATTTCTCTTGTAACCTCTTGTTGTAAATTTAATGTTGCATTTTCCAACAAAAATTAAAGAGTTTCTTTTAAAAAAAATAATTTAAGAGTGTTAAAGTGTCACTTTTTACTGTTAAGGTTTATAAGACCATTCCATTTTCACTAATAGGAAGTTGGCAGTAGCAGTACGCAGTAGCAGTTGGCAGTAGAAATTAAATCAAACGTGAAGTTGGCAGTAGCAGTACGAGCAGTAGCAGTAAACAAAACGTGAAGTTGGCAGTAGCAGTACGAGCAGTAGCAGTAAACAAACTGTGAAGTTGGCAGTAGCAGTACGAGCAGTAGCAGTAAACAAAACGTGAAGTTGGCAGTAGCAGTAACAGCAGTAGCAGTAAACAAAACGTGAAGTTGGCAGTAGCAGTAACAGCAGTAGCAGTAAACAAAACGTGAAGTTTGCAGTAGCAGTAACAGCAGTAGCAGTAGGAAACTCTGAAAGTCTGCGAGAGTGTTTGAAACAGTCTCAGACCGGTGCAATCGAACTGGGATGGTCGCTAGACTTTCTAAATTGGCGCCAAATTCCTGAAAGTTTGCAATAATGTCAGAAACAGTAGCAGACCGTAACAATGGACACCGGAGGGTCCCTTAACATAAAAAATGACATTTTCTCAATTTTGGCACCAACATTCCTGAATGTCTACGAGAGGGTCAGAAACTGTTCAGACCGGTAAAATTGACCTGGAAGGATGGCTAGACCTTAAAAATGACATTTTCCAAATTGGCACCAAAATTCCTGAAAGTCTGCGAGAGTGTCAGAAACACAGTCACAGACCAGTAAAATCGACACGGGATGGTCCGTAGACATTAAAAATGTCATTTTCCCGATTGGCACCAAAATTCCTGGAAGTATGCGAGAGTGTCAGAAACAGTCGCAGACCGGTTAAATCGTCTTGGGAGGGTCCCTGGACCTTATAAATGGCGTTTTTCCAAGTGGCACCAACATTCCTGAAAGTCTGCGAGTGTGTCAGAAACAGTCGCAGACCGGAAAAAATCGACACGGTAGGGTCCCTAGACATTAAAAATGACATTTTTCCGATTGGCACCAAAATTCCTGAAAGTCTGCAATTGTGTCAGAAACAGTCTCAGACCGGTAAAATCGACTTGGGAGGGTCCCTAAACATTAATTATGGCATTTTCCCAAGTGGCACCAAAATTCCTGAAAGTCTGCGAGTGTGTCAGAAACAGTCGCAGACCGGTTAAATCGACACGGAAGGATCCCTAGACATTAAAAATGATATTTTTCCGATTGGCACCAAAATTCCTGAAAGTCTGCGAATGTGTCAGAAACAGTCGCAGACCGGTAAAATCGACTTGGGAGGGTCCCTAGACATTAATAATGGCATTTTCCCAAGTGGCACCAAAATTCCTGAAAGTCTGCGAGTGTATCAAAAACAGTCGCAGACCGGTTAAATCGACACGGAAGGGTCACTAGACATTAAAAATGACATTTTTCCGATTGGCACCAAAATTCCTGAAAGTCTGCGAAAGTGTCAGAAGTCGCAGACCGGTTAAATCGAAACGGAAGGGTCCCTAGACATTAAAAATTACAATTTTCCGATTGGCACCAAAATTCCTGAAAGTCTGCGAGAGTGTTAGAAACAGTCGCAGACCGGTAAAATCGACTAAGGAGGGTCCTTAGACATTAAAATGACATTTTTCCGAATGGCACCAAAATTCATGAAAATTTGCAAGCGTGTCAGACACAGTCGCAGAACTACGCAATAGACTCGGGAGGGTCTGTTGATGTTTAAACATGTTTTATTTCATTGAAACTTTCCAGACTTTTAAGACTTTTTTACTACTACTGCTGTTACTGCTACTGCCAACTTCACGTTTTGTTTTACTGCTACTGCTCGTACTGCTATTGCCAACTTCACGTTTTGTTTTACTGCTACTGCTGTTACTGCTTCTGCCAACTTCACGTTTTGTTTTACTGCTACTGCTGTTACTGCTACTGCCAACTTCACGTTTTGTTTTTCTGCTACTGCTGTTACTGCTACTGCCAACTTCACGTTTTGTTTTACTGCTACTGCTGTTACTGCTACTACCCGCTTCACGTTTTGTTTTACTGCTACTGCTGTTACTGCTACTGCCAACTTCACGTTTTGATTTACTGCTGCTGCTGTTACTGCTACTGCCAGCTTCACGATTTGTTTTACTGCTTCTGCTGTTACTGCTACTGCCAACTTCACGTTTTGATTTACTGCTACTGCTGTTAATGCTACTGCCAACTTCACGTTTTGTTTTACTGCTACTGCTGTTACTGCTATTGCCAACTTCACGTTTTTCTACTGCTGTGTACTGCTACTTCTCACTTCCTATACATTCCATTTTCGGCTTTTTCAGTTTCAGGTATGAAACGTTTTGTTTTACGGTCATTTTCATATAGGGGATGCTGTTTGTGGAATGAATTACCGCAGCATATTAGGGATTCCAGGTCATATATAAACTCCAAACTCGTTGCTAAGGAACATTTTATCAATTTAATTGATTACTTTATTTATAAAGATCTTATTTCTTATTACGTTTGACTTTTAGTTCTGTAAGGGGTATGTTTAAGACAGTATTCAAAACTAGTATTTGTATTGTAAATTATTTGCTACAACTTACTTTGTTTTTCAATTATGAGATATATTTGGTGTCCTGTGATAAGTCCTGTGATAACTATATGTCTTCTTATGCCACACAATACTATACTTCAAGGACCACAATGGAAATAAGAGTTTTCACAAAATGTTGGTTGACGTGGCTGAATGTGTCTAATTCATACATGCTCTTGTTTATTTTTAATTTCATGTGAGTGTTATTTGTATTATAATGCCATGCTGTCTGACATTTTATATTGAAATAAATCTAGTTATCTATTCATACCAATATACCTCCTACAATATACTGGTCAAGTAAAAGAAATTTAAGTCATGTAAAGTTTGTATGACGTAAGACACAAGATGAATTATATTATCTGGCAATTTTTCCTATATCTTCTTTAGTTCCTACCAAAATTCTAATTAAGTGTGCTTATGTAGGATACAATTTCCATTTTCTGTGATATTCAGATCAATACACGAAAGAATAATACATATCTTTAGAAGAAAACTTTTAGTTCAAGAGGACATAAAGCTTTATTCTGTCAAATATGAAGAAATTTAGACCGACGTAGACAGACAAAACAAATTTGATGCAAAAAACTGGGATTTAACCTAAATGAATAGTTACAATCATTTAATCAGTCGTAAATTGTAAACTGACCCAAAAACTAGAGTTACCATTTTTAGGTGTTCATGATTGGCGACTGTACATTCTTTTGAAACAAGCTCCTATGATGGTCCGTGTTGCTTACAGAGAAAGTGAGTTGTCGTAGTGAGTGATACAAACAAGGAAAGAAATACATGTTAATATTCACCATGAAGCAGAATGTATTTGAGCTATGACCACCTCAAACTGCAGAAGGTCAATCTATATCAATCCGGGGGTATGGAAGTAAAAAGGAAGTGAGAATAACAGGGTACTAGCAAACCTATTGCATCTGTCTACTAAATAGAAATAATAAATGTTAAATCACAAAATACAATTTCAAATCATTGAATAAACGTTTGAAAGAAAAAAACAGATACTAATAGATACATGAGCATGAGACAGTGACAAACAATATTAACTATTTCAGATTTATCAAAGCTGTTATACTGTCCGTGAATATTGTCCGGACGCATCTTGGTCAGAACCGAAACAACAATATTTAAATTAGTGTAATATTTACATTACAGAATATTTCTGATCTTTCTGGGAAAAGTAAATTGGCTATTGTATCTCGTACACACCAGAACTGTAAATAGCATCGAGAGGACATATATATCGGAGTAAATGAGTTTGTCTCTGAAGAAATTGGTGTAAAATAACAAATGTAATATTTGTAAGATTCCATACTGTTAAATATCTCAGACATACAGTAAATTAGAATTACTATATAAATCCCTTATGTAATATATTTGCTTCTAATAACACATCAGAAATGAGATTTGGTCAATAATTACTGGGAAAATAGACATATTGCCATGTTTATTGTTTCTAAAAACAATTGAAAAAGAAAGTGTACCTTCGAAATTCTGTGTTTACGTATTAAAAGCAATAAGCTGCCCAAGAACTCCCTTTTCCAGGGGTTTACCGTTTCATTACCAAAGCAAAGCATATACAAAATTTGACTGATATGCTCTGTATAGGAGCCACAAACATGTATACTTATTCTTTATAGGCAATATATTGCAACATTGCATTGTTTATATATATGAATTAGTAGAAGCATTAGTTTCTATTCAATAAAGTTGGTGCTAGTGAGGTATAAATTTGGTGTCGAAGAAAGTCACAGATCGCCCACAAGAGCATTCACTTTCCTATTAATGTCGATATGTTTTTTAATCATGAAAACAATTGAAAATACATAATTTGATATGATTGATCATTACTTTTTTTCTTGTCTGTGTGCGTGCGTGCGTGCGTGCGTGTGTGTGTTATTTCTTTTGAAGAAAATGTTAATCGAAAGGTAAAACTTAATGCCATCAACCAGAAACTAACAATATGACATTTATATATGTTGAAAAAAATAAAAAATGACGATTTTTATTTTATTGTTATTATTGAATTGAATGATGTTTAAGGAATCTGTCAAATGAATTTCAATTTAATTTACAAAATATTTAGATTAATTGAATAAGAATGGACAGTTTATTCATAAAATGCATTTTAATTAGTTCCTTTATATTCAAAATATGCAGATGATCAGCTGAAATCAGTTTTGCAAGTTAGAAATGTGTTCGTTTGCCAATTTGTCTTTGTAGAACTGCGTTTAATTCAGGCCCCAATTTGCCACAAAATGAACAATGTGAATGCAAACAAGAGTAAGAAAGAATTGTAGATGACGGTTAAAAGGAACATCTTTCTTGGAATCTTTCTAATATAGTATGTTGCCTTCTCCTGATTACACAATGAATAAATAAACATCTTCCTAATATCCCAATTCATTGATCCATAGCATGACTATTAAATCTTCTAACAAAAGGTTTTACCCACAAACATTACCATGTGTTCTTTTGTTATATGCTTGTTTGTGGTGAAAAAATAACTGTACTTCTTTGTTAAATCATGCGAAGTAAGGGGATCCATTAATTGTCACATAAACCTGTCTGATACTATAATTTCTTTCTATGTAACAAACAAGCTGTAATTGTATTACCTTTTTAAGGAGAATAAAGTTTAAGTGACATTTTACAAAAAAAAAAAAACGAATTAATATTAGTACAATATTTATTAAATCCGTCTGAGACAAGGAAAATCACAGTGAGGAAGCTATTTTTACAGGAGATCTGTACATTAATTGCGTGAAATAACTATAATGTATCTGAGGTTTCTTCGATTGAATAGTCTGCTTTTTAAAGTACAAATGTTCGTGAGAGGCTTCAACTATGTTATTTATTCTGTCTGCGCAAACAAAAGCTAATTCTGATACATCGCGAACAGTTAACAAGCTATTGCCTCATACGTAAAGGATTCTCTTAAAGCATCCTGAAATCAGCAAGTCCAAAGTTCATAACGACATGGAGCATAAATTGAAGTGTCAAATGCATCTCACGCGAATCCTAGGAAATATCATATTTCTGCGTTTCTTACGTCTAAAGAAAATCAATGCATCTGAAAATCAAAGATGTAATGGTGTTGGAAATACCGAGAGGGTTTTGTGACAGAAAAATAGAAGTCTATAAGAACATGAGATGAATGCATTAGGAGTTACCATTATATCATGTCTGATGTATCAACTTATAAAACCGACATCATATTCAAAGAATTTTACACACAAAAAAATGAAATACAGATTTGCATTTTAAAGAAAATTACATACGTACATCCATGCTTTTTTCTAGGACTAGAAGAAATTATCAAACAATTTCTACAAAAACAAAACCTTAATTCGTCATCGTTCGCTCATTTTCGGTATAAGCACCGCAAGCAAAGTTTTGAAAGGCTTATCGTTGTCCTTTGAAAACATCACAGGCACAGACTCTTGGTGTTTCAGTGTGACTGATGGACTTGAGCTCGTGTTAAAGTGAACAAACTGGCTACTGGGTACAATTACAGTGTCGATGGAAAAAGAAACATCTAACGTAATGGTATATCGACTGCCTCTGGACATTATATTAGTAATACATAATTCACAATTATTATATTATAATAAAATAGTTTTGTTATTGAAAAATCTTGAAACAATTTTATCCAACACTATTATGTAGAATATTATCGGTCTGACAGCGAACAGACATCCTTGTAAAACTGAAAGTTTAATTCAGCAGTTTCCAATAAAATGTCTCGGCATAAGAACGTTGCAAAATACATGTATACCTCTTACATGTGTAAAAACATATTAGAGTTACGCGAAAACTTTAAAAGAAACACTGTTCTAAATTGTGTAGGCTTTGGTCTGTGCTTTCGAATATTCTGTATTCTTAACAAAGATATCTAGATGGCATACACAGCCTATGATGACTCATTTCTAAAACAATTTTTGTCATTTCAGTATGGAAATAGTCTATCAGAAGAGACAAAATCAAGAACTTGAAACTAACTGCACTGTTGGAAATCTTCTTTCTAAGACGTGATTTATTTGCTTCATTCAAATACGTATAAAGTATACATTCAAAATCACTGGATAACACTTGAAAGTGGGTAAATAAAACTTGATCCTTTTAAACAAGAGGACAGAAAAAACAAGAACATGTAACATACTTTTTAGTGTTTAACTTTATTATAAAACTACTTTTGTCCTGCTGGACACCACAGTCACGCCAAATTGCTCAATGATTCTTATATGTCACATTTAGATTTCCATACAAAAATAGGATTAAAATCACTTGAACAACACGAACAGAATACTTGTTAAAACCACTTGAGACTTGGGATGCAATCCATAAGTTAGTTATCATTTGTAAGCACATGAAAGTAAAGTATTTTCATAGCTTACCTCTCTATTGTTTTATTCGGGCAGATTAATATCTTTTGAGTAAAAGAGCTTGTGTGTGGCTATTACAATCTTATATATTTTGTCTAAGCAATTATATGGTAATTCTGATGTATGGCGAACACTGGTAAAGCTATTGTCTCGTAAATAGATGATGCCTAGACATCAACAAAACAGTTACATTACAAGTTCATAGGAACATAATGTATGACTTATACTGCTAATAAGGAACGCTTTAACTGTCTTACATCGACCACTTTTTTCTTTGTTCTGTAACATTTACTTTTTATTATGTAGATAATTTAGTGTGATGTGTCCGTTTTTTATTATGTTATATACATTCTTTTTTATATTATGTAGAACGTTTGTAATTTCATTTGCATTTATTATTTCATCATGTAAACTTTTTCTTATATTATGTAGACCGTTCAGCATAGCATGACCAATTCTTATTACGTTGTGTATACTCTTTGTTATACCTCTGATGTGTTCCATATGCTTAAATAAATGTGTCTTTGTGGTGTTTAAACATATTTTAGATTTTATTGGGTTACCCAGATATTATAGACCAATAGTTTGGCTATTTCTTTTCAATATCATTTATAAAAAAAACATATATAAAATCGGTCGTATTTCATTACTTTTCCTGTAACTAACATCAAATATCAACTGTTGTGTCTGCGGCACTATGGTGACCACGCTATTTCATTCGAGGTTTGTCCGGAAAATACGCGTAAAACGTAAATAACATTTTAAGTTCAAATCACAATTTCTTCAATTATACATCAAACAAGCACCAATGACATATTTATTATACATGAAAGAATAATTACATTTCAGTAAAACTGTGGTTGGTAAATAGTATAATTGTTCGCACCCGACGTCATTAAAAGACATCATTTTCGGACAACAGTTTTTCAAGCAAGTGTACAACGTTCTCCCGGTTTTATATGCACAACAAACAAGAGTAACGATCTATATGAAGAGGGAGACGAAATACGAGCCTCGAAAAATTCGAACCATAAACTGAAACTTTATTTAGCTAATGCTGGCTCGTTATTATGAATTATATAACTACTGAATTAGTTACTTTTTATTATTTATTGTTCTTTTTAAACGTTTCCGAATTTCTTGAGTAATTCATGATTCTATTTTTTTAAACATATGTAAGAGTATTTTTATTGCCAAACAGGACATGACAGATGGCAAAATGAAATACATTCGTACAAACACACCACATGTAAATATACCACAAAATAGTATTAAGGTCATGGTGATACATTCTTCGACTATGTATAAGGATTTGATTGTGTCTGTTCTATCGATTAAGCCTTGACAAAATATCATGTTATTATGTACCATGTCGAAGTATCATCTTATAAGTACAATGACTTGTTAAAACAGCTGTTCTGCTTTTTTCTTTACATTTCTAGTGTTGTTCATTTTAACTAAACAGCAAATTATAAATAAATATATACATGCTTAACTAATAACTTAACGATTATAAGTGTTCAAAACAATGCATAGCGCGACTACAGTCAGATTCAATTGCCCATTTTTTTTTTTTTTTTTTTTTTTTTTTTTTTTTTTTTTTTTTTTTTTTAGTTCGATACTCAAATATATAATTCTTGATGTTAACTTGTTCTTTACACGTCTATGCATTGCTATTAGTATTTACAATTATTAACTTTCCGGCTTTATTTCACAGAAGAACTATATTTACTTCAGCTATTATCTTTCTATGCTAGTTTCAAATATTTAAAATCACTCATTCCTGGTGAAAATACCGCAACAAAGTCAACTAGTATAAAAGTTAATGTATCGACTTTTAATACAAAGTTGTTGTATATAATTGCTATATATCAGTTTACTTACAGTAGCTGCGTAAACTTCCAACATTCTGCTATGCAAACTTCAAAGCACGAAAACATATTACAGTCATCCTTATTACAAACACTGTATGGAAACGTGAAAGCAAAATTCTTAAACTATCTTTTGTTGTTCTGTTTAGTCTACAGAAATATATATAGAAGATGTTCTCTGTGATGGAAATCTTGCTACCGGTAATAGTTCGATCAGTCTGTTTTTGCCGTATAATTACGACGTCGTGGAAAGAAATATAAAATGGAACTATATATAGTTTCTGTAAATACTTCCAATTTTATCCTTGTAAAATCGGCTTCTCTGGAAAAAGTAAAAGAGCAAACTTAATGTTTTCTTAGATTCCCCAAAAATGTTTGATGAAACACTATATATATTTACCTCTATGATTAAATGGAAATGATATTACTTGTTTTAAGTTATTTGATTTTTCTAGTTTTAGGTTATGAGATTTTTCATTTGATGGAAATCCATTATTATACAGTTATATTTAGAAACATTTTGATTTTGAAATAAGCGCCTCTTCGTAAGAATGTTATTCCAAGCTCAGCAATCTGTTTCACTGACCTTTAAGTGTGACTTTGGCCTTGGGGGTAGCAACCCAATTATTGTGCTCTGCACATCGTCTTATAATGGTGATTACTTGTGCCAAGTTATTTCAAAAACGTTTCAGCAGTTTGAAAGTTATGGAGCGGACACGAAATGTAGACTTTTTAACACTTGACCTTTAAGTGTGACCTTGACCTTGGAGGTTGCAACCCAGTTATTGCGCTCTGCACATCGTCTCATAATGGTGATCACCTGTGCCAAGTTATTTCAAAAACGTTTCAGCAGTTTGAAAGTTATGGAGCAGACACGAAATGTAGACTTTTTAATACTTGACCTTTAAGTGTGACCTTGACCTTGGAGGTTGCAGCCCAATTATTGCGCTCTGCACATCGTCCCATTATGGTGATCACTTGTGCCAAGTTATTTCAAAAAATTTTCATAGGTATAAAAGTTATGGATCGGACACGAAATGTAGACTTTTAACACTTGCCCTTTAAGTGTGACCTTGACCTTGGGGGTAGCAACCCAATTATTGCGCTCTGCACATCGTCTCATAATGGCAATCACTTGTGCCAAGTTATTTTAAAAATTTTTCAGCAGTTTAAAAGTTAAGGAGCGGACACGAAAGTATTACGGACGGACGGACTGACGGACGGACTGACAGACGGAGGCCATTCCTATAATCCTCTCCCCGCTTTGCGAAAGGGGATTAAAAAGCAGCTTCGAAAACAGTTATTCGTGAACGAGATATACTCCTGAGAGTAAATTTAGAATGTCTATAAATTGCCTTAGTAAAACATTCACGTTCGGAATGTTATTGAAGAACAATACTCGAGTTAAATCTATATCATGCGACCATGTATTCCCTTACGAACCACGGCATTTGATAGAATTAACAGGTACTAGAGTTCTGTTGACGTCGTTATTAGATACGATGGGGATGGGGGGACATTTTACCGAAAAAATATCTCATTTCAAATGGTAAGAATGACGAACGCTTACATAACTCTGCGACATAACCGAGCCCGACTCCACGAAATACTGTAACACTATTTAACTGTCGGCATACACAGAGGACTTGTCGACATGTCGCACGGCGGACTTACCAAGCTTTGCACCTTACAGCGACACATCATTTTCGACTGATTACGACAATTAATAACTTTTTTGTAAAGATATCATTTCTGATGTATATTAACTACATGTACATGAACGTTTATTCAATTTTGAACCAAGACATAAAATAACTTTGTTAAACATAAAAGAATGTGAGTCCCTCCGTATATGTTTGAGAATTAAGGCACGTGTCGAGTTTTGAACTAACAGATCTAAATATAGAATTATTTTCCGACAGGCAAGTTCAGCTAATTACATTAAACCTTAACCAATACAAGTATTAGCATTTCCAAAAATGCTTGAAATCGCCGTTCAGCCATGCATTTCGTCTTATCCATAGATGAATGTATTTCATGTTCTTCATTCATTAATTTGATAATCTTACAACATGCTTTGCACTGAAAAGCGAAGTTATATTTGATAATTTTCACACAGAAATTATAAAGTAGATGAAATATACATTGTATTTTTTATAGTAGCTGGACTATGGACTAAACCAGTCTACGCGTAATTAATTGACTATTTGCGTAGTTTTTTAACTTTATTTATTACTAAAAAATGTATACTTAACAAAAGCTAGAAACAGTTCTTCAATACGATAAGAATATTATATGTACAATTTAAACAGAATAAATTTTAGGTAAAAAATACGATATTGCCCTGACCCTAATCGAGCATATATAAAACACGGAAAAATCCTGATCAAACTCCTCCCACCGGTTAGGTCACGCTTTGTTATTTTTACTGTACTAATCATGGGAAGTAACCCCTGCAGGGAGTTTGTATCCTGATTAGAATCGCCCGGAAGCAAGCATTTATTTTTTTTCTTTAAGTGCAAGTTTTGGAAAAAACAAACAAACCATTCTCTTATTTAGACTACATTTTCTAGTTAAAAATGACATGTAGCAAAAATATTGCGATTATCCTGTATTTATCCTATACGAGCCTGAAGACTGGTACTGAGATCGTACATTGATGATGGTATTTTTCAGTTGTAAGAATAAGTAACCCGACAAACATGGCGGTTGGGCGAGTCCATTTACGCATCCCTTCTGAAGAATTTTGACGTCCATTTTGTTATCATGTGATATGAAATGCTTTGCTTTGATTGGCTAAAGGCAGGCGGTGTACAGGCAAAACTGGTCAAATCTTGTTAATTGTATATATCGCCGTCCAGGAACGGCGATAATCAGCTCGTATCACTTCCGGTCGCGGCTGTAGATAGTATTAATTAATAAATTGACTCTGATTTCAACGTTCCTCCGTACTAAGCTCTAAATATTCTCAAGAACACGTTGACAGGGTATACCAATAGTGTGGTCTGGTGCCAATTAGGACCTGGAAATATTTTATCAAATGTCTGCATAAGATAGCAGTTCTGTATAAATACGACAAGAAAAAATATCCATTCAGGTCAAACAAATAAGTCTGAAAGAAAATATATAAAAGAAACAACCTTTAAACCAAACACATGGGGTACTTACTGAAAGCCCTGAGGTTCATCCTTCGATACTAAGTAACAGCAACTGGATCTTAAAATTTGAAAACATAAGCACTCGATACTACAGACACTGTCAGGTGTGTGGATATTTAAGACACAGACACGCGCACGCACACACGAACAAACTATAGCCAAAACCTAAAATCATCGAACGTAATATTAGATTGCAAAACAACAATTGTGTTCTGATAAAATATTTCTCAGCTCGTTTACAGTTAAGAAAAAATGAAAACGTATGAAATGTGAAAGGCAAATTGTTTTCGTAAAGAAAAATATACTAAACAGAATTGACAGGTGCTTACCTGTGATTAAATTAAGATGTCTTTACAAAGACAATTTAAAACTTTATATAGAAGAAAAATGTTGTCTTTTCATACACTAAGCTGAACAAGAGTAAGTGCATTGACTCCTATGTTAGTTTAAGTATTTTAAGATACTTGAACACGAGAAGCTTTCAAAATATTGTTTAGACTAGAATTTACTGATGACACTAATGGAGCTATTCTGATTTAAAGACTCTTATCAGTGTTTACAACTTAGGCACATGTTTCCAAAAGGTCCAAATATTCTTACATATAAGTAGTATCATCTCTAAATCTTCCTATGTTTACATATTACATGCGTATTAGATCAAAGATTTTGCGGTTTCATGTTTGTGATGAAAAGGGCAACACAGTTTAAAATCGTATAAAAGTTAATATATCATCTTCTGAAGTTTAAGTGTTTCTGGTATACGAAATACTATGTACATCTTAAGTTAACTTACCTAAGAAGCATATACTTCCATAATTCTACGTCACGAATATGAATGTATTTTGTTTAAGGTTACTGAGCACAGTCTTCGTTTCTATGACGAATTATTCTAAATACATGCACTGTCTACTTAAGTTTTCAAACGTCTTTATTGACTTGTTCACTCTGTATATACCTGACTGTAACTGTGTTTCTTCGTGTCCTCCTGATAGTTCGACCAGACTGTGTTATAAGCAACAATTATGGCGGCAAAAAAAGGCATGTGACTATATCCTACTCATCCAATTTTATCATTGTTAAAAAGGAAAACTTAACTTTACAGCTGTTTTGTTAGGTAACAATGTTTTTTAATGACGTGTCTATATAACATTTTTAAGCTCTAGATTCAATTGCATTTGATACGATTGTTTATTTTATTTTTATTTTTTTTTTAGGTATTTCGAAGAACGTTCCGCAGTAATAATTTCTGATCAGTCATGCTGAGAAATTTCTTGATAAGAAACGATGTCGTAGAAAATTTGAAATTGAACGTTCGGTAAAATAATCACGTAATGAAATGTCTAAATAAGTTACAAATTTAATGTAAAAAGTTACTGTGTGACGAGATTGGTGTCTACAGAGATATTAAACTTTTACTAGATTTTACCTAGTCGGTTAAAATATTCTGTTTTAAATGGCACAGACACTAATTTAGTGAAATTCTCCTAAAACTAACTATTTCGCAACACTTTGAATATATATAGAAGCATTTCGCTGGTTATTATGTGCAGAGAGATGCAAAACCAAAATGAAGCCAGGTTCCCATCTGAGAACATTTCCTTTTAATGTCAAAATATAATATATGCATTACTCCACGTTCAGACAACGCTAACATGCTAGATGTTATGTCTAAAATGCAGTTAAAATTGTCTGCACCATATTTTATTTAAGACATACAAATCCTGATTTATATACATGTATTTCATTTATATACAGCAATGTGTAATGTCCAACACATATGATAAAGTTTCTGTTGGGTTCTGGTCGCTCTTGAACCAGATACACTGTATATATTAACCTCTAGTCGTGAGGGAATTCATTACTTATTGTAGATCTCAGTAAGGAGAAAATAACACCTTTTTCAAATTTCGAATTTAATCCACTTCTAACAAATATTTATTTTCAAATATATATGTGAAAATAGACACTATTGTATAAATTTCGAAGATCAAATTTATGACAATTTGCAAACGATTAATAACATTAATTAAAGTTATTTTGTAGCGAAGAATTATAATTACATTCAGTTTTCAAATTAAGGCATTAAAGTATGAACTTTCAATGTAACAGATCTTTAAAATGTGTGTTGTGAAAAAGAGAACTGTATGCTCGTCGAATATCATCAGTGGTTTGTTGATCGAGATAAAATATAATCGCCGTCCGGTCATTTAAACCCTTATAAGCAAAATATGTTTCTAGCATTAACACTATGATTACTTAAATATGTTTCTAGCATTTACACTATGATTACTAAAATAAGTTTCTAGCATTTACACTATGATTACTAAAATAAGTTTCTAGCATTTACACTATGATTAGTAAAATAAGTTTCTAGCATTTACACTATGATTACTAAAATAAGTTTCTAGCATTTACACTATGATTAGTAAAATATGTTTCTAGCATTTACACTATGATTAGTAAAATATGTTTCTAGCATTTACACTATGATTAGTAAAATATGTTTCTAGCATTTACACTATGATTAGTAAAATATGTTTCTAGCATTTACACTATGATTAGTAAAATATGTTTCTAGCATTTACACTATGATTAGTAAAATATGTTTCTAGCATTTACACTATGATTAGTAAAATATGTTTCTAGCATTTACACTATGATTACTTAAATAAGTTTCTAGCATTTACACTACGATTACTAAAATAAGTTTCTAGCATTTACACTATGATTACTTAAATAAGTTTCTAGCATTTACACTATTAGTGAACTTTGGCGAGAGACTTTAAAATTTAACTGAAATTATCGAATATTGAGTTGTTTATCAAAGTAAGCATGTTCATATATTTGTGGATATTTTTTTCTAGCCATATCCAGAAGCACTATTCTAAGCTGTGTTTACTTTGAAAATTCCCCTATCTACGTGGAAATTCGAGATATTTGTACAAGCTGTCATATATGGCGTTGTTTGATTGATTATAAAATCTAGTAAACCACATACTACGGAGAAACAATACAACAGTCTGTCAAAAAGACAAATTTTGGCGACTATGAAGTAACTGTATTGTCAGAATATAAGCATGATTTACTGTAAAAGAGAGGGCATTCAACTCCTACTTAACAAATCCAAACTAATTGTTAGAAATATTGTCACATATTATAGAAGCTCAATATCAAAGGATTTCACTTAGAAATTCCTCTTCCTTTGACTGGAAAATACATGCTGGCTTGCCCACCGTGTATGGTCGCTTTATCCACTAAACCATAAGGGATTCTTGATACGGCAACATGATTAACCGAGATCAGATATATAGTCTGCAGTTTACTGTCATTAAAACAGAGAAACTGATTCATTTACAAAATATGAAATTTTAAATAAAATAAAAATCGTTTGGAAGTCTTCGTTCTTCGTATGTTACATAATGGCGATGAATACAGTTTAACACAAAAAATTCTTATCGATTACTTTTGGACTGATACAATTTCTGATTTACATATTTGATATTAAAAAATGGTGTTGCAACGAAAACACCGATATTAGATTTTGTTTTTTATGCCCCTTTGATGTGAATGTTGAAATGGGCATATCTAAAATATTCATATCGTTCGTCTGCCAATCATTCACATTCTGCCCTTCTCCTCTACATTTACTTCTTAACCATTGCAATATCTAACACAGCGTTATTGTTTTGAAACTTGGTTTTAGTGACTATACTTTGACTATATGCAGAACTACATGTAGCATTTGAAAAGTTATCCATTTTCTGCCCTCTATCATCTTCGCTAGCATTCTGTTCATTATAAGAATTTCGCACAAGCGCAAAACAAGGGGCATCACTATTTAACATGCATGTACTTCCAAAATTATCTTATCTTCAGATTAATTTTTGTTCAAAATTTTATAAACATTATAAAAAAAACAATATTAACATGAAATGATCACAGAAACAATGCTCCCGAAACAGTGCAATTGTTACAGTCATGGTAGCTTGATCACCTTGATCATGTGTGCCAAAATGTTAGGAGTCTGTGAACTGAACAAAGTATCCATACGTCCAGGGAAAAGACTGCTCTTTGCATGACTGGTACAAATTATAAATTTCAAGAACTGATGTGTTTCAAAAGATATTGATCTAGTGTTTTTACCTATAGGTCACCAGATGTCTTTTACAGAAGTGTTTCAAAAAAGTTTCTTTCTTTTTAACTTTTTGATTTTTATGCTCAAGTTTCATCACCATAAGCGAAAATATAGTTCAGTTATAAAAATGTAAGAGTTGTGCACAGAAATACTATTAAGTAGAATTAAACGAAGGTCAATAACTCTGCCAAAAAAAAACGAATCGCAAAGCCTGATAATGCGCACTGTGGCACTTGATAATGATAATTGTGTGAAAGTTTGGTGAAATTCAAATGACAATTGTAGGAGGAGTTGCGCACAGAAGACGGGACGGACAGACGGTCGAAATAACGAACAGTGCGGCTACTATATGCCACCTTTCGGAGCATAAAAAAATATTGTTAGTTTTTTGTGCTTGCTTATTGTTGCAATGAACAAACAATGTACTGAGATATCTTGCAATTCTGACTGAACAGTCTCGTAAAGTGATAGCTAACCAAAGTGGTGGCGTTTTTCAAGCTAGCATTTTTCGCTGTATGTAACTATCTATGGAGTAACGTGTTAGGGACACAGACACTGCTCATAATAATATATAAAAAATATTAAATATTTGTTTACCGATATTTTGGCAAGTGCTTTCCTAGAAAACAAAATGCGATAGAAAAATAAAAATACGTTTTTACCCACATACAAAACTTTTTGTACAAACACAGACAAAATTAGGACAGTCTGATTTCTTGCCATTTGTCCACATGTCTTACTGACACAACAAGAGCTTAAGCAGGTGTATTAACCACATGGTTCGTTCATCATAATGCGTGTCATCGAGCACTAAGATAAGAGAAAGTGTCAACTGAAAATTACTGAAAATGGCTTTCAAAAACAGATAAAGCTCTCCAGGGTAATAATTCTTGAAGTATGAATATTGTTTATTAATGTTTTCTTTAAAGTCTAGAAAACAAAAAAGGTAAATATACCATCATTATTTATTAAAAAAGTAACTACTCTTTTCCACCAGGCATGTTCAGCTACTTCCTGAGAGGAAAGTTGTGCATGACTCTGGTTTTATTGAAATATATCTCAGAACAAATTATACATAATACTCAAACCAATGTTGTTTTTTTCTGAAAATATTTATTTGCAATTTTTAAGTTTAAACAAATGAAAGCAAGATGAATTACAAAAGGTTTCGACTAGAGCAAAATATGAATGGTGAGTTACATTGTAAAGTTTAGTTAAGTTTCAACATAAGTAAAAATATACACAACTATTGACAAACCTATCCCTTATTTCATTGAGAGTAGACTGTCTCTAGTTTCTGTTGAAAGATATCTAACATCTTGGCAGGTATTATTACTTATATTAGTGAAAGCAAGATTAACAATCTAGATTTTGTAAATGATTGAATAAAGCCTTTAAAATATTCTTTATACTCAATTAAGTCTGACTTTGTTTAGAAAAGCCCTCCTGATAATCTTAAAATCAATAAATAATATTCCTTTATAAACAGCATCACATAAAGATCTTCTTAATGTTTGTTGTGTTACAGGCTATATAGATTTTACAAATATGTTTAATAATCAAATTTAGAATCTTGTTCCTGATCAAGAACAGAACAGTTCCTGATAAAGTAAAATAAAATCTTTAGCAAATACAATATATCTTTGCATGACCAGTAACTTATAAACAACTTGTGAAATACTGAGAAGAGTTAACTGAAGGGTGAGAGCGAAATCAATATGTCAAGTGCTATTTAATTAGTTAAATTCTCAATATTATTTGCAGAAATTTAACATCTTTTCATGACATTACTAAGCCAAACTTACTTATAAAGCACGCAAACAAAATAATTCTGACTCTTCAATATTGAGAATGAAAACAATTAAAAGTACTAAATATCAAAATAATTCTGACTCTTCAATATTGAGAATGAAAACAATTAAAAGTACTAAATATCAAAAAATGCAAAAAATGGAATTGATTGTCAATATATTTTTGTCATATTTTCACAACTGTTGGTATTCTTATTTTGCAGAAAACAACAATAAAATGTAATAAACTTTTTAAATGACAGGAGATGGGCATTTTGTACAAGAAATATTGTTGGATACATGTAAAAGTAAGAATAATACCTCGTATTACCTGAAACAATTGCATCTGGCTTTTGGACAATGACCAGAAGTCTTTGAGCAAAATGTCATGAGATCATGCAAAACATTGAAAATAAATTTCTAGAATATATCTTATTTACAACACAAAACAACACCTTAATAAAAATACACCTTGCCTATGATGAGATATATCATTCTATAGTAAATCATCTATTTACAAGACCCTGTTTTATTCAAGATTACTTATCTATATACTCATTGTCATATAAGTTTACCCTGAAATAGAAGTCAGTGCTGGATTTACCTAAAACATGTATGACCTGTAGTAAGATGGTATTATAAACTTAATTTCAATGAATGCCAAAAGTTTCTTAAACACTTCACTGCTTAGTATGTTCACTATTCTATAATGAGATCAATATCAATGTAAGACTTCTAAACATTTCCTTTTCTTATCAAAATTACTTGAAAAGTTTGCTTTCTTATCATTTGTTTTGTACTGAAATGACTTTGAATATTTGATGTCCATGCATTTCCATGTACACCTTGAATGCTTCACTTTTCAATCTTTCCTTTATTGATACTGACATCACTTCAGACACTATGTTTCTTTGCATCTCCTAGTCTTATTTCAGATATCTGTATCTATGCAGACACTTGTCACTTATGCATGTCCTTGATCTATGCTGATATCATTCTGAATCCTACTGGCTCTGCTTAGAGGACCTACTTGGTTGACATCCACGTTGATTTCTAAAATTAAGCTACTGTCTACACAGAATGTGTCACTTAGTAGCTTCTCCATAGAGATAAACCTGAGAAGTCCCCTCTGACAGCTAAATGGTTCAGCTTTAGTCCTACATCTAGGCACTGCTAGGCATGTGACTATCACATCATGGCTTCTCACAGGGTTACGGCCAAACAGTGACACTTGGCATAAGGTGTTGAATGGAAACAGTAACTCATCGTCAAAATCACCTTTCTCAAAGATAACAAACAAAGATGCATAACTCTGACCAGATTCAGTGTGACCATTGAGCTCTAGGGAGATGTGTAGCTTGTATCCAGGGCAACCAGTATAAAAAGAACGACTGTTGTAATTGTTCTGGCCAGGAACTAACTTGACCTTCCATAGCTGTTTCCCACTATAACCCATCATCTGCAGTGACTTTAACTTTGATATAGTATTCTCAAACTCAGCTTCCTTCATCCTCAGATTTCTGAAAAGAAAAAAAAAATTTTTTGTGGGTTTAACTGGTATTTCAGTCAAAAGAAGTTTAATCTGCAGACTTACCAAGGTTTAAAATCTACTGTTAACAGCACTGTTACAATTACACATCAAATTCTATATAATATATAAAAAATGATTCTTTTTTTTTCTTTAGGCCAGACTGTCTCAATGTATGATCTATAGATTCTGATCTGTAATCTCATAGAAATAACACTGACATCTGTTTAGTTACTGTTCAATAAGTTACTTAACCAATAGAAACATAACCACTAGAATTACCAAGTAGCAATGTTAATTACAAAGGGGAGTAACTGTTACTATCCTAATGATTATTTTACTCCACTGTTGTCTTATTAAAAAAATAAAAGAAATCAGTTAAGAAGAATACATACTCTTCAAGGAGTTCTATTTTGCCATCAAGGAGAGACATACATCTGTCTTGTGATTCTATCTTTCGTTCCATACATGTCAGATGAAGGTGTGCGGCCTCTTTCTCATGACTGGACATAATCTCTCTTCGCCCCTGGAAACAAGAACAAATTGATATCTACTTAAAATATTTATATAACTTTTTCTCCATTTCATTTTCTGCTACAACTTTGAAATAATTTAATTTTCTTGTTTGTTCATTGAAAAGTCTAGTACAAGATGTAAATCTGTCAAAATTTCAAGATTTCTTCAGGATTACTTATATACATTATAAAAAATGTAGCATATACTTACCGAAAAGTTGCAGCCATGTTTATGGTATGGGCAAGGAACAATGACTCTGGGACAGTCTCCAGTTTGTAGACTAAGATGGCTTGGTATATCTTCACGGTATATACCTGTCTTTCCACACAATGAGCAAACAACTGGGAACTTTCTACAATCCAGCAACTGGTGTTTCTGAAAAGATGCAACATCTGGTAAGTTATACAGATGTGTACAACAGATCAAGATCAAATTAAACCATACAAGCCAAGAAAGTGTTATCATTACTGCAGCTCAGACAAACAAAACTACAAGAAAAACCCTCAAAACTTTTTAATTAATCAAAATTCTGTCATGCATTGATATTTAAGATGTTTCATAGCAATGTGCTGTAAGTTCCATACAGTTTTCTGTTTTACCTCTACTCGATGTCTGTGACTTACTGCAGTCATATCATTCCATCAACAGCTAAAGTCATGATCACTCAATATAGATTCTAACGACTTGAGCCCAAGATTCCATAGCTTCATTTATAACATTGTCAATGGAACATTTAAATATTTACCTTTTTTACAAGTATTTTTATGTACAATATGTAGTGGAAATCATCCCAGTTTGCCTAACAAGCTTAATACAGGAGATTATACTTCAGAAATATTAAATAAACTCTCTCTATAAACCTCACAGCCTGAGCGTTAAGTTGTATCAAACAATTTATCTTTATCAAAAGAAAATACATCAGCACTCACAGAATATGGAAGAAAATTTAATTACACACAAAAAGGTTAGCAGGAACCAAACCTGTCTGTTAATATATTTTTTCTAAGATGTAGCTCCTCTTAAATTTTTCTCCCACTGATGTATTAACACCAATAACTATATTAAAAGGCAGATCATATAATGCATTTTTATCAGTTAAAATTGTGAAATGGAAAAATCTGAATACATGCTTTTAACCATTTCACTTTTTGCTAATACTCACAGTCAGGTCAACAGCAGTCGTAGATGTGTTGCAGTGTTCACAGTTGACAGGTCGAAGGTCACATGTCTCCAAATGTCTGGCTAAATCCAGTCTGCGTATGCTTTTCCTAGAACAACCATACTCACAGGGTACTTCTTTATACTCACATAAGACTGAGTGGGTCTATAATTAAAAATGTAATCATTTGTACTGAAAACACTCCAGTGGAAAAAACAATATAAATACACATTTTATCAATATCTACTAAGCCGTCAAATTCTTTTTATACATGTAGTAACTGTTGTATTATTTTGTGATTCCATTCTTTAAAAACAATTATAAAAAAGATTCTGCTCAAACTTTGAATGTACCTTTGCTTATAGTTTTATTTAAATGTTCTGATGTTAGAGCAGTATGATGTTTAAGATGTCTCTTATCTGATACCGAGCGGGAGTAAAAGAAAAGTGTTTGGGCAAAAATACCAGTCTACCTTGTACAGTCCACCTCATTACATAGTTATATAGATATTGAAGTGACAATATAGTGTTTTCTACTCTGTCTGAGGTATGTAAAAAGTCCTATCACATGAGATAGCAAACAATTAATAGAAAGAACTACATCAAATTTTTTTAAACCTAACCTCATCAATTTGTGTGAGTGTAAATCACTCTAAATCACAATAGGTCTACCTTAAAAAATATCTGGTATGAGGTATTATATACACGACTTATATTTAACTTCATATAAAATATTATCAAGATGAACTGATATAATGTAAATCATAAGAGGTGGTTAAAAGAAACAGTAATAAATGAAAACTTACATCAAGGTCCCTGAGTTCTCCAGTCCAGTCACAACCTTTGTTTATTTGCTGACATTTGACACTTAGTGAGAGAATTTCTCTACGTATGGCCACATCAGGAAAAAGCTGAAATATTGAAGCATTTACAATTCAGAAAAAAATGTATGTACTGCAAAATTAAGTAAAAGAAAAAAAAGAAAACATCCGGATGGTTATATTATTAAGTACAATTAACTTATTCCATTAAATTTTGGTGTCCATTCCAAAACCATTATTAACTTATTTCGCATCACATACAGGTTTATAAATTCTTTAATCTAAAACTGAACAAGACATTGTACTAGAAATCATTTAGTCTTATAATAAACTTCTATGTCATATACCAGAGAGAAAATAACCTTTGCATATTTCATATGACTGTTGTTCTTACTTGCCTTGTCTTAACCAGTGCAATCAGGAGCAAACATCAAAATGGGAATTTTTCTGTAAAAGCAATTTTACCGTAAGATACAAAATAGAGGCATTGTGAAGCCAATCAGACAACTTGTATGCATTACAGGTCATAATTAAATACTGTCAAATTTCCTCATTGTTGGAAAGTTCTCAATTATTTCATCATTGTCATCACCATCATTTGTATAGTGATCGCCTCACTGTACAGACAGTATTATCACATTTTGAAACATTTGTTTATAAGCCCTGTGTTAAAGCATTTCCCACTTACCTCCTCTGACATATGGAACCATGTGTTGTCAACAGGACATTTGCACAACTCAGAGTCACTGAAATAAAATGAATTATCTCAAAATATAATGCCTGATAGATTATTTTCCATTACATTCTGTTGAACAAAAGATAATGCCAAAAGATATTATCTGGCATGTTGCCAACTTCTCCTGGTACATGTTTTGTTTAGACACTGTCCGAAGGGTTTATTGGTATAAATGATTATTAAAATATAGAGACTATTGTTATGAGGCACAAATCAGTGTGGTCCAATGGCAGTGCACTGGACTGGTATTCTAGGAGTTGTGAATTACCTACTCCTTCACTAACACAACCACCTGTCTTCTGGATGTGACAATTTAATCAGGGTCTCATGTATTGGTGCTATACATTGAGCATGTAAAAGAACATACTGTCTCTGCAATGTAATGTTTTCTGTATTTTGCACTTTCCCAACAACCTAAAATAACTAACTCTTCAAGGGGTGCTGGTCATATTGGAACTTGGTAACAAATAATTAAACTCAGAGAAAGAGGCTAATTTTAAAACCTTCATCATTATGTTTAGGTTATTAATGTTACAAATAAACCTCTTTCATTTAAAAATTACTATATTTTCATTCTTTATTCCTTGACTAGTGGAAGTTCCTGAGAAATTAAGACAACAGTTTTTTTGCATTGTAGCAGTTATGAAGATGTTGGAAATTAAAGTTCGATGAAAACATTTTAAGGATCATTCAAAAAAAAAAAAATACTTACTTTGCTACCCTGAATATGCATGACTGACAAAATCTATGTCCACATGATGTCTGTACAGCATCTTTCAACACTACAAGACAGACTGGACATAAGTATTTTCTATCTGGTTCTTCATCAAACATTGCCTCATATCCAAGTTCCAGATGTTCAGGTGTAGCTCCTTCAGATGCCATTCTCAGGGTGTTGAAATATTCACTGTCTATATTTGCTCTGAAAAGCAAAGTTAGTATATTGATTTAAGAACACTGAGAAAATTGTTCACTGACTGAGGCACTTATATCACCTCTACTATTCCTGTTTAAATAACTAAAAAAATACACATTTTTCAACTGAAGTTTATTAGTGGTTTTCTATAAGTAAATTCTATCTGATCTTAAATAATCAAGAGCTGGTTTTTTAAGTTATTTAAGTGCAATTATAAGCTGACAAATGTTTCTCTGACCTCTTATAAGAAAAACTATGTTATACCCTATTCACAGCATCCTGTATCCTATCTAGTACATTAAGTATCCCTGTTAAGGGCCACTTCTCTTCTGAAGTTTTTTGGAAATACCACCTAAAAAATAAACTAATTTATACAATATAATAAAATACTCCCTTGTACCTTCAAGTGTATTAAGTCCAGTTAATATTTCTTATAATTCTGACAAGTCTGCTTTGTCTCTCTCTTATTTCTTAATGCATAAACATGAAGTATTGTAATATCTTTTATAACCACCACATTCTGTGTAAACATATGCTAAAAAATTGAGAAATCTCAAGTACTTGTTTTCTACTTATCACTTTCCTGTCAATCAGAAAGGTGTTAAAAACAAGACAATTAAACTTTCATGATGTGTCATCTGATAAAGGTGCTAAATATTCCTCTGATTGATGAATAGCAAATTTAATAACCGCTCTAATGTCATTATACTACTGTTAAAAAGATATTTATCCTGTAAATAATTATGTCTTTCTTTGTTATTATGCATACCCACCTGTCACCGCATTTAATAACATAATACAACGTGCAGTTCCTGAACCTTTCCCGTGCTCTTCTGTGGGCTGTCAAATGTTCCCGCGCTTTCTGACTGGTTTCAATACGATGGAATAACGGAAGTAAACCAGTCAATTTGACCCCGCCAAAATGTCAACATTGATTATTGAGTATTATTGGAACATCTGATTATTTGTGAACGATTCAAATTTTTTTCAGGTTTCCGGGTATGCTTTCTAGTGTATAAGTATTTAATTCATATTTCTACATAAAAATTGTTAATATTTGCTTTCGAAGTGAAATTACAAGCCTGTTTTTTTTCTGTAGGTGTCGTAACGTTCGGATAGGAAACCATATCTGGATGTTTTTCTGCACTAAAGTACATAGGCCTACATGATGTCAGAAATTTAACATTTCTTTCTTTTAATTAGTGGCGCAGACTTTACCATTACACTAACTTTTCAAAGTAGTTCACTTATCTAATTTATCTACAGACTTGCATTGCTGACATTTACTTTGTGTTTTTACTAGAACTGCTACACTCAAGTCGCCAATAACGGATCGCTAAGCATTGTTCATGAAAATGTCGTTAATTAAAAGCTGAGAAGAATTTAAAGTTTTGTGGGTTACAAAGCATATAAAAAGATCTTTCAAACATATATCTGATCTTAATGGATAAGCTTTACGCTATCACTGATAATATGTTTTGTTTACGGTAGCAATTGTCTCCAATACCGGATCATTTTCCCCAATACAGGATCACGTGACCTGGGACCGTTTCAAAAGCAAAAATGTAACTTATTGATTCTCTTTTTTATTCTTTTACAACGTTGTCATTGTAAAATCAATCTTAGTGGTGAAAACATACCAAATTTTAAAAGAAGAAATAATACATTCATGAAATAAATGTACAAGAGATTTGAATATACATTTAATGCTTTATTCACATATCAACCGTTTCTTGAATTGATAAAGATAATACTGAACCTTCAGGTATTGATTTGATAAGCCTTAAAAGACAGCCATAATGTTTACTGAGAAGAGACCTGTCAGGTAAGACAATTGTATATTTGCATGGTATAACAACACCACCGCCTTCTTCACTTGGAGCAGGCCAAGGTAGGAAAATGGGGACAGGTTCACCAGTAATTTGAGCATCTATTAGTTCTTAAATATTTTGCTATTTAAATTCTTCTGCCTTCAAATACATTTGTGCAGCTATTGGATCAAACATAATGACTGATACATTCGCCGTTTGACAGTCGAAAGCAGTTTTTAGACGATCCCCATTATTGTCTTTTTCACAATTCGGCTACTGTATCCGCTATTGGCGACTACACATCACATTACTTTCAGCCAAATAAAATGTAGAAAACCTACTTCTTAGGACGTGCGACTGTTTTTGCAGTGTACAGATGGGTTATTCTTAAAATATAACAAGACTCGGCAAGTTTCTCTTTATGCGAACTCTCCGTAACTAATGTTGAATTCTTACAGCGGGTTTCAAAACGAGGCTTTTCGCGCGCTCATCATGCGACAGGTCAATCTTTCAGTTGAGATAGATTTTATTTACTTTCGGTTTGGGCAAACATTTTTTGCTATTTTGACACGAGAATGAATGCACTATATTCTGATGTTGATAGTTCCAAAAAAGCTCATTCTCTATTTGTTGTGAGAAATTACAAAAATATTTTCGATCCGCTATTGGGGAAGATCCGTTATTGGCGACTTGAGTGTACTTTACATTTGACATGTTATTAAATATAAGATGAATATTTTACTTTGTTACAGGAATTTTTGTTATAAGACTTTGACCATGTGCATGTGTATTACAGAATGACATAGCAGTGCGATTTTTCACAATTTACATCTAGAACAAGATGGCTTCTCCAAACCTATCGGAGAGAACCCACACACAGACATGCAGAGACCATGCTCAAAGACTAAGAAATGAAGGAAAAGTGGGGGTGCCAGGTGGCAGGCGACTCTGGAGACAGATGCTCATTGGTTTTATTTTTGCTGCGTGTTTAGGTGTGATAATGTTGATACTGGGAAGTGTGTTCATCGGAAATGCAATCAGAGGGAACACATCAATAACAGTGATGTTGTGTGTGCTGGGCATGGGTAGGTATCTAGAAGTACTGTAGATAAAGTATTTGTTTATGATTGCTATTACACAAATTGTGTGCCAGAAAAATAAAAGCAGTAGACATTTTTGTTGAAATCTGAATTAATTGTTAATTGAATAATTAAATGTGTCTTAATTGTTAAGTATTGATATTGCTTTGTTATTTTGATATCTGTTCATGAATTATGCATTGTATCTTCTGTGCCTTTCAAAATCAAAATATTTATTGACTGATAAAGTCAGGTGCTCCCAATAAAATATTTATTGATTGATTGATGAAGTCAGGTGCTCCTGATGCTGATATTATTGTGCACTCTTTACTTAGCTTTCCTTGTTCCATTATGAGTGTGATTTGTGCAACAATATTAGCCTGTCTGGCATAAGTGAAATGTTAAATAATGTTTTTAGATAATCTGAAACCTCAGAAAACATTATCAGTATGCTAATTAAAAGTCCATGGATTACTCATAATTTTGTAATATTTACCAATAATTTATAGAGACAATTGTCCATTGACTTTTTTGAAACTTTTCTTATATTTTTAATGTTAATGAGAGGGTTGCAATTCAAGCTAGCACCTAACCTAAACAGATTTAAATTACAAAAGAAAACAGCATCTTTTACTCACTATTATGTTAAGTTTAAACCTATTTAATCGAAATCGTTTATATTAATTCCTTCAGTGATTACTTCCAGGATTCAAACCAGAATTCACCCTGAGAGTGTGGAATGTGAAATGTGTCTGTATGATCTGACCTTTGGTGGGATTCAATCCAGGGACCTCAGGATCAGGAGTCTGACATGCCTTAACTGTTGCTCCTCCAATTGCAATGCATGTGGTTTGGGCTTTATTCTGTATTTTTACAGGTTCTTGACTCATGTATTTCAGTTTGTGGCTTGATAATCCTAGTTGGTACAGGAATTCTTGGCAAGATGTTACTATCCAGGAAGATGAGAACAAATGAAGGTCCACTCAATCCTCACCATCACCCTGAAGCTTGTATCCATGCTTGTTCAAGTCAGTATATTGTAACCCTTTGTAATTTAAGTCTTCTTTGGTTTAATGTAAACAGTTTCTTTATAGAAATAGGATAGTACAACACAATGCATGTTTTATAATTTACAAGGAGTGCCAGATTGGTATTTAGATTTGATGTCATTACTAAATTTTTGTTGGAGTATAAATTGCTTTTGCTTCATGCAGTAAATTGTATGTATACATTGTTTTTCATGTGAGCAGTTGGATGTGGTTAATTAATGGGGTATTTTCATCTTATAATTTGAAAATGAACCAAAACTTACCTGGCTACTGCTGATAGTTGTGTTTATTTATCCATTTGCCCGTATGACTGACTTCCCCCGCAGAGATTAGTTATTTTATGATCTTTGGGATAGAGCAAGATACAGACAGCATCCCATTCTAGAGACACACCTGGTTCTTTTCCATGCTCAGTGTACAGCACTGATACATGGGGCCTCCATTTTATGTCTCATCCGAAAGACAAGTGGTAGTGTTAGTGGAGGAGTGGAGGATTGAACTAGTGACCCCTGCTCCACCCAAGAAAATTGATGTTTGACATAAATATGATTACAGCAGTCAGCTTCCTGTGAAAAAAATCATAAATGATAAATTATTGTATATACCTTTAGTAACAATGGGAAGTGATGTAGTCTTTAAGATGTACATGAATATTACACTGCTGTTAAGAACATGGTTGGCCAGTATTTCCAGGGGATGGGACTTCCTGGTGATAAATTCCCATATTGGGAAATAAACCAAATATTGCAAAAAGTGGGCAATACTCCTTAAATTGCAGAAAAATACAGTATTTTGAAAGAATTAGATTTAATGAATTCAGACATTTACGATATACAATTAGCAATGCACACAAATGTAAACATCTGTTTACTGTCTAAATATACATAATGGTAATTCATATTCCATTGTGACAGTGTAAACTTTGAGTTCAGTTTCATAATTTATTATCCACCAGTTATGTTCATCATTGCCTAATAACATTGTTGGGAGTATCATCATTTTAGGTCGTTTGTAAGGAATAATTTATACTTCCCAGTATTTCCCCAGAATACCCTGTATTTCCAACAATCCTGGGAGATATGCAAATCTTGGTTAAGAGTGAGTATGATCAGTTAATTTTGATATTTTCAGTAATTTATACACCTTCACAAGATCAGCTCAATGGACCTGTATTCCAAGATCCCCCACCAGCTTACGAGATGGTCATATTTCCTCAGAGTCGACAGCAGCGGTCATCAGATGATATTGCTGGTAGTATTGAGTTTAACGACGGCACTAGATGCACACTTCAGCCAGTTATAATGTCACCACCAAAATATTCCATTGCTGCTGCCCCAATTCCTCAGTATGGGGATCCAGTGTGATCTCACAAACCACCTTGCTGTATGACACAAGTGTGCTGTTCTTACTACAAAAAAAAAACATGTCATGCGTGTGATCTTTTCAAGTTGCTGTTAATGCCATCTGGACATCCATGCCATTAACTGAACACTAACAGTGTCCGATTTTGTCGAGAGTGCATTTTTTGTTGTAATTGGCAGAATTCCTGCAATACTTCTAGAAATATCAAACAAGGAATTAAACTTGTCTCCTTAAATAATTTCATTAAGTTTTAATATTTCTTTTGTTGTTCATATTAATGTTTATACGTTACTGCTGGTCTGACAATTTGATAACATTATAATATGTTGTTGTTTTGTGGGGGGAATGGGGGTGTAAAAGATGTGCGACTTTTGCCGAACATCACAAACTCGTGTCAGTATTGTTGTACGGGTCTGGACCATTTGTACAGGTAAGCTTGTCAAAGGTCTGGAAAGCAAACAGGCATTAGCACTTGTTTTCAGAACACATGTTTGTCAGTGTTAGTTGTGTAGGCTGATCTATTATGAAATTTTTTTTAAACAGATTTATACTGCTTGAGGTTTGTGAATGTTGACAGTAAAGATTGCATGATAGAATATTTTAGTTTATATGTTGTGAGTTTATTGTGTTGTCTCCGACATTATGTTACATGTAGGATAGTTGGTAACAATATGATTGTGTTTACTCAGTTTATACTATACTATCTGTTAAACAAGCGGATAAAAGATAATTCCATGTTGAATGCATTCTAGTATAAACATATTAGAACTTTGATGCAGCCTAGGTATATTTTTTAACAAGTTGTAGATTAATTTTAGAAATGACAGAAGTATGCCAGTGAAATGGTTAGCTATTGTACACGGGGGTTCTTACAGGTTGGCTTCACTTGATTCATGTTTGGTTTCCTTCTAGCTCACTTGAGTAACATTAATATGAGGAAACCAGTCTCCTTTTTTTTGCGTTTTTGTTTACAAAGATCATGATAAAAGCTGTTAAAATGTTATGTTTGTCAGGATTCTTGTTTCTGATAAGTTTTTGTTCAGTGTCACCGTTCAAGCAGACGTCTGTTTTACAATTGGTTGATAGATTAAGTCCTGTAGATTTTAGTAGCTTCTGTATTTTGTTAAGAACCATTCTGTTATTATTATCATGTGATGTGTTTGTTAATTTATTGTTTTGCTAACATAGATGCCTTGTTACCTCTACATTACTGATATAAAAAAAAGTTGCTGCTTTTCAGATTTCATTTTTTAAGTTTACATTTAGGATGCATTGCTGTTACACTATTATCATGATGGAATATATATATAGCCATCTACTGCCCGATCTAAAATCTACTAAAACAGGTTACATTAGGCTGTAAACATTGCCAAGAATCTGTGTACGACTTTATAATACTTCAGATCTGCAAATATATATTTGTTGTTAAATATTTTTAGCTTAACCTGTCCATGAAATATCCACAGCTGTCCTTATGTTACTCTGTGTGTGTGTGTTTTTCTGTCATGCTTTAAGAACCAGTAAGACATGTATTTAAAAATAAGAAACCGTATTGAAATTGTTCATCTTAATATTTGCTGTTATTCATGGTAAATACATGTACATTTGTTAATCAGTCTTTACTAGCTTGTACATACAAAATAATTTAATCAGTAAGAATTATTCAGTTTCATCTGTGGTATTTTGAAGTACATTTAATACATATGTATGTAGTTTGGCTCAAGCAGTTGTCTAGCACATCATAAATGTGATAATCACAAAGTTACTGTAGTTGTGTTACAGAATGCTGTTCAGTGTAGCCCACTTTAAATATTAAGAATTCCATTTAGTTTTAAAATAAAATGTTTGGCTATTGAACAGTCCTGCTTTAATCTACCCTCTTCTGCATAGGAACAGACTTGTCTCATAGAATTCTCTTAGAAAATATTATTTGTGGGGTGGGGTGGGGGTCTCTTGGAATGTCAAAGAACTAAGCATTTTACTGAAACCAGTTTTTCATTTTTAGCTCACCTGTCACGTAGTGACAGAGTGAGCTTTTCTGATCACCTTTTGTCCGTCGTCCGTCGTCCGTCCGTCCGTCCGTCCGTCCACAATTAGTTCGTTAACACTCTAGTGGTCACATTTTTGCCTCAATCGTCATGAAACTTGCACGGGATGTTTGTCTCATTGATATCTCGGACGAGTTCGAACATGGGTTATCAGGGTTGGAAAACTAGGTCACAGAGCCCAAATATAGAAAAACCTTGTTAACACTCTAGAGGCTACTTTTTCAGTCCAAATATCCTGGAAATTTGTCAGAAAGGTTCTATTGATGATTTCTCGCTCAAGTTCAAATATGGGTAATCTGGGTTCAAAAACTAGGTCACGGAGCCCAAAAATAGAAAAATCTTGTTAACACTCTAGAGGTTACATTTTCAGCCCAAATAATCTGGAATTTTGTCAAATAGTTTGTTTTGACAATTTCTAGGTCAAGTTCAAATATGGGTCATCTGGGGTCAAAAACTAGGTCACAGAGCCCAAATATGGAAAAACCTTGTTAACACTCTAGAGGTTACATTTTCAGCCCAAATAATCTGGAAATTTGTCAGAAAAGTTGCCTTGAGGATTTCTAGATCAAGTTCGAATATGGGTCATCTGGAGTCACAAACTAGGTCACAGAGTCCAAATATGGAAAAACCTTGTTAACATTCTAAAGGTAGCAATTTCAGTCCAAATAACGTGGAAATTTGTCAGAAAGGTTCTATCGATGATTTCTAGCTTAGTTTTGAATATAGGTTTTCTGGGGTCAAAAACTAGGTCACAGAGCCCGAAAGTAGAAAAACCTTGTTAATCCTCTAGAGGTTACATTTTTAGTCTAAATGTCCTTGAAATTTGTCAGAAAGATTGTTTCAAAGATTTCTAGCTCAGATTTGGATATGGGTTATCTGGGATCAAAAACTAGGTCACATGGTTCAAATATTTAAAAAACTTTTTAACACTCCAGAGGTTACATTTTCAGTCCAAATATCCTGGAAATTTGTCAGACAGGTTTTCTTGATGATTTCTAGCTCAAGTTGGAGTATGGGTCATCTTGGGTCAAAAACTAGGTCACAGAGCCCAAATATGGAAAAAACTTGTTAACACTCTAGAGGTAACATTTTAATTCCAAATAACCTGGAAATTTGTCAGAAAGCATAATTCTATGGTTTCTAGGTCAAATTTGAATATGGGTCATCTGAAGTCAAAACATTTAGGTCACAGAGCCCAAATATTGAAAAACTTTGTACACACTCTAGAGGCTACATTTTCAGTCCAAATGTCCTGGAAATTTGTCAGAAAGGTTGTTTTGATGATTTGTAGCTCAGGTTTGGATATGGGTAATCTGGGGTCAAAAACTAGGTCATAGAGCCCAAATATGGAAAAAAATCTTGTTAACACTCTAGAGATAACATTTTCAGTACAAATAACCTTGAAATTTGTCAAAGAGATTGTTTCAATAATTTCTAGGTCAAGTTTGAATATGGGCCATCTGGGGTCAAATAACCAGGTCCATAGCAACTTTGTTTAAAGCAGTCATACTCAGGTGAGCGATACAGGGCCATCATGGCCCTCTTGTTTTAATATTTTTTTTTAATTTCATCCTTATTGTACTAAACCTTTTAGCCAATTGTTGTTGCAAAAATGTTTAGTAACAAAACAGCCCTTACTCTTGTTTAGAATATTTTTGTTGGAAGCAGCTTGACCAGTGCTCGCATGCTTAACAATAGAAACAGCTATGTTCTAAATGCCAAATTATTTTACCTTTTTTTAGGTTGGATTGTATTTTCAGATGTGGAAAATAGTGTTTATATGTATAGGAATTGTAAACAGTCTTGATATACATGTGGGCATATTGCCAAGTTGCCACTCGATAATCTGCACTTGATATTCTGTGATGCTTTGGTATAACCCATAACGCTGCAACTATAGAGCATTTTTTTATTTAATAGCTATTGAATTCATTTTGTACATTTCTTACTGTTGTTTTTATTTATAATGTGATATTTATTTTGTTGTTGTTTGCACTATTTTGTACTATATATATTATTCTCTTTTTAAGTGTGTGATATTAAAAGATTCATATTGATAGAAAATTTAAATGTCTTCTTTTCCAAGCCCTTATCTTGGCAAATGTGGCAATGGACAGGGAAACTAAAACTTTTGTACTTGTCTGTAACTATCTTTGATCTAAATGAATTTTGCTTAACTGTAATGACCATCTCCACAGTCTATCACCATTACCCCTACACCCACCCCTAACCATAGTGAGCTTGAATAAAGAAAATTTAAGAATTCTTACCCAAGATATTCCCTCAATGGCTGAGTTGTAGAGTGGGATTGCATAAATATCTTAATTGAATTCCAGTCAGAGAACAATTAGTTCTTGGTAACAGATAGAAATGGCCTGGTCCTTTCAGCTGTTGAAGTGAAAGGATAAGGCTGTTATGGTTTGTACATAATTGGCTTCACCCAATTGCGTTGAATCATAGATGACTCTTGTGTGACATTGTCACTTGGCCCGACTTGCCCAAAAACCTACTTTCATCTAATGAGTATGAACTATTAACTTGTCCAGTTCTGTTAATGCCGAAACCAACATAAAAAAAATAAGTTTGCTCATTAATGAATGGATCCCCCATACTGAAATTGACACATTCTTACCATTACTCCATTTAACTGATCACAAATTTTGATGTCTGTAAGAAAAAGAAAAGATATAATTTACCATGTGTTTTGTGGAATGGCAAGCAACTTCCAAGACTAAAATACATGCATTACAGATACTCAAAGTACGATCAAGAGTTACTGCCCATGAACTGAAGTTAATAATTCAAACACATAAAAAACACCAATTATATCTGTTAAATCAGTCTTCCAATGAACATTTGCTTCAATAAATGATGTAATATTGGAACTGGAGTGTAAAACAACAAAACTGAAATGTAAACAAGAACATAAGTTTATTTTTTTCAATTTAATCTTTAATTATCAACATGAAT
Organism: Cyclina sinensis; assembly: GCA_012932295.1. Classification (NCBI taxonomy): domain Eukaryota; kingdom Metazoa; phylum Mollusca; class Bivalvia; order Venerida; family Veneridae; genus Cyclina; species Cyclina sinensis. Next base: position 62,581,335 of record JAAONU010000001.1, on the reverse strand, counting down.
TGTGTTCTTTAGACACAGTCTTTGTATACAAATAAATACATGTATTATATGACAAATTACTGCTACCTGAGAATAACTGAAATCTGGAAATGGCAAAGATAAAAGACAAATGTAAGTCATTCTAGTCAAAACATGTATCCCATCTCAAGAGGATATTTTAACAATGGACGAACCCACTTTTGAAGTTTATTTGACAAGGAAAGGACCCTAAAAGTAAAAAACCATCCCTGACAGAATTTTGATATTTTTCCTTTATGGAGTACAGAATACAGAACAGAATACAAATTCCCATGTTCAGTTATGTTTGATGACTTACAACACAAGTGATATATCACTATTGACCAACTTAAGGGTGGGATATGGTTTACTGGAATGGCCCTAAATAAACAAATGAACAAGATAACATTATATTAAAGCATCAAAAAAGTTAATGAGAAAGTTATTTTTGCTATGCATAGGAAAAAGCAATATATAGTGGTCAGACCAATGTTCGGCATAAAATCAAAGGAATTTCTTTGAAGAGACTAAACAAATTACTCATTTCATGTTATGAACTAATTATATTCAAGAGTAAACTTTGCTAAATCCTTACGAAGTTTCCCCATGTGAAACAACCGTGACATAAACAACAGAGCAGGCTATAAATAGACCGAGTAAAACGTGCGATTTGCACAAAATTGTACCAATGCTCGGCGTACCGTAGATGACCTGATCGGCGACCTTTCAAAAAGAAATCTTTTGTAATTATGCAAAGAACCTTTCTTGAACACAAAATGAATAAAGTATTAAATAGGTTGTTTATATTCATTGCATATCAAACAGCAGAAGTACATGATCTCGCGTAGAAAACAATGCGTTTTGTCTGTTTTACCAGTGGGATCCCCTTCTGTCTGCTATGCTTAAGTCACGTGATGATACTGGAAGTTCAGAGAACCGTGAAAAGATAGACTAAATGACACTTAACACGAATTAAAGAAGGTTTTAAATCACTTCTAAGAAAAAACATCAATTCCGTGAAAAAATAGATTTACGCCGAGCGTTGGTGTATGCCGAGCGTTGGTGCAAGCACTCCAATCTGATTCTAATTTTTAACAAACCAAAAAATAAAAACTTTAAGAACAAATGGCATTTCATTGGCAATTAGCTTTTTAAGTATGTGCAGCGTGTTGAACTTAGCTTTGAAACACCATTTTTCATTTCTTAAAGCAGTATGCTGTAAAATAGCAAATGAACCTATGAATACCAAATAATCAAAGATGTCCACAGGACATGATGCCCTACCATCAGCATAATACAAGAAGGTATTTATGTGTCAACTTTCTAATCTTAGGTTTTAGAAATTTTAGTCTTTAGATTATGAATAGAACATAACAGAATGTTTTAAATAAAGAGAAAAGTTGAGATACTGACAATGAAGATTTGCCAGGTGATCTACTTCCTATCTGTAACTAACATCATACATTCAGAGTATATTACAGCTACATACGTTGTAACTATCAACTTGATAGGTAAAAATGTCACACGCATGCTGCACGAACATATCATCTACGTGTAAAAGTCAAATTTCAGTACAGCAATCACTTCTGTCATAAAAAATTCCTGTTTAAAGATAACATTTCAAACACATAATACAGTAATATTCAAATGACAAAGGTGTGCAAAACTGATGCCTTTGACATTCTTAGTTATATACAAAGACAAAGGCTGTCTTGAAGAATATTTGGTGTATGAATAAAGCTATAAAAATTATCTGAAAGATTTTCCCTGTTGAGGTAAAGACCTCACTCCAAGACTCTTTTTCTGAGAGAAACCTGGAGTCTGCTGTGGTCCAGCTTTCACCACTGGTGTGAACTGTTTTGAGATCATTGAACCGCTCGCAGAACTAGACTGACTATTCATACAAGAGGTCTCCCATTTGAAAAAATCACAGCCTTCCTTTGACCCAACTTGTTTTCTTACTGCACAACTGAAAAAAAATCTGCCCATATTCTGGCCAGGTGATTGGACCATCCTTCTTCTAGAACGACGCCCACATCTGCAAAGGGGTGGAGTTACTTTCATGCTGGAACTGTCTGTTGAAAATCCAGAATGTTTATTAGTGCTATTTAAACTTAGTGTCACACATGGTGTTCTGAAACCAGTGCTGTTGGCATGACAAGTACCTGGGGTTAGAGACACAGAATTTCTCGTCTCAGAATGTCTTTGCATATAAGATCTACCATTTATTGATTCAATAGAGACTGGACTTGTTTTTGACTGACTGAATATATGTAGATTATTTTGTCCATGCAATGACGTTGAAGTCAAAAAATGACTTTTCTTTGACCTATCACTGGCTGTTTTTACAAACATTTTTAGACTGTCACTAACTGAAATTTCTGATTGTTTTAAAGAAACTGGATTTGGAACCTTAAAACATTTCAAATCATTAGTTTCCATTGCTTTATTTACTTTTCCAAGATAGCCTTGACAAGGAATATTTCTATCTGCTTGTACATTTGAATCTTTGATGGCCAAACCCTTGTTAATATTTTTATCTGAGATTTTAGCAGGACTTTTTGCAGGAACACAACAGGAATCTGTATCAACATAAATGTCTGCTGCAGTAAACTTCTTTGGGGAAAATTTTCTTTGTATTTTTCGCCGAGGTGATTGAACTGAGGTTTTTCCCATCTCTTTCACAGGTGTACAATGTTTTCGCTTCTGGGAAATACAAGATTTTACTCTGGGCTCTGAACTTTCATTATCACAATTTTCAATCTTGCTGCTTCCAGCACTGCCATTACAAACTGTAGGTGAACAGCGACTTTTCAAATATTCAGACTTTACTGGCGTTTTGATTCTGACAGGAATTTTTGATGGAGTTTTTTTCTGTGATTCATGGTTTATTTTTTTGTTTGTTGGACTTAAAGTAGACAATTCCATAGATGATTTCTGTTTGGCTTTCCTGGGTGGAGTTATCCTTGTTGCCTTGGCAACAAAGTTTTGCATTGTGGGATTGCAGCTGGCAGATCTCTCATGGGTCTGTAAATATAACAAACAGTATGAGGTGAATTCTTTTTAATAATCTGACATAAAGTATTACAATAACAGAAAAATTAAAATGTGATTTTTAAAAAAAACGCATATCAAAGTTATTACAAATGGCTAAAAGATGTATCCGACAATGTGAATGTATGTCAGATAAAAAGGGATTAAGTTTTAAAAAAGTCAGTCTGAAATACTAGGCTATGCTATTACATCGTTTCTTTATATAAATATGATAAAAATTTACTGAAACAAGAAGAAACTAAAAACCAGACACTAGAAGCTAAGAAACATGAACTTATTAACAGATGCGTACAGCACTCATTTAACTTTCAGGATTACACTGTAACCTTTCTCCCTGATTTTGCATTTTACGGAGGTAACTTTTATGTATAGAAGTACTGCAGATTCCCTTATAACATGTGAATGTACTTACAGACTAAAATATCACATAAAACACAGATTTAATTAGGCAAAAATAAAACACAGTTATATCAATTTGTAGAAGAAGTCACAAGTTAACCTTTAAAGTCTTAGTAACTTTCATCTGACACCCATCTTTTATCATCCTGTAGGCAAGTTTGGCTGTGTTCCTGGCATCATCTACTCCTGTAAATATATTACATTACACATCAGTATAACCTGACCAAGATACAGTAGTTTGTGCACTAGTGAAAATGAAACAAGAAATATGTCCATAGGACAGAGATGGTTCCACTTTGGTGTGTTTTCAATACAAAAACAAACGACTGTAATAATTCAAAGACACTTCATTGCTTTACTATCATTTATTGCTGGATACCTACGGTACCAAATTCCATTATGACAACATTGTATGGCTGATGAATGAAGAAAAACTTAATGGGCTGAACATAAGACCTCCCTAAATGTTGATCATTAAGACTATTCAATCTGTCAGCATAATCGAAATCCTCCAAAAACTGAATAAGAAGTTGTATGTATATTTTCTCTATATGCGTATACTGGTGAAAAAGCTTGAACCATCTCCAGCTTTGAACATTTCCAATGCCTTACTGTAAGAAGAATGCTGTTCACATCAGTCTGAAGAACATCCTCCAAAGGATGTGTGAACACCTCTACTAGATTTTCTCAACACCTTCTGTAGTGAAAAATACAAAAGGCCAACTATCCTGGTAAAGATAGGTGAATTAAAAAGTCCTTCCTTTACAACCATTTACACACCTTGGCTATTCGTCTTTGGAGGTTAGAAGCGATTCCTCTAAAAGATGAATAAGGAGAGTGATGCAATCAGACATTCATGTACCAACAAGAGAAATGCTATCTGCTTGCCAAAAAATGGAGGCATAAAAATCTGAATCAAGGCATATTCAAGCAATGAGAAGTCAATCATTAACAAGGAAACTGATAACAGTTCTGTTAAACTGGACCATTTAGCTTTGTTTTATGCTTGACGGCCACATCAAGGAACACAGTTTTACTTCCTGTGAGAATTTTTAAGCTGAAAGGTACTTTAGCCATTAGTGATTACTAAAGCTCATGTATTACTCTAGAAGATTACATTATCAACTGAAGAAAAAGCAATAAAGTCATACCTGAATGTTCCCGGCCCTGAAACTCTATTCCAAGGTCTTGCAAGGCACCATTTAAACCATTTGGCTTCCTGTCATAGAATTTCTGGAATAATGTGAAATCACAGTTAAAATTTGATCATTACTGGAAGTAATCCTTTTTTCTTAAGATAGTCTACATAACAGCAATGCTCAACATCAAGCCTGAAGCAAAGTTGACACATTCCAGAGTAAACAGAGTTATATATTGGTGAGGAAACTCACTCTCAACTGTACCTTTACTTTGTCCTGTGCAATGTTTGTTTTTTAACAATGTTGCTAAATGAAGTAAATTTCTACAAAACATCCTGAAATATGAAAGCTGCAAGCTTCACATTTATATGACTGTATCTGTGTATACATGTACTTCCAAATAAACGGAAGTTAAAAAGAATAACATAGTAAATGAATTATCTAATTTGTAAGCCCAAGTTCAGATTTAAGTTGTTATAAGACTGATATGTTTATATCAAAAGCCATCTTACTCTGTATGTAGCTCTGAGATCTATCCAGGAGTTGAGTTGAGCTGGCTTCACCAACTGCTTTCTCTTACATTCATATTGTAAACACACACCTAAATCCCAGTCTGAAAAAAAAGCACGGTAAAAGTTTTACAAATACATAATTTTACCACGGTATTTTTTTCTGAAAAGGGTTTGTCCATTATTCAATCTAGGTAGACCTACTTAAGGGGTATAAACAAATACATGTAGACTTACTAACTGAATAAGCAAACAGTGCAGACCATGATCAGACTGCAAGGTTAGGTGTGCTCATTATGGTCTGCACTAGTTACAAGAGGGAAAACAATTGCTGCCAGAAGAGAAGATGTTAAAAAAATATTCTTTAGAAATATGAAAACATTTTGACATTTTTCAGGTTTGGAACACATTTTCAAAAGCACTTCAGTAATGTAAAGAAATGTAATTTGTCTATTCTGTTCATGCATTAGGCCGGTACTAAACAACTACATTCCTTATACTTTCTATATTTTCTCTGATTATTAATAACACAATATTTCTTTAATTCTCAAAGACAAATGCCTGTGACTAATTAACAGATATTGCAGACATGACCTGTACTGAAACAAGCATTCTGATCTACAGTGTCAGTTCAGAAAAACAAGAGGGCCATGATGGCCCTGTATTGCTCTCCTGAATATGACTGCTTTTAACAAAGTTGCTATGGACCTGGTTAATTGACCCCAGATGACCCATATCCAAATTTGAGCTACAAATCATCAAAACAACCTTTCTGACAAATTTCCAGGACATTTGGACTGAAAATGTAGCCTCCAGAGTGTTTACAAAGTTTTTCGATATTTGGGCTCTGTGACCTAGTTTTCGACTCCAGATGACCATATTCAAAGCTGAGCTAGAAATCACTGAAACAACCTTTCTGACAAATGTCCAGGATATTTGGACTGAAAATGTTACCTCTAGAATGTTAACATGGTTTTTCCATATTTGGGGTCTGTGAGCTAGTTTTTGACCCCAGATTACCCATATTTGAATCTGAGCTAGAAATCGTTAAAACAACCTTTCTGACAAATTTCCAGAATATTTGGACTGAAAAGTAGCCTCTACAGTGTTAACAAGTTTTTTTTTCCTATTTTTGGGCTCTGTGACCTAGTTTTTGACTCCAGATGACCCATATTCAAACTTGACCTAGAAATCATTGAGTCAACCTATCAGACAGACTTCCAGGTTATTTGGAATGAAAATGTTACCTCTAGAGTGTTAACAAGGTTTTTCCATATTTGGGCTATGTGACCTAGTTTTTGATCCCAGATGACCCATATTCGAACTTAATTTATGACTCTTACTGCTCAGGTGAGCTAAAAAGGTTCAAATTTATGACTCTTAACTACTAGATGGTTTAGTAATAAGAAGTCAATTTTTAAATGAAAAGCCTGACAAAAAAGTCTTTAATCTACCATGGCACACAAACCTGACCAGGTAACACATGTAGTGTTTACAGGTAATTTATTATCTGTAGTGGTTCCCTGGCAAACTACACCCTTGTCCCTGTACAGTCTGTCAAGCCAGTGACCAAACTTCCTCAAACACAGGTCTACTGGAATACCTTCATCCACCTGGTTCTGCAAAAACACGACCTGAACCTTAAATTACTTCCTAAAATAGCAATGTTTGATCACTTGTGAAAACTGTTAACATTGAGCAACTTCATTTCTCTGATTTATAAAATACAAATGATATCCTTGAAAGAAAATAGCTGTTGTTAATGATTAAACACCAACATATTTGGGCAATCAAGCTCAACATAATATACATATACATATATACACATTATTTGCAGAAAATGTAAAGATGATTACAATAATCACAGTACTTTTCTCAACAAAACAAGATTTAGGAAAAACTAGAATGCCCATAGGCAGCATGTCGAGCCCACCAATGGAAAGCCGCCCATGGGGATGCGACAGTGAAATAAAAACTGTGGGAAGATGATAATGGAAGGACAAGGCAGGCCTATATGATGTCTCTTTCAGGAAGCATAACAAATGAATCACGGTATTTCAAGTTCTTCCCTGCATGGAGAAGTAATGGGCCCGACAAGGTCTATCATCAACATTTTGGACTTTTGAGCTGTCATTGTGACCTTGACCTTTGAGCTAGGAATCTGGGTCTTGAACACCACACACCACCTCATCAAGGTGAACAAATGTGCCAAGGTATTTCAAAATCCTTCCATGCAGGAAGAAGTTATGGCCCAGACAAGGGTAGAATCAACATTTTGGACCTTTGAGCTGTCACTGTGACCTTGACCTTTGAGCTGGGAGCTGGGTCTTGCACACTACAAACCATCTCATCAAGGTGAACAAATGTGCCAAGGTATTTCAAAATCCTTCCATGCAGGGAGAAGTTATGGCCCAGACAAGGTCTGGAATCAACATTTTGGACCTTTGAGCTGTCACTGTGACCTTGACCTTTGAGTTGGGAACCTGGGTCTTGCACGCAACACACCGTCTCATCAAGGTGAACAAATGTGCCAAGGTATTTCAAAATCCCTCCTTGCAAAGAGAAAGTATGGTCCGGACAAGGTCTAGAATCTACATTTTGGACCTTGACCTTTGAGCTGGGAACCTGGGTCTTGCACATTACAAACCATCTCATCAAGATTAACAAATGTGCCAAGGTATTTCAAAATCCCTCCTTGCAAAGAGAAAGTATGGTCCGGACAAGGTCTAGAATCAACATTTTTGACCTTTGAGCTGTCACTGTGACCTTGACCTTTGAGTTGGGAACCTGGGTCTTGCACGCAACACACCGTCTCATTAAGGTGAATAAATGTGCCAAGGTATTTCAAAATCCCTCCATGCATGCACAAAGAAGTTATGGCCTGGACAAGGCAATCTGGACGGAGGTATGCACGTACATGCACCGAACTGTGGTACCAAATGTGACAGTTATGTCGAACTCCGCGCATGCGGGTTCAACAATAAAACTACAAACCTAGACCACAATATCAGTTATTTCATGTATCAAGTGACAGTTTTTAGAAAAAACAGATTCAGAAAAACATCAAACTTCCAACCAGAGGACTTCTGGAGAATGAATTTTTTGAGTTCTTCCACTTTCTTAGCCAAACATATTTCGTCAGGTATTTTATGCAAGACTTTTATGAGAAAAACAATCTAGTATTCTGGGTATTTTGTTGGGATTTCAATTTTTCAATCATGTTTTCCTTGTGGGCAATGAAATCCTGCAGTTGAGTACATGTTCAAGCTGAGGTAGTCAGAGCTAAAATGTATGAAGTGCCACGGAATAAAGAGCTGAGAAAAATGTTTCATTTTCAACCAGGAAAATACTGAATTCACTTTTGAATTCTAACGAGTTAAGAACAAGCTTAAATATTCACCTGTGTGATTCCAGTAAGTTCAGTACAGAAGCTACTCAGAGTTGGCTGTTCTTGTGGTTGAACATAATAATGAAATTCACTCTCTACTTCCCCTGACAATGTGTTCAGTAGCACTGCTGGAAACTCAACTAGAAAATTTACGAAACACTTTAAAACAGATGATTATTTACTAAAGCTCTAAAAATACTCAAAGGTTTCACTATGTGACCAGTCTTTTTCTATCCTCTTATTTAAATTCAGTACATATTGAGGAAGCTATACAGTAATACTTTGGGGCTATTTATAAGACCTATCAAAAACAAACTTTCTCCAATAAAATGACTATTGCACTTTGATCTCTGTCTTTAAAATAAATCTCCAACCACTCTCCAACCTGCATTAACTTTTTCTGCTACTTTAAACTATCTATTGTTATGGTTGCCCTTCTTATTGACTGACAGCAGCTGTTCATTTTAACCTGAGATTGTCCATAAAGACATGTGTTAGTAAATAAGGAAAAAGCAGACATATATCTGAAATATACTCACTTATTTCTTGAGTTCTGAACTTGGCATCTTGCCAACATGTAGACTCAAAGTCAATGACTATCAGATACTTGAATGATTGTACTAAAAGCAAGAAGATACAAGAAAATAAACAACCAACAAATTTAACCATTCTCCATGGCAACGTAACCTTAAAAAATACACACATTTTCTTTTCCACCCTCAATTTTCCACATTGAAACTCATGCCTTGCTGTATTCTAAACACTGCCTTCTTGTTGGATTCTGTTCAACATTGTCAGCAGTACATATAACTCATTTATACTGACTTGTTATTTACCTTGCTTCCATTTCTGGGAAGCACTTAAAATCAGTACCTTTCAAAAGACATTGTCAAATTTTACTGTTACATGTAATCAAACTTAACCACACATCTGTTAGAGCTGTCATTTAGTCTAAAATACCAACTTAAACTATTGAATTTAAACAGATGAGGATATTACATCTATCTTAAATAATTTGAACATATTCAAAGATTTAGAAACTTGAAGGTATATACTGTACCTGATAAGCCATTCCCTGATCTTCCGTTCAGTGAACTTGTACTTGACAGGGTTCTCCTCCTCAACAAACCAAGCTCTCTGAAATTGTTTGGTAGCATATGTGTTAATTCAAATATCAATTATTCATACTGTATAAGCTGGTGAATCCACCAGATTCAGATCATTTGTTACCATTGGTTATTTTCTGATAACAATTTTGACCCCATGGGTTTGGGTTTGATGATCTTTGTCACTATGTCAGTTAGTTATTACATTGAAATTTAGACAAGGTAGCCTTGCATTTACTCTAGATTTTTGATTAAATGTATAAGAGACACATAATTATAATACATCAAAATGAATGTAACTATTTAAGGATTAACCCACACATATGACAATTATATGAATTAAATTTCCCTGTAGAATGATACAAATACACAATGAATCAGAATGTACATCTTATGTACCCTAAATTAAGTTCTAAATAAATGAATATCTATTGTTCATTTATTTGATTAATTGAAATGGGGTAACTTAGTTGCCCGATTTTTAATTTATCATATAAATTATCCTACACATGATGCTAAAATAAATATTAATAAGCCGTAATAATTATAAATTGTGCTCTGTCATATGGCCTTGGCCGGTACCGAAGGTAAACAACTCCAAGCAATGATAATAATTGGGAAGTTTAATTGTTTGTAAACTTCAGTTTGACAACTTCAGCGCTTGCAGTTACAAAGATTTTAATTGTCACACAGATAAGGCACACATCAAAGACACAATGGAGACTACATATGTACAAACTGGTAATTACTGTACTTTTACTGCCACAAAGCAATGCAGACAGAGAGATCCTACTTTATGGTTATCAAAAGTAAAACAAACCATAGTCTGTCAATAAGGACTCTGAATGTATTACTGTGCATGAAATTCTGTTTCCAACTGTTATGACTTCCATGTGACCAAGGAACTGTATGGTGTAGTGGAAAAGACATTTATAGGGAGTGTGAAGAGTAAAGAGAAAAGGTACCAATGATTAACTTGAGTGAAAATAAGACAAATATGACTGTTATTTAACTGATAAAGGTATAGTGACTATTCAGTGTAAATAATGATGTCTGAACCATGCCTGAAATAGATGTAATGTTGTGTCGGTAAATCTCCCACTTGACAGACCATCAAGAAAAGTTCACATGTATGAGAGTGGGATTCAAAACTCCGATCTTGGCACATATAAGACCAACACTCTAACCACTGAGCCAAAAAATCAATTCCTGATGCAGTTGTCAGAGGTTATATTATACAATTATATAAAGGTATGCACTAAACCATAACAATATTATGTTGTCTCTTTCCCATCTTGAAGTTGCTGATGTTTATACTTTCAAGACTGTATGATGCAATTTTGTAGAAATTTATGTATCTGCTCATTCTTTTTTAAATAATTATACAAAAAAAAAAAAAAAGTTGTTCCCTTTTTCTTCTTTGAAGATCTGACTTTGGGCCTGTATGGGTTGACAGAATTGGTGCCGAAATGACTTCTGAGGCCGAAATGGGTTGTTTCCCCCATGACACATTCTGTTAAGCTGGCCAGATGCTTGCCATCGCTCTACCCAGCTTTACATTTACTATGTACTAAAAAGGATTCGAACTCCCACTTAGTGCACTCTAACAGTCTACCTAGTCCAAATAATTGTACTCAAAACATTGAATATCATGCTATGTTTTTTTAATGGTCGATATCTGCCTTCAGAGACATAAAGGCAGCAGCCTGAAGTTGCAATATTGAGACTAACACTCTACTTACTAAGCTCTATGGATGGCTGAGTTATGACTTTTTGTGAATATTTATGCATATTCTTATGAACAAGAAAGTCTGTAACAGAATGATGCATTGCATCTTAGAATACACAACCCAGAGCAGGATTCGAATTCCCATCTGTCACCAACACTCTAACAACTAAGCTCAAGTATACTTTTCCTAAATCTTTTAACTTTTAACTCTTTTAGCAAACTATTAGTCCAAATAATTGTACTCAAAACGCTGAATATCGTGGTATTTTTTTAATGGTCAATATCCGCCTTCAGAGACGTAAAGGCTGCATCTTGCCTGAAGTCGCAATATTGAGACTAAGCTAACTGTACCATGCTCTCATCACATAACATATTCATCTGATTTTAGTCCCCAACCTCTCACTTAGTAAAGTCAGAAATTTATTGCTGGTCTACACCTACACTGTTCTTCCAAGCAATCAAATGGTAGTATTAAATGGTAGGGTCAATGTAACAGGTGGTGAAAAATCGTGGCTCGACCGGGACTCGAACCCAGGGCCTTCCGCTTACAGGGCGGACACTCTACCAACTGAGCTACCAAGCCACACGGTTCTGCCTCATCGATTTATCACCTATAAACCTGTACCCGGCTACATCAACTCGGCCCTAAAACGAACTCAGTCCCCAAGTCATCTCTGCCCTGTACCAACTCAGCCCATAATTATATAATATATTTTAGTGGTAATAAAAAATGATAGGCTTATATATATGTAAAAGAAGTATGTTGTTTGCCATGTTTTTTACGGCATAGTTTTTATAAAACATTTTGTTTCTTAATCATGACAAATCAAATTAAATAGTTAAACAATTTTAATACAATTATGTGAAAATCAAAAAGGGCGTATGACTGCATTAAAGGACTATTATCACCCGCTATTTTTAGCAATCAAAAATACACAGTGTTAGCAATCTTGGATCACATATGTATAAAGGATACCGATTTATCAGGTGATAATTACCACTTCAACTTCAACTTCAACTTAATACTGCCAAAAGTCAATACTGACAACTCTAGGCAGGCGCATGTCAGGAACATTTAAAATTATAAAAGTTTATAACAAAGAAAACAAGATTTAACTGAAGATCTTACTTAAACATTTATTTTAAGTACTTTAAAATCTATAAAACTTGTTTAGTCCACTGATAAAAGGGATGGCAGACATTTCACTCCCAAGACGTTTCACACCAAGACGGTTCACACCTAGACGATTCACTCCCATTTTGGGAGTGAACCGTCCTGAAGACGTTTCACTCCCCAATAGAATACTATATATAAAATATGTCCGTTTGTATTGAAGAAAAATGGTAACTTAAAAAAACTGTATATTGTACTGACATTAGTTATGTAAATCATAACTTTTGATCATTTTTAGAAGTTTAGACCATGAAATATGTGGACAGTCACATTAAGGGAAATTATTAGTGGTTAGTTACACAAGAAAACAACTGAACATGTCATTTTACAGTGAAATGGACTAATGGGCCTGTATGTGTTTTTTTTTCTTGAAAAAAAAAGACTCTCGGCAGAAATGTTAAGACAAAGACATTGTTACTGTTTAAGTTTTTGTTGTTCGAGTATCTAAAGTATTTCATATAATATGAATATATGTATATGATTAAAATGCAGTTCTTTATATGCATAATTTAAATTTTGTGTAAGTTTATTCACCACATCTTGAATCATATATATGTTATTTGACATAGGTGAAGTGTTGACCATAGTAATCTTCATCTGTAAAATTTATGTAAATAACAAAAAAATAAAGTTTATATCCCTTTTTTATATGTTATTGTTATATTATTTGTAAGGCTCTATCAGTGCATACCCTGTCCCTTGTATATAATAATTATCACACCTTTTTACACTCATGAGTCAGAGATGAGTCACACCTTTTTCAACTAATTAAATCAAGTTACATCTTAAAGACAAAATACATTTGTCTTGGTAAAATGCTGTTTTAATGACTAACATTAATGTATAAAATAAATATAAATTTGTTACATTTTCTCTTGAAAACCTGATTAAAAATATATATAGGAAGTGAAACGTCTATACTTTTGATAAATTGGGAGTGAAACGTCTTGGTGTGAACCGTCTTGATGTGAAACGTCTTCAGTGTGAAACGTCTTGGGAGTGAAATGACTGACATTCTGATAAAAGCTGGCACAGTAGGGGTAGCCTTAATCTCGGTCGGTAATTCGTTCCAGAGTCGTATAGTCCTTGGGAAGAATGAGTTCATGTGATGTTGTGTTTTTGATTGTGGAATGAGGAATTTGCTGTTTACCACTGACACAAACATTCACACCTATTGATTATTGACCGTCTGTATTTAATTAAAGGAAGATTATTAGTTGCATTAAATCTTTACACCATTCAAACAAAACGCTGCAGACTTTCGTCATTTTTTATTTGTTATTGATCGTTACTAAAAAAAAACAAGAATAACAATAAAAGTTAATAAACTAATGCATCTATATCCTAAAAATATTATTATAGAGGGCCGAGGCCGAGTTGACTCGGTGCCGAATTTAGATCTACTATGGTCTGACCTTGCGAGTTCCTTCGTTGTCTTCATAATTTTTAAGGAATGTGGTAACTTGTGGAGCTAATAAACCATTGTTTCTTCAAATGCAGCGTCGAAGGTCAGTATTATTGAAAGTTTATAAAAAGACAGAACTTTAAAACTACCGCTATAGAAAGCGTAACAAGCTTTAAAGCAAAATGTATCCGAAAATAAGTCAGTATCAATTAGGCGCTTAGATATAATCTCGTCATTACCAATGCGAGCGTTTCATAACCAATATGTCTGCGACCATGTGAAAGTTTTTGTGACAACATTTTATTGATGCTAAATAATTTAACAATGTCAAAAAATAACTTAAAAAGGCTTGAATCTAAGAAAAAGAAGGCAGCGGCCTTCATTGAACTCATAAAGACTGATGAAAAATATTTCAACACAAAGGTAATCAAATCAAAATAAAGCACAGGAAACTGATACTAAAAAAAAAAAAAAAAACTTCATGAAAAAAAAATCATACCTTCTATATATGAAAAACACCAGGAATGCAATGCGCTCTGTACCCCACCCACTTCTTTTATACAAGTCATTTCGTTCAAACTGACTGACAACGGAAATTTCAGGTCCAGACAGTCAACATGGGTAAAAAGCAAACATTATCCATATTCAACAGTTCCCATAATACGTACTTACTGTCATTATTTCAATTTTTTCGCGGCGGTTTCCAGCGCAGGGTAGCCAGGGAAAGTCACTCTTACACCAAGTACTGGATCTTTCTAAGCGATTACACAGGCTACATCGACTGCATTCTCCCCATGGCATTTTTGTAGTGATGTCACGCAATGGCTAGCCGGCGTTTGAAACTGATGCGAAACAATTGAAAAATCGACAGTAAGTACGTATTTCGGAAACTGCTGAATATAGATTATGTTTGCTTTTTACCCCTGTTGACTGTCTGGACCAGAAATTTCCGTTGCCAATCAGTTTGAACGAAATGACTTGTATAAAAGAAGTGGGTGGGGTACAGAGCGCATTGCATTCCTGGTGTTTTTTATATGTAGAAGGTATGATTTTTTTTTCATGAAACTTTTTCTTTTTTTGAATATCAGTTTCCTGTGAATAAAGTAACACCCATTGAACATTTTTTTATGGAATTTTACTGAAGGCATTGGCCAGCCATGCCTCTCTGACTCAGGATAAACACTTATGTCTAAAGTTGACAGTCATGAGCACCTTAAAATTTAACAGAATATTTTCTTACGCTGTATGCCACTCTTGACAGGAACGGGTACAAATACTCTGTGACCAGGCACCCAACCTTTTGTTTTCCTTGCGGGTACCCACTAATTTGGATCCTCTTGGGCCTAGAGGATTGGTTGTTCCAGGTTCTAGAGATGGACCAGTCATTAGCCTTTTTTTTAATGAAACAACTGACATAACACATTGTTGTTTGGGGTACCGGACGTTTCGGTAAATGACCAGTTCGGTAAATTGGATTTATATAGTAAACCCTTTGGACGTTTCGGTAAAAAGGCAATTATATAGTAATTATATGGTAAATAATGGAGAAAGTTGTCACACATATGAAAAACACATGATAATTACCTAGTTCGTTTTCTTTTTGACTCCTCATCCCGTTGGATAGTGTCTAAACTATTTACAGCAGTCTGGTAAAATTTATAAGCAACTGTCATGGCTTTAATCGGTTTTGGCAAAGGAATTAAAAACATTTTGTCTTACTTTCATCGTCTTATCAGGATCCAGTCTGATTGATAGCGATTTGTAGCTAAAAGGTTCTGATAGGAATTTAAACGTTACATCATTTTTTTAAGTTATACTTAAGATTAAGAATACAGTTTGGACCCAAATTAATCAGTTATACTTTGGTTTAACGACATCACTACAATATGCAGGTAGAGATATATACGTACGTTTTATTTATTTATTTATTTATTTATTTAACACACGCAGTGCTCTGATATTTTCAGGCGCGCGTCTATTATCACTCAATTAGCGGGTTTTAAAGACCGCTAATGTGTTGAGTACAACTAAGAGATTAAAGAAAACCGCTGTAATTTAATTAATGACTGTCCTAATTGTTTGTCGTTAATTATGTGCCATTCTTTACAAATATGAGTTGATAATCTAATCAGTTAGTGATTAAAATTCAGTGTCACTGGAAATATCTGATATATCCCATTGTTACCATATAATTACTATATAACTGCCTTTTTACTGAAACGTCCTAAGAGTTTACTATATAAATCCAATTTACCGAACTGGTCATTTACCGAAACGTCCGTAAATCGTTGTTTGAGCTCTGATATAAACAATTTCAATGGGTTCATTTTAGATTAAACCTGAAAAGAAGCACTTCACATTCCTTCTTATTTTTCTTGTTCTTCTCCCAGTACAAGTAACTGGTTAATAGGTTACTCCTTGACATCTCTGTTTTTGACCTTTCAGTATAGAAAGAACAAGGTTAGTATATAAAATTTTTGATGTTCTTTTATATTGTACATGGGCAGCCATAATTATGTTTTTTAACTTTTAGTTCTCTATTCAAAATCAAAAATTTCAGAAAAGTGAGTACATCCAATGATAAAAAATGGTTTGTTTCAATACAATATTCATGCAGTTGTGTACTGTACATTAAAATAAGTGAATTCCAAAGATTTTAACAACTCATTGATAAGAATTCAAATACAAAAAAAGTAATCGATTAGAAACATTACAATATTGCAAAACATCTGTATGATAAATACTTATTTTATCATTTTCTAAAATTTCATCTTAGAGACGTAAATTTTTTAATGTTTTGTTCAAAATACATGATGTAAATCTAATTGATAAATTTTTATAGTTCATGATTCCTCATCTGTGCACTTACTGTAAAAATGGTTTGGCTGAAATGTAAGAAATGTAAAATGAGAACATAAAAAGAACTGAAGTGATAAATTGTATAAGGAAATGTCAAAGCATGAGGTTAGGGGTTAGGTTCTTGAGCTTGATTAAGGTTTTTGCTCTTGGCAGTGAACTGCAATGATGATCTATAAAGATTTGTTTCTAAGGTGTTTGTATTTTACTTGCACAGAAATGTAAAACAGTCCTAGAGGCATGTCTAATGCTGGACAACAGGTCAGCTGGTTACATACATGTGTGTACTTCAGTTAAAACTTTTGGACATAAATGACTTTAGAAATCATTTAATGTGCCTTACAATGTATTTTAAGTTTGTAAATCTTATGATATCTCATAAAATATTTATAAAAGAGAGTACTAATGAAGGTCTCTGCTTCGTTTGTTGTGGGGTACTTAAATGTTGTTGCTGTTGCTTCATTCATTGTCAGATTTTTAATGTTTTATTTAATATGAGTCTGCTTTATAAACTGCTTCTGCAGGCTGAAGGATCCAGTATGCTGGGGAAGGAAGCAAGCTCTGATGGTGTTACTGGTGGCATTAATCCAACTGGTCCTTCTTCTGGTCCACAAAGAAGTTTGTCTGATGAAATGTTTGCAGAATACAAAAGGATGATGAGGGAGAGACAGAAGGCTGCAATGGTAAACTGCAGTTCAACATTGTATAATAAAATTACCTCTGAAAGGAGGGATCATGGCTTTGACAACCTTATTTGTAAACATTTGAATATTAAGAATACAAAAGTCCTTTACTTTTTTGGTTTATTTGTTCTAGTATAATTTGTAATGTATTTCCCTATCAGTGGTCATGATTTTCAGAATTATGTGAGTAAAGAGAAGACATCCATAAAACTTCCATTAGGTATATGTCTTTGTTATGTGTTTGGTGACCAATATTTTGTAAGTTGTTGTTAGTTTTCAGTTACAGATAATAAGAAAAATCTGGAAAAACAAAACAAACAAAAACTAACAGACATGAATCCTGTGATAATTTTATGAAGGTAAACTCAGAATACCTCCTACAGGGCTTGACTGTATTAATTTGGCTGGACCCAAATATCTTGACCTTAGTTAATGTAAGCAATAAAATATTTTAATATCTTAGCTGTTTCCAACATTTGTTATTGAAGTTGAAGCCAAAGGTGTTTCTGACATTAGATGAGCTGACACGGGATGATCCCATACAGACAGACGTGGAAGAGGTCAAGGTACCACCACCTCTGTTCATGGCAGATACTCAACACCTACTGCTGTATGGCTTACTAGGCAAGAATGCAAGTTTTAAACCAAGGTATTGATAAGTTTACTAGCAAGTATTGGCTTGAGCCCAGGAAGCAGTCATCAAGGGGGATTGATATGTTTCCAGAAATTGTTTACTAATCTATGTAAAATAAAGAAGTTTGAACTCAGGTTTTCATATATGTACACATTCTTTTTAAGTATTTACTGTTATATTCTGTGTATTAATACATGTATTGTAGTTATTGCTTTCTGCTAGAGATATGTTTATTTTATTTCTAGTCTTGATTATGCTGTAAAATTGTAAATAGAAAAAAAAAAAACCCAGATAGCAACAAACAAGTTATTTGTGAAGAATGGTTGTATGCAAAAATAATTATATATGGAAGACTTTCTTTATAAAAAAAAAATTAAATAACAGCTGATTATTTAGCAGATTCATCGAAAAGTCAAATCTGATTTACATTCAGACTCTAGGGGTCCGTCTTGTTGTTGTTTTTTCTCAACCTTGTTAGTTATAACATAAATCAGTGCATAACTGGAGAACAGTAACTTTTAACAATGAAAAACAAGATTTAAAAACAGTAAAACTTCCAGAACAGGTGTAGTAGATGTAGATGTGTATTTAGAATATGCAAATGTCAGATTTTAGCAGTACAAATTAGGTATGATGAGCCCAGTAGAAGTGTTTGCACAGATGTAAGTATATAGCCTTATGGCAGAAGGAAGAATTCTTGAAAACCTTGTCTGCTTACATGACCTCCTGTCAGCTGACATACTTCACAAGATGGAATTTAAACACACACTGCATAGGTGAGAAGTAGCAGTGCTGAGTGATTACCTCTGATCAGACAGACATAAATTATGCAACAATTGCAATATCAAGAGATCTCCATTTCAGCTATATTGTGATATTTCAGGTGGTGTCGCCTTTTGAGAGTTGGAAAAGTGAGCAAAGTTGTAGCAGTTGTGCTAGACTCATTAAGTAGCGAAGAATTCAAGAAGTTTCCAGAATCCTTACCAACACTTGCTCAAGCTTTTGACCTGGTCAGTTTATCCCAGTTTATTTTATGTTGATCATAAATGCCTCTTTTGAAAATGTAGTAATCATCATTCATTGCTTTATCAATGGTAGGATACTACGTCATCGCGCACCTGCTTTATGCTCTCTCGCCGACCATTTTTTTGTCAACAATCTGTCAGCATGTATTCAGAAAAAACTTTCACCCGTTTTCAGACCTAAACTAGAATTTTACATTATAAAAATTCTTTATGTAAATACAAAGTACACCAGTCAATTTTCGATGCACAACATGATCTTTTGTAACTCTACAGATTTCATATTGAAAAAATTTTACCTTTCAAGCGACGGATTGTTGATCCGCAAGGGAGCATAAAACAGGTGCACGATGACGTAGTATCCTACAATGGTTTGTTGACTTCTCTAAATAAAAACCAGGGGTTTTTGAAGTCATGCTAAACTTTCACTAGTAGTATTTTAATGTTTGTCTATCCTTAAGCTGTATTTGAACATAGTTATGTGTCCTGAATTTTTTAAAAGTGATATTTCGATTAATTCATGAAAACAACTAAATAATGAGTAAAATCCATGGATCTTAAGCATACTTACTGTTGATTTTAACCGCAAATATTATGCTGTTTTATTTTACACTTGTTTTTGGTGAAAAATATTTATGTACTTCTTTGTTTAATGTTGAAGCTGTGATAGGTTAGGTGTCTGTTAGCTGTACAAGATTCAAGACAATTGATTGACTTAAGTTTGACCATGTACAATATCTTGTTTGTAGTCAAAAGTAATCAGTGTCTTAACTGTATTACAGCATGTGGAGATGACATCCCCACTACAGTATGGTAGTTCTGTCAGAGAGGATATTATGAATGTACCTATCAGTATCTCACAGCTCAAGAAGAGGGGACTTATAGGTAATTGTGGAAACCAGTGATGCTTTGACTGATTACAGTAGAAAATTCTTCTTTATTTGTATTTACACAATTCAGTATGTAATGGTGTGGAAAAAGCTGTCTGTAAAAGTGATTGATAATTAGATGCCTGTTTCAGTATTTATTACCTGTGATAACTTTGAAGATCGTTACAGATGTTACTTTTATGGGAGTTATTGCCATAAACTTTGATTCCTTTACTGGTTGTTTTACTTTTCCCTTGGGTCTTTTGTTGTTTTGTTATTGTATACATGTATTCAATTTTCATTTTCTTAGGTAAAGGGTCTAGTTCTGAGGGAGTAAGAGGGAAGAAGCAAAGTGTTGATAGAAGAAAAGGTTCAAGCTTGAACAAGCAGTTATGGACAACAGCAAAAGCTCTGAAAACTCTAGCACACAATCCATTAGAAACTGTTGAGGAGGCAGTGCATGGAATAAAAAGGCAAAATGATGACGGTGATTATAATAATGGTAGAAACAAGCGGTTGAAGGTTGAAGAAATAGATGATGGCCCATATGATGATGTTGTTTCAACATACGAGATGGACAAGTTTGATCGACGATGGTTAATGTTAAATCCAGCACAGATGATATATGAAAGTATTCCCGCACCTATCAGTACTGGGAATAGTATGTTTGTTATGCTGCGTTTTACTTACTGATTTTTTAACCTTGATATGAAATGCATTTTTAAACTTAGTTACACAGTTAGTATTTCTCAAAACCCCACAAGATAGAACAAGTTACTGGATAGAATCAGTCCAGTCACTGAATAGAGCCAGTCACAGGATAGAGAAGCCAGTAACTCACTTTGCTGGTATCAAACTGCTGAGTAAACAAGGGCAAGAGCTAATGCATTGTCATTGCCAAAAGACACACCTTAGCTCCTGCTTGGCTTCCAGCACAAGACCTAACAGAGAGCCAGCACACTAACCACATTTGATATGGAGGCTTATATGCTGCATTATAAATTGTAAAATCCTTACTGTATTTATTCTGATTTTGTCCATTTGAAATGGATGACAACAAAGAATAAAATAATGTAGAAAGCAAAACTAAGTTTCAGAAATGGCCTTGTTTCTTGTTTTTGTTTTGTACAAAAAATGTATAGAATATTCATTAAAATGCTCTAATTAGAGGGTTAATAAAGCAATTAGCAAGATGTCTTTCATTGGTACACATAATGTACTTTGAAATTTCTGTGTTGTGACGAAACTTTAATTATCTGTGAATGTTAATCAGACTCCCAGCATGGACTGTGATAGCTTTGGGACTATAAGTTAGTGCTTGACAGGTTTTAAGAACTAGTTATCAGTTTGTTCTCTCTTGTAGATAGATATAGAGGGTTTGTCTTCTCAAAGAGACAGTACAAGGCAGTTACCAACAAAAGTCCATTGTATGCTGTCGACTGTGAAATGGTAAGTTGAACATTATAATCCATGAAGTATGTAACGCATGTATTTTAATAATAGAAAGTCAAAATGAGTAATAACTTAATCTGGAAAGACCAGGTTCTGTACTGTAAGACACGTCAGTAAACTTTGACAAATTGCAGAAATGCACTAGCAGTGTCTGTTTCTTGTTTGCTGATCTAGCCTGTCAATTTAGACAATGGTCTTGATGTAAATGGTAGCAAATCTTGATCTTAATGGTAGCAAATCTTGATCTTAATGGTAGCAAATCTTGATGTAAATGGTAGCAAATCTTGATGTTAATGGTAGCAAATCTTGATGTAACTGGTAGCAAATCTTAATGTAAATGGTAGCAAATCTTAATGTAAATGGTAGCAAATCTTGATGTAAATGGTAGCAAATCTTAATGTAAATGGTAGCAAATCATCACTTTAAGTCATAAATCAAGGCACATGTATAATAGTCTCTAGGAAAAACTTGACAAGTCATGGAAGAGTATTACTTTGACTTTTAGAAAATGTGGATTATTGTTACTTCCTAGATAATTTCTAGGTTTGAATCCAAACTGCACCATGAAATTCAGAAACTATTGACTTACCAGGTGAAAATTTGCAGGACTCCCCTGCAGTACATAGACATGACACTGATGTAGAAGGGATCCTAACTGTAAAGCTGTGTTTTTCTTCAGGTGCAGACCAGCGCCTCCAGTATGGACCTGGCTAGAATATCAGTTGTTGATGAAAATTTACAGGTGGTTTATGACTCCTGTGTTAAACCATGGGCACCTGTCAGGAATTATGTCACGAAGTATGTGGTCTTGGATGATGAAGTTTAACTACTTCCTTAATGTGTTATTGTTTTGATTCATGTTTACCGAGCTAGCATTGTTGATTTTACTTGTAATAATTATGCATTATCTTATCATTATAATTTATTTAAGAAGGTAGAAAGAATGGTGCTTTTCCAAAATACTTTCAAGGTGATGTTTACAGGCAAGACAAAGTATTTGTGATAACTGGGTTTGCAGCACCCAAGGAAGTCGTGTTGTTTAGTTTTAATTATTTGAGCAGACATTGTTTACTCAAGGATGGTATCTAACATAAATAGTGAGACAGCAGGAGAACCATGGACACATTGGAGTTATTCCATTTTGATTGTCAGAATTTTATTTGTCCATTCACCAGCATTAATAATTGTGAAACAAGTTTTCATCAGGTTGTTATATTTCCTAAATGTGCATATTGTATATTATAAAGGTTCAGTGGTATTACCAAACAGATACTAGATCGAGTGGACACGCGCCTGGAAGATGTTCAGAGTGTTATACAGAGGTATCTCCCACCAGATGCCATACTGGTCGGACATTCCATCACCTCGGATCTCTCTAGTATGAAGGTAACATATTGCTGCTTTTGTCTTGGTAATTCAGGTGAGTTTGTCAACAATGCATTATGTGAAATCAAAGGTGAGAACCTTACTTCACGCACATTTTGTCCAGGTTTGTTTGTGAGCTATCAGCAGATTTGTTGTATTGTTACGACTGTGAAGTCCTAACACTATCTTGATTGTCTGAAATGAAAGTATAATGGTATTGTATAGAAGGAAAATTAAAATGCTTCAGACAAAGTGTCAGATATTATGAAAAAATAAAGATAAGTTTTATTTATATTTCAGATATTCCATCCGTACATTATTGACACCAGTGTTATCTACAATATAGCCGGCAAGAGAAATATAAAAGCAGGTTTAAAAAGACTCACTGCCATATTTCTAAGGTATAACCTGTGTTAATTATTGCATAGCACAATATTGTTGATGTCAAGATGATTTTTAAATTAATGCCAGGAACCAGTGCTGTAAATTTCTTCAGTTTAAACTCGTTGATTTCCCTGTTCACAACCAATGTACACAAACCATAATTCTTATGCCCCCAGATAGAATATCTGGAGGATGAATTGGATTCACAAGCATTGGTCAGTCTGTCCATCTGTCTGTCCATCCGAGCTCACGAATAGATACTTAGATGGCTATGGAAACAATAGGTTACAATAAGTCTTCTTTGATGCAATTCATTCCATAGGCTTTTTTATGTGGCTATAATTCTTTTATATGGCTAAAAGAACAATGGGGAGAACGGACCTTTGATTTTTTTTTTTTTTAATACTTAAATTTGTCAATGCTATTAGTCAGCAACTATTTGTCAGATTTTAATTATACTTTGCAAGAATCGTAAGTACAAGTGTAATTGTGCATGTCATTGTTCTCTTTCGGTCCAATGAATTTTGACTGAGTTGTGTCCCTTTGAGGGTTTTTTTATGTAGTAAACATAAGAAGTTTGTCCAGTGTAAGTTAGTCAGTGCTTTTTTCAGTAATTTTGAATTGGAGATAATCAAACTTCTTTAGTATTTTGCCCCGATTTGCATGTCCTCATCATAAAGTGTTGTAAAGATTTCTGCCAATTTTTTTGCAGGATGGTTAAGTTTTGTGTATTTATCTATATGTTTTTTTATACTGCTGAGTTCACTTCCCACAGAAGTTTGAGTTTTGAAATTTTCAGCCATATTTTGTTTTATAATATGAACTGCTGTGTCAAGGCAATATCTGGGGGTATTCATCGCCTTAAGCTCTTGAACATTTTGCCTTTGTTGTTTTGCTTTATCGTGTTTTTTTTTTTTTAGCATTTCATTGATTTGTCCTGTGATTGTTCAGGTTTTTCAGTCTTGGTAAACAGTTACAGAAAATTTCTACTCATGCTCACATTCGACTTTAACTTAACATCTGTTTTGTGCATCTAGGTGAATGTTTTGCAGAGCTCTTTGTTCTAGGTCATACAGGGATATAGATCTATTGTAAAAATAGTAGTATAGAAAATGTGATAAAGGGAGAGCACTGGACTCCTGATCCCCGAGACCCTGGTTGAGTCTCAACATGTGTGGAACTCTCTACACTTTCAGCACAAGTACTGGTATGAATCTATGAAGTAGTCATCAAGTGGGATTAATACAAGTTGCCAGAAGTTGTTTATCAATTAGTGTAACATCGTTGATACATTTAAACTTATACAATTAGTCTATGTCATATTATTTTACAGTCAGAATATTCAGACTGGAGATGCCGGTCATTCTTCAGTGGAGGATGCTCAGGCTACCATGCAACTTGTTCTTCTGAAACTAAGAAGCAGTAAGCTGTCTTATTCTGTTGCTTTACTTAAAGATATATTATGCTCAAGTTTCAGATACAAATAACTACTACACCTTTTCTATGTAAATACAAAATAAACATGTTTGATTACACACAGATTAGAGATGTTACAGTTAAAACTACACACTATAGGTAAACACAGTATAAATATAGTGTCATTAAAAAAACTGGCAGATTTTTTAAGAAAGCACCAACATAACATGACCTATAATGGGAAATGCAGCTTCCCATACATAGTGTATGTATTCTAGTAGCCTAATTAGACATATTCAGTAAGAATTTCCTAGATTTCAATTACTTTCTGCAATAAAAGTATTTTATGCAAAGATGGGCATAGCATATCTTTAATCCCGAGTTCTGATAATTATGCATCTGAACGAGAAACCATGATATATTTGATGGTAGATCATGAAAACTGTGAAATTTATTTCCATTCTGACACCCCGTTGTACATTTCCCATATGAAATTGAAAACAACCAGGCAGGCCATTTTTAGTTTAGTTAATAATTTATGTTTTAGCAAATATCTATTATTTCATTGTAGATGAATAACAAAGAAGATTATTAAGTCCATTACAATATATGACTTATAAAAATTTTTTTTTAAAAATAAAGTTTTCGGTGACAAATAAGAACAGCTTAAATTAGTTTGCAATGACGTAAGGGGGTAAACGCTTGTATTCAGTGTAATACAGCATACATAAAATGTCATCCTCAATTCCTTCTTTCTGTATTGCTGGCAAATTGCGGATAGTGTTACAGTAAATAGTTCACCTGGATTGTATAGTGCTTTAAAATTATCTAGCATTTATATTACTTAGTTGATGAAATATTTTGATTTCTCAATTACCAGTAACCAGAACACATAGCAAGATGTATTCTCAGCTGAATGGTGAAAGTGGTTCTGCTGCATTTTAAATTTACAATACATTTTGGTGCCTATGTATTGTGTGTTTTGGCTGTTTGCTTTTAGCTTTATGAATTAAACTGAACAAAACTTTATAGTTACTCAAAAAAATGTAACACGTGTTTTCCTTATCTTTATTTTTTTTCAGGTGCCTATTACAGATCCTTCAAATTTCAGACATTTTTTGTCAGTTTTAGTAAATGCTTGTTTAAATCTTTTTGTTAATGCTTGATTGAAAATTACAGGTATAGAATTCGGTGATATACTAATGACGGAGCCTGATCTGCAAGAGTCAACCAACAACAGTGTAGCAACTTCATCAGATATCAATAACCATATTGATAACACTACAGACACTACAGCTAATAATGATATATCAGAGATCTGTGTCCAGACAAAAATAGAGGAGGAACCTAGTGAAAACATTACCAGAACTGAGGCAGAGGTTAAGGATATTGAAAATTCTGTTATAAAGAAAGGGAATCAAGAATGTGATATTGAAAGTGACCCAATGAACTGTGACTGTTCTAGCTTAACCCAGACATTGCCTGTTCACAATAAGAACTCTGATATTCAGAGAAGAAGGCTCTTCTTTCAGAATGAAGGCAGTGATCTCATTGAGAATATTTTTCATAGCATACAACTACAGAAGCGGCAGGGTAAGATTGTTATGCAGTGTTTTAACTCCTTAAAAATGTAACATTTCAGCAGGATTTAAGGGGTTACTTCCACATAGTCTTGTGTGCAGGTGATAGTGTAAACTTAAATATTCCTACTTGAGAGCTCTCTGTTTACTTTAAACTAAACCTTGTGACAGTGTTTAAGGGAATGATATTATATGGACTTCATTTGACAATTTTCTTGATAAAACATAAGTAAAGTGTGCATACAAAAATTTTTTTTATTTTGGTCAGCTTGAAGATAAAGGACATTATACACTTTAAACCATGCCAGATACAATGTTAGCATTACCTCTAGCAGTAAGAGCCAGTGGCTACTATTTTTTCCAAAATTATATTTAAGTCAGTAACTGTTCTGGGTGTTTTTTACAATTTCTAATAAAAACTATTTGAAAAGAGCCTGTATTTTTGATAAAGCGAGACATTTAGTCATTAAGTTTTATTTTTTTTAAATTTGATAAAGTTTTGTACCATACCATTACCCCGAACATCTCAAATTATTGATTAAGCTTGAAATAAATTTTCTTTGGAATAAGAAGTAAGGAGATGAACACATGTAGTTTGTAGCATATATCCCCTATCTGGCTTACTGTTTCTTCAGGTGCTTTGATAGATGAGCCAGACAGTGTAAGTCTGTACCCAGCCAAGTTACCAGTTATCACTTGTAAGAAAGACAAAGACAGTGAAACACATACACTGGACAAAATTAAAGAAGTGGGATTCTGTTTCACACATCTGTATGGGTACAGAGATCACCTGAAAACAGAAGCCAACAAAGCTGATGAAGAGGAGACTAAGGTATATAAAATCTGTTATGGAAGATTTTCTCTGGGGAAAAACACAAAATAGTTTAAGACACTGCATCATGTTAATTCATTTCAATGTAAACAATGATTACAGGGTCGAAATGTACCAGAGTCCTGTAGGGCATCTGTTGTTTTGATTGTAAAATATGTGTATTGAACGTTTTAGCAAACTTGATAGTCTATCATGAATTTAGTCTTCAAACATTGAAATAGTATTGTCTAATTGTCTAATCATCAGTACTATTTTCCTTTGCTTGAAGATACTAAGGTGTGTATGACATGTTAGAATATGTTGATTATAATGTTTGAGAAACCTTTACTTTTAGTTTTGATGTGTAATAATAGTGGCTTGGCCTTCATCTTTAAAGAAAGTTTTATTTATTTGACTGCTAAGGACTAAGATACTCTCTGGTGGCAGGATAGCCGAGTGGTGAACGCGTCCAACTAGTAGAGGATTGCTAGCAGCACGGGTTCAAACCCAGTCAGGGGCAAGCCGTTGTTTCCTTGAGAAAGAAACTTTGCACTCATTGCTTAGTACTGGTTAGTTCCAGGAATGGATTCGAGAGTATGATTATAAGCTAAAAGCTTCCTACACAATCGAACTAAAATAAATTTGGAATAAACTATAAACCATACTCTCTTGCTTTTTTAATACCAGTTAGATGTTCAGTCCAAAATAATACCAGTCTTGCTTTTTGCCATGTACTCTGTCGCATTGTATTCCTGTGTTTTGTAATGAAACAATGTATAAATTCTAACAGCTTGTTAAACATCTTTCTTTTGTAGAAATGTTTGTGGAAGTTAGATCGTAGGTTCTGGAAAATCATGATGGGGTTACCTAGCAACAGTTTATATGTGGTCATACTACCAGGCAGGGAAGAAAATGGAAAAATCCATTCAGCAATGACTTTTGCAAAAATTACTTGATTTTGTTGTTACTGGACTTACTGGTGAAATACAATATGTAGCCAATGTGAGAGTTCTAGTTTTATATACAGTCCTACCCAGAAACATAAGAAACACATCCGTACCTTTGAATTCCTTTCATAAGAGTAATCATCCTGAAGTGAGTAAATAGTGATGAAAATATATATTGTGGGCCTTTTAATACAATATTAAGATGATGCTGAAATGTTTTGTTGCTCTTATCTTCAAAATGAAAAAAAAACCAAAGTTCTTGTACAGTAACAAAGTGATCAGGTCAGTTTTACTTCTGCACAATCTGCCTAGAAAGATTTTAGCAGTTCTGACATAGGAAGGCAGTAATCAGATCCATTTTATGTTTTTTTGACATCTGTTTTGAAAAGACCTCTAATGATGTTTTGGTCAGTTCCTACTAAAGCTGGCACCTAGTATCATGTCACTTTCATGTACAGATCATAACTACCAAGCCTTTAAGTAACTAGACAAATGTCCCAGCCCAAGCTAGTCTTAATCAGGTGTAATTTGTGAAGATTGGGTTAGAAATAATCATCCTTAGTGGTGGAGAGGTATAGCCAAATCTAACATTTTAAATTATAGGTTCATTAAAAAATATTTTCCGTAACTGTCCTTTTACATGACACATTTTCTTATTTCTTCAAAATACATGAAAACTACACTTAATCAAGCAGTTGGTATTTAAAGTTACTGATCTATCCATACTTTCCTATAATCTGAAGTGGTATGTCTGGATAACAGAAAAGTAATACATGTAGAATTTAAACTTTATTGATACACATGTTATATAAATAGGATAAAAATTAACAATACAAAAGTATGAATGTTCATAACAATACAAACACTGCGATAAATGCAGTGAAAAAAAAAAGTACCAGTAATTATGCTGAACATCATATTTGGTGAAAGTCTGTTGAAACATAAGCTAAACTTTGAGTCTAAGTCACCATGTCAGCCATACATGAAATGGGTTGCAAGTTATAACTCGGTTCTAAGGTTACAAGTAAATATCTGTAAGACAAAAATTCTTCTGTAATGGAGAAACAAAACAGCACTTTAATTTATGCCCCATGATCTTGTACAACATCTGCTTAGAAAACTAAATGTTACAAGTTAGAACTCAACAAGAGGATTTGAGTCCATCAAGGTTTTCCTTCAAATAGTAAGATATATAGCCCATATTTATTTAACAATTTTGCTGTATATTATAGTCAGACACCTGATGTGAAAACCATTTATCTCTGTGGATAACTAAAGTTAAACAATTTTTACATTTTATAGCATTCTTCAACAACCATAATTGAGAAGGCATCAACATGTTACATCGTGTAACATTTTCAATCAATGCTTTATGTTGGTAATGTTTTCAAATCCTTAACTGAAAACTGGAAAACAAGTGTACTATTATTCAGAACTGTACGTCCAAACACAGAATGGAACAGCATTTCACAAGGGTTTACAGTAAAAATATTAATGACTTTGCTGATATATAAAGTTAGCTCAAGAAGAGAACACGCGATGGATGAACACAAATATTTTTCTCTGCTATGATGTTATCTAAAAACTAGATGTAAAAATATTGAAAAATAAATGATTTCTTAGCTACAGATACACTGACAGTAATTAATTGCTTTTGCAGGAAAGCTTTATAAAAGTACATGCGGAAATGTAAACATGTTAATATATATGTATAAACACATGACATGTATATATCTTTATGTATATTCATCTAAAAGGTTTAGGATAACTAAATTCATTGATATATTTGTGTGAAATATATCCTAATGTATACTCAAAAATGATATGGCTAAAATAAACTGACATATACAATGTGAAACATCTGTTTAGGTCTAACATCAAGAGATAGTTTACTTACATAAACATCACAACTTTGTTAATGTGACAGACATACCTGCCATACGTCCCGGATCGTCCGGGATTGTCCCGGAAATCGAGGGCTCGTCCCGGAGTCCCGGAAAGACATCCGATGTCCCGGAAAACATGAAAAACGCGCATACCTTTGATCAGGCCAGTCAAATTTTTGACACGCCGCTAATCCTTTAATCATTCGTTGTGATTATATGTTCTGATTTAGTGAATACACCGCGTGTCATTGATAACCAATTAACAAATGACCGCTATCGGCTATCGATTTATTGACTTGCGCTGCATTAATTCATTTGTAAGATATCTGCCCCTGTTATATTTTGAAGATTGTAATTGACTCTTCTGTTAACCACATGTGCGTGTATATTTGTTAGTGTTCTTTCTTCATGTTTTTCCTGTTTATTGTATTCTAGCTATAAACATTGTATTATGTTTTATGCTGAAATAAACTGAAACTGAAAACTGAATTAAAAAGGCGCAGTGCTCCGCCTTACTCACGCTTCCGGTTTCGTTTTGATAGCGACATGGAGAATTTACTGTCGGTAAACTGTGACGTTATGATATACACATCCATCGGTATATTTCTTGCGGATTTTGCGCTCGTTCTGCAGGATGATCGATCAGAAAATTATACTCGTCCTCCTACCTTCTCCACTCGTAAATACGAGCGAACGTTTTTTTTTTGAAGTGGTTGAGAGGGGTGGGGGAATAATCGTCGGGTGGTCGGACCGATTGAGCTTGCAACATTTCTGTAAGCCTGTCAATTACTATTCTCTTGCAACTAAAATAAAAGCTATGAAACTGATGGTACTGATGTGTATTTGAAAGACGTGCGCGGCTTTTCCCGCCAAAAACGGAATCCCGTCCAATTTTGTATGCTGCCAACGGTAGGGCATTGAAAGTATATGAAGAGTTGTATGTCCCGGAAAATCGGCTCAAATCCCGGAAATTCGATATCAAAATCCCGGAAATGGCCAGAAAAATTATGGCAGGTATGTGACAGACTTGTAATAGAAATAAAGTTGTATCCCTAAAATGACCTATTTTTTCCAAAGTCAACTCTATCATTAATTCCATTGCTTTCAAGTAAATACATGTACATGCAAGCCAAAAAATGAAATCCTATGAGGAATCATAACTTATTCTGAACAGTAGAGTGTACCTATATATGTAGCTCAGGACAATTATATTCAGTGGACATGCAGGTAAATATTATATTTTACTAGTACTGGTGAAAATGAAAAATACTGTTGAGATAGGTAGGACCTTGAAGTGCAATTATCCAAGCATACAGCCTTAAGTTCCCATGTCACATCTGAAAGAGTTAAGTTTAATCAAATAGCACCAATGTATATTAAAAAAAAACAAAAGAGCTGTCAGTGGAGACAGCACACTCGACTAAGTACAGGATAGTTAAGAAAGAAATAACTATTAAACAATCAATTTAATTCAAGACCTATATAGACAAAAATCTGCTCCATGGTAGATGAAATATCATATCATATTTATTATTTTATCATTGAAAATCACTCAAGAAATAATGAAGTTATATTAAAGTATTACAATTTTTAAGGAAAATTTTAAGTTTAAAGGGGAGATAATTCTGGAAATATGGGTGCTAGAGTTATGAACCTTACCATATATGATGTGACTGATGATAAGGAACATGTATTTGAAGTCTGAAGTAAATCCCTAAAGAAATAAAGAAGTTCTAGTAAAAATATTTTACTGCACAAAAACTTTAATCAGAAATCTGGACGCGAATGTCGGGTGAGTTGGACAGCTTTTCATATACTTCGTACAGACGAGCTAACTAGACAAAACTACCTTGGTTGTTTACATGTGCAATTTCAAAAAATAATGTTTTAAAGTTTTTCACGTTTTCAGCCTTGTTATTTTACATCAAATTATTATAAAGAAAAAAGATCCTAATACAAATGTAACAACCTGATCAATATGTCTACCTGATCGGCAGATACGGTCTCAACAAAGCCTTAAACACTAGCTGCACATTGCCTTTTGTCAAGTAACATTTATAACTTACTAGCACATTCCTGATTTACTACTGGTGCTTACACAAACATATACATATATAGTTAATTAGAAAAGTATTGATATCACTGTTACTGATTTGTTATACTTGAATAATAGTAAAAGACCAATTATAAATAGATCACATTAGATGTGCAACACTTGTACAAAGTTGTTTGCTCAAACACGTGAAATATATTCATATCCTTCATCAATTTCCATCAATCAATAACCTAATAATGTACTTATAATGTTCAATAATTACATGCTGCATCTTGCTTCCCAAAACAAAATCGATGAACAGAAGGTATGTGGTTAAACCTCCCCTAGGCACACCTTTTCTGTAAAACCTTTGAAATGTAACTTAAATGTAAATAACAGAAAAATGGAAATGGAATTCTGCATTTAAAATCATTTAGAGAAAAAGGGGATCAAGTCAGCACACACTGGGCATTTTCATGTGTTATGCACACCAGCCTATAACTGTACAAGTACAACCTCTGACAACTGCTGTTATTGTAGGAGCAGATTAGTGGTCCAGTGCTGGACTGGTAACCCTGGAGTCTCGAGATTGATCTCTTTCTCCTCAGCTAACATTACTGTCTTTCGAATGAGACATTAAACTGAGGCCCCATGTATTACTGTTGTACACTGAGCATGCAAAAGAACCAGGGGTTTCTCTGGAATGAGATGTTTTCTGTATCTTGCACTGTCCCCCATAAAAAAACAAATTTTTGCAGGGGGCGTCAGTCATACAGGCAATTGGTACCAATGATAAATTAACTCAGATAGAGAGATAGATATTGTTAATGTACACACACAGCCAACTTTAACTATAACAAAACAAAACACATTCTTCCTCACTATTAATGTTACTATAGTAATATTGTATAACACATCTACTGTTTAAATGTAATGTGAGGGTGGCTGTCTTTGTATCATAATATTCATATCATTACATTCATATTTGTAAGGTATTTTTGGGATCCCCTCGACCCACACATAACATGTTATGAGGAAAATAAATGGGGTTACACTACATAGTGGCCTGAGAAAATAAACAAACAAACATTCTTCCTCACCTTAAATGCCCCTATCGAAACATGACTATCACATGAAAAAATCATACAGAAATAGTTTCTGTACAATATATTTATACTTAACAAGAGGATATATTATAAGAAATGGACAGTATGCACACAGTAAGCTACCCAGTATCTTCTGGTATAGAACATTCTTGCAACTAAAATATCTAATATTTCTCTACAATATTTGGAATGCTATTCCTCTGTAAAAACTTTATAAAATTTAGATAAACAATGACAAATACAATTTGAATATTTTAAGACCTAATATCAATAATGTTTTATTCAGCTTTCTTCTTTTTCTTCTTTGATTTCATTGCTTTTAAAGCTAGTCCAAAGAATATAAAAATAAAGATAACTATATGTGGTAGAAAGTATATGCTTCTCCAGTATCCTACTGTAGCCTCAAAACTAAGCAGCAGAAATCCCATACAGTTATAGTCAAAACCTCTCATCTTGAAGAACCAACATGCCCAGTCAAACAAGTGTAGCTGTGTGGCAGATCCTTTACGGAATGCATCAATCATGAGATCTTCTGCTATAAGTATCAAAGGTACCGTCATGAAGCTCAGGTAATATCCAGGATGTATTCCATGCCAAAATGCACTTACACCCATTGTAATGGCTACCCTGTAATAACACACTCCATGACAATAAATTCTGCTAGTAAACTTCCACAAATGCCATGGTCCATTTATTACCAAAATAATCTGTGATTATTTAACCAGCAATTTATCTCAAACTACTTCATTTTAAAGTTGATCATTCAAGTAGACATGGTAAAGTTCTAGATGGAATTGAATTCTATGACAAACTTTGGAAGAGCTTCATGCAACAAACATTTCTGCCAAGTTTTATCAACTCTGGCCCCATGGTTTTAGAGGAGACATTTTTGACAAAGGACAACAGACACTGGACGACAGACTAAGTGTGATCACAATAGGTCATCCCAAGCCTTTGGAACAGGCGAGCTAAAAATGTCAGATTAAATTCAAATGAATTACAAGAAAAGATCACTAAAGAAATGATGTCTTATATGGACCTTATGTCTGTGTTTCATATAATTCCATTAACCCAGCTTTGTGCTTTGAGTATCATATTTTTCATAATTGTGTTTCGCATTAAAGTAATTCTCATACAAAACTAGTACAAGATAACTTAAACCTGAATATTAGTGTACTGAGAACAGCCAAGTATTAACACAGTTAGTTATACAAACCTCAAGGGCCCATAACTCCTTGGTAATCTTCTATGTACATATGCAGCCAACCAATATTGCACACTCATATTCCAACTTCGTAACCCCTCTCTGGTGGTAGAAGCCAGCTCACAGCCCCAGATACTTAAATTGTGGATGGTCTCAAATTCATACTCAACTGTTTTCTGGTCCCTTTCTTGGCTGTAAAGTTAAAGTTTATGTATATTTGTATATATATTTGTATCAAAAAATTAACATGAATTAAATCTACATAACAAGAAAGCAATATGTAGAGTTAGAGCAGTACAATGTACCTTCCCAAAACCAGTAGAAATTTATAGTCAAGTTCATAGAAAGTCAAGTTACTCAGCCATGTGAACTGAAATAATTTGAAATTATCTCAAAGGCTGTTGAAACCAAAATGGGCATAAGTTCTATTGAAGTTGAAGTAATATCAAATATAGAAAGTAAATTTTTCAAAACTAAATTTGTAACCCTGGAATGTCTTTTTTGATATTATTACATGAACAGAAATACAACCATTCCTACCTATGTTTGAGAGCCTTGAGATCTATTGGTCCCTCCCCACACCTGGCTTTACATTCAACAGGGTAGGCTCCAAGCCCAGCCGTCATTGACATCAGTTCAGACATGATCCATGCTATATACATGCGTGACCGAAATATTTGGAACATTGGCAACATGTAAAAGATTCGGAACCAGAATGGATTGGAGTCAAATTCATCAGATTTCACATACTGAAAGTTAAAGAACATTTAACATTAATCTTCTTATATACCTAAGACATAAACAGAACTCAAAAACAGTTTTATTATAGAAGCATGTTTCTGTATAACTTAAAATTATTGTAAGACATGACATCATGACTAACCATTTTCTTAAATACAGATGCAGCTCTTAATATATAAGAGGTGACCAAAAAATAAAATTTCAGTATTAAAATTTCCAAAATGAACACAATGGAAAGACACTGTTTATTTTCTATTACCTCTATACTGAAAAAATATGAGCAGACAAGATACACAGTGGCTATCAGTGGCAGCTGTTTTACCCTCTCTATGGCAAACTTATACACAGGTATATGAGCATCTTCAGGTATGTGCAACATATCATAGAAAGTTCTGTACTTGTAATAAGGACCTAGAAAATGAAGGGTTGTTATGTTAACATTAGTACAAATATCTGAACACAATGAAATGGTTTGGTTTTGTAACAATGGTATTGTAGATTACGTCTCTTCATTATCTCATCGATTTAAGACTAAACTGTAAAAATATTTTTGATCACTAAGTTACTTACATGACAAAATGAATAAGTATTATATAGTTTATATATCTATGTAAAGTAGATGAAATGGAACATATTACCTTAATCTTAAAAATACCATTAACAGAGGAACTGAAACGGTCCATGGGACATGATGTCCTGCTATTCATACATATACAGATCCCACAGCTGACCATATCTGATTACTACTGCCAATGATGTGTTATGCTACTTTTAACAGTACCTAGTACAGTCAGTAAGACAAAGTATACCCAGTTTTATTTGAATACCTTACACAGAGACAACAATTTTAGTGGACTTAATAATGCAGACAGGACTAACAGAATAACCAACCAACAGACAGCACTGGTATAACTTATGCAACACCCATCAACACACACAGAATAACCAACCAATAGACAGCCCTGGTATAACTTATGCAACACCCATCAACACACACAGAATAACCAACCAACAGACAGCACTGGTATAACTTATACAACACCCATCAACACACACAGAATAACCAACCAACAGACAGCACTGGTATAACCTATCAACCACCCACCAACATATACACAGAATAACAAACCAACAGACAGCACTGCTTTAAGTAATCCACCACCCACCAACACACACAGAATCACAAATCAACAGAACAGACAGCACTGGTATGGTCTATCCCCTTTCCTCCAATACACACAGAATAACCAACCAACAGACAGTACTGGTATAATTTATCAATTACCCACTACCACACACAGAATAACCAACCAACAGACAGTACTGGTATAACTCATCCATCACCCACCAACACACACAGAATGACCAATCAACAGGACAACACTGTTATAACTAATCAATCACCTACCAACACACACAGAATAATCAACTAACAGACAGCACTGGTATAGTTTATCAATCACCCACCAACAAACACAGAATAACCAACCAACAGACAGCACTGGTATAACTTATCCATCTCCCACCAACACACACAGAATAACCAACCAACAGACAGCAGTGGTTTAACTAATTCACCACCCACCAACACACACAGAATAACCAACCAACAGACAGTACTGGTATAATTTATCAATTACCCACTACCACACACAGAATAACCAACCAACAGACAGTACTGGTATAACTCATCCATCACCCACCAACACACACAGAATGACCAATCAACAGGACAACACTGTTATAACTAATCAATCACCTACCAACACACACAGAATAATCAACTAACAGACAGCACTGGTATAGTTTATCAATCACCCACCAACAAACACAGAATAACCAACAATAGACAGCACCGGTATAACTTATCCATCTCCCACCAACACACACAGAATAACCAACCAACAGACAGCAGTGGTTTAACATATCACCACCCACCAACACACACAGAATAACCAACCAACAGACAGTACTGGTATTAACTTATCAATCACCAACCAACACACACAGAATAAGCAACCAACAGACAGCACTGGTATAACTCATCCACCACCCACCAACACACACAGAATAACCAACCAACAGACAGCACTGGTTTAACTAAATAACCACCCACCAACACAAACAGAATAACCAACCAACAGACAGTACTGGTATTAACTTATCAATCACCAACCAACACACACAGAATAAGCAACCAACAGACAGCACTGGTATAACTCATCCACCACCAACCAACACACACAGAATAACCAATCAACAGGACAGCACTGGTGTTACTTATCAATTACCTACCAACACACACAGAATAACAACCAACAGACAGCACTGGTATAACTTATCCATCATCCACCAACACACACAGAATAACCAACCAACAGACGGCACTGGTATAACTTATCCATCTCCCACTAACACACATGAACAACTTATTAACAGATGACAATGGTATAATTGATCCATCACCCACCAACACACACAGAATAACCAACCAACAGACAGCACTGGTTTAACTAATTCACCACCCACCAACACACTCAGAATAACCAATCAACAGAACAGACAGCACTGGTATAAATTATCAATCACCCACCAACACACACAGAATAACCAACCAACAGACAGCACTGGTATAACTTATCCATCTCCCACTAACACACACATGCAACATTTGTTGCTAGGGAATATATATCAATCTATTAATGTTAATTACTACATATTAATAATTTATTGTGACTACCTGTGAATAAGCCAACATAACATAAGGAGTAATGTATTATATCTATGAAAGAAGGTTTAAGCTGGAACTGTCTCTTCAGTTCATGTTCCTCACTGGATTCAGCCTCGCGTTTTGTCATGTAGCTGGCATCATGCACTTCAAAAGCTACTCCTATCATCTGAAATGCCACATGTAAAAATTTATGATCAAAGATTACAGATCAAAGTCAGATTACAGATATTGGGGTGGGTATCAGAGCTTAACATGATCTTAGATAATCACTACTCACGCCTAAACTTATACTGAGGTTTGGAGAAAAAGAAAAATCTCTTTCAACTGTATTTTTTTCAAAGTGCAAAAAGTTTGGTTGACATATCTCTAAGATCTTTTGCATTTTGGAAAAACCACTGTACAACCCAAGTTAAAACTTCTCTCACTATAGAGAGCTTTAATGATGAGTAGTGGTCTAGATATTACTGGTTCGAAACCCAGCTGGGGTTAGAGTCTCCACTGACTTTCCTCAAACAAAGCTTTCTGCATAACTTTGAACCAAAGGAAGCTGTCATCTAGTTGATCATTATCAGTTGCAAAAGCTTGTTTAAACAGAAGTTTAAATTGAACAACTTAAGCTTTTAACATACACTTAGCTGAAGGAACATTACTCACCCTCAAAGCATTGAACAGCTGTAATGCATTGGTCACAGGATGAGGTCTGGGAAGACCAAACCAGTGAGCAGCCCTGAAAAATGCTAGGTAGCCAAAACACCATACAAAACTTGCCAAGTGACACCATCTGAAATGGAGGATTTGACTCTCTGTTTATAATGTTTATATCTACACTGACGGTGTTTATAATGTTTATATCTACACTGACGGTGTTTATAATATTTATATCTACACTGACGGTGTTTATAATGTTTATATCTACACTCTGTATACTTGTTTAGACTTAAAACTGCTAATACATGAAACTGTTAAAGAAAATCTGTTATCAGACCAAAAACATTTTGACTCAACAGATGAAGATGCAACTTTTTGATGATAACTTATCTGAAACACTACCTTGAACTATTGCTTGTGGCCAAGAGATATGCTCAACAACATGGAAAAAAGGGCTTTGGACATCTGTATTACTTTTGAAACAAACTGATTAGAACATCAGCAATAAATTGCAAATTTTTTATTCTCTTCAAAGTTTAAATGCAAAATTAGAGTAAAATATTGAAAGCCTGAATACTGTCATTCATAAACAATGCTTATTTTGTAAGAAATGTCTTAAAGACCATTGCCATAGCAACACTTCTTTCTTTTGTAAAAATGATGTTACCTGAATATTTATTACAATGTTAAACGAAAATAATTACAGTTTTGTTAAAATGTTGGATGCATTGAAAAGGTAAAGAATTTTAAAACGAAACTACTAAAGTTTCACAACATTAATTTACTGTAAACAAAAACTTAGATAGAATCATACGTCATTTCAAGGAATATGAATTTTGCTCACCATCTTCCTCTTCAACATAATTGCATGTATTGTTCCTGTTCTATGCAGAATGTTGAAAGTTTTAGACATTAGTCCTAAGATATCATTTTTTAAAATAAGTAAAAAGCAATTTCCAGGAATTATGTCCAAGCACCCTTTTTTCTTGTGTCATTTGTCATATTTCTTATTCTGTTCTCAGATCTTCAATTTGAAGAATCTTTTTAGCATATATTTCGAATCGATGATCACCTGGATACTAGTCAGTAGCTCTAACACCTAAGCTGCTGGGTGCTTGAAATGGTTCAAGGACCACAACATGACCAGTCACACTTTTACCTCCATTGTTGAACCAGACACTCATAATTTTTAATCCAGTCAAGTAACCAAGGGGGAAAAGTGCACCCCACATCAGATTAGACTTGATGATTGCCATGACCCTAGTACACAAGTCTGTAGATCTAACTAACATCGTCAAAACAACCCTATAAATTGTTTGTATTTGTTTTTAAAGGTTTTGGTATAAGCTGATAGTAAGGGGGTAAATGTTCCTTTAATATCTAAGGTATACCTTAACTAGGATACAAGACTAAAATACAAGTTGATTTGGGTAAAAGTAAAGAATAACAGTGGTTTCGACCCCACCACCAACTCCTCCAATGTTTCACCCCTAGTTATGTCATCTCTAAAAACTTTGGACCTTTCACTCATCTAATATAAATTATTTGAATCAATTTGGTTAAAAATGAATCTTTTCTGATAATAAATCAACCAAATAAAATAGCATTTGTATATAA
This sequence comes from Cyclina sinensis, assembly GCA_012932295.1. Taxonomy (NCBI): domain Eukaryota; kingdom Metazoa; phylum Mollusca; class Bivalvia; order Venerida; family Veneridae; genus Cyclina; species Cyclina sinensis. The sequence goes on along the minus strand of JAAONU010000001.1, from coordinate 62,541,448 downwards.
GGATGCTAATGTGCAAAAATTTCTTTTCTGGTTTATAAGTTTTATACTTATCAAAGCTACTTCATCTCTTTAACAGCATAATGGTAAGTTTTCAAAAGCCTTAAAATTTTAATTAATTAGAAGCAATAAAACTTACAAGACAACGTAAATGACTGATTTAAATCCTAAATATTTGAAATACAAATACCATGTGGAATATTTGTCTTTTTTGATTTTGACTGCACATCACCTTCAGCAATCAAATCAACCAATATAACAAAAGAACATTTCACACATACTTAATCTGATTATGTATATGCTAAAATTCTACTGTTATCTTTGATTACTCTTTGACATTTTCAGCAATCATATTAACAGTAGAACATTTCACACATAATCAATATATTAGAATAGGTGGTGAAATGACCAGAGGTGAAATGACTGGGGATGAAACGTCCAGAATGTGAAAAGACTTGACATCAAAGTATACACAGAACCCACTAGTATTCCAGGTATCCTTTCCGATCAGGACATTGATATATTTTTGACTGGCAATATCCTTCACAACATTTAAGACACATTGTAGCCTTATTTAATATGCTTAAAGCATTGAACTGCTTTTACAGATCTGATATTTTTTAGTTATTCAACCTTTAAGCATAATTTTAAGCTGCATAATATTATAACCAAGCAGAAATCTCACAGAAGGAACGCCTTGGGTAATTTCGTCTGCAACAATCACATCATTGCCTTTATCATTGGGGAATTCTGATTGCCAAAATTTAAATAAAATTGGGGATAAACATATACAAAACAAGTGTTTCAGTGTATACTTATATTATCTGTGTTTTTATTAGATGAAAGGGACTGATATGGTTTATCTTGACATCATCATTTTTGTTGTAAACTCTGCAAAATATGGAACAAACAAGCGAAAGTATGTGCCCAACCGCATACGACTGGGCAAATCAGCATAAGCAGATGCAGATCAACGTAACACGTAGGTGAACAACTATAAACTGTCAACCTATGACAGTTCACCCTCGGAGGCAAAGTAGTGAGACTAGGCACTACTCAAACACTGATGTCAACTTTGTCATTAACAATTTAAAGAGTTTTAAAACCATACCAACAAGAACTGATTGTTTCAAAAATTCTTTCTTTGAGAACAATTACATGTACCGTATATACTCGCTTATAAGACGCTCTTGCTTATAAGACGCACCCCTAACTTTGAGTTGAAAATATGTACTTTTTGCATTGACCCTCTTATAAGACACGGTCACTTGGAAACCCAACTGCTGTATTTTGAAATATTTAAACAAAATTAATTTTAACATATTTTATTTAATTTTTGACAAGGTCTGAATTAATTTTATTTCTTAAACCCCAGGAAAAACTTCCTACAAATACAGTGACATCCATTTATTAACAGCAACTGTATACATCCGGTACCGTATTTTAATTATTTTTTAATACTTAATTACCTAAAGGTATGATCATACAAGCCGTAGCACTAACAATTCATCACATTGCCATAATAACCAATTATATAACAATGACAATTAATTGGTTTCACTACTTCACAGTTAAAATTTTGCAGGCTGAAATCGTATTGTAGCACAACTAATGATCGGTCAACTATTTCTCATATCATTTATCGAGTCTTTCACTTTAATTTCAACCGCGTCATTTTTTTTACCGACGGGGCTATCACATTCATCAATTAACTCTGTTTGGATTGCCAGTCACGAACCATTTTCTCACTAATGCCAACGGCAGTATCAGCAATAAAACATGCCCATATCGATATATTATCCAATCATGTTGCGGTCTGAGCAGGTAGTCATGCATACTAAACTGTCAATCAGCAAATTCAAACCAATCAATAGAAGACACAATTAGGCAATCACAAGCTGGTTGTGTTTATACAACAATTACGTTCTTCGATAAGAAATTGCTGAAAATTGGCATCTAATTGGCGTATAATTAATAAACAATGCCAGACAGTAAAAGGGTCTCAGCTATCAACTCCTGCGAATCATTGAAATAACAGTCTGTTCATTAGTGAGACCCCTTTACTAAATTTCACAGTTTTTTAAATGTGAGAATTTAACATTAGGTTGTTAGCGTGACTTGAAGCAATAATTGCGACTTACAGTTTTTAAAGTGATGTTTTAATTGAAAAAAAAATATATAAACTTATTGCCAAACATTCTTTTATTTAAAAACATAAAATAATGTTAAAAAAAGAACAAGTAGTATACGCCGATTGAGCTTAATTTAATATGGTGCGGTACGGCCCGGGATGCGCTTTAGCATTACTAGCAAAATGGCTGATGTTGAAATGAAAGTTACGCTGACGCTGTCTAAAAAGGAGAAAAAAAGCCTTTGTTACAGCAAAACAAGAACATCTAGCAATACTTTTCATACTAATTAAAAGTCGTTGATCAATTTCTACAGGAATGGTAATTTTTTGCCATGTTATTTTTTGTTTAGCCCCGGTAAGTAACTGAATAGCTTGCAGCACATAACGGTTGCCAAAATCTTGATTGTGGAAGCCAGATTCTTGTTGGGATTATTTTTTCTCTTCAAGGACGCGCTTATAAGACGACCCCCCCCCCTCAACAACCTTATAATATGATTCCTAAAAATGTGTCTTATAAGCGAGTATATACGGTATATATATACATGTATATATGACTGGGACAAACTATAGAACAGTGTAGTTAACTCTGACTCCATTAACAGTTTTTGCAATAAAGTAGCTTTTTTGGACTAAGTGTGCAATCCATTGTCATGTAAAAGCCAGTTGTGCTCACTTACACTACTACATATCATATCAGATGAACATCCAAATGAAAATGGGTGCCCAAATGAGACTTAGCGCACTAGCTTCCTTTGGTCTGTATTATAGATCAACCAAAAAACTTAAGTGGCCATCGGATAGAGAAGGCATTTCCAACAGCCTCACTGTTGGGTTAGCATCTTAGCAACATGGTTAGAGTATCTGGAATGTTTGCTAAGTTAAACAACATTATCTATGGTAAGTACTTGAATGGGTGTCCGAAACTGAGCTCATTGGCAGTAGTAGTCCAGAAACCTCTGCCATGTCTTTACCTTGGTAAGTGCCTGTGTGCACTGAAAGTGCAAGTATTAAGTCAGGTTGCACGGTTGGAGTAGAAACCGGTTCTGTAGGAAGTTTAGATTCACGGCTCCTGAAGGTTAATGCGGGGAGAGTATACAGTCGATGAACCAGTTCCGGCCGGTACTAGTTCTGGTCCATTCCGTGTATTTTTTGATAATTTTGGAAAGATTCTTGCAAAAGTTGGCAAGATTTGGGTATGGTCATGAAGTACTAAACTACTTCAAGTAATTGGATGTGTGACCAAAATCACAGGAAACTGATATTCAAAAAAAAAAAAAAACTTTATGAAAAAAAAATCATACCTTCTATATATAAAAAACACCAGGTGTTTTTTATATGTAGAAGGTATGATTTTTTTTTCATGAAACTTTTTTTTTTTTTTTGAATATCAGTTTCCTGTGCTGAAATCGAGCTCATTAGCCTGGTTACTATAAAATTTAGTTTCGATTAAAGCACACACGATAAGATTAACAATGTTGATCAAGTGATAAAAAATTTACCAAAATACAAACTGACTTAAATCCAGTGAAATAAATTCCAAGGTTAAAAGTGTCTCTTTCTTTTGGCAGACATTTCACTCCCAGGACGTTTCACACCAAGACGGTTCACACCTAGACAGTTCACTCCCATTTTGGGAGTGAACCGTCCTGAAGACGTTTCACTCCCCAATAGAATACTATATATAAAATATGTCCATCTGTATTGAAGAAAAATGGTAACTTAAAAAGCTGTATATTGTACTGACACACAGGTACTTGAAACAAACTATTTTTAATGTTCTATATAGGCTATATACTAGTCTTATTATAGTATATAGCCTATATAGAACATTAAAAATAGTTTGTTTCAAGTACCTGTGTACTGACATTATGAGTCAGAGATACATGTAAGTCACACTTTTTTCAACTAATTAAATCAAGTTACATCTTTAAGACAAAATATATTTGTCTTGGTAAAATACTGTTTAGAAAAGTATTGGTGCACAGCTAAAGGCATATTGAGACAGAAAAATTGTATAATATCATATTTATATTGAAAACGTATTCCATTTCAATGAACACAAATGAAAATTCTAATCAATTCTTTATAAGTGTCCTTTGTCTTCAGAATTATTAAATTTTCAAACCAGATACACTTAAGATACAAGTGTTTAATTATGACCAACATTAATGAATAAACTAAATATAAATCTGATGAATTTTCTCTTGAACACTTGATTAAAATTATATATAGGGAGTGAAATGTCTATACTTTTGATAAATTGGGAGTGAAACGTCTTGGTGTGAACCGTCTTGGGAGTGAAACGTCTTCAGTGTGAAATATCTTGGGAGTGAAATGACTGACATTCCTTTTCCTACCTGGTAGTCTCAATATTTCGACTGCAAGACCGACCGATTTACAAACTGATATTACATAGATGTCGGCCTTTACATAGATGTCGGCGAAGGGCGACCATCTATATAATAAAGAGCCCTGGCGCACAATTTGTTGGGCTACCTACCTGGCACCGAGACACTGGATCAGCAAGCAATTTCCTAATGTTACGATCAATGGATGTAACGCTTCTACTCCACAAGAAAATACAATCAAAAGAATTCCAATTAAAGTTGAGAGAAATTTCTTTTGTAAAGGAGTTTTAGCAGACCGTATCAACGCCCCAGAACCAACTGAAACCAAGAGCAAAATTACGTAGACAACATCGTCCGACATTTTGGCTGTAAGTCTACCTAAAAACGAAAGGTATTCCGCGTGATATGGAGTCGAATCAGTGAAAAGTTTCAATGTTAACAGTGAATAGCTTCTTCTGTGATGGGACTGCCGTTCATAAAAAGAATTATAAGAGACTTATCACATAATTGAATTTAAATTACAACATTTCACCAATAGTTAGTACATGATTAACAAATATATGTACAATCTACTACACACGATAAAAGAAACATATAGATGATGTTAATCTCACCATACTATCGCCTTTAAATAGTGTTTTACTGTAAAAAGTATAATTTCTTTGTTTAAGAAGCAGGCTTTGTTATAATTCTAATCAAATCTGAGCGGATAAATTGCAGTATTAGTTTGTCAACGTTACTTAGACTCTCAAATTTTCCAACAACATATAAAACGACCAAAGGGACACAGACGCAGGTAATCGGGCAAATCTTCATATCGACCAGTTTCCAGTGTTATTGGTGCAACACCACTTCGAAATGGAACGAATGCAGATCTTTGAGCAAACGTACATTTTACAGTACTGCTCAACAGAAAAGTCACCCTTAAACAGTTAAATTCGTTATTTATTTCGATCTGAACCATTTACGCCAGTAATTAGTTCAATGTCTTTTGACCATTGTTCAATATACAGTATAGATGCATTTTTAATCAATTGTTTTCCTGAGAACGGTAGCTGTATGAACTGCTAAACCCTAAACATCTGAATTTGTCCTTCACAATCGACGGATATCTGCCCCATGTATACATGTATCATGTAATAGTAACGGTACCTGTTCGAGTTGGTAACGTAGCAGTATCGGCAAATGGGGGGAACTTTGGAGATGTGATTTAAACATTCGAGCCGTGTAGCGGCGAAATTGTCTAGCAGGGCCGGATCCAGAAATTTTGACTTGGGGGGGGGGGGCTTGGGGGAAGGTACGGAAAGGGGTGACCCCCTTCTGTAGGGGGGGTTTAGGGGGGCCTCCCCCAAGAAAATTTTCTAAAAAGGTGGACTAAATGGCTAATTTTGGTGCATTTTAGGCATAAAAATGTAATGAAATTTGTGTGAGAAATTAAAAGAAATATACTGGTATTTTTTTAAATGTTCAACTAAAGCAAAAAACATATGATAAGTTTTAACTTTTTTTTATTTTATATTTATAAAGTCCTCTGAAACAAATAATTTATCAATAAATTGATTTTCATAACAAATAACAACGTCATCACATTATCCAATCTCCTCGCAGTGATCTCCCCTTCGTTCTCTGGAAAGATCTCTGCAGACACGGGTTAACCTTAGCTGGATTTCAGCTATATAAACATGTATGAACTTTTTTTGAGAATTTTTTTTTTGTTTGTTTAGTTTAGTTACAATTGGAACTGCATCGATTAAACATGCCTGTGTGTAATGAAATTTTAAAAAAATGTAACTTGAAAAAAGTTTAAAATTTTGTTTATTTACTTTCGACCGTCATCACGTGACATGACTTTCGGCAGTCATTACTGTACTGAAAGTATGGAACCGCTGTGTGGAGTTTGCGCCATTCGGAACACATCGGGCGACTTCAATATGTCTTTATATGAAGTTGTCGGAAAAGGCCGAGTTGTTACGATTGGAGTTTGCACAATACAAGTTGGCTTCCTTTAAAAAGTAATCCAAAGAGAGGTCAGCAGCTGTCGTCACTGAAAGAATGAATCTACTTGTTTCCAAGATCATTTTGAATTTTTTAAACCTTCTGTGACTTAAATAATTATAAAAACTAGTAACCTAACTATTATTAATAGTTAATACCTTATTAGGCAAAATGACCGAAACTGACTATAATTTAGTTATTTCAAATGTTTTTATAGTGGCGTACCTATCATTTAAATAAATGAAACAAATTAAGATAACCTCGTGTATTTCATACCTTTTAGAATCCTGGGGATCTTCTTATAAGCCCCTAAGGCTTTACTCCCCCCTCTTTTACAACAATGCATGTAGTTGTTGAAGCCAGAACTCCCATGTTAAGCTGCTGCTTTTTTAGGCTCATTAAGTTTTGCTTTCCCTTTCAAGCTTTAATTACACCTTTCTTAGTCCAAATATTTTACAAAATAATCAGCGATAGTATCTGTTAAGCTGGACTAAATATTAAAAGGGCGTAAATTTGATCCAAATCGAGGAAATGGACTTGTCAAAAATCCTCTGAAATTCGTAAAAAATATTTACCATTTTTTCATGACCATGGCTAAATATTAATTTGTTCAACAGGCTGATGAGTTTCTCAGAAAAAAAATGCATTTTAGAATTTGTAGTTTTTAAAAAGTAGCATGCATTATAAGAAATGCATCCCTATAATTGTATTTTTTGTGTTTAGTTAAAGTGACAGACTCACAGAATTTTGCTGAAATTTTTTTTTCTTTAAAATTTATGAGAATTTAATATACTACGGAAAAAACATAATATTATGCTTCTATACGCCATGAAAACTGAAAAAAAGTTTTCACTTAACCAGGATTCGAACCCACGACCTTTCGGTCAGTAAAATAGGGAGCGACGATCTAGACCACTGAACCCAGCGCTTACTTTTAGGGATGCGTCAAAATTAATGTTATAACTACAGTATCTACCCCGTGACTAACGGGGTAAATTTTTTACCGATAAAAGTGTGTAAAATTTTATATTTTCATGTTTTTTCTGTATCAAAAAATGAATCAGTAACTTAGTTTATATATGTTCTTCACAATTGCAGCAAAAATTTCAAGATGTAAGAACATTTTCTTTTTTTTTCATCGTCGACCCATCTGTGAATCAGTCGCTCACAAAATTAATACAAAATTATTCTGTACGTTCTGTTCATAATGGGCCGTTTTAACCATGGGCCGTTTTGACCCGATGTTAAATTTTGGTTTCGTTTGAATAAATTCGTATTTTGATTCGGAGCATGCGCATAACTATCTTTGTAGACTGGTTTTCATGATTTTAGGCTTAATATGAGATCATTTACTAAAATTTGATACGCAAAAATGGATGCCGCCAGCAATTAAAGCCAACACTGTGGAGAGGTCTCCAATAGGAGCGGATGTGGTCCAGTGGTAACGCGCTGGACTGGTAAAGCAGGGGTCCTGAGTTCGATCCCCCGCTCCTCCACTAACATTACTAATAGTCTTTCGGATGAGACTTTAAACCGAGGTCCCATGTATCAGTGCTATACACTGAGCATGAAAAAGAACCAGGGGTGTCTCTGGAATGGGATGCTTTCTGTATCTTGCACTACCCCCACAACATAAAATAACTAATCTCTTCAGGGGCGTCGGTCATATGGGCAACCGGTACCGACGTTAAATAAGCTCAAATAGATAGGTCTCCAATCATCAGGCAACTGATCATGGCCAGCAGACGCTCATTTAACAACTTTATCAAATACGTCAAGGTTACTAGACGCTTGAAAACTATACATCATGATCAGTCTGGAGAATTCTCTGATAATCCGTGCCGCCGAATATACGGTACATTGTGTAATATACAGGGCTATAAAGTTGCGAACTCGTTATCAGTTGTTACGCAATATTGCATGACCATTGCAAATTGAAAGGTTGACTGTGTTTCTGTTACGAGGTGAAAAGAGCTGAATAAAATGTTTAAGAGTCTTTGAAAATGAGCCCTTTTATTTTTTTACAAACGGGCCAGCTGGGGGGGGGGGGCTTGGGCCCTATAAGCCCCCCCCCCCCGGTAAATCCGGGCCTGGTCTAGATCACATCTTAGAAGCCAGCCCCCACCCCCAGCTCAACCCCCAACCACCACCCCCTCAATAAGGTGATACTACCACTTAAGCTATTTGACTATTAACTGGACAGATAACTTCAATTATAAATGATTATTACTGACTTTCATATGAATTTGATTTATCATATTTCCATACTTAGGGTAACTGGTATCGGTAGACTAGAAGTATGTTTTTTTCTGTATAAACTGATTTTTGAGACTTTTTTCAATTTTACGCAGTGTTTCTCGAAATGCCAGCCCAGCAAAAACACTCGTGACGACAGTTAAACCGAGGTCCCGAATTCATGACAAGTAAACGTGGGCAATGTTATTTTCTGTCAACTGTGTTTTCTCTGAGTTGGTTATTATAATATCGTTCTGAGTTTGTATTCGTGAGTGTTCGCGGGACCTCGGTTTAACGTCTTCTCATCCGATAGGTAAAATGTTGTATTAATGGAGTAGAGGGGGTGGAACGTACAAGTTTTTTTGTGTAACCATTAATTCACAAATCTGCCCCATTGACAGATTTTGAATAATATGAATGTTAGAGTCACAGGACCCTGTCATCAAAATTAAATAACTAAATCTTATTAGGGTGGAGTTCGTCGGACATATGCGAATGCGATACTGCCTTTTCTCTCAAGCGATTTGTTCAATACCCTGTAGATGTCTCGAGAGCGATTAAAATATGACTAGATAGCTTTCATCACAATCGAGCGAAAATAAATTGGTACAAACTTAATTAGAATTAACAACTGTTAGAGCGATTTAAAACTTATACTGGATGAAAAAGAGCCCACAAGACTGTATTTTTTTCTCATTTTTTAAAGTGTGCCATTCATGCGAATGGGTGCATCGGCGTTTGGCAGTCAGGGAGTTATTTATTTTAAGTTTAGCGTTACCCATTGTGTAATAAAACTTGAAAGCCAGTAGATATAATTTTAAAGTACCGAGACATTTAGATTCAAACGGGGTCGAGTGAGATCTCATTTCATGAACTGTTAATGTAAAGTTAGTTTATAGTTGGCAGTTGGAAGCTTTGACTCACCGGTTGTCTTCAAGAATGTACTTGGTTACTCGAAATTTGAAACGATTTCTTTTATTTTCTATGTTAAATGCCGAACTGTTTGGCAAAAACAAACTGCCAAATAAATCAACTTGACACTCACAAACATAATTTATGTTCATATAAATCGTAAAATCAATTCTTTCGACAGTATGTTCCAAGCTTCTAGTATTCGAGCCAAGGAATTCGGTCCAATAACATACTCGAATCAAAGGCTAATATTCGTCTTATACAAGTCATTGTTCTTCATCAAAATATTTCCAGACCAAATCCTTATTTTCAATGAAATAACTATACTTATCAACAAGAACAGTCACTGAAAGATGACAATGCCCCGAACCGGTGCTTGAACCATTGAGCTGAGTAAAGATGAAGATAAATTGTAGATCCTTCAAGATATTTTTTTTTGTTGAAACCTTAACCTCAACGTCAATGTCATTTAAGGTTAATGTCAAAAGTAGTATGTGTCATTGGGAAAAATATCTCCCGAAGGTTTGTTGAGTGCAAACATGAACTAAATAAAACAATAAAAAAGGTCATTTTGGGGTTAAGATCGAAAGAAATACTAGTATATGTCATTTGAAAGATTCCCACCCCCGCACCCCCAAAGGGTTGCTGTGTGCAAACTTGAACTAAATCTGTGTAGTAATAAAAAAAAATATGGCCAATATTAATTATTTTTGACAATTGAATCTTCGAGGTCAAGGTCATTCAGATGTCAAGGTTATATAGATATGTGTCAGTGGGAAAGTCTTTTCCAAAGGGGCGTTGTCTTCAAGTATGAAGAAAATCAATACATTTATAAGGAAGTAAAGGGTAAATGTTAAAGTTTTCGGACGGGATGAGGGACGGACGGAAGGAAAATAATAGTGGAGATAAGCGACTTAAGAATTCTTTCTTATTTCTTTCTTATCTGGAATGCTTCAGAACATTTGACATGGAACAAGTAGGGTTTACGTGGTTGCTAATATCGTGCAAAAAGTATGCTAACGTATTTAAAGTTTTGTGCTAGGTATTTTAGCTGATTTAGTAAAGAATATTCTTTAACCTTTTAGTTTCCTTCAAGAACAGTTGAATATTATGTTAAGTCCAACATGATTTCCACTGAAAATACAAATAAGAAATATCTAAGGAAGTTTTTTTTCTTTATTTTCTTCCAAATTTGGCAGTAGTATTTTTGTAATTGAGAAATCACACTTGAACACAGACGTTTCTCTAGACAGTTAAATTCTAAAAGTCCTCCGACTAGTTGTTAGAAATGGTATTATACGGTTTGTTGGATATTTAATGTGTTTTCTTGGTTTTATAGTATTGAGAGTTATCTGATGTTTAATATTCGTCGGCATGTTCATTCTCTCCTTCGTGAACTTGAAACAAAAATGTCATTGGTTTAATATTCGTCGCCCCCTTCTTCTCCCTCTTCTTCAACCGAGTCCACTCCAACCTCCTCGTAATCCTTCTCGAGGGCAGCCAGATCTTCTCGAGCCTCGGAGAACTCGCCCTCTTCCATACCCTCACCGACATACCAGTGAACGAAAGCTCTCTTGGCGTACATCAAGTCGAACTTATGGTCAAGACGGGCCCAAGCTTCGGCGATGGCAGTGGTGTTGCTCAACATGCACACGGCACGCTGGACCTTGGCCAGGTCTCCGCCAGGTACAACGGTTGGTGGCTGGTAGTTGATACCGACCTTGAAACCAGTTGGACACCAGTCCACGAACTGAATGGTCCTCTTGGTCTTGATGGTTGCGATTGAGGCATTGACGTCCTTGGGAACGACGTCACCACGGTACAGCATACAGCAAGCCATGTACTTGCCGTGACGTGGGTCACATTTAACCATCTGGTTGGCAGGCTCAAAGCAGGCGTTGGTGATCTCGGCGACTGAGAGCTGCTCGTGGTATGCCTTCTCGGCGGAGATAACTGGAGCATATGTAGCAAGAGGGAAATGAATTCGTGGGTAAGGCACCAAGTTGGTCTGGAACTCTGTCAAATCGACATTCAGAGCGCCGTCAAATCTCAGTGAAGCTGTGATGGAAGACACAATCTGACCAATAAGCCTGTTTAGGTTGGTGTATGTTGGTCTTTCGATGTCCAAGTTACGGCGACAGATGTCATAAATAGCTTCGTTGTCTACCATGAAAGCACAGTCGGAGTGCTCAAGTGTTGTGTGAGTGGTCAAGATAGAGTTGTAGGGCTCTACGACGGCTGTGGAGACCTGGGGAGCAGGGTAGATGGCAAATTCGAGTTTTGATTTCTTACCGTAGTCCACAGAGAGACGTTCCATGAGAAGGGAAGTGAAACCAGATCCGGTACCACCACCGAAAGAGTGGAAGATCAGGAACCCTTGGAGTCCGGTACACTGGTCAGCGAGTTTACGAATTCTGTCAAGAACTAAGTCGACAATTTCCTTACCGATTGTGTAGTGACCACGGGCGTAGTTGTTGGCGGCGTCCTCCTTGCCAGTAATGAGTTGCTCGGGGTGGAACAGTTGGCGGTAAGTTCCGGTACGGACCTCGTCTGAAAGATTAAGATAAAGTTTAATTACACAAAACATTGTCAGACATTGCATCAAAATTTCAACGATTGCAACCCACACTTTAATATTGGGTTAGACCAGGAAAAAGTCTTGACACCTACCGACCACAGTGGGCTCGAGGTCCACAAAGACGGCTCGAGGCACATGTTTTCCAGCCCCAGTCTCACTGAAGAAAGTATTGAAGGAGTCATCCCCACCCCCTATCGTCTTGTCGCTTGGCATCTGGCCATCAGGCTGGATCCCGTGCTCGAGACAGTACAACTCCCAGCATGCATTGCCGATCTGGACTCCGGCTTGACCAACGTGGATAGAGATACACTCACGCTGAAATCCATAGCATTAAGGGTTTAAGAGACTGATGATAACAGTTTACTATCTGAATGTGCGTTATGTTACAGGGTTAAGATCATAAAATGGTAGACATTTTATCACTTAATTTTATATGAACATTTAAAGGGATATTTGCAAAAGAATAGACCAGGGACACTAAAAAAGGAAATGGATAAAAATATTGAGAAATGAAGCAGTATCAAAAACGATGAATATTTCGGAAGCATAAATTTATATAAACATAATTTGGTAACACAAAGTATTTACATCTGTTACAAGAGCTGACTTCAATATTTTCATTAACTGTAATTCCATTACCTATAACACGTAACCTTTAAATAATTTTGCTTCATGACTTTATTTTGCCGGACGCATTCTAATTTTGTAACAACTCTTAGTAAAAATAAAATAAAAGTGAAAAGAGACCCTATGTAGATGACTTTGAAATTAATGTTATTTTTTTAAGGATTTTCTAATAATCTGAGTTTGAATCGAAAAGAAGGAACCTTGCCCTTGCCTAACGTATTTGTTTTCCTGAACAGATATCTCCTAGAAGAAGATCATAATTGTAACAGATATATACACAGCAGTCGTTTATTGGTTTTTTCAATAATTGTAACAGATCTACCTGTATCTATCTCTTATTTATTTGAGTTTATTTATCGTTGGTACCGGTTTCATGACGCCCCATGAAGAGTTGGGTCAATTTAGTTTGTGGTGGATAGCGTAAGCTACAGAATACACCCACTTCCAGAGAAACTCTAGATCTTTGTCACGCACAGTGTACAGCATTGATACACGGGACCTCTGTTTAATGTCTCATCCGAAAGACAATTAGTTGTGTTTGTGTAAGAGGGTCGGGGATCGAACTAGTGACCTCTGGATTACCAACCAGTCCGGACCACTGATCCACCCTTTGTTAGCCTCAGTAAGGCACGAACTGTTTTGGGCACACTGTAAATGTGATAAGAAATGTTCGGATAACTTTTTAATTGGAATTATTATTTTACGAAATTTCACGTAGTGCTTTCATAACATCATTTGTTGAAGAAGGGGACGTCTACACTTAATTGTGATTTGAACTTTTTTTTTACAGAAGTTTACAAGTAACTGAAGGGTTTTGCGCTGCTGTTATAAATGTTATAATTTGCGTTAATAAAAGACAACGAACAAACTACAAAAAGTAACACTGAACAGATAATTATGAAATGTAACAGTAAATATTTATTTAAGTCTGTTATGTGTGTATCATTTTCATCCCGTTTATTATTCTTATTTTTGCTTATTTCCATTAATGAAACTTTCCGTGTACAGTTTATTCTTATTTTTATTATTTAGTGTATACATAGATAAGTTTCTATCAAAAAATGGAACTTACCATTGTGTAAGTATTCCGTGTAGTATTTCACTCACTTTGTTGTAATCTTCAACGTGAGTCTGAGTAAATACTCACTCAGGGATCCAGTATTTTTATGTTCTCTTTTTCATCATGTGACTGTAGGTCAACTTTTCATTGGTTGTTTCTCGAGATCACCACAACACTAGGACAGATATGTTTATAGCAACTATTTTAACAAAAAAATGGTCTATTATTTTTTTGTTGACAGTTGTCCACTTATGCACTGTTAATGAGATTGAGTTTTCAATCAAATAACATCTAGTTTTCTACAGTACTTACAATGTTTGTGAAGTCGACTGAATCGGGCAAGCAACTAGACCAATTGATTTGCTTTCATTCACTTCTTTAGAAACATAGAATGTCAATCCTTACTCCGACAAATTAAAAAGAACTTTTTCAAAGCGCTTCAGTTCATTAGAATTTGAATTGTGTATTAATTTCAATGCATTCTGTTCTATAAAGTCACATTCTCGCATTAATTAAGATAAACTTTATTGACAAAAAAAAAAATCTGTGAAATTTGACAGTCACTTAAAATATTGATAAAACTCCTTTATGTTTTATGTTAAATACTTCAGACATATGACGAAAAAGTGTCTTTTGATTTTTTAACTTTACTTTTTCATACTCAATATAGTAATTATTTAAGAGAACATGATGCGTTCCAATAACTCATAATGGCAGGTCGTAATCGACTTGCAGAAAAATATTGTAAATTTCTATTCATCTCTATTCCGATTTATGAATTCATTATCCACTTAGTTTAGTTTACTATTGTTTCTGGTTGACCGTTTGACCACTTGACCAAGTTATCCGTTCAGTTCAGTCTTTACAGGTTTTGCAGGAGAAAAAAAAAGAAAGATAGAGAAACTGTCTCAGATCAAGAGACTTTTTTTCTATGAATAGCAGCTTTATCTTGGTCCTAAGTTCAAAGACTTCATTCCATACACCGCGTAAGAGCGGTGATCGAACCAGCGAGCCCTACCATAACAGTATATATTATGTTCGCTGCGAAATTATTCTAAAGCTCGCCAAGATACGCTTTCTCACTCACTGGATAAACCTTTTCCATCTCGGCACCAACCATGTATTCTCTATATAACTATAGGGTGAACCCGTAGTAGAACTCTTTAAAATTCATTTACCATGTAAGAAAGAGAGTATGAAAGTCGCCAATATATTGACAACGAAATATGAGAGCTGTAACTTAGAATGTTTTCATAATCTTCACTAAAGCTGTAATTATGTTTATTCGGTAGAAATATGAGCGAGACACTCGTTAATGTTACATCTTTAAAACAAATTCAGAAAATACTTTTATATGCCGTTACTTTTTAAATGTGTTTGCACTTTTATAAGCTATTCATGGTAGTATATATTTTAATAATAATTTTCACCTCTGGTAATACAGTTCTTATTTTAACTTTTGGTATTCATCACATATGTTTGTTTTATAAATCGTCTGGTTCTGCAGAAGTCTGACATGATCAAGCAAGCCTTTTGTTGTCTTCCTTTATCGTGACATGAATAGAACTGCAGAAGTGAGAGAGAGCAAATATAATATGTCTTTTCTTGTCCTGATAATGAATATCAACCAGACCACGCTTCCTCTATCTGCAATTATCAAAGTTTTCGTTTAGTAGGGGGCGTACAGAATTTCGAAGTGAACTTTTAAAATAACTATGTTCAGGGACAATCACGGCCATTCGTATCAATAATGTTTTAACGATTTGCTTTCGATAATTGATTTCCATCCAATCATTTTTCTTCCCATTAAATTCAATGTATTTTGAACTGCTCGTTCGGCAATCCAAGTTTCTTTGTATGTATTGACTATATTTTGGTTCAGTTAGAAACAGGCTATCGTATTTTTCTGTAAGAATGAATACGCTTTGATTTACTAGCTTTGCTTCTATTTCTGTTTTTAAAGATCTACTTTCAGTTGTTAGACCCTCTGGCAGGTTATGTCATTGAAGGGACCAGAACTGGTTTCAATGTATGCCCATTTGTCTAATTGTCAATTTAAAAAATGTTCGTTGACTGCCTGGTAGCCTAGCAACTCACCCGTAGCGGCCTAACGGCATGGCGACTTTGCCATATAACGACCTTACAACTTGGTGGTCTAAATTCACGGAAACAAGCATTTAGGAACATTTTAAATATGCTGCTGTAGTTAACTTGTTAGACTGACATTCCGCCACGATGAGGTCTCTAGTACGATGGTGACAATACGACATTACGATGGCGGAGCGCAACAGTACGATGGTGACAGTCCTGTCGAGCTCTCACCATCGTACTGTCGCACTTAGTTATTGTACTATTTGTATTGTCACCATCGTATTGTCACCCTTTGCCATGAATTGTCGCCTTCCTGTTAAGCATGCGCATAATATAATATAAACATAGACGAAAATAATAGACTGTCCCGTTAGGGCCAGCGCCTTCTCCCTGAGAACTCGAAGCCCGAAGCGCGACAGTACGACTGTGACAGTACGACACTACGATGGTGACAGTACGACATTACGATGGAGAAGCGCGACAGTACAAGGTGACAGTAAAACAGTAGGATGGTAAAGTGCGACAGTAAGATGGTGACAGTACGATTATGAAGCACGACAGTACGATGGTGACGCACGATGGTGACGGTATATGGCGAAGTACGACAGTACGATGGTGACAGTACGACAGTACCGATGGACTGTCACCATCGTACTGTCACGCTTCGCCATCGTACTGTCGTATTGTCACCATCATAGTGTCCTTCTTCACCATCGTACTGTCGTACTGTCACCATCGTACTGTCGCGCTTCGCGTTTGGCGTTCTCTGGGAGAGTGCGCTGGGCTAACGGAACACCGCAGATTACGCCCTATAAACCTCAGATCGGTACATGATGAAAATTTTTAATCTTAAAGCAATTTTAAGACTTCTGTACCAGTAAGTCGATAGATAAAGATGCTCAGGGTGGATTAGTATTTTTTTTAATAATCGTTAAATGCTGTCGCATACATGTTCAATCGCATTGATAATATTATTATTTACAAAAAAGTCATAAATGCTTGCACATTTTTGTATTTATAAAGAATAAGTTACCTTAAGTTTTGTAAAACAAAAACATTACCATGACATTCGAGCCGCGTGAAGATGTCAGCTTCAAGCGAATCTTACCTACAATTGTCAGAGCAAGCCGGTTTTATTTCGTCACCAGGGTAATATCGACGTTTTAAATAATCATAGTAATTGGTATAGTCATTGATAGTACTGCTTTAAGTAGTCTGGATTACCTGCCCCTGACACTACGTTACTTCTAATCGAAGAATAGTAGGCAGGGAACCAGACCAGGCTTTAAGTTGAACAATTGACGTCATCTGCTATCTCTTTGATGACGTCATCGTTGTAATTCTTGGAACAGTGGAAGTAAAGCACCATTTTCCGTTTGATTTGAGATCAACTGTCTAACAGGTTTGTAACATTTTTCATTTAATAGATCTAGTAAACTTCTTCACGATCAGGGTTATGTGTTATATGTATAAACCTTTCGCATATTTCATATAGAATAGTGTTTTGGGTCAAATCTGTTTTGTTGTGTAACAGTGTAGAGGGTTAGCCTACTCTTTGTAAGTTTGTTTGAAAAATGTAGATCTACTAAACAAAATATGGGTATGGGGGTATTTTCATATGAATTGAATTGAAACAAAACATTTAATCAGATGTATATAATTATGTTATAGCCAAACGGTAAAAAATGACAATATTTCGTTTTGCAAAACAATCAGTAAATCACGAAGTAGTCTAAATAAGAATAAAGATTATTATTACCCTTCCAGATTTTTTTTCTCCTTTTTGATTGGCTATTGATTCGTCGAAAGAAATTGATATTACCGAGCCAGACAGGTAATATACACGTTAAATTTCCCCTTTGGATACCCCACGTAGTAAACAACATGCGCTGTGACGATGCGCGTACGGTTCGATGTTGTAAAGTGTAAATTCCGATATACAAACACTTTTTAATTGGCAAATAAGATATATACACCAAAATAGAGTAATGATAAATATTCTCAGTAGATCTAGTATTTGAAATAAATATGACCTCGCCAAACCTTGATATTTATTCTTCAACAGACTACTCCTTTTCTCTTGTTTACATTCGTTAGGTACCAAAGCAAATACTTCATGTAGATCTAGGCCTATAGACGAACTACTGAAATAAAAACAAAAAAAGTTTAAGAAAATAATCTGTACTGAATGCGCGGAAATATTAGCCCAAATTTATGGCTTTCATTCAAGATATAAATTTAATATTCAAACAAAACACTTCTGGGAAAATACCGCTTTTCGCCAGCACAAATTATGTTGTGACGTCATTTTGAGGTGTAGGGGTACCCTAAAGGGAATCTTATTTCGACGTTTCATTTGAAACAGCAATGATTAATTTTAAAATCGTCTTACTCGGCAGGGGAAGGGTAATAAAATTATTATTTGGGTTTATGAGTGATATATGTGGATATATCGGCTCGGGTGATATAAAATCTTGGCAGGTAATATATCCACATACAAAAACCCAAATAACATATAATATTACAATGTTTTATAGTCCATCGTCATCATCCGTGGCCCCCATGTAAGCATGCGTTTTTCAATATAGAGAATCATTTGTAAAATTTTATGAAATATGTAAGCATTAAAATATCTTGTGTATAATACTCATCCTTAAAGGCCGGAGAACAACTATAAAAGGGGATCAGGTAGAGAAATGGCCACTCTGTTTTTGTACACAGAGCTAGCAACATCATAGGTTTGAATAAAGATTTAATGGCTCTTAAACATTATAATTGTTTGAAATTTAGCACAAATGTTATTAAGAATTATTGTCACAAGTTCTGAAAAAAATGGGGAGGTGTAAGGTGAGTTTTACTAGCACCGGTGTAAACAGTAGAAAATCCTGTCTGATGCGAGAACGACATGTCTTTACTACCAAGAGCGATTGCTTTATCATCTCTTGACACTCATGTCTGCTGGGTACTTTCCTTCTTGGTGCCATGCTTGCACGAAAAATATCTATGACTATGGAATGTCATGTCGAGACTCATGTGCACAAGGTTAGAGTCTACTGCATTTTTGCAGTTAAGTCTACATTCAAACAAGGGAAGAAGGTTTTTTTTAAAAAATAAGACTTTGAATATTGTAATACATATAAGAAATGTGCAATCAAACTGGAGTTATTGAACTCACAAATGCAAAGACTTCGCAAATTCTGAATGACAAGCGAGACGTTGTAATATTCAATGTTTACATTTGTACTTTATGGCATATGAAACGCTGCAACATTCAGTGATAGCAGTTGTATGTTGTAGTGTTACTTTTGATTTGTAACCTAAGATGAATTTATATTGCATATTTTGCATTTATATAAATAGGTTAATACTGTCTTCATTTGTATTCTATATATTTACATTCTTGTATGACCCAATGATTTTGACGTTGAATCTTTAACAAGATAGATGATACTTCTTTGAATAAAATACCGAGGATTATCTGTCTACATTCTGTCAATATTTAGTGGCATTACCTGGCAACGATAAAGACGAGTTATAAAGTACTTAGACACGTGACATTATTCGTCCAATCAATCGACTGAAGGTGCAGTGGTTATCTTGGTCAGTCTGGTATATCAGCGGTATCATCTGGCATAAAATACTTTCTCATTAGAGGTCCATCAAGTCACGTTGAGAATTTGCAAGCGAAGGCAACTTTAAATCTTCAAACATGGTAAGTTTAAAATGTTTTATTCATGCTTTTTATGTAAATTTATTGTCACGTGTAACACCAGAGAGAATGAAGCTGGCAAGTTTTATTATCAATTAGATTATACATGTATTCAAAAAAGAAAAAAAATGTTACAAGTTACACTATGATTAAACATTTATTTAGCTGTACCCCGAAAAAAAATAATTGAAATATAAGCATGCTTATTTGAATTAAACAGAATGAAACTTCATAACAGAATACTTCAACTAATTCATGCACAACTTCTTAGCCTTTTGAATATAATTTTTAATAGGTCAATAAAACCAAAGACATAAAATACCATATATAAAAGTACAAACCTGCTATTGCTCATCAACAACCGCATTGTCACTGGTGTGGTTCCAGTCATCACACGACAGGCTACGAGAATTTCAATGTTTAAAAAAGGTTTATACATGTGTGGTATGTTGACTGTGACCTTGAACTGATCTAGGGTGGTTCTTATTAAACGAGATAGTAAGCTGTCAGTTTCTAATGAGTATTGGTTGACTAGATCTCCAGGAATAGCCGCACTGGATAACTTATAGTCAGCCGTGGGAAATTACACAAATGAAAACTAAATGAATAGTGACACTGTTTAGAGACTGTATAAAACCGAAATTTTACTGATACATTTGATGCAGTTCGACGTTGCCTGTTTTTTCTTAAGTAATTAAAATTTTCACAAACATTGTTCGGGAAGAGAGACATTTAGGTTGACGTCCGGCTGTTTATATAAATGCGCCATAAATTATAAAAGTGTTAATTCAAAATGTTTGCCAAATTCGCAACCTCACTGAGATAGTCATCGGCAAATTAGTCAATCGGTAAAACACATAAAAATAACTGTGTATTATAAATGAAGATTTTGGTACGCGCAATTCTGAATACTTGTATTACAAAACGTTGTTAGTTGCTATTAGATAAATACATATGTCACCCCGAGTATTACAAAATCATATTTTTTGCGAAGGGGTAAGAATGCGGAATTAGATACGGTAGAGGAAAACTTGTAATAATCATTTCATTTTCGATTTATTTATGTACTGTTGATGTGTAACGGTAATTTTGTTCGTTTCTTTCTTTCTTCTTTCTTTCTTTCTTTCTTTCTTTCTTTTAGATTGTCTGTATTTGTTAGGGATTCTCAAAGTTTGCAATAATGCCTTATCTGTTTACTATATTTTTAGCTTAAAGTCGATGTTTACAGTATAGATGTTTATTCAACGTGTCGTTGCTAAATTTTCTCTCAGATTAGACTTTGGACACTAATAAACTAATAAAATGTCACTTGGTAAACAGTTCTGTGAATACGAAGAGATTTGAACTTTGGTATTTATTGATCTTTGATAAACGCTTAACCTTTCTTATATATGTAATTACCTGTAAAAGTCGCATTGAAATACCGAACATAAACATCTTTGAAGATTCCTTAAAATTTCCATATATCTATGTAAATAATACAAAGGCAAACACACTTGACAGGGATGCTTAAATTTAATTAAATATAACGGCTTTATATTTATAAAGGAGTGATCGATAAATGGGTACGAAATTAATATGAATGAATTGATTTGCATAATAAGTCCGCATGATATACGCACAAGTTTTAACATGTTTCTAAATGTTTCTACAGCGACAAACAAGCCGGTGTAACGTTGTAACCTTACCCCCCATAGAATAATGACCACCGGTCATTATTTTATATAGAATAGCGGCTCACCGGTCATAATATTATGACCCCCCCCCCCCCCACACACACACACACACACACACGTAGAAAAATGACCCTCGCATAGAATTGTGACCCGTATAGAATAACGACCCACTAACCAATACCCTAACCCATCTTAGGTATACTTACAATATAATCATCCCCACCGATAGGCATGGGAGGAGAATATGGTAATGATACCCGTCCGTGCGTGCGTACGTGCAACATTTTTGTGAGTGACCGTAACTCTTCATTCATTATTGGTCGGAATGAATTCAAACTTTCAGGGATTACTACTACCGATGCCAGTAAATTATGGATGGCGTCTTCCTAGTCAGGTTTTCTTCGGGTGTCAGTGTTTATCAAATGCCATATCTGGAGAAGCAAAGAAACAAATCTTCTCCGTAAAATAAGCTTTATAAAAGCCCAAAATCGGTGACGAACCAGCATATAAAATATATTTCCAAATGTTTCTATTTTCGTCAACGCTTTATTTCTGAAGGATAATCTCAATTTCTATCAAGAAAACGTGAGCAGAATTATTTCAGATGACTAATAAAAGACGATAATACACTGTTTGTAAACAAAACCAAATTATACTCCAGCCTAGAATATCGGTTCTCTCTGTTTCTATAGTAACCTTAAAACGACTCTTTATCTCTTTAAGTACAATAATGATAATTCAAATGAAAACCATTCTAAATTTCATGTTCTGTCAGCTGTAGACGCAGCCGCAGCAGCATAAACAACAACAGCAAATATAAGCAATAAAAACACGACAGTGACTTGAATTGATATAGAGTCTGTTAGTTCTGTTAGTAATAGGTTAGGTGGGGGTCAATATTTTAATTACAGATAAAATCGTGGGGGGGGGGGAGTGGGGGGATCATTATTCTATGGGAGTCAGTTTACAACGTTACACCGGCACTTATGAACGGTTAAGTAATTTGTAAAACTGTAAGTTAAGGACACTTTCATTTGAAAATAAAAGCAGTCTCATTACCAAATATCTTATATTTATTAACCTGTTTGTATGTCTTGGTTTTTCTTTTCACTATTATCACATTATCATCAAAATAATTCTTTATTCAATCAAATGAGTCGAGGAA
Source organism: Cyclina sinensis (assembly GCA_012932295.1). NCBI lineage: Eukaryota > Metazoa > Mollusca > Bivalvia > Venerida > Veneridae > Cyclina > Cyclina sinensis. The sequence continues at coordinate 62,518,924 of JAAONU010000001.1, read as the reverse complement.
CCAGTTATTTATGGCCCTGCACATTACTAGTCTAAAAGTGTGGTACACGACATCTGCATTATCACATTATCAATTAAATAGGAGATCAAAAAGAATTCGGTCTTCTCGGGATTCGGAAATGACCCTCAAAAGACAGCCAGGCATGCAAAAACGACGCTCTGGACAATGGGGCAATTGCAAAAGTCTCTCTAACCATTTCTATTTATTTAAGTTTGTTTTCGCCTGTACCAGTTTCCCATTTGACCAACGTCCCCAAGAAAACTTTAGTAATATTAGGTAACGGTGGATAGGGCAAGACGACATCTCATGCCAGAGACACTGCTGGTTCTGTTGAGTGTGCATTAAATCTTGAGACTGCGGTTTAACATCTCATCCGAAAAACAAATAGTTGTGCTAGTGAGGAGCGGTGGGGGTTAAACTCCGCACCTATGCGTTTACAAAGTCCTGCGATTTACCCTCTACCACTATCTGCCCCCTTATTGTTATCGCAGATTCAGTGATTGACATAATACAACCAAGTAATGAGTGAGCTCAGATTAGGCAACCCTTACCCAAGCAAGTGTTAAAGCATGTTATTATATGTTGAATTAATACGAAACCTTATTCCAGCGTGAGTGTATTTCTATCCACGTTGGTCAAGCCGGAGGTCCAGATCGGAAATTGCATGCTGGGAGTTGTACTGTCTCGAGCACGTGATCCCAGCCGGATGGCCAGATGCCAAGCGACAAGGACGATAGGGGGCGGGGATGACTCCTTCAATACATTCTTCAGTGAGACTGGGGCCGGCAAACATGTGCCCAGCCGTCTTTGTGGACCTCGAGCCCACTGTTGTCGGTAAGTTTGGAAGGCTGTTTGACTACCTTCAATTTATATTAGTTCACTTATCATAGATTAACCGATAAATTGAATTTCTACTAAAGTATTTGTCGAGTTGTCGACTTACTTTTAATGCCTTCAGAAAATGTTCCCTTTTACCAAAGCTCACTGTTTTCCTTAGCTTCAAACATACATAGGGAATTATTTCATATTCTTACTGTGCCAAAGCTTTGGTTTTTACTGTGACTGATTTAATATTTTTCAGACGAGGTCCGTACCGGAACTTACCGCCAACTGTTCCACCCCGAGCAACTCATTACTGGCAAGGAGGATGCCGCCAACAACTACGCCCGTGGTCACTACACAATCGGTAAGGAAATTGTCGACTTAGTTCTTGACAGAATTCGTAAACTCGCTGACCAGTGTACTGGACTTCAAGGATTCCTGATATTCCACTCTTTCGGTGGTGGTACCGGATCTGGTTTCACCTCCCTTCTCATGGAACGTCTCTCTGTCGACTACGGTAAGAAGTCAAAGCTCGAATTTGCCATCTACCCTGCACCCCAGGTCTCCACAGCCGTTGTAGAGCCCTACAACTCTATCTTGACCACTCACACAACACTTGAGCACTCCGACTGTGCTTTCATGGTCGACAACGAAGCTATCTATGACATCTGTCGCCGTAACTTGGACATCGAAAGACCAACATACACCAACCTAAACAGGCTTATTGGTCAGATTGTGTCTTCCATCACAGCTTCACTGAGATTTGATGGCGCTCTGAATGTCGATTTGACAGAGTTCCAGACCAACTTGGTGCCTACCCACGTATCCACTTCCCTCTGGCTACATATTCACCAGTTATTTCCGCCGAGAAGGCATACCACGAGCAGCTCTCAGTCGCCGAGATCACCAACGCCTGCTTTGAGCCAGCCAACCAGATGGTTAAATGTGACCCACGTCACGGCAAGTACATGGCTTGCTGTATGCTGTACCGTGGTGACGTCGTTCCCAAGGACGTTAATGCCGCCATCGCCACTATTAAGACCAAGAGAACCATCCAGTTCGTGGACTGGTGTCCAACTGGTTTCAAGGTCGGTATCAACTACCAGCCACCAACCGTTGTACCTGGTGGAGACCTGGCCAAGGTCCA